>OZ026602.1:17435275-17472775 GCA_964020085.1 Micromussa lordhowensis | reverse complement strand
TAATAATAATAATAATAATAATAATAATAATAATGACTTAATTTAGAGGGGAGGAATATGCAAAGCTCTATACTGCTTTACAATCATATAAGTAAAACAAAATATGTATTACAATACCACTGTGACAATCACATTTCATTTTAAAAAAGGTTTTGTTAAATATCATGTGTATTTTCATTCGGTTATCAGGTGTGACAGCAACATCTCCAACAGAATTTAGACATACAAACTTTACATCATCATCTACATCTGCAAACTCTACATCATCTTCTAATGTCGTTTCCACTGCAGCAGCAGCAGCAGCTGAACAAAGAAGATTGTTTACTTTTGGCAGGCAGGCTGCTGGCAACAACAGAAAAAATAAAGGGAAGGGAAAAAAGTCCCCCACGTGCACATTGAAATTTGTATGCCTTCAATCCAAAAGTGCAACAAAACCTCCACTTAGTGTGGGAGAAAAAACTGCACTCTGTAATTGTGGGTTAGGGGATGGTAGTATTACTTTTGAGATAAATGGAGGAAGTGATTACTGCCATAGCAAAATCCTTGAAAAGTATCCAAAGTTAGCAATGGCTGGAGGATATGAACTTCTTTTACATCAAAGAGGTAGTGGTGATGATGCTGGCTTTCATCCAATAAAGCCTCCTTACACCCCTTCGAAGTTAAAGGATTTCAGTGGTCAAGCAAAAATATACATTCGTCCTCTCCAGAAAGATCTTGCCATTGAGTACGAAGAGCAAGCAGTTGAAGAAGTGAGTGAATGAACACGTTAAATATTACTAGCCAATGTGAGTTTTTTTTCCAGCTTCTCGTGCTTGGTTTGTGTCAACTTATTAAAACTTGTATGGTTGGTATGGTAATGAACACTAATACATGTAATTTTGAAACAAAAGAAAAGCAAAATAGAGAAATAACATGCTTTACAACACATATTGTTACATGTAATCAATCTTTGAAGTACTTTGCACAATTAATTAGAAAACACGTGCTGTTGATGACAAAATAAACCTTTTAAATTTTGCTATTTTCCTTCCAATAGACTGCAAATCCTGGCCCGGTGATTCAATGTTTCACTTGTGGTGCCTTAGTAGCAATGTCAACTTTACGGCAGCACCAGGAGATTCACCTTGAAAATCCACCTGCTGCAAAGGTAGCTATTGGTTTTTTATTTGCAAAGGAAGCATATTTTTCTCGCATATTGGTGAATTTATTTACGCCTGGTCACTTTACAATAAACTGTATGGAATTCACTTACCGTATAGGCCTTTTTAAAAAATACCATGACACTCTTTGTTCCTCTTCCAAAATTTAGCATGAGCATTGTTTTCAATTTATCTTTGGACACTTGTGTGAGGGGCCAAACAAGAGTTTTTTTTTGGAAAAAAACCTATTGAAAACAATATCCATCCCAGACCCTCCTTGGTATTTCTAAGTACCAATTTTCATCCCAACAGAAACAAAGAACATTGGATAGACACATTACTGAAAGGTACAGAAAACATTATTTTAATGAAGTTGGTGTTAATTCATATTGTGCCAGTATGGCAATCAATGAAGACAATACTATCAAATAACCATTTAAGATAAAAGCCTGCTTAAAGTGCAGGTAGAGAGGTCAGACCAGACCATTTCCTGTACACTTCTTGGCAGTGAGTATTATTGTCTGTAAAATAGGAAAAGGAGGTGATCTGACTCCCTGTTACGTACTTGCCGATGCTAAATATTAATGTTATTGATGTCAAAGAACATTTTTCAGTTAGAAAATTTATTCAAAATAAATCTTTTACCAAGACTAAAGGCATTGTTTATTTGCCTTTTAAGCGTGCAAAGTGTCCCAGGTGCAGGTGGTACGTCTCAGCCCTCTGGAATGCCCGGAACAAGTGGTATTTTACAGCGCTCTGAATCGCCCAGCACAAGTGGTAATTCACAGCCCTCTGAATGGCCCGGTATATGTGCTATTTCACAGCCCTTTGAATTGCCTGGTACAAGTGGTGTTTCACAGCCCTCTGGATGGCCTAGTACAAGTGGCACCTCTCAGCCCTCCGATTTGCCTGGTAGCATTGGCAGCTCAAGTGTTCATGCACTGCAAGAAATTTGCCCGAGTGCAACTTTGTTGGACATTCAGAGTGCCTTAACTGTATGCAATGGAGACCCTGATGAGGCTGCACAGAAGCTTCTGGGTAATTTTCTTATTTACTTTTGCCCTTATCAGACTACTACTCTTTAAAAGCCTGTATGAGTTAACCAGGAAGTAATTATTCACGAATTTGCCCTCTTTCAAAAACAAAAAAATACACAGCTTATGACCGTTTCCACGGAGATGGTCTGTATGGCAAAATCCCGATCAAGAAAGAACCAATCAGAACGCTCGGATTTGCTGTGCCATATAATAATGCTTATTGTTGGGTATAGGCATGGAATGATTATTGTTATGCAATGTATACTGATAGGTTTGAGGTCAAGTACACTGTACAATGGGCAGTGGCTAGAGAGAGCAGATTCGCACAGAGTTCGAAGCTCAATAAGGATAAAAAATGTTTTTTTAATAAATGTCTGCAGCACTTGTTCTTGTGCAGTTATTGATAGAGGCAGAGACAAATATGGACTTTCATTTTTCTTTGTTACTTGGAGACAATGTTTTGTGGAGCTACATGTACAGTGTACATCCACTGTTAACATGTGGCCTAAGGAAACTGTGAGTCTGATTCCCTGCTAAGGTGGAACAAATGCACCTAACTTATTTTTATTCTATTTGTTCTTCTCTTTCATTCCCTTCTTATTAACCAACAAGCCACAAGTGTTAGTGATAGTTGCTCCTTGGACGTTGTTGACCTTGGTGGCAAAGAATCTACACTTAAATCAGCTGACTATGAAAACTGGACACCAGCTATTGCTCTGCAGCGTTTCCAACAGGAAGTTATAGCACACGATCAACCCGCTCAACGAATCAGTGTGAGTCGAATGGATGGAACCGCTGAACTGCAAGCAGATATTATAGGGATATACAAGAATCCAAAAACCAAACTGACTGCAAATCCAAGGGTGCGTTTTGAGGGTGAGGATGGTGTGGGGTGTGGACCAGTCCGGGAGTTCTTTGTAAATGCCATTAGGATTATAGAAGAAGGTATCCATTCTGCTGGCAAAGCACTTGTTTTCCTGGAGGGTGAAGCCGACCATCGCCTTCCAGTCCATGACCAATCTCTTAGACTAACAGGGACTTTCAAGGCTCTAGGACGGATCATTGGTCATTCCGTTTTGCATGGTGGCCCGGGACTCCATGGTCTGTCACTCGCTGCAAAACACTACCTGTCATCGGAAAGAAGTGAGGATGATCATCAGCCACCACCAATTGAACTAGCCGATATTGTCGACTTAGAATTGCGCAACCTGATATCAGAGGTTAGTTTTGTCTTTGATTTTTGAGATAGACCCCTAATTAAATATAAAAAATAATAGTCTTTCTTTTCATAGGACCTTATTGTCTGCTTAGATGGCGTGCACTTGAGGATTCGAAATTAACACTCAACTGTTTCCCATGAAAGAGTAAATTCAACGCTTGAAGAACATAAATATCACAAATGATCCAGAATACTCACCCGAGTTGAAAGTATAGAAATTATTTGACTCTGACAGAAAACCCCTAAACATTGAGTGATAAGCAAATGTTTGCCACGATCATCTCATTTTCGGCCAAAAGGAAGAGCTTCTGTCTGAGGAAGTCTGGGTACAACAATGACACAAAAAATTACATGTGCTAACTGAATGCACCATGCCGAATTTCACAGATGACCTATTGTTAAAAACTGGAAAAAAGGGTTTATGTGGAATTCAGGTGGCAAAAAGAGAAAATGACTTTGAAGATTTTTGGTTTTGATTGAACTTTACAATTACTCCCTCCAGCTGGATGTCATGCCCAAGGAAGATCACCCATCTCCAGAATTACGATGTTCAATAGAACCATATCTCTTTGAAGCGGGCCTTGACCCAGACAACCTGTATGGAAACAGGAAATTACTTCTGGAGGGGTTGATGGTGTACCATGTGATTGAAAAAAGACACCGTGAGTTAGATGATTTAGCACGAGGTAACTGTTATTTGTTTGTATTTTCTAAACAGTAGCTTGCATAATTAGCATCAGCTAAGTTAAAAATTACAATTCGCTTCAGGCCTGGCTTTTGTAGAAATAGTCATCAAGGTGAAGTTAAGTTGTCCTATGACTATTGAATCATGGATATAAGGGACTATGACACTTCTTAATTTAGCACATGTAGTAACTGGTTTGATTGTACTCCAAAATCTTTCATTTCTATCCATAGGCATGGATGAGGTTTCACTAACAACCTTCTTAAGAACAATCCCATCACTAATCAAGGTTGTATTCCCCCGTGAGGCAGAGAGAGTTATCCTTGCAGACGAGGTGAAAGAATTAATGACCTTTGAAGACAGGAGTGAAAATGAGCAGAATGGAAGAACTGCTGAGTTTTATGAATCTTACATTGATGAACTAGAAGTAGGGATCAAAGGTTGGATATCAAAACAATAAAATTATTTTAGATGCTGAATGTTATTCCATTTGAAACCACAAGCATGACATGTTAAAATTGCTCAACACAAAATTCCGGTTATCACTAAATTACATTTATTTGAAATCCCACAATTTGATTGCACAAATACATTACATTCAGAAGCAATTTTAATCACTGTAGCTGTTTTCTAAGTAACACTGGGGTCCAATCAGTACATTAACGTTCTCTACAACTGTCTTATTCTCAAGGTGGACCACAGATTGAAGATCTAATCACTTTCTGGACAGGTGCAAGAAATCTTCCTACTGGCAAGGACTCTGCACTACTTGTTAAATTTGATGATGGTTCAAATCTCTTGCCTATGGCTGAAACATGTTTCAAGACTATAATCCTCCCAATAAACCACACCTGTTATGAGGATTTCCAAAAAAACATGAACATAGCCTTGAATTTCGGAGCAAAGGGATTCAGTTTTACATGATTCCCAGTTTAAGTCTTTTCTGAAATATTATCTCTGTTTGTTCCTGTTATGTCCAGTTTACAGTTTTGTGAAAATGAATTTATTAATGACTCAAGCATAAATTCATCATTTGGACAAAGTTATATCAGTCTTTTAAATAATTTATTTCATTATAATATATTATAATTATTTAATTTGTTCCTGTTATGTCCAGTTTACAGTCTTGTGAAAATGAATTTATTAGTCACTCAAGCATAAATTCATCATTTGGACAAAGTTACATCAGTCTTTTAAATAACTTATTTTATCATAATATATTATAATAATTATTACTATTATTTAATTTGTTCCTGTTCTATCCAGTTTACAGTCTTGTGAAAATGAATTTATTAGTCACTCAAGCATAAATTGATAATTTGGACAAAGTTATATCTTTCACTTTGAAATAATTATTATTGCATGTAATTTGTAAAGGTTTTTTCCCTTATTTTGCTATGCTAATATTGAGAACTTTACTCCTGCTTTATGGTACATGCAAAATTGTTCCTTGTTCAACAATAAAGGTTGCACTTTCCTACTGTAACGCTACATGTTGATCAGGCTGGTGATGTAGCTGAATGCCTCAACTCCCTCAACATATGTTAAGTTTTCTGTTGTACGTAAGGCATGCATTTGCTCCTCAGTAAATGGACTGTTTGTGGCAGGAACATCAACATAGTCTGGGGAGGGTTCAGGAACAGGCCCTTGCCAGTCAATTCCATAGTTGCCATAATCACCCTACAGAACATTTAAATGAGAAACAACCAGCATGGGCATCATGTTCCGCATTTTTGTTGGGTCTTTTTTTTAATTTTTTTTAATTTTTTATTTTATTAATGCAACTTTATTACAATATACTAATTACAACAATTAACAACTAATTTACAACAATACGTATTTACGAAAGACAATTTACAAAAAGAAATGCTATTTTACATATGCATTACAATATCAAGATAATTTCAAGTTCATTTAACGATAGTTTGTTATAACAGGTTCTAGAAGTTCTGTTTCTTTTACTTATAATCACATAGCTTGATTACTTACGAAACAAAGGATTAATAAGCTACATTACTTGCGGAAGCTTCAGTTAATTATTTCCACTATTTACACTGTTTGGAACTCCAAATTAATACTAATGGACGTAGAATAGAGGACGAAGAACTTATTTTTACTAAGGATTAAAGTAAGTTTTCGCAACGAAGTTTGAGGTGCAGTTTCTTAATAAATTCGTTGAAATCACATTTTTTCGAACTCAGTTTTTGGCAATATAAGAAATATTTGGCGAAGAGTAGACAATAGTTAAATCTAGAGAGTTTATTGTCATTTCCATCATGTAACATTCCAAAAAGTTTCTGGACTATTGTTGGTGAATATTGCGAGTTGCTGGTTGTATTAAACCAGGAAATAACTTTATCAAAGAAGGACCTAGACTCTTCACACTCGATAAAGGAATGCAGAATGGAGTCGGGTTCGCTACAGTAAACACACTTATTATCTGTTTCAATTGCATAAGCATATAACTCTTTCTTGGTGACTATTATTCTATGGAGTAATTTGTAGTTGAATTCTCTGAGTTTGTTTTCTTTGCATATTTTACTTATCTGAGTGAAGGCCAAGTTCCAGTTATAATGCTCCAGTTTAAGATCTTTTTGCCAT
Source organism: Micromussa lordhowensis (assembly GCA_964020085.1). Classification (NCBI taxonomy): domain Eukaryota; kingdom Metazoa; phylum Cnidaria; class Anthozoa; order Scleractinia; family Lobophylliidae; genus Micromussa; species Micromussa lordhowensis. The sequence continues at coordinate 17,466,094 of OZ026602.1, read as the reverse complement.
TTTTTTTGACCGGTAGGTTCGATTTTGGTCGCATTGACGTACAGCCAATAGTAATCTTTGCACTTCATTTTCGTTAAATCAAAGACAATAGATTCAGAGAGCTGATAGGAAGTGCTACATGCAAAATTACACATGTCGATTGGTGATACGGTTCGCGCCTTTTCAAGTAGATACTTGGGTATCGCTGAGAGAACTTGAAAATAATTTAAGAAATTACATCGAACGTTATTTTTTTGTTGAAACTTTGGAAAAGACAGGAACTTTCCATTATGATCAAGCAGATCAGCAATTGAGAATATCCCCTTTTCTGTCCAGTAAGGGAGGTATATTGAGTTGCCATCAACTTTTATCTCCTTGTTGTTGAACAATAGCAAGTCTGACAAGTGGTTGGATCTGTATAGAGTCTTGAGTTCTAGAAAGTTCGATAAGATTTGCCTGTAAAAAAGAGGGAGTTCGGATCTCTCTAGGAGTTTATTGTCATAGTTACAACGAAGGAGAAAGCTGAGACCACCAAACTTTTCAAAGAAATGGTTCGGAATTGATTTCCAGGTTTCAGACGAGTGTGGATCTACTGTCAGTAGTCTAGAGATCCAAGCTAAATTTAAGGACTTAAACAAGAGTTCGATGTTCGGAGCACGTAAACCACCTTTGGAATAATCTTGATACATTACATCTTTTTTTATTTTATCTTGTTTGTTGTTCCAGATAAAGCTGAAAAACGCACTCTTAATTGTGGGAATATAGGTGTTAGGAATTGTAAGCATGGAGGCCGTGTATATCAAATGAGATAAACCCAAACATTTCACAATGAGGCATTTACCAAGAAGGGAGAGACTACGGGCTCTCCAAATATCTAATTTGGCTTTCATGTTGTCAATTTTTCGGTCTATGTTTTTCTTATTGTTCTCCTTCACATTGTAGGAAATGAAGGTTCCAAGGGCTCTTACTGGGTCTTTTGTCCATTTTAGTCCAAAAGGCTTGGAGTTTTTAAACCTCCAGGGACCTAACCATAAAGCTTTTGTTTTTTCCACATTAAGTGAAAGACCAGAGATACTACCGAATTGATCGACCAGTGTAAGCGAGTTTTGTACAGAGGTTAGGTTACTGAGAAGAAGTGTGGTATCATCAGCGAATTGACTGATCTTGTGTTCTGTGTCAAATATCTTAATCCCCACTACGTTTTTATCTGTCCTTATCCTAGAAGCCAATATTTCCACCCCTAGAATGAATAAGTACGGGGAAAGGGGGCATCCTTGTCTGACTCCCCTTGATAAATTTAAAAAATCCGTTGTGAATCCATTGTGTAAGACTGCACTTTCCGAGTTTGTATAGAATGTCTTAACCCATTGTTTTAAGCAAGGTCCAAAGTTGAAGAGACTCAAAGATTGCTGGATGAAATTCCATTCTATAGTATCAATTCTATAGTATCAATTCTATAGTATATTCTGCCCAATGTATCTGCCCTTCATGAAGCCCGTCTGATTGCTATTAATTACGTGTGGAAGAACTTTTTCTATTCTGGTTGCGATGGCTTTTGACGCAATTTTATAATCTACATTTAACAATGTTATAGGTCGCCAGTTGGTAACTCGCGTAAGTCAGAATTTTCTTTTGGTACCAGTGTTATTATTCCTCTACGTTGGGAAATGGACATCTCACCATTTTCATACGCTGCGTTGTAGCTATTTAGGAGATCTTTTCCTACAATCTCGAAAAAGCATTTATAAAACTCAACGGTGAATCCATCCTCACCTGGCGACCTTCCAATTCCCATCGATTTTAAGGCTTCCCAGCATTCGTTTAAGGATAGTTTTCCCTCAATTCCATTACATTGTTCACTAGATAGCTTTGGTAATTGCTGGTTTATGTTGTTTGTGAACTCATGGAAATCCTCATTTGTGCTGTTATTAGATGAGGTATACAGGTTTTCATAAAACAATTTTATTTCGTCCATAATTTGGTTCTCGTTGACGGTTAAACAGCCGTCAGCCACTGTGAGCTCTGAAATAATTTTCTTATTGAAATTTTTTCTTTCCATATTAAAGAAGTACTTCGTTGGCTTTTCGCCTTCCTGTATCCAGCGTACCTTTGAGCGAAAAATTGCTCCTTCGGCCCTTTTTTCATAGATATGACGAAGTTCAATTTTCAGGTGTTCGTATTCTTTTCGCTCAGATTCCGTAGTATCTTCACCACGGTCGAGTTTCCCATTCAAAAGCTCCAAGCGCTTCTCGAGCTCACTTTCAGTTTTTCTCATTCTTCTAGCCTTGTTTTTAGAATATGGAATAGTAAGACCTCTTATTTCCATTTTGATGAGTTCCCATTTTAATTTTGGGTCGTTGATATTGGAATATTTTTGGATAATGTCAGGGTAACTGTCTGATATCAAATTAACATAGGTTTCATCCTTTAGCAGCGAATTGTTGAATTTCCAAAGGCCTGGACCACGCTTACTGTTAATGAGATTAAAACGTAGTTTAACAGCCTTATGGTCCGGGGCTATTGAGGTTTTTGTCCCTACTTCAACAACTTGACTGGCGATAGACTTAGCGACGAGAAAAAAATCAATTCGAGATTTTAACTTTCGTGCGACCGATTCGTAAGTAAAATTATTTTTATCAGGATACTTTTTTCTAAAGACATCTATAAGATCTAATTCTTCCATCATTGCAGTAATTTGATAGCGGTATGCGGTCGGCTTCCACTGAATTCCACCTTGTTTATCGATGGCCTGGAGCGTGACGTTCCAGTCGCCACCTATGATTATATGTGACAAGGACGATTTAGACATTAAAAGCTCTTTCAATGTTTGTGCGAATTTTTGTTGATCCGCGGGAATGTTTGGTGCGTAAATATTACAGATGGACAAGTTTATTGTCTTAATTAAGGTATTAATTAACACAATTCTGCCTTCGGGGCCACAATAGAAATTTTCTATTCGAATATCGGACAAAGGATTTAATAAAATACAGACACCTTTTCGGTGATTTGAACCGTGTGAAAAAAATATGTCACCCCTCCATTCTGCCTTCCAAATTAATTCATCTTGAGGTTCAGAGTATGTTTCTTGAAGTAAATAAAAATCGCATTTTTGACCTTTAAGAAAGCAGAAAATGCTTCGTCTTTTTCGTTGATTTTTCAGACCTCTTACGTTTAAGGAAATAAAATTACACGAGGTCATTCCACAAAAATGATGTAGATTATTGCAGGAAAATACTTAAGATTCTGTAAGCGATGTAGCATGATGGATGTAAACAAAAAAAAAAGAAATGACAGAAATGCAACATTGCCCAAGTAAATAACGTATTCGAATACTACACACACAAACAAGTAACACACAAACACACAAAAATCCATGTAAAGATACATTTGAAATCTTGAGGGATATTAAGAGCGCTCGAAAACGGGCTTAAAGACCTAAAACCTTCCACATGCAAGGTATAATTACAAGAAACAAATTGTATTGCTTACACTAAGTGTTTTGAAGATGAGTTGAAAGCTAGAAGTCTTCTACTTCTTCTATGGAGGACATTCTTCTTGGTCTTCCAGTGGGGGATGTTTTGATAAAGATCTTACCATCAAGAGACCACGCACTTAGGATTTTTTCATCTTTCTTTTTCTTGAGGGCGAGATCCATCATTCCTTTGCGGTATTGGGTTAGGTTTTCATTAATGTAGATTCGCTTTGGGGTATCGGTTGTACTTGAATAATCAGGGAAAATATCCATCACTGAGCGTCCTCGGAGCTGTAAACGGGCTTTATAGACCTTCGTCTTATCGTTGTGACTTGAAAATTTGGCTATGATAGGTTTTATTCCATGGCGCCGGTTAAGCCTGTGAGATATTTCGATGTCGTCGCTTTTAATATTAACACCGATCGCCTCTGCTACTTTGCAGACAATTTCATCCGTCGACATATCAATCTCCTCGGGAATTCCATGTAATTCTAATAAACTTTTTCTTGAGTACTGTTCCAGATCGTCGAGTCCTACTTGAAGTACCTCAAGTTCTTCTTTCTGCTTCTTTGTGACTTTAGACAAACTGGTGATTTGTTTTTCCAAGGATGCAACATATTTACATTGCTGTTTCATCTCTTCTTTCATTTTCGTAACGTCGTTATTGTTCTTCGCAACGGAAGATTTAAGTTCGGCCATGTCCGTCGAGAGTTTGTTATTTTCTGTTAGCAACGTTGCGACTGTATTTTGTATTGTGATGAGGAGGCTATAAATGTCTTTCAGGTTCGGTTCAGATTCGGAGCTTGTTGTTTCTTCAGATAACGAAGACGCCATGATTGATTCGGCACGTGGTGTCTTGTGCTCTGGAGACACAGTCTCGTCGCTTGGACTTCGCTTACTTCGTTTCTTACTAATATTCATCAGATGGATATGCTACGAGATATCCACGCAACCTATAAAGGCATTAGAAACTACTATTTGGTGTTATTAGAAGGAAATAGGTCGGAGCTCGCTTAAAGACGTCCGACCATTGTGCTGTCCCAGGTCCCTCTCTTGTTGGGTCTTTAAAGGTACTGACATTAAGAAAATGCTAAATCGTCTGAAATGTTTGAACCCAAGAGACATTTCAAAGGTAGGTTGAGTTTGATCGTCTGTGTGAACATAGTCCTGATTAGGGCTGTTGGTGCTACTCCCCTCCAGGCCCTACCTTACCAAAAATATACTTGATGCATCTTTTACAGGAAAACTTTTTCTTTTGAACTTTTCCCAGGAGCATAACAGCAGGTCACTCTTGTAATTACCAAGGGCAAGGTTGCTGCCTTATAGGAGCCAAGCAGCCTGGGGCACCCAAGAAAATGATTTGGGCTCCTAAAGTTTTTGCAGCAGCTCCCAACATTACCTGTTGGGCTCCTAACTTCTCGGCTTTTGCCATTCTTGGCTCCTTGAAATATTTGTTAGGCAACAGCCTTGCCAAGGGTCAGTGCTAGTTGGTGAAAAAGCCCTGATACCTATGAATTCGAATACGTATTTTGTGTACAGTTGCATATTAAGTACCGACCTGATATGCTCAAACCAAAGCTTGACATCCTTCTCTCAACTGTTCTGGAACTAACTCCAAGAATGCTACTTATTTGCTTTACTTTAAAACCTTGTTCAAGCAAAAATTGTAGCTGCTCCTCACTTATTTCAAAAGATGGTCTTCCTTGTCTTCCACCACAGTTTAAAGGGGCTTGGTATCCAACTTGATTACTTTGTTCGGTCTCCACTAACTTCCTATATGCAGACCCAACATCCTCTGCAACCACTTCATCTACATCCAGGCTAACTGCTAATCTTTGCACTAAATCAAGTTTACCGATTATTGGTTGAAGGTCATTTGAGGGACCCCTAGTGACTTCAAGTCTGTCAATATCACTGATGATATCTCTTATAGCATCACACAAGTAGGATATGTCCGCCGACATCTGTTGAATACAAAATAATTTACACGGTAACATTTTCCTGGACAGTTGACCTTTTACAGAAAGATTTTCTAATTAAATTTAAGCTTTCAGGAACGGAGGAACGTCACGTTTTGAGTCGTTTTTGGGATGATTCTCTCTACTCCACACCACTGGAGGGTTCATTTCGACAGCTACCGTGGGGATAGGGGTGGAGATTAGCTGCGCCCGCGATGCCCTCTCTCGATGGATTGCGGAAGGATGTCGAACGAAGCCGAATACATGAACTTGGATGTTGAAAACACAACATCGAAAGTCGAAAGTTGCGTAGTTGACCATTTTTGTCAAAGAAGCAGAAAATCGTCAATTTGGTATGCCAATTTCGTGATATTGAATGTGAAAAACAAAAAGTACCATGTACAATCGAAAAGTTCAACCACAAAGTCAACACAGTTGGATGTCGCATTGCATAAGGTAGCATAAAATACAGCAAGTCGAGTACCGAATACATAGATCGAGTTTTGGCGGAAATGGAGCTCCATAAATCTCAAACCAGCGGAGAACGCTCAGCTCAACCAATATCTCCTTCAGAGCTCCCAGCAAATAGGCCCTTTGCAGGATCCGGTCACATGGTACGGAATAAATTACGCTGGGACGCAAATGACGCAGTGGGACTTCCAAAACAAAGGAACTCCTACCAGTCCAGCCCGACTTTCCTTTGTTTAGGAAGTCCCACTGCGTCATTTGCGTCCCAGCGTAATTTATTCCGTACCATGTGACCGGATCCTGCAAAGGGCCTATTGCGGCTTGTCGAGTATTTTTGCTAACTCGACCATTTCAGGCAGCATTGAGATCAACATAAACAACCACGCTTCGCGTAAACCACCTGTTAAAAGAAAGCGGTTGGTCATTGAATCTAGTGATAGCAGCCAAGAATGATTGCATTTTACTTTTTGACCGGATAAGAACGCAAATTTGCAAGACATTTTAAGAGAACGATACGCTTAACTTTCCCGTCTTTCTTGTATGTATTTACATTCATACACTATTATTAAATGCAACTTTCTTGTACTTCAACTTGGTGGCTTGATTTTTTTAAGCATGTAATATGTAATAAACAAATTATCACATGTTAAGAGCCCGATATTTTAATACCATATCGCTCACTCGCTCGAAGGCTCGCTCGTTCGCGATATGGTATTAAAAACTCGTCAATAAAAACGATATCAGGCTCTTAACATGTAATAATCTATATGTATTTAATAGGCACCGTCCTTAACAAAGTGTTGTATGTAGATTAGTCCTCTTGGTGTTCTCAATGGAGGCACTTAAAATTCAATTTTCTGGTTTACGCGACCCATGGGCGAGCAGGGCTCTTCATTTTCTTCTATTTCTTCCAATTTACATGCCATTTTGGAGGCACAGAAGAACGTTACCTATCCGCAGTAAATGCGCAAATTTAAGGCCTACAAAGCAACTTCCTTAACGCGCATACTGACGTGGCGTCAAAAATAGCTTTGGAGGTGCAACCAGAAGGGAATGAGCAACCGTTTAATCCCAAGGTGATCAAGAGGAGTTTTGCCGAGGTAAAGGCTTCGGAGAGTGGGCCCAAGGCAAAGGAGGAGTGGACCTTTTTGGCGATGCGGCTGCTATTTTGAATCCTATTGTCTCAAATAGCTATTATGGGATGCTCAGGAGACAAATTACTCTGTATTTACCCCTTATTTTGTGTGATATTGAGGAAGTGTATGGTCTGGAATGTCTGATCAAAGAACCGACGAGGATCACAGAGAACAGTTCAACCCTGCTTCAGATGTTATTCTAACAAAGGAACAAGAACTTTTTAGAGAAAGTGGTGTATACAACGGCAGAAATTAGTGATCATCATATGGTCTATGTGTCGCTGAAGGAGAGAGCAGTACAACAGAGGAACAGAATTCTGAAGGTGCGTAGCTATAAGAACTTTAATGAAGAGAAGTTTAAGGAGGATCTAAAAATGGCCCCATGGCAAGTGGGTGAAATTTTCGAATCTGTAGATGATCAATACGAGTATTGGAAAGCGCTACTCGATAAGATCGTGGATGATCACGTACCCACCAGGGACATGAGAGTGAGGACACATAATGTACCATATATGACGAGAGAGTGGAAGAATGCCATCAAAGCGAAAAGACGATTCTCGAAAAAGTTCAGTAAAAATCCTACATCAGAGAATTTTCAAATGAAAAGGAAATGGCGAAATGAGGCCACTAAGTAGAGAAGAATAACAATCAGGCAATATTGGAAAAAAGTATCAGATAATGTTGGGTCAGATCCAAGGAAGTTCTATATAGAACATTTAGACCAATTACACATCTCAAGAACAAGCAGGGAAGCAGCAGTAATTATAACATCTGCCTGAAAGTTAAAGATGAGTTAGAAAGGAATCAAACTAAAGTAGTTTACCATTTTGCTAAATTTTTCTCCACAATGGTTGATGGAATTGGAGGGGATCACGTAAACGACTGTATGGAGAGTGATTTCAAGAATCACAACTCTCTTCTTAATATATCAACTAACTTAAGTAACTACTACCGATAGTTATGATACCTTGCTGTGTATAATACCACTACCGATAGTTATGATACCTTGCTGTGTATACCACTACCGATAGTTATGATACCTTGCGGTGCATAATACCACTACCGATAGTTATGATACCTTGCTGTGTATACCACTACCGATAGTTATGATACCTTGCTGAAGAGAGCTAAACTAACCACTTTGCAGAATAGGAGGTTGCAGGACATACTTATTCTGATGTTTAAAGTAAAAAATAAATTAGCAATGAACTATATTGCGGATATTTTTAATATTAAAGAAGAGGATACCAATGGTACGAGATATATCCTGAGAAATGTAGATTTTGTTTTACCTCGTTTTAAAACTGTTTCTTATGGAAAACACTCTCTCAGGTTTCTTGGGCCACAACTGTGGTCAAAATTAAGCAAGTAGGAGAGACATATTGGAACTTTGGCAGCTTTTTGGAAACTGATTCGCAAAAAGGATATAACATCGATTGGATTGAAGGATGTGGGAGTGAATGCCGCTTATGCTTAGGTTAATCGGACGTGTGAAACATATGCATATCAATTTATTTGAGCATGTTTGTATAAAATTGTATTAGGAATTTTTAGTATGTAGTAGTACTTGAATTGTGTACATTTTAGGCTTTTTATATATATGTGTTATTAGTAGAATTCTACTAGTATACTAATGCAAATGCTGCAATCTGATTGGTTGAGCTACTCGTATACTATCAGCCATTAGAGTACAGTTGGCCGCCGGTCGTCCAGGAAATGTGATGTTTTTATAGTTGTTCCGAAGATTTGGAAGGAATTTTAGATGTAAACGGGTAATTAAATTCCTGAGAAGACTAAAAGAAGCACTTTTAAGGTTTCTTGACTTAAAAAAATTAAAAATATTGAACAAGCGGGTACGCGCGTAAACAACTGCAAATTTGCCAAGTTCGATACGTGCAACTTTGTTGATGGGTAAAGTTCAATAACGGAAAATCATTGGAAACCGTTATTTGCGTTAATTTCAGTTAGAATTCTACTAAAACAATTAGATTATTCGCTCTCGATTTCTATGAGGTGATAGTTGATTCGGCCTTCGGCCTCATCAACTATCACCTCATAGAAATCTCGAGCTCATAATTATATTAATTATAGTTAAATTAGTTTTAAATGTGTCCCCAATTAGTGCCAAGGGGCGCTAGAACGCATAGACACTAATAAAGGTTATGTATATATGTAGGCATCCCACAACAGTTATTTGAAACAATAAAATTCAAAATGGCTGCCACATCACCGAAAAGGTCCATATTGAATGAAGGTATTTCCTTGCTTAATAACAGACAGAAGATAATTAAACCTAAACCTGAATCAGAAGTCTCCCTGAATAGAACCGAACCACGCTAGGGAACACTGCAGACAAGTTTGAAATGGTATTTCTCGTTCTCTTCTAGGGAAATTGTCTTGGTGTAATAAGCTTGCATTCTCAACAGATTGACAACAACGACAAGCATTTGCTAGCACAAACAGTCGTCGGAAGAGTTCAGTCCATATGCTTGTGGTTTTTCCACAGCACCAATCACGCTGGGGTTCCTTCGTCCCATGATTGCTCGTTGGTTCTCCTCCAGGTTCTGTTTTATGCAAGCTGTTATTGCCGTATGCACCTTTGTAGTTTTCTATAGAAGCCTGGCTATAAAGGTGCGGCCTCCAGTTAGCACACGATAGCCAATAGTACGTCACGTTTTCTTTTGCTGTTTAACACCGGTTTGGTATGTAGACTATTCATTTTTTATTCTATGAACCAAAACTAAGAAGAATTAGGCAGTTCAAATTGCATTTTTTTTCATAACATAGCGAATGTTTCAGATTGGGTTTTTAGGTATTTAGCGTCGCGATCCCGATGCGGCGATTTTTCGAGGAATTCCGTATGTCTAAAAAACCACTACAAAGCAACTCTGAAACTCTGTTAAGGAATTTAGACTTTTATTTCTTATCCTATATACAAAAAACTAAGAACAGCCAAGTGTTGCGATAGAAATGCGATAGAAATGATCCGTACAGAGGAGTAAAACCAATAGAAACGGTCACCTCAACGTGTCATTTATCTCGACGTCCCAAACAAATAAAGGTGACGATACTTATTATGATGGTAAGCACAATGAAAGTTCCCTCCCATGGTAATGACAAGTAGTGTAGGAAATGGGGGAACTAGGACATTTCTGGATTTTACGCATCTCAGCGTAGTTAGTGTAAAAATCTGAGTCTAAAATATATGATATAATACACTAAAACAGCGTAGTTATGCGTAGGTAGTGTAAGTAGCGTAGATATCGTAAAAATTAGACATACTATTTTACGCACAAAAATGCCTAAAATGCGTAGGATAGTGTAGGATATAGTAAAATTTAGATTGTTCTCACGATGCTGATTTTTAAGACATGATAAATTTCCAACCAGCGTTCTCACCACCTAGATGTTCACAGATTTTTTTCCAAATTTTATCAAGTTCATAGAGTTTTAAACGATCTTTATACAATTTTAGCTTTGGTAAAAATTCATTATATCCAAGTATTTGACAAAATTTATAAATGATATATGAATAGGAAAAGAAATTTCTTCTATTTTTACCTTTAAATAATTCAAATGGCTCCTGAATTTGTAAAAACCTCATTTTCATTTTTTCTTCCATTATAGAAGTCATTTGTAATGGAGGTATTTTTGTTATTCGATACAAAATTTGTGTGGCATGATTATAATAACGTAATTTACGATGTTTTTTAAGATATCTTTTAATATCTGCTTCTGTTAACTTTTCCAAAGAATTTTCCATCCTTTCACGAATGATTTCTTTGAAAATATTATTAATAACATCTTCTGAGACTTTAAAACTTTCTTTGCCTTGGATATTGGCTAAACACTCACAAAAATGATTATATCTTTTGTAATCATTTTCTGCGGTTTTTATAGATGATTTTTCTGGATTTGTTGAGACATTTATGCTTATTCCACAACTTAGACAAGTACTTATCCCTTCATCGACGTTCAATACTCGAAATTTTTCACATGTATAACAATAATTATCTTCATTTATATTATTTTCACTGTATTGTAGTTCATCAGGGAAGATATTATATTTATACCTTTTATAATAAGAATTATCAACAACAAAATGTTTTGCTCTATTTTCTGTATGTAAAAAAAGTAAAATAGCATTCTTTAATAAATAACTAGTACGAAGATTTTTGATATCATTTATTTCATTTTCTAACCTTATTTGTTCAATTTGATCAATTCTAGAATAATCTTTTTTGATGGATAAATTTAGAATTTTTTTTTTTAAATCTGGTATTTTTTTTTCTTTGAGAACAATTTCTGAAAGTTTTTGACGATGTAGATTGCCAATGGTCTCTTTGTTCATCATAATAATTAATATACTTTATTCTTTAAAGTAGATTAATCTTCACTCTCACTGCTCGTTGATTCCTCACTGCTCGTTGATTCCTCACTGCTCGTCGATTCCTCATCTGAATCAGGATTATAATCACTGTCACTACTATCAGTATCATGAAGTGGGTCTTCAGTTAAAAATTTTTTAAAATTAGGGACAGGCATATATATTATGAAATATTAAAATTTCCATATGCATAACTACTGATACCATCATCTAAAATATATCTTTTATCATCAAAAGGTGATAATGATACTTTATTAATTTGGTAACTAGATATCTGATGATACTCTGACCGGATAGTTCGCATCTTATGCCTCATAGTATTACATTTTTGTAAGGTATCACGATAATCAGAGAGAGATAATTCACTCTTAATGACATTCTTCTTGACACCTTTAGCAGTCTTGTTTTCCTTGTTTTCTGTCTTGTAACTATACATTTTACTTTTTAGACCAACAAATTCAGTGATTGGATCACCAGCTGCTTCATCTTTGAATTTACCAATTACTTTTTTATTTTCTGCAAAAAAGAACTCTGACGATTTGGGATAATCACTATTGTCAAACCTTTCTTTATCTTTATATAAATCACTATAAAGATCTTCTGCTTTTATATGGTAAAATAAAGAATCAGTATCAGTAAAAAGTAACTTTGCATCAGGGTATTTTTTTCTGATATAGTTGTAATGGAAGTCATACATTAATGTTTTACTTAGATCTAGAATAGAGAATCCAACATAAGAGGGTTTATCTAAGACTAGTCTAGCCTTTTTCATTTGTACCCCAACTAAATTTTCATCAAATATTTTACTAGAAACATACATTGGTTGCCTTGTCAATTTCAATAAATGATCCGGATCAGTTTCTAATTTGATATTAGATCTTTTTCTTAGGTTTTCCATAGTTTTGCCAAAAACTGAATTATTCATTAGTTTAAAGAAGTCTTTTTCAAAACTATTCTTAGCATTTGTTCTTTTTTTTGTGTTAAAATCAATATAAGGTTTCATCCAAGGTTTCTGAGTAAATTCTAAGACTCTGTGAACCTTTTTCAACTTCATACCAAGAGATAAATAAAGCTGTAAATTTTTGTAATGTAATACATACTTTTCTTTATTCTTTAGATTAGGAACCAACTTGTGAACTCTACCACTGCTAATATTTTCTTTTTCTTTTAAATCTTTGCAATACTTTGATAACATATTATCAGTGATTAAAATCTTTTCTGGTGCTAATGGATAATCATTATGCAAATCGTGTAGCTCTTCTGGATATTCTAAATCTACTTCTAAAATGGCACCTTTTTTTGTATTATTTTTGTAATTTTCTAAGATGAAATCTTCAGAGTTAATCCATTTAAAATCTTTAGTTGGAAGTGACTGTGACATAGCCCATCCATAAAGATTATTTGCATCTAAATACATTAAATAACTACTTTCATCTTCTGGATTATAACACTTCATATACTTGTTGTTTGCAACAGCATGTCTATGAGTAATATTACTAATACCACCTCTCATTCCCTTTTCAATGAATAGTTGTTGATCTAAATCTGAAATTAAGTCTAGATTTATTTTTGTCATTCGGAGTAATGCATCCCATGATAACCCAGGTGCAGAGTAATAATGACAGGGATCTAGCCCATAGTCCTTCAAACATATAGTTCTGAAATTTTCAAATACATCTGCTAATAGTAGAACATCTGTACGCAAATATAAATCATGATAATAACCTAAGTCTTTAATTTGGAATTCACTCCATACTTGTTTTGCGTGCTCATAGTCACTCTCTGAAATATTTGTATCATTCAAAATACTATAAAAATCTTCTCTTGCTGGTAAAGACTTCTCACTGAATCGCTGGAATGAGTCCATGTAATCATAAGGGTAAACACCTTTTCGCTTTATTAATCTAAATTGATCATCATTTGGAAAAGCTTTCTTTGAATAAAAGAATGCATTATCACTTAAATTACTGCTTAGTCGATCTAAACTCTGACTCATAAATGAAAAACTGTCAATGAAAGTCAAATAATTACCTAGTCTAAAGCCAATATATTTCTCAAAATTACTTGCTATAACATCAACATTAATATTAAAATCTTGTCTTATTAAATGACCAATATTTTGCATGATAAAATGGCAGTCATAACCTTTAAGATTATGAAATATTACTGGAATTTTTAAATTTTCTGCACTAATAGACCATTTAAGATTACAATTACTATGAGCAGCACCACGATATTTACCTGTAATATGGCAGTGATCTCTAACTTTTTGTTTTGAAGGTTTATCTTTATCTTTTTCTTCATTAAATTTTCTCTCACAAATATGACATATAGTAGAATTTTGGAAATGTGTTTCATTTTTATCAGTCATAACTAATGGTTTCTGGAAATGTTCTATAACTATTTTTATACAATCTTTTACTTCACTCAACATTTTCATGATAAATTTTTCGATACAATCTTCTCCATGGTATATTTCTACTGGTTTGGAATAACTATTATCATATCTACAGACTAATTTATATCCGTAACTACAAGCCTTATGACTTTGATAAGTACTAGTGTAAGATTTATCATCACTAGGTAGGCAACCGTCTATTTTTTCTGTGATTGATTCAAAATCAGCGTAAATTACGAAAGGTGCAGGTAACATTTTTTTGTGATTTTTAAAATAAATTTTTGATCCTGCCTCGGGCATCTTTATCGCTTGAGCTCCATTAAGGAGCATGCAATCTTGCTTGTGATCTTCTAGGACACTAGCAGAACTACAACAATGTAGACAACGCAAACAAAAATATTTCTTTTCTTTGTGATCATTGAATGAAAACATAAATCGATCTAAATCCTTGATGAGCACATAGTGGCTCTTGTCTCCTTCTTCAATCCATAGTAATTCCAAGTGGTCTGTAAAATTAGTTTCTGATATTCTGATAGGATAAGCTTCTCCATCATAACCAAATACACAGATATTAATCTTATTTTGCTTTTCAATCTTATAAATATCTTTTACAGTGACTGGAAAAGTGATACCAGTGTAATCTAACCGTTTGACAGATTCTCGATCTGCCTTGGTTATTCTTTCCGGATGAACTATAAGTGGATTTAAATGCCTATTATGACACCATAGGAAACATTTATTGTCTGTATTTTTGGGATTGATTAAACCCTTCATAGGGTTACGTAGTTCCTCAGGTAGTTCAATATATGATGATCCTCTTAATGGAAAGTAAGAGACAATATTAATGATATGTGAAAGTACCGATTGGAATACCCAACCAGAACCTTCAGAGAGCCAAACAGCTATTAACTCTAAAATTCTTTCAATACCTTCATCGATACTCACTTCTATATCTATTCTATTGGTAACCGTAAAAGGGCCAGCGTTAAAATAGGGTTCTCGGTAAATGACACCATCCTCAGTACTCTTTGATAATCGAACCCTTAGTGTAGTATTGTATTTAAAACCCCTTCTATCTGATAATGATCGCATTAAAAGATCAAATATTTCTCGTTTAGTGCTACTTAACTGTATTGATGGGTCATTTCTATTGACAATTTGTACATCATAAGATTGAACATTACCTCTTAATGCATTGGATCGCTCAGTAATAGTGATGTCTTTAGGGATAAATTTCAAATTTCTTCTGAATTCTCTTATAGTTTCAGGTCTATAATATGGAGCGATTTGATCAATCACATTTTTAACCTTTCTTTGAAGTCTTGTAGGTACAGGTTTTATAGGTCTTATTATTTTTAGCCTCGGTAAAGGCACTGGAGCTGCTGGTGGTTTTGTACGGGGTTTTGGTACTGGTGGGGGTGGTCTATATTCAGTAGGTCTTAATGGTTCTGGTAAATTGACTGAGGGACTTATCGGATCATCTATTAAAGTACCTCCAAGGTATGAGTCTCTTAGTCTCCTAGCTGCAATCGAACGGATTAGTCGATTTTCAACATAATCTTCATGTTTCTTAGATCTTCGTGGTTGTGGGTTGGCAGGTGTGGCTGGTATTGGCTGACCTTGCGGACCTTTTTTTGCTTCATTAAGCTTATGAAAATCTGTCTTTAAATGCTGATATTTTCCCCCTTTTGAATATTTTTTCTTGCATATATTACAATACCAATCAGATGGTTTTGGTAATGTGTCTGCAGATATCTTTTTGTATTTAATTTTGGGTTTAATTTTAACTTTAAAATCCATCTATATATAATAATATATGTCTAATTTTTTTTTTAAATTCTTAATTTTTTATTTATTATAAATCAATTAGTGTGCAAGTAACTGGATTAGTGTATTTTAGAATGTTACGCTCATGTTTCTTTGTCTTTAGATGCATATATTTTCCTCTGTAAGTGTAATTTTTTCCATTTCCACATACATCACAGTACCATTCAGTATTTTTCAGTCTTTCATTAGTAATTTTGTTCCATTTTTCTCGTTTCAATTGTTCTTCTGTTTTTTCCATCTATATAATTATTTATAATATTCTAATTTTTTTAAATAATTTTTATAAATTTTTTAAATCCTCAGCTGGCACCCAACTGTTAAATTCGTCTGGGTAACCTTTCCATTTGACTAATGCTTTTCCTTTTGACTTTCTGATAATTTTCTCTATTCTATAGACCTCTTGATCTGTCTTTTGTAACTCTTCTCTGTAGAAAGTACCCTTAATCACTTCACCATTTAAGTCTTTTATCTTATAAGTAATAGGATTAGTGAATCTAATTTCGTCTATGATGAAAACTTCTTCAGTCCAATTAGGAGTATAGCCTTTATCAAAGGTCACTCTTTTGTATTTGCTTATTCGGACTCTATCACCTATCACAAATGCTGGTTTATCATTCTTTTTATTGTCTCTCGCTAAATCACCATATAAATTAAAATAAACTTTTCCATAGTTTTCAGGTTTTCTAGCTTGGATAGGCGTCATTCCTATTGATCTATGTTGGCTGTTGTTGTAAGAGGCGAGTATTTTAGGAAGGATGTCAACGTAGACTGTATTGTTTTGCATAGTGAATCTCTTATACATTTTATCTTTGATAGTTCTATTCCATCTCTCACAAACTGCTGATTTCTCTTCGTTTTCAGTGGAATAGACCTTTATCTTATCCTTAGCTAAGAGATCCAACACATTTTTGTTATAATATTCTTTTCCTTTGTCTACCCATAACATTTTAGGCTTATTTTTCACTAATAAGCTTTCAAACGCTTTAGCAACTTCTAAACCTGTTTTTGTCTTTAGAGGTACTATCCAACCATATTTACTGAAAAGGTCTAAGACCATTAGTAGATATTTATAACCTCGATTCCATTTGCTAAGCTTTTGCATATCAACTAAGTCTGAACACCAGATATCATCAACATTATGTGCAATGACTCTTCGCTTACGAAAATTTCGTTTTATAGGTTTGTGTAACTCATTAGCTAGACCTTCCCATGTGTCTAAATTTTTAGCGTTTTTTTTTTTACTCCTAAACCAAGTTTTTGCTTTGTATTAATAGTGTTTCTAGCCAGCCAATGACCCCACTGTCTCTCATTCCAGGGAATTGCATCTAA
This sequence comes from Micromussa lordhowensis, assembly GCA_964020085.1. Taxonomy (NCBI): domain Eukaryota; kingdom Metazoa; phylum Cnidaria; class Anthozoa; order Scleractinia; family Lobophylliidae; genus Micromussa; species Micromussa lordhowensis. The sequence continues at coordinate 17,449,140 of OZ026602.1, read as the reverse complement.
AGCTTGGACCATTTTCTTGTCAGCCACATTTTTACATGATTTTACATTTACTCCCTTATCAGCACATACTGAGTAATCAACATCGTGTTGCATGGCTATAGCATCTGTCTTACCTGTTGGCTGATCATAGATTTCATAGATTTGGCCAGTATCACGATCCCATTTTACTTGTTTTTCTAAATCATTGTAAGGACCAGTATATTTGTGTCCTGGAAGAGTCCAACCAGCTTTCGGTTTAGGTAACTTACCTATTGCTTTATGAATATCGAGACCCCTTCCCCTTCCCCTTCCACTGATTTTTTTAGAAATATCATCAGCCAGAGAGTCAATTGCTCTATTCAAATACCTTTTACCAATGCCTTTAACTTTGTCTTTTACATAGTCAGATTTTATTGCTCGACTAGCTCCCCTTTTACCTAGGTTGTACAATCCTTTTGCACCAGCAGCCAACCCTTTGACAATTAGTTCATCAAAACCGCTTCCTTGCATTTCCGCTTTAGATATAAAACGAAATTTTGTAATTCCACATTCAGCACAAATACATCGCATTGCATTTCTACCATTTTTTGTAATTACAAAAGTTTCAGAATTAGGTACACATTCTGTCCTTTTTCTTTGTCGAACGCAATAAGATAACATATATTAATTAATATTATAATAAATATATGTTAATCTATTGTTAACAAAGTTAACTATAATATAGCTCCTATGAGGGGAATTCCCTTAAATGGACTGTTTTTACCTAGTAATAGCCCTTTTCCTTTTTTACCTCTTCCTACCGTACCTGACTTAACAAATTTAGTTTTTGTTATCCCACATTCTGCGCATTTACATTTCATCATGGCACGACCATTTCTTGCCTGTACAACCCTTTCTGAACCAGGAACGCACTCTGTCTGTTTTCGTTGTTTTACACAATAGCTTTTCATCTATATAATAATTATTTTTTTTTTATTATTATATAATGGAAGAAATTGAAATTGACAATGAAATACGTAGAATAGAAGCGATGTATAAACATTACAAACTTCTTTATAGAAAAATTGCCTTTTTATGTTGTTCTGGAGAAACTAAAAGAGTGAGAAATCTGAGAAATAGTTTGAAAAAAGATTTTAAAAAAATCCGACAAATCAAACAAATCCAACAAAATATAACTCCTTTCGCGCACCTGACGTTGCAGAAGTCCTCAAAGCAATAGTTTAAAATAGTTTTCTATGAATTTTTCATTCTCTTCTGTGTCAAAGCTAAAAACTTGCAATAAATCGAAATAATCTACTCCTTTATGCATTTCATTCAAGAAATACAAGCAAAAATATCCACAGGTTGTAGTATAGAGATTCTGTATTTGCTGGTTTTGGTGTAATAAATTTAAGTTTTTCTCTTTTGCATGGTTTACCAACTCTTGAAAAGGTGGCATACCAAAAGAGTCAAAGTAATTTATTGTATCATCACGAACATAGGTTGTAACCCAATGACTACCACTCATATAATGAGGTTCTAAATTATAAATAAAAAGCGCTAACTTATGATTATGAGGTACAGTCTGATCTCTGCTTAGGACATTTTTAATAGGTATCTTCAAGTATTTACACCAATCTAAAAGATCAAAATTACTCATTGGGATATCTTTATGGAATTTAGGCTTTTTTACCTTTTTTTTTTTTTTTTCCCTCCCCTGCCCCATGTCCCAATAAAAGGTGGTGGAGCCATAGGCATTCCCATACGAGGACCTCCTCCTCCATCCGATTTCCCCATTCTAGGACCCCCTCTTCCTTTTATACTTCCTCCTTTTAATGCATCAATAAGCATTGGAATACCAATACTAGCTATTAACGTTCCAATACCATTACCTACTTGTCGTTGTGTCAGTCGGAAAAGTAAGTCTTCTCCACCTTTATGAGCTCGGGCTAAATCTCCTATTTGTCCTTTAGTCAGTAGATTACCCAATTGAGCTAACATAAATAGTTTATTATTTGGTACTTGATACATTTGTCCGCCACTAATTTTCTTAACTATTTGACTAGCACCTTCAGAAGCTAACCCTGCTAGAGCAGACAATCCTAGTGTTTTACCGATAGTTGGTGCTACATTCTTTAATACTGGCAATATTGAGCTAAAGATACCAGACCCAGTTTGTCGCCTGATATTATACTTTGATATAGTAATTACCATTCCTCGATTAGCTGTTTTGGCCTTAGCGAGTCTCTTAACAGTATTCATTGGTACCATAAGAACATCGGAACCACTTAACGCATTTTTACTTAAGCGTAAACTTATTTCTTCTCTGTTTCTGTAAGCATTAGATAGTTTTCGTTTTTGTCCTTCAGAAAGTGTGACAGAAATTTGATGTAATTCAGTCATTATATATTATTTATGGACTTTTTAAAAAATTCATAAATAATATTTAGTCTGTGACTTTGGAATAGTTCTTATAAATCAGATCCAATAGATAGAACATCTTCTTCTTCATCATCTAAGATGAAGTTATCGAAAATATCTTCTACTTCTCGATATGATACTTGCATTAATTTTGGTTTTAGAGTAGCTCCAAAAGTTCCTGTTGTAATTGAAAACCAGGAAGCAATAAATTTCACTTTACTTTTTGGACCGATTTTTACTGAATCATATCCTAAATTTTCCCCATCCCATGTAAAAAATTTTGTAGCTATTCGATCATTTCTAAAAAATAGTGAAAACTCCATCTTTGATGGGTAATCTTGATATACTCTTTCTTCATCAACAATTTTATACGGTTTTTTACAGATTCTTTTCCAAGAACCACCTTGACCGTGTTCATCATATCCCGCTACAGCTTCTCTATGTATTTTTTTATTGTTCTTTAAAGAATATAAATAATCAATAAAAAATTCGTCTAATTCTTTGGCTTTTTCTAGATATTCCCCATCACAATTAATTTGCATGCTAGTACCTTGGTAATTACCATCTTTATCATAGTTTTCATTTAAACCGAACGGAGTATATCCTTTATATTTAACAAATAATGTCCTTCCATTGTATAATATTCCAATCTGTGTTCCATTGTGCTTATTTGGCTTTGGTTTTCGAAAAGTTATCTTTGAAGTGTCAATATGGAGAAAATCGACTATTTCTTCTTTGTTCTGACTTTCGTTCTGACTCTCTTTAACTCTCATATATATTATATTAAAATATTTTTTCTAAATATATTTTTTTTTTTATTTTTTTTTAGACAATAACTAATTGATCTCCCACTTTATCAACAACAACATCTTCTTCATAGAGAACAATTGCATGCACTCGGAAATCAGCAGCTGCTGCTTGTGAGAGGCGAAATCTTACGTTAAGTTGCTTTGGATCTCTGCTTACCTGTTCTGTTTGATAAGTCAGGTCAAAATATAACATTGGGTAAAGACTCGAAAAATTAGTGATATTGAGCTGAGTACCTGTATTATAATCATTCTTTTTCCATGAATAATTCATTAAATCATAATAGATTCTTGTTTTACTTTCTGTATCATATTCAAGTTCTGGATAGAAGACACCATTACCATATTCAAGACGACATGTGCTAAGATGACTATTATTGTTAGCAGCATTAAGTTTAAAAGTATCAAAAATATAAGGGTTTGCTGACATATCATTTGTCTTAAGTCTCTGGAAGTAGAGGAAAACATGCTGTACTTTATCAATACTAGCTGAGATTCTGAAATCACCACTGTTTCTAGTAGTATCTGAACTTTGGTACATTTCTTTGAGGTATTTCCATTTACTGGGTTTTTGGTATTCACTGATGAATTTAGTCATCAGAGCATCTTTTGGTTCTAGTCGGGGTACCCATAGATAAAAACGATCAATTACTAATCTCAATGTATCAACTGCCCCATATAATACTTCAGCGTCCGGTGTAAGTTCTATTTCAAATTGGAGATCCATTGGAGGTAACAATCTTCCTTCTAATTCTTCGAAAAAAGAATACCTATTTAATGGAATACTTGTATTAACATGAGCTCTGTTAGCTGTTAATAAACGCCTACTTTCCAAACCAGTGTTTGTATCATCTGAAGTGGCATCTGTATCTAAATACCATAAGCTGTTTTTGGCCGTACTACGCCCAAAATCATCTGAATATTCTAAAAGATTTTTTGCAAAAGTTACAAGATGAAGATTATCAGTGTCATAGACGATTTTTCCTGCACTCTTTATTACCATATGCTTAATTAATGAATGCGATCCATTAATAATTGTTGTTCTGGCGTCTGCATTGTCTCCACCATTTGCTCGAAGGTCTAATCTGAATCGCACTTCAAAAAAGGCGTTAAACCAATCAAGCATAATACCCCGATCAGTAACATGAAATTTGTATCCTTTCTTATTTTGCTCTTGAGTATTGGCAGGAGCTCTTATAGCATCTTGAAGACGAAATTGCACTAGTTCGTTTCTCTGTACGTACTCTGGTGATCTAAATGCCATTATATATTTTTTATCAGATTTTTTTTTTCTTTAAGAGCGTGCTATTAGATTATTAATCAGTGTATAAACTTCCTCCTGCGTTTTTGGCTTTGCTCTACCTGGCTTTGACTTTGTTGACTTTGTTGACTTTGTCGCTTTTTTAGACCCTGAGGATAGCCTTTTTCGGATAAGCTCACCAGATCGCTCTATAACTTTATCAGCAGCCTTTTTACCAACTCGTTCTCCCGCATGAGCGACACCAGCTTGTATTGCTTTTTTAGCAAATGGTTTTAAAACCTGTCCAGTTAAAGCACTAGCTACCTTTTTTAGTGGTTTCATAAGATTATCTACTATAATTCCATTGCCACGGTGTTTGTAGACATATCGTCCCATTCTTGGGTGATAAATCTTTTTGAACTCTCTTGACTTCATATATAATTAAAATGGAACTTTTTTTAAGATTAATGAAAATGCAGTGTCAGCATGATTTAAATAGACTGGTCTTCTTAAGCCATCAGTTACATAGATTCGAACGCTTGAAACTCTTGTTTTATTGATAGGATTGTATATAACACGACGCGGTTCAAGGGTAAAATTGTAAGAAGGTCTGAGCGTTCCTGTACCAAAACTAAAAACAATATCTGATTCTACCCCATCTACTAATGAATCAGAGACTAAATCACAGTGAATATTTAGGACATCTGTATCTTCTGATAGGTTAGGTACTTTGGGGCTAACGTTTCTCTCATCTCTTAAGATCACCTTATCGAATCCTATTAGTTTACCAAAATTAGATTTACGCAGGTCAAGCTGATAGTTAGCGTCTAAAGTCACTAAGACTCTAAAAGTTGGTTCATCAAAAGTCACCGTGATTGGAAATTCTTCATCACCATCACCGCCGACTATTTTAGTCTTTTCCTTAATGTAATTATCAATATCAGTGTAATCCCAAACTCCTTTTGGAAAATCAATATCTGTAAATGTTTTCCCACCGTCTTTACTGTAAGCTATCTTTTGATTGTCGTAACCAGAATTTATATTTGTCCATGTAAAAGCCATTGAAATAATTTTATTAAAACCAATATACCAAATCCCATCACTGTGTTCATAGTCTAGCGTTCTAGAAAACCTTGTAGTAAAATCACCAGGTCGATTACCAGCTTCATCTTTAACTGCAAAACTGCTTAATGAGATTTCTCTCTCCATATATCACACCCTGAAATATTTTTTCACTAACTTTTGATATTGCGACTTATTGATTGATTTTGTTCTTAATAGAGTGTCTAAGATAGTTTGACCCATATTTCTCATCTTGACACTTGTATTGCCTGCTTCCATTTCACCAATAATTAGTGTTAATTTCTTTAGTAATTCTTGAGCATCATTATAGAAATAGACTCCTCTGCCTCTCCTGACGCCACTTCCCTTTGTACTTTTCTTTTTCTGTACTTTTAGATAGTCTCTATATTCTTGAATAGGTTTTAGTCTACTATCAGCAAATTTATGAGCCATATCTTTTTCTCGCTCTAGCTTTTCTATTACATCTTTTGGCAATCCTTTTTTTATGGCTTGTTTTAGTCTATTAGTTGTATTTGTCTTAAATTTACTTGTAATACTGCTTATTTCAGAATTTGCTCTTTTTATGTTACTCTCGAGATATTTACTACGTTTAACTGGTGTCATTTCTGGTTGGGATAATCTCATTTCAACATCATCATAGTTAGGAAGATTTGCACTATCTAAAATTCTATTAATATCTCCTCTATCTAAATCTTCATCATCATCATCATCAGGTGGTGATTCAATTGCTAAAGGTCCTTCTTCCACAAAAGAATATTCTGGTGGTAAAGATTCATCTCCTCCTAGATTCCAAAAACTAGGATCCATTTCATATTTTGGTGGCGCGCCTTTAGGTATTATTTGTTTTTCTGCCTGGGGCGCTACGTAATCTTGGAGATCTAATAATCCTTCTACATCCATATCTTCATATGGATCTACTTCTGGTGCATAATCAATCGCTTCTGGTTTACCCGCTGGGGCAGGACGTATTCTCATTTGCGGTCTATTCTTAGGCTTTTGTGCCTTTAACCCATCTATGATTTCATCTAGTCTAAATGATTTTGTTATCCGCTGGTCAGAAGTCTTACTCTTTATCTTCTCTTCAGTGATCTCATCATAAAGCTGATTCTTCATCCTTCCAGTCTCAGTCCGTTTCTGAGCTAATCGTTTCCAATTTGAGAGACTCATATAATATTTATATTTTTTATATTATGTGGCATAATATGAGTCATTTATTAAAAAAATATTAATTATATAGATGAAAATTCCTAATTATGATTCAGCTTCTAATAATGACAGCAATTTCAAACGACTGCTACCTTATATGCCTTCAGACAATTTTCGAATGTTAATTTGTGGACCAAGCGGTTGTGGTAAAACTAACGTTCTCATGCATATGCTTTGTAATCCTCTACTCTACTATGATAAGATTTACTTGTTTTCAAAAAATCTTGAGCAACCAAAGTACAGACAACTATTAGAAACATTTCAACCCATTTCAGAAGAGGTTGGTTATGATGTCATAGAAGAGAGTAATGGTGATGTCATTCCTCTGGAAAGCCTAGACCACGATAATCAAAAAATAGTTATCTTTGATGACTTTGCTTGTGAACGAAACCAAAAACCTCTCATTGAATATTTTATTGGTGGCCGTCATAAAAATTGCAGTGTAATCTATTTAAGTCAATCTTATTATCTCACTCCCAAAGACATCAGGTTGAATTGCTCTCATTTTTGTATTTTTGACTCTCCAAGTAATGCAGAGACAGCAAGAATGTGTAAAGAAGTCAATGTACCTAAGAAGCGATTTGAGAGTGCGACTAGTGAGCCTTATAGTTTTGCGTACATTGATAAGACAAAAAAGACAATCAGAAAAAATTTCAATGAAAATATATAGGATGGATAGAATTAGTTTGCCGAGAAGATTAACACACGAAATATTTAATGTGTTTAATGAGATAAATTTTTTATTAGAGAATCTTACTAGTAAACTAGAATGTTTAAAAGAAGTTGAAAAAAAATACAACGAATCTATTTCTGATGAAATATTATTATTAATTAAAAATCTCAAAATGTTAGATTCTGATTACTTAAGAGATCGAGAAGAAGAAGAAGAAGAAGAAGAAATTTAATTTAGTATATTATATATGGGTTTTAGCAATGGACAACTTGAATCAACATCAGCAACAGGAAGAGGTGAAAAAGGTGATCCTGGTTTACCTGGAATTGGATTTAGTCTAACTGATGATGGTAATTTTGATATTGATAGTAAGCGATTAACTGAAGTAGCCCTTCCTATCGATAATAATGATGCAGCAACAAAAGAGTATGTAGATAATAACCTACCAGCTATTGATTTGTCACCTTATCTGAAAAGAGATGGAACAACTTCAATGACTGGTCATTTAAATATGAATAATCATAAGATTAGTGATTTAGAAGATGCTACGGATGATAATGATGCTGTACCTCTAAAACAATTAAAGGAGATGACAACAGATCATAGGACAAATTATCATTTGCAACCTAGTTTTACTTTTTATAAAGATTTTGGTGATAAAGCAGAATGTACTAAAGGATCTATACCTATTCCTGGGCACACTGATCATTTTGAACTATTAGAAGCGCCTCGAGAAGGGGCGCAATCTGGTTATGCTTATTCTACTGTTCGACTAGTGAACAATTTAGAAATAGATCCTAATTATTCTATCGTTTTTGAAATATTTGGATATGATGGAACAAATATAGTTACAGATGGTGATTCAGATAGGCTATTATTTACAAATGTCACTGGTAATGCAAACATAATTGATTTTAGTCATGATTGGTTTAGCAATTACGCAAAAGCTTACATAATATTTAATAGTTCTAAAAGAGATGTGAACATCCGTTTACAATTTCGATATTATGGTTCCAGTAACTCTAATTTTAAATTTCTATTTTTTAGTAGATGTGTCAAAGGAATACAAAGGACTAGTTTTGATCATAGATTATTTAATGTTAAAAGTACTGATTTTTCAGGAACAATATTAAATTTTGAACCGATCAATATGAATAATGAAAAGATAATTAATATTGGTAATCCTACTGACTCTAAAGATGCAACAAGCAAAGAATATGTTGACGATGAAGACGCTAAACAGGATATTGCTATTAATGATTTATCTTCTAGAAAAGCAGATAGGTCAGAAGTATTACTCCTAAACGGAAGCCAAAACATGACTGGTAATCTTTCTATGAATGGAAATAGGATTTTTAGCTTACCTATTCCAACTGGGCCGCAGCAACCTGTGACAAAGACTTATTTAGAAAGTCAAATTGCTTCCATACCACAGTCTGATTTAAGTCTTTATCTCAAAGTAGATGGTTCTCGTGCTATGACTGGAAATCTCAAGATGAATGACAATAAAATAACAGATTTAGAGACTCAAGATGATGTCCCAATCATTGATTACCCTAATTATGTAAAAGATTCTAAAATGGCTGTTAATAAACTTTATGTCAATGAAAACTTTTTAAAATTAAAAGGTGATGACTATGACTTAAAAGGTAAACGGATAAGAAATACTGAACCATATGGTGTCAATACTTTTGATACAAATGATTTGGTCTCCAAGGCATTTGTCTTAGCAGAAATAAGTAAGCTACCTACAGATGTATTAAAATTGGATGGTTCACGTGCTATGACAGGTACTCTCCAAATGGGTGATAATGCTATCACTGGAATTAGGAGTAGTTCAGCAGACGATGCAGCCCTAACTGTTGGAGGAGCTAAGTCTACATATCTGCCCCTTACTGGTGATCGAGGGATGCAAGGAAATCTCGATATGGGAGGAAATTCTATTAGAAATATTAAACCTTTTGTTGAAGATGACTCAAGTCAAGCAGCACAAAATGCTCAATCCAATGATGTTATTAACTTTGGGTATTTTCACGGACAGAGAGGTCAACTAAAAAGACAAATAAATGATGTCGCTGCAGCAGCTCTTAACAGGAAAAATCCTTATCCCATGGAAGGAGATCTCGATATGGCCAATCATAGCATTATCCGTTTGAAAGATCCAAATTCATCAGATAGCTTTCACGCTTCCAATGTTAACTATGTTAATAGGACAATTAGTGATAATAACGCTGTTATTAACTCTTTGATAGAAGATAAAGTGAGTGAAGCAGAAGCACTTAATATTAAAGCAAACCGACAAGAGAATGAATTCTCTTTTGTTATGGATGATGACCTATTTAAAGAAGATGATGATGATATTACTAAAGCTGGAAAAAAAGATAGAGATTTTTATCAAATTAAACGAGAGACTTATCGATTTAAAATTAAGTATGATGATTCCATCCATTATTATAGTACTCGATTAACTATTGATTTAAAATCATTAGATTTAGGTGAGTATACATTAGCTTTTGAAATGTATTATGGTAATAAAGTGGATAAAGATGAAGTGGTTGTTAACGCTGTATCCGAAACTTTGAATGTATCACGTAATAATACAAATACTTTTTCTGATCATAGTAGAACAATTATCAATTTTCATAAATATGGAAACATTGGGATTATTGATTTAGATATTGATTTAACTTTAAAGTACAGGAGTGGTGAAACTTATGATTTTTTCACAAACATCTTTGTAGTTGTTTATGGTGTAAGTGGTCATCAGAATGACGTTGACCCACGAATTTGGGATAGATTCTATACCATCAGAAACAAAGTTATTAATTATGAAGCACCTATAGATATGGGTAATCGTCAGATAAAAGGATTATCTGATGGGAATGAAAACGGTGATGCTGTTAATGTGAAACAACTGAATGAAACAGAAGATAATGTTGTAAAATATGTTGATGGTGAAATTGCAAAAGTAAATAGTGAAATTGCAAAAGAAAATCCTACTATTAATGAAAATAAAAATGTTATAGAATTAATAGTAAAATATATATTAAGTAATGATTCAAAGATTTCTTTAATAAAAGATTTGTATTTTTCTGATAGTAATGAAGGTAGAACACCAAATACATATGCGTTTGTAACTACTGGTGATAACACAGGTGATTTTACTTTTTATTATGTCTTCCAGCATAGTGCAATTACTAATAATGTAATGGCTGTACATTTTGATATTAAGAATACAAGAGGTGTATTTATTTTTGTTGATAAAAGCAAAGTAGTAATTTCACGTAATCCTACAATAGATGAACCATCTTTAAGATCATTTAATATTCCAAATAATTCTTTAGGAAAGCAAGTCCTATTTTGGATTTGGGTAAAAGGCACAGTTATGAATATAATTTTTAGTGGAATTAGTGCTCCAATTAATGTGGGTAATGCTTTTGTAGATACTACTATAAGAAGAGTAAATGTAGAAGATAATCCTTTCACTAAGGTGAGAGGATTAATAACTAAAAATATTTATGATAATACCAGTCAAGCTTATCAGTTAATAAAAGAATTTGAGAAGAGCGAAGGAACTATTATATAATATAAATATATATGGGATTTACAAATGGGCAACATGAAAAACCATCAACGACAGGAAAAGTAGAAAAGGTTAAAAAAGGAATAGGCTTAAAATTAACTCCAGACAACCATTTCCATTTACAAAACAAGAGATTAACTAACATTTCCGCTCCAATAAATGATCACGACGCAACCACTAAACGTTTCGTATCTGATTTATTAAAGACAAAAGCAGCAACTACATACGTTAACAATGAACTAGCTAAAAAGACTAACTCATCAGCTTTAAAGGATTACGCTTTAATTACTGATTTAGGAACTTTAGCAATCGAATTCAATGATGCATTAAAAAGCAAAGTCGATTACAATGATTTAGAGACTAAGACGCAAAGTACAAATACCTCTGTCCACCCGTTCATCACAGTCTATGCAGAAGAGAATGGACCACTGATTAAAAGTACACTCCAATGGAGTTTCGGTAATGGATGTGAGCGAAATAAGCAATATGGTTGGCCTAGTCCTGTAGACGGTAAAATAGTTCGTGGCAGCATTTGTGTTTGCGCGGGCAATAGGCAAGCATCTGAAGTGATCGTCGGCTTAGTACACAATGGTGCTGATAAAGATTTAAAAATTATCAAACCTGCGGATGAGTGGTCAAAGATGACTATTTTCAGCGATCCGATTACGATACGAGCCGGTGACACGATCAATTTTCGAAGCAAAACATCGAATTCATCTGTAACACACGCGATGGTAAACTTATTGATCGAAATTGATGTCTAGTATGAAAATATATGAAGCGTGTCTGATGCAAATGAGTTTCAGACACGTCAGATATTTGAAACGCTTCATCCACCCACGCTAAATTAATGGCTTGCCTGATGCGCATGGGTGGATGAACCGTGTCTTATATGTGAAGCGTGGGTGGATGGAAAAAAGTGCACCACATGCTCGAGAAAACCGGGTTGGTGCAATATAAATATTCCAATTGAATTGAGTAGAGAAACAGCGAGCAAATGGTGGTGCTTTTGGAGGTGGGGAATGGCCGCCCCTGAATCCTGATACGGCACGTGCAGGCGCTTGTTAGGGATAGTAGGGTGAGACCGTCTACGGTGATAACCCTCGGGTGAACCCGTCCCGGCCCAGTAGATAACTGGGGGTGCTCAGAGGTCTTTCGGGATCTCAAACACGCGAGCGACAGCCGCCTTGTCAGCGGCGCGAAAGTCCTAGCCGAGACTAGGCAAGTAACAGCCACCGAGCACCCCCGACCAGGGTTTTGTCATTTTTTGTCACGCATTTTAGAAAAATTTATCTTATCCAAAGAATAGATGGATATCAAAAGTTTATCTTCTTTGATAGATGAAAGTAGAAAGTTTATTAAAATTTCTCTCGAAAAGAGGGGAAAAAAATCAATCACATCTTTTGAAAAGTTTGAAGGTTTCAATTTAAAAGATTGGAAGAAAAAGTTAGCGTGTAACGGTTTTATTAGAGACCAAACTGTAAACCTTCAAGGTGATCAAACTGAAAAAATATATGATGAATTAATCCAAATGGGCTATGATAGCGATCAAATTGTTTTTAATTTATAAATATAATAAAAATAATATAATGGTGGCTAAAAAGAATATTTTCGATTGGAATCATATTTCAGACAAATTATCGACTGATGAAGTAGACGAACTAAAGTCTTATTATCTAAGCTATCATAGGAAATGTTGGGCTTTCAAAATGGCTTACAAAAGATTCAAATTGCTCAAATTCATTGGTAATTCACTCTCTGTTCTGACCGCTTCAGGTGGAATTGCTAGCGCTATTGCTACTGGTGGTATCAGTCTCATAGCGATTAGTACAGTGGCATTGTTAGTTAAAGGATATATGGAACACAAAGGTTTAGACTTAAAAATTCAAAATTGTACCTATGCCTATCAAAGTTACCAGCATTTGTTAATAATGATTCGAGAAGCGATGCGCTCAGGTGATCTTAACCGAGAAAGTTTAATTAATCAAATGACAAGTGTTGACAATTTTGTGATTGATAATAGTCCAATTGTTGATAAATATTTAAAGATGTATGACGCTAAAATGTCTTAAAAATCAGCATCGTGAGAACAATCTAAATTTTACTATATCCTACACTATCCTACGCATTTTAGGCATTTTTGTGCGTAAAATAGTATGTCTAATTTTTACGATATCTACGCTACTTACACTACCTACGCATAACTACGCTGTTTTAGTGTATTATATCATATATTTTAGACTCAGATTTTTACACTAACTACGCTGAGATGCGTAAAATCCAGAAATGTCCTAGTTCCCCCATTTCCTACACTACTATGACAGTCTCCTTGGACGTCTCCGGCCATGCTCTTCTTGGAGGACAGGTTGGGAGATTTTGCTAAAAGATTGTTGCTACGGTGTTGTGTATGGTTGAGAGCTGAGCTATTACTAAAAACAGTGTTTACAGTCAGTTACAGTCAGTTACAATAATAATGTTAAGACAACGATTCTCTTCGTTGCTTAATGACCACGCACACAGGCAACCAGGATAGAAATGACAATTTCTAGTCCATCGACTGACTTCCATTAAAACAGCCGTAGGTGTCAGCTACCTCAGAAAAAAATACTTCTTGGTCAATCTTCCTCACTTCGTGTGATTAGCGCCGTCAATTTCTCCAACAGTTTATTTGTAGCAACTATGACGTCGCCACAGCGGAACTAATGTGACGAGGAAGCCATCAAAGCTACTTTCTCCGTTTGGTTGGTCTTTGGAAAGTTTGCTTGCTGCCTGCAGCACGGACAGTTTTAAATTTCTTGGCTAACGTGTTATCCATCATCCAGGGCGAATCCATCTAAGTTGAAGAACGGGATCATCCTAAGTAGTGTTAAAATGTAGACTATCAAGCAACTCATT
>OZ026602.1:17422775-17430275 GCA_964020085.1 Micromussa lordhowensis | reverse complement strand
TTTCGTAGTTGTTGTAATTTTGGTGTATTCATTTCAAATCTGTGTGTATTATTTTTTTGTATTCACTGTTAACGAGCAATAAAGTCTCTGAAGAAAACGCGTTGTTAAAAAATATTAATGGTCGCGTGTTGACAATTAATTAGCGCTCTGAACTTCTATTGTTGTATTTTCAATAGTAGAGCTGGGCTTTTCCGTTGGAGTTTGTATGCAAGTCTAGGGTTGAAAATGGAGTTCAGTGCTTGACTAACGGAGCGGAAAACTTCAGCAGTTAGCTAAGCCAAATAATACAATCACTCTGTCTCTCTCTCGTCAGCAAAGCTGAGAGTTCAGATAAAAACTTAACAGATATTTTCACGAACCAATCGGGGTTAAAAGAGCCCAAGTTACATGATATAAGTTTGAAACCATAACCAAAACGCGTGACACTCAGTCATGGGACAATGGAGAATATTATCATTTAAGTGAAAGCCACAACTCGCTAACGGTTCTACAATCGTTTGTTTTAACTGTTCGTATTTGGGGCAACCCCAAGTTTCTAAATCGAGACAAGGAATGTTCAGTTTGTTTAACAAATCTTTTTCAACATGACTTCCTTTGAAAGCCACCACAGTTATTTCCTTCGTCTTGTATTGGTTGTACAATCGCAGTAAGAGAATGATCTGCTTGATCTTGCTCACAAGCTCTCTCTTAGTAACGGGGCTGATAAGTGAGTCCGTGTATGTTATGTTTTGCAAAGTTCACTGTCTTTTTATCCTTGTGAGACAAGTCTTTGAGCCCTGCTGGTTGGAAGAAGGCATCGCGACCAAAGTGCTCATTCCAAGAGTAATAACCCATTTCACGCACTTGAAATTTCTTTTGCACAAAGAAACCCTCTAAGTCTATGACGAGACATACGCTGTTCTTGATTCTCTTCAAACGCACTACTTGTGTCCTCATTAGCTTCATCAATCGTCAACAGAGGTGTAGCGCTTGATTCGACTTGCATGTTTGGAAGCTATCCGCTCAAAAAATATTATTTACTGGAGTTTGTGACAAGAATAAAATGCTAAACGGAGAACGCGTTTTTATTGAAACACATTCTACACGAGCCAATCGGGGTTAGAGGGCGAGTTTAGGCAAGTTTATTGTCTGTATTGTACTAGAGCGACCCTTATTAGTATGGAGGAAGGCAATTCATTAGTATGCAGGAAGTCAAAAATTAGTATGCAGGAACGCATTTTACCTAGACAGTTTGAATATTAATGACTTAACTCTACCTAACCACCGTTATGCATATTAATGATTTTCCTCGACCTAACTCGACACTTACTCGACAGTTACGGGGCTTAATTCTGACCTTCTATAACTACTTCAAATCAACTTCTCGGTGAGAACTACACCCCCTTTTCAAAATTTTATTTACCATATATCAATACTTTTTTATGTTTTGTGGTAGGTTGGATTATGTTGTTTTATTTATGTTCACTTTGGCAAGTAAAAAACAGAAAGCTTTGATATGAATCTGAAATGAACTAACACCCAGGTAAACAACACGTTGATGACTTTCTCTTTGTAGCACAAGCGGTGGGTACTGGATGACCCAAATATTCGCAATTTGCTTTTTGAGAAACAGTTCCACCGGGAAATTTAATCTTTGACAGCTGCAAATTCAATAATCTGCAATTTATGTACGTCAAATTCTGTTTTTTTGGAAACCAAAGTAGAATTTAGTAGTTATCTGGTTATTTTATTGCTTAACCATGGTTTTATCCCCGCAAAAAGGATGTTACAGCCAAGCAATACTTTTGTTAATTAATGTGTTCAAACAAAAAAAAGGTTGGAATGACATGGCAAAATTAAAAGTGGAGGAAGCCAAACGTCTGTTACAACAAAACCGCTTTTGTCTTAATTTACTGCGCTAAGGAGATCTTGAACAGTTAACATTTCTGACGGAAAATCATGTAGGCATGTCTAAACTCTATGAACGGGCGCCCAATTTCGTGACACACTGAAATAAATCGACTCACCGATAAAAGTTTTGTTTTTTGCTGAAGACAACTGATTAACATAAAAAGAATGCAGAAATGACACAGGCACTTAGCCGGTCTTGGCAGTATGCTGATGTGCGTTTCCAAATTTATCTAAGGTATTCTAAAAATATCATATGCAGCATATTTTATCTTGTGTTTCTCTACCTTACCGATTTGAGTTTTATTCGACAATATTACGTCTACCTGGACCGACATTGGATAAATGACAGGACGTTTTTTAAGGTATATTTTCTGATGCTAAAAGAACAAAATTAAACATCGAAACATCGCTGTAGCAACTGCTTACATTTTGGTGACATTTAATTCTGTGAAAACGATGATTGTCGATCAAATTGGAGACAAGAATATGTGCTTATTTGTTTATTCTAAATACAAAAATAGTATTTTCATCGAGAGGTAAGTAGTATTTTCAAGTTCAGAGACCCATTTTCAACAATACCCTTGTGTTCTAATTCGACATATTTGGAAGGTTACTTACAAATCGTTTTTAGGTTTTCAAAGGGTTACAGACGATAACTAAGGGATAAGTTTTGTTGGTTCTTGTCTTTTTCTTTCTTATAACAGGTAGCTCCATTAAATAGTAAACTCAGGTGGAATATTTGCATACTGTTCTAAGACACTTATAGGTATTCACCCTTAACTATTGTTCTTTAACTTTGCCTATAATTTTTCCCAAACGTTCCCATAAGGAAATGTTTATCTACAGAAGCGTATTGCACCGGTTTAGTGCAAATGATGCCCAGACGTTTGTGTAGAGTACAAATGCATTATCTTCTAATTATGCAAACTGTAGTTATCCAGATGTTGAAGTTGCTAAAAGCAAAAAACCTTGTTAGAATTCCATAAAACTCTTAACAAAAAAGTCTTATGGGCATTTTAAACCATTTTGCGTCCTTCAACTTCCTCATGTAAAAAACTAGCAGCAAAATGATGTGATGTATATACGAAATAATTCATATATGAACTGCGGTTGTAGATGAAAGTGAAGAATGATCATATCAGTAAGGCATTTTTGCATACTTTTACTTTTTTAAGCGGTTCGATAAATCTTTAGGTAATCTCTAAGATAAAAAAGAAACTCCACGAAAAAATATCATATCTACCGCTAGTTATCGCGCGAGAAAGATGTTTTGCATATTAATTACTTAATTGAGAGTTGACAAGTTCTGTCAACCTAGTAATTCGAGGCGCGTGACAAGTTGACACGCAATTCGCCGCGCGCCATAATAAGTGAATGGATGTCTTCGAAGAAGAAAAAGCGATTTTGCCCATTTTCATCGGGTAAAGCAAGGCCAAAGAAGGCAAAAAGCACTTGTGGGCCACAAAATTGTCGGAAAGTGACAAAGGTTCTTATTACAACCAAGAAGAATTGCTTGATGAAATCGACAACGATTGCGACTACGAAGCCAGCGAACAAGCCGAAACGAGCGCAAGCCGCGCTAAAATAAGTTTACAGTTGCAAGAAACTGTCAAAGCAGAGGAAATCGACGAAGAAAATTGGACGAAGTTAAAAGGGAGATCGATTGTTTCGGGTGAAAGGTTGCAAGCACGTCTCGGGGATGCAGTTTCATGTCGCTTTTGCCAAGGAGATGTGAACATTACGGAAAACGTTAAATCGCGAAATGGACTTTGTTCATCGGGGATTATAAGATGCCAAAATGAAAGCTGCCCATCCCAAAACACCAATTCATCCTTCACAATAACTGAGAAAGAGAAGGGTTTTGAGGTCAATCGGGCAACCGTTCTTGGCCTTCGATCCACCGGTTGTGGCCACGCTGCGGCCTCGAAATTTCTGAGTTTTCTTGGACTCGCACCGATAAGCAAAAGCTGTTGGGCTGCTCAAACCAAAACAATCGAGGGAGAGGCGCGGGTTTTACTCGAAGAAGAACTGAAAAAAGCGGCTTGCGAAGTAAAAGAGTGGAAGGGTTCTCTCGGAGAGTTGAAGTGTTCTCACAAAGACCTCGATAATGCTGTAGTCGATGTAGGTGGGACCATAGATGCTTCTTGGTGCTCAAGAGGCTGGATAGCTACCAACGCTGTCATAGCCGCCATTTCTGTGGACACATGAAAAGGTGGTTGACGTCGTTCACATGAGTTTTTCTTGTAGTGAATGTAAGAAAATGGAGAAAAGAAGGAGTGAAGGGGACCTGAGCCGACTGGATTACCTTGCCTGGCTAAATAGCCACGAGTCAAACTGCTTTTTGAATCACGAAGGCAGCTCAGCGGTAAGTCAAAATAAATTGAAAACATTATTCTGTAAATTTTATAGCTGCAAGCGTGAGAGGACTTATTTATCTCAGTGACACCCAAGTGCTTTTTCGAGGTATAAGGGATTTTATTAGTTTACAAATTTGTGCTGCTCAACAGGGCATTTGACCCCAAGCCAGCTGTCAACATACACATGTAGAACCCTCCAACTAAAAACCCTCTTGGAATTATCTTTTGTTATCTTTTATCAAAATACATTTTTTGCACGCTGTTGTTACCATTGACAGACAGAAAAGGCTAATTGAATGAAATAGATTTCTGATTTATCTATTTTGTGCCTGTTTCCTCTTTTTGCAGCATACCGTGTATATGTAAAACATACCTTACTCCTGGATTGAGCAGGGAGGGGTATTTTTTTCAAAAACAAATTTGAAAATGAACTGTGAAAGTGTTTTTGAACATCCGTCAGGCGCACCCAACGGTAATTTTCGGGAAAATATCTGTTCTGAAGACGATTTAAGAACTAGCATTTTCGGAACATTTGTTGTAAAATTTCTTGCTTGCCTGCCTCTCCTAGGATTTTCGAACATCTACAAAATGGTACAATTACCCATTTTAAACGGATATTTACCCTAAAAAAGGCCACCTAGAATTTTCGGGAGCCTTTTCCTGGCTGAAATTTTCGAAAAGGTAAGATTGATCCCTATAATTTTCGGATCACTAGACTTTCAGCTAGGAAATCCGAACAGATGAACAGTTTTTAGGGAAAATATGCCTATATCTACCGTTTAAATACTAAAATACGTTCAACAATGCTATGTTAAGTGGTTTTGAACTATATCCTCGTTGGGTGCCCCTGATCCGTGTCCTCAGAATTGTCATACATATGTTGATTTGTTATGGGAGTTGGGAAGTGGGAGGTGGGGAGACATAAATTCAGTTATTTTATTGAAGGTGAGGTGCTAGTCTAGGAAATACTCTACACGGAACTTGAATTAGCCGTTTTGTTCAAGGGTCTATGTTTGATACATTTTTATTGTTGTTTGGGGGAGGGTGGGTGGGAGATCATAGACAGTCTAAAAATGGCTCCTGTTCCTGTGGCATGTTAGTTTCGTTTTAGCATATGTTGTCTTATTAAGAGAAACATTTCCCTTTTGTTTGAAGTCCATGGAAGCAGCAGGAGCAAAGATCCTGTATCAACGATCTGTGAAACTTCGAAAACTGTGGTACATACCATTCATAGGCGATGGTGACAGTAAAGCGTATACTGCTGTCTTGAAGCAAGAACAACCGTATGGCCCTGCTGTTTTCATTCCAAAACAAGAGTGTGTGTCGCATGTGACCAAGAGGACGGGAACAGGCCTGAGAGCACTAGTGAGGGATTACAAAGGTAAGTGTTTGGGTGCTGTGTACATGTCTATTGGACCTATTACTACATTGGCAGAAGCTTTCAAGCCTAATATAGGTTGAAATGGGAGCAACAAGCAGTCTTTCTATCTGCTGAAGGATGCATGTTCTATTTGCCAGGCTGTACCTAAATGAAGAGGCCAGGGACTGTTTGTTGCAAGGTGTTGTGGCATTTTTCAGCCTTCTTATTTCTCATTATAGCACAGAATGCATATGGTTTGTTATTTTGGCACCAAGACTGCATTTACAAAACAAATCAAACAGCTTTTTTTTTACTTAATACTGCATTTCCTTACTGATTATTATCTTAGTGATTCTTCGCCTGATCTGGCTTATCCCAGTTTTTGTACCATGAAGTGACTAGGAGTATTTTTCCTGCCTCCCCCTCTCTCCTGGACAGGAGTCTAGCCCATTGCAGGCAATTAAACTGCCTGATACCCATTTATACTCTTAGGTGGATAGAGAAAATATATTATTCTGCAGATCATCTTGTCCCAACCTGTACCAGAACACTCCATAACTGACATTCCCTTTATCTTTAGGAAAAAAAAGCTACCTGACGGTAAAGGATTGGGTGGCACTAGGAGATTAACTAATGCAAGAATTGACACCATCCAGAATTTCTAGGGGAGATCCATCAGGGACAATAAGGGTAATGTCAAGGCAATGGCAAGGGCAACACAAGCTATATTGAAGCACTACTCCAGTAGCATTGATAATCCAGGGCATGACGACTGCCCAGAAGGTCCCTCTTCATGGTGTATTTACCAACGTGATGTTGCTAATGGAACAACTTTACACAAGCCCATAAAGAACCCACTCCCTAATGCTGTTTTTGAAGTGATTCAGCCACTATTCGATCGACTGGGTGCCGAGACTTTCGTAGCTGAATGTGAAGAGTGCTACACACAGAATAGAAATGAATGCTTGCACCATGTGATATGGGGCATGGCTTCCAAACAAGTATACAGCTCACCACAGGAGATCAGCATCGCCATTAGTATTGGGGTGCTGCAGTTTAACCGGGGCTACAGTGCCACATATGCAGATCTTCGTTCACGCCTTGGTATCCAGGTTCTTCCCCAGATGCGAGAAACATGGACAAAAATTGATGCTGAGAGGATCTACCAGTCTGATTATAGAAGTTCCTCAGAAGTCAAGCAGCGACGAAAACACAAGCGAAAAGAAAAAGTGAAGAAATAGGATGCCTTCATACATGAAGAAGGCATCGCATACCAATCGCAGGCCTTTCATGGTGGAGAAGAAAATAATGGGAAAAAGGGAAAGAAAAGAAGGAAACCACCAAAAAAGCCAAAGAAAAATGGGAAGCAGAAAAGAATATCTCGCACTAAGAAATGACACTCAATATATGCAGCTAAGATACTGTAGTGAACAATAGCATTAAGGATATGTGCATGTACAGTGTTGAATCAGTTTTAGAATGCTAGACTAGTACATTAGAATAAGTGAGATACAAACATGCTGCACATCCTGATTTTCTTTCTTCATATTTGGTTGGTGTTTGTTTTCAACATTTTGCCTTAGTGGGCTTTCTCAAAGAGCATTGCCCCAGTGGGTGGGCAAACAGTCTACATTGCAATAGACCATTTTACTGTTGTCTGCTCAGTGTACTGGTAGCAAGGCTGGAGGTGACCTTGTTTTGGTACAGACTTCACTGCTTTTGTCATGTAAATCAAGTTGTTCTGATGCTAACTGGTTTGCATTCACATGAGAAAAGCAGAGAGGTTTGTTTCAGTGTAAGGTCAATTCCAACCTCGCTACCATTCAAAGGTCAGGTCGCTGAGCAGACAACTGTAAAATGGGCTATGGGCCTTTTGAGTTGGTGGTTAGAAGG
>OZ026602.1:17377775-17415275 GCA_964020085.1 Micromussa lordhowensis | reverse complement strand
AAAAAATCAAATAGAAATAGTTTATCTATCTCGGTTTGTCCACCAATGTGAAAACGAGAACGTCACAATCAATAATGTCATATCGAGAAACTAAAATACATCTAGATAGATAGACCATTTTACTGTCCGTGGAAGTTAACCATGCCTCTGATTAAAAGCGAGGTTTGGGTTGCACTGGTGATGCTAGAGATTTCAAACTACTTAGCACGAAAACAGGATAATTTAAATTTCAAAATTTGCAAGGTTTGTTTCATAACAAAGTAACTCCTGCCTCGCTTCTTGTCGAAGGCCTGATCACTAATCACAGAACGATATAATGGTCTATTGAAAGGTCGCATGCAGTATTTGCATGATTCCGTCTTTGGCCCTATTAGTCATAATTAACGTTTGTTTGCCCATTTCAAATTATACCATCTTCTCTCTGAGACTGTATGATACGATATGATATGAATAACTGTCCTCGTGAAAACGACTGACTTTTAAACGGCATCCTTGCGTTACCTCAGTGAGGTAATACACAAGGAAGTTTATGTGGTATACGTGGGTTATATCGCAGAAACATTGCCCCATACTTGCTAGATCTAAGGTGACTGCTAGTTATATAGAAGAGTCATAAACGGAGGTCTCATTACCAGCCATTCACATTGAACACTCCTATTCTAAAAAAAGATGGTGAAGTTGTTTGGATCAACTCTCGTCGTCAAATCTCTCTTTTGTATACTGAACTCATTGTTATCGATGAGGTTAACGTCATAGTACTTTCAATCAAGACATGTATGGCCAGTGCAATTCTGATGAAGCGGTAACACTCCCTACTCTTCGTGAAGTTTACAAGAGAATAATAATAATGTTATTTAACCAGGGAGCTCATATCACCAAAGGTGTTATTCAGTGAGGCCCTGCCAAAAAGAAAAATGTTGAATTTGGAATAGTTAAAAATGTCAAAAGTTAAAAAATGCAATATCAGAATGCTCAATAAAATTACAGGATAAAAACGAGTTAAAAAACTGCGGTCTTCAAGGCTTGCTTAAAAAGTAAAAGTGACCTCATGTCACGTAATGATTTGTCATTCCTTGACATAAAAACCGCAGTTTTTCCATAATTGCGTCTAACTCGCGGTAAGTAAAAGTAAGATTTGCCACGAGTATTATAAGAATGGATGTCACTGATTCGCTTTGTGTCAAACTTAAAATCTGTAATCCATTTACATATTAAAAAACGAAAACACAGCGGTGATGGCCAAGAAAGTTCTTTTAATGCCTCTGTAGAAGAGTAAAAATTAGGAAAACTAAGAATAATCTTGGCAGCCTTGTTTTGCAGTAGCTGCAATTCATTCCTAAGAGTAGCATTGCCCTTATCACCCCAGATAGTATCGCCATAATCGAACAGCGGGCGCACTAGGTTGTTGAACAGAGTAATTCGCGTTTCAAGTGGCACCAAATGACTTATTCGTATAGTGGATATGGCTTCAACATGGTCACCGCAAGTGATCGTCTTGTTTATAGTTACGCCGAGGTATTTAAAATTGTCAGCGCATTCAAGTGGCGAGTTATCAATAACTACATTGACGTCATTACAGTTGCTAAGGTTCTTGGGACTACCAATTATAATAAATTTAGATTTAAAAGCATTCAAGGTCAGACGATTTGTACTAAACCACGAAGAAAATTTATATAGGTCCCTGTTACTAAAAATTTCGATCTCGGTAACGTAGGAACTGCTGAAGTAGATCACTGTGTCTTCAACGTAGAGGGCAACCTCACAATGTTCCAGGCACTCAGGAAGATCGTTGATATAGGCCAATAACAACAAAGAGGCGGAGGATGCCTCCTTGAGGAACGCCAACTTGAATTGGTCTTAGTGTAGATTGCACATCACCAACAGCAGTGAGCTGAAAGCGATTGCTGAAATAGGATCTAAACCATCCAGTAACGTTATCAGAAGTACCAATCAGAAGTACCAATTTGTACTCGGTCTATAAAGTTGTTGATGTACAGCTCTCTCGAGAATCTTACTAACTGTCGGAAGTGCTGTGGTGGGCCTGGAAAAGTGAGCGGTTAAATAATTTTGTTAATACAGGTGTGAGACACTCGGCAGAATCTTTGTAAAGTCTTGAACTGATCTTGTCCAAACCAATCGCTTTATTTGTTTTCAAGGTCTTAAGTTGTTTGAAAACAAACGACTGACTCAACGACATGAAGGAGAAGTCATTTGATTGAGCATTCTGCTTTGAGGCTGACGGAAGAAGTTTGCTGAGAGGACTGCAAACAGTTTGAAATTTGGCTGCTAATTGACTTTTAACGGTGACAAAGTGATCAGTTACTTGGCATCTATAAGACTGAATGAAAGATAGCTGAGAGAATTTTTTACGACTCGTTTTTTATTTCATTCAGTGTTCTCCACAGTTCGCCTGGATTTCAGCTGTCCTTCCCAATAAATACCACTTCAGTATTAACCGAGAGTGAGGTCATTACAGGGAAATCTCAGACCGAGGCCTTGATGTATTGACCGAGCGACAGCGAGGTCAATGCAGCAAGGCTGAGGTCTGAGATTTCCCTGTAATGACCGAACGGACGAGGTTAATAAGTTGTTTATTATATGGCCTTTTTAGCGCTGGAAAAAAAAAACAGAAGCGCTTTCCAATATCCGTTTTCGCGCGCGAGAGATCATTCGAGGCCACGTTCACTGAACAGAGAAAACCCTGGCCGTGCGATCGAAACCAGAAGGGACAGTAAAAACAGTTTCTTTGAAAATGAGACAATTTTTGCCTTTATTACGCCAAGATCTAGGTCAAATTTACCATTGAAATTTTTTTTTATAATGCCCGGTCATTACAAGAAAATAATGCCCGCTCAGCAGCTAATCAGAGCGCGCGCACTATTGTAGCCATATAATAAGATCTTCGTAATATTACATTCCTTAACTCGTTTTTTTAACCAACAATCGTGAAAATACATTAAGTTCCCTTAATTACCGATAATTATCTTTCCCGTTTAAATAACAGGTTCTCCTGACTCGGCTGCATTAGCACTGAACAGAAGATTTAGAGGCTTGAATGGTTGGCTCTGACTTTGAGATGAAAGTCAGATCGCTTTTCACGGAATTGGACCAAAAAAAAACGTTTCCATATCATTCCAACGAGTTAGACAAATCCGTAGAAAAACCTGTACAAAAACTCTCATTGTATTTCTGACACTGTATATCACTTACTATTTCCCAGGATGATGGTGCACACGCTACAACCGCTCTCTTTAAGCTACTGAATAGAAAAGAAAAACCTGTTATATTACTTGGACCTTCAAGTACAAAGGGTTTGGAGCCCGTAGCTGAGGCTGCTCCACTGTGGGAGCTAGTTCAGGTGTGGTTCTTCAATTTAATATTTTATACACTCGAAATAGTATAAAAGTAAAACTGGAATGAAAAATGTTGTTTGGATAAAAATTTAAAATTAGCATACGATTCAAATGCAGCTAAGTGTTTACATTTTCCTGGGAGTCCTATTAGTAGGAAATAAATAATGCCATAAAGTTTTTTAAAACTTTATGGCAAAATCTCGTTCCATGTTTAAAATCTCGTTCCATGCTTTTAGACCAAGAAAATGTACCATAAACTCTCCAGAACAGCAAACTATATGACAGAATGTCTCTCAAGAAACCAGCGAATTATGTTTACCTCTGGACAGATCATTAGCTGCGTTGATAGAAATCGTAGGATGCACATAGGTTTTACTTCTGATTGGTTGAGAAAGTGGTGCGAGTTTTTAAAGCTGATCACATAGTGTATTTATGCAAAACCAAAGCAGATTCACTTTCGACACTCAAGTAAACGTTACTCTAGATAGGCTCAAATCTGAATATCAACAAATCGACACTTCATACATTTTCCAAACAACAGGAACTGGATAACTTTCGTTTGATTTGCCACAGGTTTCTTATTCTTCTGGGTCACCTAAATTTGAAAGTCAGTTAGTCTATCCCAACACTTATCGAGCCGCCCCTTCATCGACGTCATACAGCAAGGCGAAGGTGGCCTTCGTCAAACACTACGGCTGGAAAAGAGTTGCTATACTTCATGAATACGACCCGGAGTTCTTTTCGCCGGTACAGTACAAGTACTAGTCCTTGTAAGACTTGTTAAATTAAGAGTTTTCTTCTATTCGGTATCTGACTCAATATCCTTTACTAAGTAGTATAGTTCTTGACGTACTTGAGAATGAAATTAAATGAAAAAAGTTTAATGAAATGACGCATCAGAAGGTGCTTCATTTTAGTTAACTACGCAAATACAAATAGATATCTTTTAGCTAAATCTGTTATCTCTGTTATCTCGGGGCTATTAACAAGCAAGCTTACCAAACGTTTGAGGTTTCTCGTAACTTATTATCTCGTATTTTTACAGACAGTAGATAAGCTTAAAATTGAACTGGAAAAGAACAACATCAGCATCATTGCAGTGGAAGGATTCGAAAAGCGAGGTGACGTCAGTTTTCAAATGGATAAACTTAAGGTAAAAATCAATGTTTTGTCATATAAAAGGTGGTGCCACGGCAGATTACACGATCAAACTCCTAAACATTCCAAAGGCCTCAACTGAAGCCGGCACTTAATCAGGAATGGTACGTTAAGCATCTCTCTGACACATGGATATTCCACGACAATAATTGTTTCCCATATATCCTAATATGTAGATTTAGCCAAGCCAAAAGCTAACCCAGGATAAGCGAGAAGTTTGATTTGAGTTTTCTAACTCTACGGTGAGGTTTACTGTTTATGTTGTTTGGGCATCTGTTTTGAGTTTAAATAATCAATACACAAAACAAAGACAGTGAAAAACATTTTTATACAAGAAAATTTATATTTCGGTCAACTTTTATAATCCTGGGTTAGCGTTAACGGGCTTTTGAAAAACCCTACCCTATTTACAAACAGATCACCCGATACATTGAGCCTAACTCCTGTCCGCACCATACATCAAATGTCCTCCTTTTCTTTACATGACTGACGTGCAGGAGACCTTGTATCACAGGATTCTAGCCTTGTGTAATTCTAGTCATTTTCTTTCTTTTCGTATCAGTCATTGGACGCTAGAATTATAATTGGCGAGTTCAGTTACCTTGGAGCCAGAAACGTGTTCTGCGAGGTACGTTCACGAAAATACTGGCGCATATGTCTGAGATAAATTAATTAAAAGTTAACGAAAAGGTAATTAAAATAAATGTTAAGACATGAAGCAATTGCACATCGTGAGTAGTATGTGCAGCTTTAAAGGATGATTGTCGGCAGGAACATCATGACTGGTTTCCATGTAATCGTTGCGTTCGTTGCGATCAAAAAAGAACGCCTGATAGAAGGTTATCTTTGCTTGGGTGAATGCAAGTAATAACAAATTATGATATTGATAAAAATGTTGAGTTTATAAGCAATAACAAATTATGATATTGATAATAATGTCGAGTTTATAAACAAGATCAATTTACACAGGTTTAATTTAATTTATCATATGTGAAAAATAGTTTACTTTTTGCTTGATCGAATAAATGGTTAAATGAAGGTATTTGCAGAAATGAAGGCAAGTGATAAAAACTTAAGAAAGAGCTGTTCATAACTTAGTGGTACCCTAAATAAGTTTGAAAGGTATACTTTCTACGACCTTTTAATTTACCAATTTGTAAGTGACCTATATTACTTTCAACCAGTTCTTGTTATTGTATTGATAGGCCTTTAAGAAGAAGATGTTTGGATCGAACTATGCGTGGATTATATTTGGCGAGGTGAGACCAAGTCAAATTTTTCCCGAAGACTCCAAGCTTAAAGTGTCTGTAGAGTGTACAATTAACGAGCTGAAAACAGCAGCCGATCGTTACATATCAACGATGAAGCTGGACATTCGTCAGGACAACCAAACGACACTCTCTGGAATGGTAAGTTATTAAAATGAATGAATCTGAAGCTTAAATCCTTGCTATCAAAATGTTAAAATGGGACGTTTTCGTAAGCCCTGTGGCTCTAAACTACCGTTAACGGCCAACACTTAGCTTGTGTAAAAACGACCCTCGAGGGACTAATCATATCGCTCTACCTTCGTTGATGGAACGGAAAGATCTCCGTCCCATTCTACTACCCAGCACTTAGTCAGGCTTTCCTAACAGCTCACTGGTACCCATTTAAAGTCCTGGGTGGTGAGGGACACTGTGCGTGACGGTGTGAATGTTGAAAGAATGTTACCCATGATCACTACAAAAGAACGCAGCAAGGGCTCCACCCTAGACCACTGGTGCCAGAGTCATTAGCCATTAACACATCTCATCTGCCAACCCTTACTGGTACCAGAACTTTTTCTACAATATATCTTGGGAGTGCAATTTGGTGTTGGTCAAAGGCCAGGCAAATTAACCTTCTAACAAACCCCTGGGTATAATGAACTTGAAAAGAAACGAATTTCGCAGAGACGTAAACCCCTAGCTCGGAAGAATGCTACACTAGACAATTTTAATGAAAAATGGTTATTCAATCCTCTGGCGTTTAAATTTTGAAGGAGTATCCGTTGCAAAAAGTATTTTATGTTTGTCTAGATCTTGCCCGGTTCCTTTAGCATTTAGTGTTATAAATTTTCTTTAGCCTTTGTTTTGTGGTTGTGCGTGTGTTTGTGTATGTGTGTGTGAGTGTTGCATGTTCTAGCGATACCTGTATTTAATCCTTATTTTGAAATGTTATGTAACGGTGTAAATAAATAAACAGGGAAAAAAATTAAAAATTAAAAAAAAAAATGTTCGTACACTAGAAGGATGAATGGTCATTGCCATCTATTTGCCGAACAACCATCGGATCTCACAAACCGGTTTTCATTTTCGATGGTTTTCCAGACTGCAGAAAGCTTCTGGAGAGAAATGGTCAGGTTAAATAGCAACCCAAGACTCAGAAAGGAATCAGCGTACGCTTTTGATGTGGCATGGGTTATTGCATTGACACTGAATGCTACAATGGCCGATGGATTAACGTATGAGAGGCTTCACAATCGGGCATACGATGAGGTTCAACTGATCAAAAAGTGGATAAAGAACACAAATTTTGAAGGAATCACAGTAAGTGAGAAAGCGAGAAAAATGACATATTCCACGATAGATTTCCCAGAATACGTATGAATTACAAAAACTTAATTCATAAAAAAGAAAACGCCCAAAAAAGAGTTGTAGTTGATGTCTGATTAAAATTAATATTCTTATAATTACAATACTTTCGAACGAGTTGCGAAGTAATGTTAAAAAGTAAAAATCGTGCTTTTTTTATTCTACTATTTATTTTGACAGGGCCCTGTTCGATTTGACAAAAATAGAGAACGCGTAGGAACAGTTTTCGTCAAACAAAACAAAGGAGGTATGTTCCATAACGTAAAAACCAGTCGTGTTCTCATTATCAATGGCCAATACCCTCTATGATACGTGCCTGCAAGGAATCATGGTAGTTGTTTTCATCAAAACAAATATCCATTTCAAGATGATCAATACAGCCGCTACCATGAGGTACGTCTCATAGAGGGAATTGGCATTTATACTACGAGTCCGAGTTTTCTATGAGCGATAGTCAACGAGGAGTAGAAAACGAGGACGAGTTGAAAAAAGGATTATAGCGCCTAACCTGCAATTTTGAGTATCTTCAAGTTTAAAATTAAGGACACTTTTTTAGCTTCAAGAGCCCCACGGCCGATAATTTGTGTCAGCAAAAACGATGAGAGAACCAACCAGTTTCGCGGATTTCCAATCGAGCACAGCTGGGGGGCTACTTAAGTGCCATATACACCTATCATTTTAGTCCAAGGTCTGCTAAGATACAGGTCTGCTAAGAGATTTAACCACCTAACCAGAATGTAAACAAAAATGTATGGCCTGGTTTAAGATTCCCGTAAAATAACTCAGCAGTAGTGAGCAGTAATTGAAGATTAATTGCTTCCTTATGTTTCAGGAATTGACACCAGAATTGGTCAGCACTTTACTTTCTCGGACGAGCTCCACATATTTCATTCCCAGCGAGATAATATATGGCAAGGTAATAATATTTTTATGTCATAGTTTTAACTCTGAAGGAAATAAGCTTTGAAATTTTTTCCTCTTATATCTTCTCGTCTTCGTGCAAAAGCTATCAGTTTAGACCAAATCTATGCAGAATTTCATTTCTATTTCAATAATAAACAAACAAGGTGAAGCGTAACTGCTATGTAATCAGCTAGAATATCACTTTTCTCTTTTTCAGATAATAAACCACCTAGGGATCACACGGTCGAAAATCTGGAGTTTATGATGATTCCGTTACCTCTTATAATTATCATGTGGCTTATGGCAGTCGTAGGAATAATCTGTTCAGCAAGTTTTCTGTATTTTAACATCAGCAATGGAAAGAACAGGTAGGAACGTTCAGTACTGGAAGAGATATATGATGAGACAAAGAGATTTGGTTAGAAAATAGACCTTGTTCGTTTTGTCGGTATTGGACTTGAACTAGCTTGCAATGGAGGCTTATGCAGGGGAATATTGTTACAAAAAGAGAAATGTCATGTGCATTTGAAAAGACTCCCTGCTTTAGCCTCAGTTGCAAGCTAGTTCCAGTCCAATATTGGGGAAGACGAATATGGCCTATGGAAAATCAGTGACATAAAAAAGTTCAGCTTGAAGCCCGATGCTGGAAAATTACTTCTGAGGTAACATTCAGAACGAAAGACGTCACGTGCATACCATTTCATCAAGGTTCAGTTAAGCCTGGCTTCAAATTTCAATTTCTTCTTTCTTCGCTTCTCTTTCTTTAAGCTACGTTTAAAATTTTCCATTCACTGGTTTAGCTTAATACGTTGGTTGCTGCGGGCGAGATGTTATAAAAAGATGGGCTAACTGACAGTTTAAAGGTGCTCCGAGTACAAAAACTGCATTAAACGAGACCGAAAACCTGTGTTCTGTTCCCCTTGCTGGCCTTACTCTCTGGGGTTCACTCCGGTTTTTTTTTACAGAATTTTCAACTAATCCTTCAAATATGCCCGCTAGGCTGACTTCTACCCAGTTCTTGAAAAGAGGCTCATTCTGGCCCAACATGAAAATTTTAATAGTAAAGTTAATCGAGTTTGTTTCCTTTCATTTTAGAATTATCAAGATGTCATCACCGAAGCTCAATAACATAATCATTCTGGGATGTATACTTTGTTACGCCTCAGTCGTTTTGTTTGGTTTGGATGCGAGGTTCCTCGACTTAAAAGAATACGGAAACAACTGTAATGTAAGATACAGCTCTGCTATTTGTTATAGAAAAGATTTCTGGCGACTGTTATCAAACCAAAAAACAAATTTTGCTTTTTGGTTTGAGTAATTACTCTGACCAGTCATGTACAACTGACGCATACATTTGTGTACTCTAATGAATTAATCATTGGACAAAACCGTGCAAACGATGTTTGACAGGGAATCACCATCTGTTTTACGTTCTTACCTTAGAACAATTTTAATATATGTGTACAAATTTATATCTCTTATTTATTTATCTTTTTTCTTTTTTCTCATTTATTTTTCTATTTTATTTTCTTAGTATTGGTATTTGATTGTCCCCAATTAGTTAAAGCGTACGTGCGAATTAAAGACATCTCGTCCTAGATATTCTTCCGTCGCACTGTAAAAAAACAATTCTTACAACTGTTTGAAAAACCGCTAAAATTCGCACTACTAAGTATTTTTCGCTAAAACACTTGCTTCATTAGTTGGCGCACAACTGATGAGGGGCTATCAATTTCTTTGAATATCCACCGCTCATATAATTCGGTCTGTCTTCCTGTTTTTGCACCTTATCTACTTGTCTCTTTCATTCCCTTGATCTTATTTTGTTTTGCACGTTAAAGGCAGGGGAATGACTCGAAAACCGCAAGGTTCATTTTTCCCCCTGGTTCGACTTTAAACATCTATTTCCTAAGTTATTGTAGTTTTTGTAATTGTTCAGAGCAAGATGAAACATTGTATAGAGTTTTAGCGAGTTCTTAACTTTTGTATTGACGATCTTGATTTGGAAATGGCACCGTTATCACCTGGTGTTAGCGATTTCTTTTACTCCACAGTCTGAAAGCTTATACCAATTACAATCTGAAACCCTTATATCAACAGGCTAGAACTTCAGTGCTTTCTATTGGATTTTCTCTATCATTTGGTGCCATGTTTAGCAAAACTTGGCGAGTTCACAAGATATTTACCGCGGCCAAGACCCTCAAAAAAATGGTGAGAAAAAATACCCCATGACAATTTAGGAAATGCAAATCACATACCATTTGAAGTTAAGTCCATGGTTATTTGAGTAAAGTGCCATCCCCATTCAGGCCTTTTCAATGGCTCAATTCTGTTGGCTCTTTCTTGTCCTTTGTCCTGGATATGTTATACTTATTACTATACCGTCCAGTGTCTCATGACCAGGCGTGGTATAACCTGAAGTATGCAGACATTCCCGAGTGAATGCCAATATCACCTGTAAAAGTCCAGTTAGATGATGAATGATCAACGCATAAAGAGGAAGAGGCCTCTGGAACACAAATATATTTGCTTTGTTGTTCAACAGTGAGCCCAGGGATCAACTTCTGACACCTTGCTTTTTTTGTTTTATCTCAGGCCATCAAGGATCTTCACCTGCTTGTTATTGTGGCAGGCTTGCTAGCTGTTGATGTGGTTTTCTTGTCATGCTGGATTGCAGTTGATCCGCTCCAAGCAGAAATACTGACATTTAAAGAAATGGTGAGTCCATTGCAAACCTCTACGCCCAACTGAATATCTGTAAGATCGCCTTTTGCAATTGTATAGTTGTTTTCGACAGGTAAATTATTCGGGCAAAGGACGTTCTAAATCTCATTAGTAAATAGCACAACCCGCTTCGATTAGCTTTGCTATATGAGGGTTGTGTAATCCTTTATATTGTAAAATTCAAAATAATAATATAAATTGAATTGAAATTGAATTGAATTAAATTTGTATAAAAAATCTTCATATCAGCTCTTTCTAAGTATTCCAGGAGTTTTTAACTTAATAGAAGGGCTACATTTTCGGTAATGTAATGTCACTCTGCAGGGAATAACTGCACTTGTTTACCTACAGATCCGAAAGGAACAAGACATCATCATAATCCCCGCGTTATACCAGTGCACTTGCCAATACAAAACGTATTTCCTTGGCGTCTTATTCGCCTACAAAGGCATCCTTCTGTTATTTGGTCTTTTCTTGGCATGGGAGACACGTAATGTTACGATTCCTGCTCTGAATGACTCCAGGTACATCGGGATGTCAGTTTATAATGTGGTCGTGTTGTCCATCATTGGCGCTATTGTGGCTATTGCTCTCGATGGATCTATGTATTATGAAGCTCCATATGCCATTTCGTCGCTATGTCTGATCGTGTGCACCACTGCGACCCTGTTACTGGTGTTTGTACCAAAGGTACGAATTAACGAAGTTAAAAAATTAAAAATTCCCTGTGAGTTATAAGAGGTCTCGAGGTGAGAGAGGCGCGGTAATGTGGCTCTCAGCTTGTCGCGATTTCAGTGTCAAGATTTGTAATCGTGGAGAATTTAGAAAGCTGTTGATACGAACATAAGGTCTCCGTCGAGACTGTTAGGCTGATCGATTTCGTCGTGTTGTGTCTTTGAACATGACCTTCTATTTCCATGAGCATTGAAAGATGATTGCTCGACATCTTACCAGATTCATCTAGGTCACTACCAGTACGAAATCTCTCCACTCACCAAAAATTTGTTATGGCCGAGACAGAATGCTATCTTGGTGCACCACTGAGTTTACCGAACAAAGGCTAGAACCAAACTCACAGCAGTGTATTAAGATAAGTAACTTTTTCATATTAAAACAAATGTGAAAAAAAAATTCCTTTCAGATTTACCAGTTTCTCATGAAAGACGAAACACTAACTACCCAAGCCTCAAGTATGCATGTCGGGCAGACAAGAACACGAGCCCACAGTCATAGCCTTAATGGCAGCAGCCCTGTCCTAAAGGAGAGGCACACTTCATTCACCTGCAAATCAACACAAACAGGCCACGATGCTCCTGGAAGTGCAGGTGAGAGGAGGCATTCTAATTTTGGTTTCTACTGATATTTCATCAAGTCTATACTTCATTTTCTTTGTGGTTATGGCATAGTTCAATTCTTAGACTCTTGTTCTATCCTGGTAGCCAGTAGAAGCTTCATGCTTTTCTTCAATCTGTCTATATAAACCATGCACTGAATATTAGTAGAAATGTTATGTAAATTAAAGGCGGCTTTTTGGAGCCTGCGTTCATGCAACATGATTTTTAGCGGTAAATATGGAAAATAGTGACGGTCCGAGACGAAATTTTTAGTATGTTACTACTGCTGATACTTTTAGGCGCCAGTACCTTACTCATTCCACTAATAGAAAGTCAAGTTAAAAACAACGGACAAGACTTAAATCTTGTAATTCATGCTCACATCAATTTCTTCTTTATGTCCGTCACCTTGCTTCCAAACGATATTGACAACAGTTGTCTGAATATGCATGGTCCTTAAAGAGCCACTACCGTGCATCATGGTGACTGGTCCCAGTCAACGATCAATTCTCCTCTACGCTCATTCTTTTATTCTTACTAAAGCTATGTCCTTTCGGTTTGTCTCTTTTTTTCTACGTTGATGTTTTTCTCAGGCACTCTACAATTGTGGATCACACATTTCATCACTCTTATGATCCACCTCCACGCAAAATCCAGCATGGAAAAGGAAGCAATGCGACTGCAGCAGAACGTTGCCTTAAATGTTCTTTTCCTTTGCAGCCAACCTACTTTGAGTCAGACCTGATCTGTTTCTCTTACATGAGAATTTCGTCAAAAGCGGCAGTCCACCAGTACAGTGCCGGTTTAGGCCTTCCTAGCGTCTTTTGTTTATAAAGGTTGAATCTGTTCTCTGACTTGCTCATCCTTCCCACAACTGAAGTAGCAGCTTCTTTACTCTGTTAGCTACTCATTACAAAAGTAATTTCAGTTTTACTCGCCCAAATTTTAGTAAGATAGGTAAGTACATTTCTTTTAATGTAGATCCAGACGGGTTGACTAAAGTAAGACGAGCCTTTGCCAGGTGTGAAGTGATTCTTTTCGTCACAAAACAAGGAAGTGTGCACGGGACCTTAACGTTTTGTAAAACGAGGCCGGATCCGCCAGCTCCTCCCCCTCCCCATCTAAATAACCAACACCTTCGCTACTCTGATTACTAGCTTGACTGCTTCGTTTCTAACTCATTTCTTTTACTTTTCAAGTAAATGGAGCCATGTTCAAGTACAGGGGCTCCTGTTCAAACGACATACCGTACGAAATACGCATGGATGACATCGAACTGAACGAAACAATGGTAGTGGCGTTTAGTCCCCAGACTTGTGAGGCTGTCATCAAAAACCGCTACTCAGAAGCTTCAAGCAGCACTTAATATTGCAGTGTAACCCTACGACGTCATTAAGTCCAGCCCCTCGAAGCCTCACTGGCTCTTCTTTTGGTGGGACTTCTGGAGCTGAACGTTAAAGCCAAAAAATTAGAAATAAGAATCATGATAACACAGGAATTGATAGCGTTTGTGGAAAATCGAGTCTTGGTAGAATAATTCACTAGGTGCTCGAACAAAGTAATTAAAGGAACATTATAGAACTGATATCGTGATGGGTTTCAGTACAACAAAATTCATATGCAGTTTATAATTGATTTCTAAGCTTCGCCAAGCAATCTTTATCGACATGGTTCTTATCGCATTATATTAGTTAGCATAATAAGATTAATTCAGGGCATGTCTTAGGAAACATAAACAGCACGCTATCTCCATCGCGAAAATATGAAGAGGTGATTTGGTTTAATAGCTTTTAAAAAGAGAGGGATCAGTCCCTCGTGTAATTAATATTTCGACTTGTGGTCTGGAAGGTCTGGTTTCCATGAGGCCGCTTAATTCATAGCCATCCTCGTTAGTTGTTTTTTGGAGCTTTTGCTACACTTTGTAAACCATTAACCAATTTAAAAGCCACGAATCGACTTATATCGCGATATAGATTATATTTTAAATAGTAGTCAATCAGGAAAAACGAGAAGTACTACAATTTAGGTATAATACTCCAAGGCGTGTCCACGAGGAACCTGAAATTTAGCCAGCGATCACACGGAAAGCAGCCTTAAGATTAACCTCACCTGTGTATTCACCGCATACAACAGTATGCATAAAAAACAGTACGAAAAGTCTGAACCAGAGATAGTGAAAAGGAATAAATAGAGTTCAACCTATTTGCGTAGTTGTTGCGTTTTGCTGGGGGGGGGGGGGGGGGTGATAATACTGTCATTTAAAGCCAGTTTGATCAGAGATTTCATACATGGGAATACCGGCAGAGAAACTTGGGAAGAAAAAACATGGAACCTTGGAGACGGAACTGCACAACTTATTTCCCAGGCGACTCTTATGCAAAAATACTACTCCGAACGTCTTACAATTTTGCAGAGACATCATATCACACAAGTACCTTCACCCGTTGGCTTTTCATGTACAACTGTTTTTACCTGATCCACACTTTTCTCAAGACAAAAATATTTCAACTGCACAATGCTGTTTACCCAGAGTCGAAAAGGAACCAGCTTCATCAGGCGACTTCCGGAGTTGCTTCTAACGTTCCCTAGCTATTATTAATGAGTTTAGCACATACATTGTAATTAACACGTGATTAGTTTCTAGATATGAGGAAAAGCTGTTTAGACTGCATTTTGGCTTAACAGAGGATAGCTGTCCAGCGACGATTTTGTTATAAAAAACACTTTAAAAGTGTTTTTTTTTTTTTTTTTTTTTGGGGGGGGGGGGGGGGGTGTCATTGATAATGTACTTTAAAGATCTTTATAAATGAGTCTACTTATATGTAAAGGCAAATTCTAAACTTGGTTCTAATCTGGCGAAAAAAACTTTGTATTTAGCAGGCACCGTCCTTACCAAAGTGTAGATTAGTCCTCTTGGTGTTCTCACTGGACGCACTTAAAATTCAATTTCTGGTTTAGGCGACCCATGGGTGAGCAGGGCTCTTCATCTTCTTCTATTTCTTCCAATTTACATGCCATTTTGGAGGCACAAAAGAACGTTACCTATCCGCAGTAAATGCGCAAATTTAAGGCCTACAAAGCAACTTCCTTAACGCACATACTAACTTGGCGTCAAAAATAGCTTTGGAGGTGCAACCAGAAGGGAATGAGCAACCGTTTAATCCCAAGGTGATCAAGAGGAGTTCTGCTGAGGTAAAGGCTTCGGAGAGTGAGGCCAAGGCAAAGGAGGAGTGGACCTTTTTGGCGATGCGGCTGCTATTTTGAATGCTATTGTCTCAAATAGCTATTATGGGATGCTCAGGAGGCAAATTACTCTGTATTTACCCCTAATTTTGTGTGATATTGAGGAAGTGTATGGTCTGGAATGTCTGATCAAAGAACCGACGAGGATCACAGAGAACAGTTCAACCCTGCTTCAGATGTTATTCTAACAAACGAACAAGAACTTTTTAGAGAAAGTGGTGTATTCATCGCAGAAATTAGTGATCATTATATGGTCTATGCGTCGCTAAAGGAGAGAGCAGTACAACACAGGAACAGACTTCTGAAGGTGCGTAGCTATAAGAACTTTAATGAAAAGAAGTTTAAGGAGGATCTAAAAATGGCCCCATGGCAAGTGGGTGAAATTTTCGAATCTGTAGATGATCAATACGGGTATTGGGAAGCGCTACTCGATAAGATCGTGGATGATCACGTACCCACCAGGGACATGACAGTGAGGACACATAATGTACCATATATGACGAGAGAGTGGAAGAATGCCATCAAAGAGAAAAGACGATTCTCGAAAAAGTTCAGTAAAAATCCTACATCAGATAATTTTGAAATGAAAAGGAAATGGCGAAATGAGGCCACTAAGTAGAGAAGAATAGCAATCAGGCAATATTGGAAAAAAGTATCAGATAATGTTGGGTCTGATCCAAGGAAGTTCTATAGAACATTTAGACCAATCACACATCTCAAGAACAAGCAGGGAAGCAGCAGTAATTATAACCTGAAAGTTAACGATGAGTTAACAATGGTTCATGGAATTGGAGGGGATCACGTAAACGACTGTGTGGAGAGTGACTTCAAGAATAACTTAAGTAAGAGAGACCTGCACAAACACCACTTCGAATTTAAAGAAATCACCAGTGAGGTATTACGGAATAATATAATAATAATAATAATGTTTTATTCAGCTCATGTTGTTGTTTACATTGGATTTTTAAATTCTCAAATTTCAGTAGTATTTTTAGTATCTTTTTATTAGTTAGTAGGTTACGAGCTGGGGAGCTAAGCGAACCGTTAGGTTTTCTAGTTAGCTCCCCGTACAATTTTAGTTCTGAAGAAAAGGCAGGTAATTACATGGTACAAGTTACAACAATAATTAAGGGACTGAAAAATTGCAGAAATAATCAGTACAGCAATAATTAAAGAACTTATTAATTTACGGACTTAGCTAAGTGGAAAATTGGTTCAGTTTTTGTTCTGACAGGAGGTAACGTTTTATATACTTTGGAAATACAAAAACACTTAAGTCGTTTAAAGAAGATGGAAGGTCTTTCCAAATATCAATTGCCATGTAAGAAAGTGATTGCTTCCCTGCA
Organism: Micromussa lordhowensis; assembly: GCA_964020085.1. Classification (NCBI taxonomy): domain Eukaryota; kingdom Metazoa; phylum Cnidaria; class Anthozoa; order Scleractinia; family Lobophylliidae; genus Micromussa; species Micromussa lordhowensis. The sequence continues at coordinate 17,398,599 of OZ026602.1, read as the reverse complement.
TTAGTTTTAATTATATATTTATAAAAGTTCTGTTTCGCTGAATACCTGGTGTTATATCTATGAATACTTCTGGCATATTGAAATGTGTTGTCAAATACTTCAGGGAGAAGGCCATTATGCCATGAATGCGAGAATTTCAATACTTCCAGACGATAAATGTTATCTACTGTCAGAAGATCTAGTAAATTTAACAAGGGTTTGGCACTCTCCGTTTCTCTACCAAACGTTCTAGCAAAAAATATTAATCGCACTGTATGGTTTTGTTTTATTTGGATTTTCTTTATATGTGTCTTGTATAAACTGCCCCACGCTAAAATACTATAAGAGATGTATGGGTAAATTAAATTATAATAAATTTGTTTTAACTGCTGTATAGATAAATAGTACCTTAATTTAGATATAATTCCGATATTTCGAGATATGCGAGAACAAACAAATGCGATGTGATACTTCCAAGTTAAAGATTCGTCGATCAAGACTCCTAGATATTTTATGCATTGTTTTCGCTCCAACGCGTGGGAGGAGCCATCGCTGTTTCTTATGTTAAGACTAATTTCCATACATTTTCTTGCAGATTTAAAGCTAATGAAAGACCTAAACCAGAATAAATCAAGGGGTTAGGATAGGATGGACCCAAAGAGTAGGCGCCACTGAGTTAGCCCCACCTCTTGCTGTGATCTTTAACCGAGCGATTAGAAATGGTGGAATGGATAGCAAAGCTCAAGCGGGGAGAATGGATACTAGTACATAAGAAGGATGATAAACATCAATTAGACACCAATTACGGTGCTGCTATGTGTGGATAAGGTTTATGAAGTATTGCTGGGGCAACAAGTCAGTGCGTTTATGGATGACAGACTTAGTGATGCTATCACTGCTTATCGTGCAAGGAAGAGCTGTGAGACAACGCTGGTAAGGCTAACTGAGCTTGGGGAGCAAAATTGGACAGCAAGAAAGTTGTCGGTTTTTTTGTCATCGGTTATGAGCAAGGCATTTGACACTCTTAGTCCTCAGTTGCTTATAAATAAACTGCAGGCCTACAAATTCTCTGATAAAGCTGTACAGCTGTACAACTGATAAGATTATATTTCAGTGGAAGAGAGAATAGAGTGAGGATAGGTTCTGTAGTAAGCGACTGGGTTGAGGTGAAGAGAGGATGCCCACAGGGAAGCACGTTTGGACCACTTATGTGGAATATTTTCCAGAACGATGTGCCTAACATAATATCAGATGCCAACGTTTCGATGTATGCGGATGACCATCAGGTCTATATAGCAAAGGAAACAACGAAAAGTGTGGAAAAGATACTGGTGGATAACGGCGAGAGCATGACTAAATGGTATCAAGATAATCTTTTAAAAGTCAATTGCGACAAATATCAAGCTATGGTTTCCGGAAATCCAAAAGGAGAATGGAACGTTGATTTGGATATGTGGCGAAAAAGTGGAACAGACACAGTCCATTAAGATCCTAGGTGTAAATCTGGATGATGATCTAAACTTTAGAGATCACATACGTGGTATGTGTAAGAAAGTAGGAGAAATGATCCGTATATTAAGAAGGCTTAAAAATCTTATCCCAGTCAATGCCAGGTTACTTTTGTACAAATCAGCTATTATGCCGCGCCTTACCTATTGCCACTTAGTGTGGCATTTTTGAAGGGCATCTGACAGTCGTAAATTGGAGCACTTACAAGAACGAGCCTTAAGATTAGGACAATAACTAGACTTTTGGAGGACCACAAATAAACAATATGCCCGACAAAAGTCTTGTTATTATCATTATCATCAATATACAAGGCCATATCATGAAGAGTCTATGGCAATAAAATAAGCTTGATCTTTAATGTTACTGAAGTTAAGTACACTCTAACTTTTACAAAAGCACAATTTTGCCTTTTTAACCTTGATTGTTTTTAGTCTGCTCAGTTAGTTTCTCTGTAACATACCGTGCACCCGTGTCGTCCACTTTGATCTCAAACGACTGTTTGTTTAATTCCACCCAGCCTTCTCGACCACGGCGAGCGAAATGGTTGCACAACGAAAACCAAAAAAATTCAACTAACTTCTCTGGGTTTCTCCAAATTCCATTGTTCTGGCCTTCTATGAAGTATTTATTCAATTTCTCCATATCCCCGTACTCAATAGACGGCTTGTGTTTGGGTTTTACGTTTTGTTCCTTCGTAAACAACTTGGCTTTGGCTTCAAACATTTTGTTGGCAGACACGAAATCGCTGTCCTGTAAAATGTTGACGTTACGGCTAAGTGGAGTTGATGTTAAATGGCGATGTATGGCTGCTCTAATTCCAGTCAGGGCACTTGGAGTCAGTCAGTGCTTGTCCTTTTTCTGTTTTAACCTCGGCGTAAAACGTTCGTAAAATCTTGTTTAGTTCTTTCTTGTCAATCGTTTTCAAATCTACCTTGATCACTCTCCTTTCGCACCATTTATCAAACTTTTTCATCCCCCATTCTGTCGCTTTCTTTGTACTTTTTGCTTGAGCCTTTTGCTCTATTTCGTTTAGTTGCTCTTGACCTAAATCTGAACCCTGACTGCATGTGATGACGTCGAAATTCGGAGTTTCCTCCAATCTCAAAAGCTTTGAAAGAACTGTTCTCGATAAAAAAACAACTTGAACGGCCTGTTAAACTCGCGCCACCTTTACACGCGCTTTCTGATTGGGCAATCGCAGTCGTATGACGTCTCCTCAGCCAATCAGGAGCAGGGCGGTAATAAGCACTTAATGACTGGCCACAAGGGAAACAGTGCGTTTTGTTTTCCCGAGACCCTCAATGTTCCCCGAGGCGAAGCCGAGGAGAACATTGAGGTCGAGGGGAAACAACTCTCACTGTTTCTCGAGGGCCCAGTCATTAAGTGTATATACTCAAAACTCATTAAGTGTATATACTCAAATATAGAAAAAGCTCCGAAAAAAAATGATTCGTTTGACGCCATTGCATACACTGGCCGCACTCGCAAAAATTGACCGGCTGCCAAAACCAACCTTTCCTTTTGAAAAGTTACGATAACAGTCTTTTTCTTTGCAGCTAACGAAAAATATAGACAGTAGTAATGTTGCTTTGGCGTCTTCTAATGCTTAACTCGAGCATTTTGAGTTTGATTTGATCAGGAGCAGCATATTTTGTTGTAAATTACACAAATACTTTCCTACCTGGCGACGGCGATCGACGAGCGAGTTGACGAACGTAGGCAACCCATTTTTGGCGCCAAACCAAAAGCTTGTAGACACAAAACGTTTATATTTTCCCTTTTGTTAATCTACACGATATGTTTTTGCGACTATAAATCCCTTTTCTTGAATAATGAATGCCGTCTCTAATGAGAAACTTTGTCCTACTTTAATGGCTTTTCAACATCAGGCCGACTGGTACGCAAACTTCCCGCGGTTTCAAGGTGCACAACTTGATCACGTGCGAGTCCAAAGTTCAAGGTGTTGTTTCCCTAGGGCGTCATTGAGTTTTGACCAATGGCACGTGACACGTTCTCCTCCAATCAGGAAACGTATTTGAGTTGGGAGGTATAACAAATGAATTTGCCGCCCGCACACGGTCATTTATGCCCGCTGATTAGATGCTTTGATGAGGGCAGTTTGCTATTCGGCCGCGTATATTGATGAGAATAGTGTACAATACTACTACCGATAGTTGCGATACCTGCTGAATAGAGCTAAACTAAGCACTTTGCAGAATAGGAGGTTGCAGGACACACTTATTCTGATGTTTAAAGTAAAAAATTAATTAGCAATGAACTATATTACGGATATTTTTAATATTAAAGAAGAGGATACCAATGGTAAGAAATATAACCTGAGAAATGCAGATTTTGGTTTACCTCGTTTTAAAACTGATTCTTATGGAAAACGCTCTGTCAGGTTTCTTGGACCACAACTGTGGTCAAAATTAAGCAAGGAGGAGAGAAATATTGGAACTTTGGCAGCTTTTAGGAAACTGATTCGCAAAAAGGATGTAACATCGATTGTTCAAGGATGCGGGAGTGAATGCCGCTTATGCTTGCGTTAATCGGACGTGTGAAACATATGCATATTAATTTATTTTAGCATGTTTGTATAAAATTGTATTTGGTAATTTTTAGTATGTAGTAGTACTAGAATTGTGTACATTTTAGGCTTTTTATATATGTGTTATTATAGTTAAATTAGTTTTAAATGTGTCCCCAATAAGTGCCAAGAGGCGCTAGAACGCATCGACGCTAATCAAGGTTATGTATGTATGTAAGAATCCCACAACAGCTATTTGGAACAATAAAATTCAAAATGGCTGCCGTATCGCCAAATCGGTCCATATTGAATGAAGCCTGTATTTCCTTGTTTTAAAATAACATACTATACAGAAGATAATTAAAGTGCCCATGTCATCAAAATTTTTATTTTCCCATCTGATTCTATGTTTCATGCAATGAACTTCTGCGAAAAAGTTTTTTCGATTTGGATAAAAAGCAATTTTTTATGAAGTTTTAAAAACCTGAAAATCCTATTTTCTTGCGGTCGACCCGTGCCGCTGATCACAGCATCGACATGCTCAGAATTGTGACGTAGATTAAGGAACGTGCGAGTTCAGGCTTGACTGATCTCGCTTGTTTTACCTCTGTAAATTTAGCTTCGTAGTCCATGCAAAATGCTCCTTTCCAGCATTTTGTACGAGGTACTAGCTTACATTTACAGAGGTAAAACAAGCGAGGTGAGTATAGCCTGAAGTCACGTGTTCCTTAATCTACGTCACAACTCATTCAAAACGAAGGGAAGACTGGTGCGAATGGTGGACCAAAATGGCGGCAAATTTGAACGATTTTAAAACTTCTAAAAAAGATTGCATTTTATCCAAATCGAATTTTACGTTCACAGTAGTTCATTGGGTGATATATAGAATCGGATAAGAAAAGAAAAAATTTGACGACATGGGCACTTTAAACCTAAACCTGAATCAGAAGTCTCCCTGAATAAATCCGAACCACGCTACGGAACACTGCAGAGAAGTTTGAAACGGTATTTCTCGTTCTCGTCTAGGGGAATTGTTTTGGTGTAGTAAGCTTTTGCATTCTCAACAGATGGGACAGCAAGCATTTGGCGGCTAGCACAAACAGTTCTCGGGAGAGTTCTGTCCATATGACCGGGGTTTTTCCTCAGCAACAATCACGCTGGCGTTCCTTCATCCCATGGATGCTCGTTGGTTCTCTTCCAGGTTCTGTTTTATGCAAGCTGTTATTGCCGTATGAACCTTTGTAGTTTTTATAATAGCCTGACTACTAACGTGCCTCCAGTTAGCACATGATAGCCAATAGTAGGTCACGTTTTCTTTTGTTGTTTAGCACCGGTTTGGTATTTAGACTATTCATTTCTTATTCTATGAACCACAACTAAGAAGAACCAGGCAGTTCAAATTCCAGTGTTGTAATTACTCAAATTGTATTCTTTTCACCCATAACATTAGCAAATGTTTCAGATTGGGTTTTTAGGTATTTTTTTTTGTTTATTACAGTGTTAACTCTTGAATACGGGTCGCGATTCCTATGCGGTGATTTTTCAAAGAATTCCGCGCGTCTGAAAAACCACTACAAAGCAACTCTGAAACTCTGTTAAGGAATTTAGACTTTTATTTCTTATCCTATATACAAAAACTAAGAACAACCAAGCAGTACAAATTCCAGTGTTGCGATAGAAATGATCCGTACAGAGGAGTAAAACCAATAGAAACGGTCACCTCAACGTGTCATTTATCACCCATTTGCCGAATTGAATAAAAACAAGAAATCTCTCGACGTCCCAAACAAATGAAGGTGACGTTTGAAACTTATCATGATGGTAAGCACAATGAAATTTCCCTCGCATAGTAATGACAGTCTCCTTGGACGTCTCCGGCCATGCTCTTCTTGGAGGACAGGTTGGGAGATTTTGCTAAAAGATTGTTGCTACGGCGTTGTGTATGGTTGAGAGCTGAGCTATTACTAAAAACAGTGTTTACAGTCAGTTACAATAATAACTGTTGAAAAATATTTCGAGATTAGGATCGAAAGAGTTGAAGAACCTTTATGTTAAGACAACGATTCTCTTCGTTGCTTAATGATCACACACACAGGCAACCAGGATAGAAATGACAATTTCTAGTCCATCGACTGATTTCCATTAAAACAGCCGTAGATGTCAGCTACCTCAGAAAAAAAGACTTCTTGGTCAATCTTCCTCACTTCGTGTGATTAGCGCCGTCAATTTCTCCAACAGTTCATTTGTAGCAACTATGACGTCGCCACAGCGGAACTAATGTGGCGATGAGAAAGCCATCAAAGCTACTTTCTCCGTTTGGTTGGTCTTTGGAAAGTCTGCTTGCTGCCACCGGCACGGACAGTATGGAATTTCATGGCTAACGTGTTATCCATCGTCCAGGGCGAATCCATCTAAATTGCAGAACGGGATCATCGTAAGTAGTGTCAAAATGTAGACTATCAAGGAGCAAATATAATGCAGCGAAAGGGAAGGGAACCAAAAATGTGGATTATATTAGCCTTCCACTGTTTGCATTTCTTCTGGCCAGTTTTTGTTGCAGTAAAATTTCAAATCCAAAGAGTGGACAACCACCAATCAGTTATCTCAAAGTATGGTACGGATAGGTTAATATTGTCTCGTTGCGTGTGTGCACTTTTTCCCGCCATTCCAGTTAATGCATTCCAAACAAAAAGACTTAAATCCACAAGAAACAGAATTAACCAGTGCCTTCATACAACTAGTCTATTAAAATTATATAAACCATATATTTTAATCACATCAACAAGACTGTTGCAAGTCTTAAAAAATACCTTAAAATGTTTCATGACGTACCTGTGTTGTATCTTGATCAACCAAATGAGTGTATTTAGTTCTACCTGAACGGCCAAAGTTCTTGACCTGCAAGAGAAATTTAAACTGTTTCCATATCTCTACATATTTAAAATATACTGCCACGTAATTGAATTTCTCAGCAATGAGGAATACCGCCTATCTAAAAAATCCTTTCAAGAAAATGAACAACTATGCAGTGAAATATGGTGCAATTTGAAAATCAACAAAGTTAGACTAAGCAGAAGTTCCAGTGTCTGTTCCAGTTACTTAGAACACTCGATCAAAAGTGAACAGAGTTTTATTTTTATCTCACCTGCATTACTTTAGGTATAACCGTTTTATCAAAGTGATCCTCCAGGGTGGGTTTAGCAAAGTCCTGTGTGTACACACCGTCCTCTTTATCCTTTGAAAGAAGAAAAATCAATGAAGTGGGCTGAGTTCCAAGATCACAATCACAAATCACATGGATGTTGAAAATATATTATAGCCAGGAAAGCCAGGAGATTAGAAAATAAGTTACATCCTGGCCCTTTTTAATAAACAAAACAAATAAAGAGAAACTCGTTAGGAAATCCCAACAAGTAGGAGGCAGACCATTTACAAGACATGAAAGAGTTGAAAATTTCAGGACCACAGACCACAAATCTATCCAGTGGCAAGGAGACGGATTCGAATCTGGGAAATCTGGATTAAAATCCAGCGCTGTAACCACAAGGCCACACTGCCACCACATAAAGGAAGAGCATTAAGAGTCTCGCTGATACTAGAGAATCCAGCCCAGTCATGTTAAAAAGCGAAGCATTACTGAAGAAGCCATAAATTGTTAGGGTTGTCATTAAGTTTGGATTCGCCTGTAGCCTTCAACGTCACACCTGTAACAAATTTGTTACTTTATGGGTAAACTGTATCAACTACAGACAACTTCAAGTAACATTTGATTGGCAAGGTGATAGTGTACGCACTCACCAGGAAGAAAGCACCACGGTGATAATATTTTTGTAAGAATCTGTATTTTCCCTTGGCTGCCTTGTTGGTGATCTGTTTTGGGTTGTTTTTCACTTCCATTCTCCACTCGTCCTCGGTCAGGTTGCGAAGACGCTCAACATCTTGGCGTTCTCTCTCCAATCTAAATAACATTAAAACAAAGAAACATTTACGAAAGTTACGATTGACATCCAGTGGCAACAATCAAATACCCACTCTGATAAGAAGAAGTTCGTAACCTAGGTCCCAGATATTCCGAAGGACAAAGAACTAAGACCTACACAAGAGTAGCTGTCACACTAAGTAAGGGGTTTTTCATGACCACTGAGTGAGTAAAAAATGAACTTCAATACAAAGAAAATTACTGAATTAACTACTTACTGCTCTCTTTCTTCTCTGTCTCTCTTGATACGTTTTAGTTCACGAACTTTCCATGCTTCATACTAAAAAGAAAAAAATGACGTAAAAACAGTTATAAGGACGCAAGAAACACAGGTATTGCCTGAAACAAAATTGAAAAATCATAAGTACATGCACACCATTCACACTGAACTGTAATTGACCACATGAATACTAGTGTATGCTGTAATATTTAACAAATAAAGAAGCCTAAGCCGTGTATTACACTGTGATAAAACACGACAGGCATTTGAGAACTCGAGGGAAATGTAGAAAACACGAGCCACAGGCGAGTGTTTTCTACATTTCTCGAGTGTTCTCAAATGTCCGGAGTGTTTTATCACAGTGTAATACACGGATTAGGCTTCTTCATTTGCTTTATGATATAGATTTTACGCGCGCAAAACAATAAAACACGCTTTTTCTATGTTTTATACTCTGATAAACATGGGTTTTGACCAATCAGAGCGCGTGCAGGGTCCTATCTCAGTGCTTTCAATAAGATTTGAAGTATGTAGGTGGCTACCTTGGAACAGCACCCGCCGGAGTAATATGGGAAGCCCATAAGAATTTCTCTCTGGAGAATTTTTAAAAGTTAAATATACGCGCCGACTTTCAACAGAATACCCGCCGGAGCTCTGGCAGGTGCCGGGTCCTATTGAAAGCACTGCTATCTATGTTATAAATTGATATACATACATTGTGTTCGGCAAAGGTATATAATGTCCAGTTCCAGAAAATATCCCTACTCTTCCCAAAGAAGGGATTGGAATTTCCATGTAAGGGGTTCTCTAAGACCAAAACATTTAAAGACATGTATCAAACTTAATTGAAATTTCCAGAGGGATTGGGGGAGGGGGTGTTCTTGGAAAACCCTTGTGTGGTAGAGGTATGGATATTTTTTGGAACTCCACATTGTATATAAATGTAAAGTTTAACATTTGCAGAAGATATGTAGACATCTTTTGGCCCCAATCTCAAAAAAGATCAATTGTCGGTTTCCTCTTAAACTGGTTTTCACAGCTAATAATCATACATTACAGTTAGTTATAACACATTACAGCTAATTATCATACATTACAGCTAATGTCAGTTCTGAGAATATAATGGTTTATCAAGACACATCTCTTCATTTTAGTGACCTGTCTTGCCCGACAGTGTATTGAGATGCATGCAAAAAACAAGCTCTTTACCTCTTCCTCATCATCTTCATCATCTGTTATGATGATATCTTCCTCATTGTCCACTGAAAAAAAAAATAGGAACCATACATGTAGCTTAACATGCCAAACTTTTGCATTCCAGACCTCCAAGACATCCTAGCATTTTTTTGTTTAAATGCTTTTCTACATGAACAGTACATTCTTAAAGCAGTTGTTAAGTGTTACAGCCCATTAAAAGGATTTTCACCTACATGTAAAGGTACATGTACATGTATGTAATGACTCAGGAATAGCCTCCCTCAGAAAACCAATGTTTCCTGTTTTTGAATAAACTAGGATCATAGAGAAGGCTATTGGGTCAATGTTATGTATAGGCGGCAGAGTCCTTCAGGAATGTGAGAAGATAAAACCTTACCATGAATGCAAGGGAAAAAAAGATCTACATGTACAAGGAAAGCACTGAACTTTGTCAAGACAGGGTCGGAAATTAACTTTTTTAGGCAGGCGCCAACTGGCAACTGACCTTTTTTTTCAGTTGCCAAATGGGAAAATGTGGTCGCCAAAAAGTGTCAATAAAATTTTTCCTTCACAGCAAAACACAAACCAAAAATTTCGTGCGTTGCATAGTACTCCGCGTTGAAGTATAGCTCTTCGGCAACAAGAAAACACAAACAGCCATTACATTTTTGATCTCCGCATAGGACCAGGGAGGCAGAATTGTATAAACAGTTACCGTCTCTGCTTGCCGGCGAAATATTTGCAATCGATGTCATAGGGAATCAAACCAGTACTAAAATCATCTTTTGACCACTTTGACAGATCTACATTTCCACCTTTTGACGCCCAGAGAATATCTAAATCTTCAACTAATTTCTTCACAATAAATTACGGAAAGGATACCACATCGCCTGGAAAAATATTCATGGCGAAAGAACACACGTGGCCTCTTGTCTTGCGTGTTATCGACAGATCGAATCAAAATCCACCAATCACAGCCACTAGTGTGACCTTCGATCCGATCTGTCGATAACAAGGAAGACTGACGGAAATTTTGGAAACGTTTCCGCGGTGTTTTGTTTTCCAAAGTCACGTATCAACGAAAACGGTGGTAATCGAGTTGACTCAAAGTTATTGTTGGTATAATTATCGTGGCCTGAAATAGTTAATCAGACCAGGAAAGCGCAATTTCCAGCCCTGCAAGACCCTGAATTAAATTAACAAACACAATCTGTACATGTAGAAAAGGAATGCAACAAAACAGGCACATAACATGAATCTTAGATGAACTGTATGTTCAAAACTGAAGTTACATGTACATTTATTACTCATCTACAGGTGTATGAGAAATGTTTCAACAGAGCCATTTACCTTCTTGTACCTCCTTTAATTCTTTCCTGAGAAGCTCTTCAACAAGCTGTGAAACAGAAAGGATGGATAAAACAATTTAAAAGTAAAACAAATTGCTACCCATGGTAAGTGATTTACTGTAGCACAAGTACTAATGAAGCTGTGCATTTGAACAATGGAAACAAATATTAAACATAAGGTAAGGACTCCCAACTGGCAGGGTTCACACCAAATGGTTAATTGAAAGCACTCTTGGGAACAAATGCCTTGTTTCTATGTATGCATTTACAATGGACACTATTACACATGTCAAAGTTGCTATCTACATGTACATCTAAAGGAAATTGTTTGTCTTTTCATTTCATTTTGTTACATGTACCTTGCGTGAAGTTTTTGTCCGCTCCTCATGGATTTTCTTTTTCTCTTCTTCTTTACGTTCAAGATCAAGTTCCATCTTCTCACGCTCCTGAACTGTGACTCTGTCACTCCTGCAGAACAAATACACATTAGCCTTCCATCTGATCATAGAGTTAGAATTCTTTATTTTATTTTAGTTGTACAGTTTTTCCCGAGACAGTTGCAAGTTCCTGTCATCTTTTTCAGGACAAAACTGTCCACGCCAACCTCACAAACTGGCAACACTTTGTAATCTACATGTACCCAGTACAAAACCAGTTATATTGTAGGTTATATTTTTATAGCCGTTTTCTAATGGCTACATGTATTTGCTGTGTGGAAACCGCAAAATGTAACAGTAAGTACCGGTACTAGTATGAACATTTTTTCCAGGTCCTTAGACACGGTAATTGTAGCCCAGATTGGTTAGGGCAACATGGTTTTAACACCCTTGTGAGCCCAACTGTACAGCAATTCCAAGAGATCTGCAGGACAGCCACCTTTTTACCCTTTAACGAGGGACGAAACATCACAGGCAAAGCTGATAACAAGATTTCACACAGCTTGCCTGGCAATAAGTTTTATAAAATGTGTACTATTATATCAATCGTTAAATGTTCTATTTAAAGAGTAAAAAAAAGCTATACATGTACATGTAGATATTAAAAATATTAATATAATATTAATATGTAAAACATCTACATGTACTGTATTAACCAAGGGTGAGCAAACTTTCATGACAACAGGACCTCTTCTTTTAATACTGGGTCTAACAAACACTGTACTACTATATTTGACTAGCATGCCTCCCAGCTCAAACAATGTTCAGGAGGGAAACTGATTTTAACTTCCACAAGGCAAACTTCTGAATGTAATAAACTTACTTTCGTACAAACACTGGTTTCAATCTTGGATTGGCTTCTTCTTCAGAATCAGTGTACTCTTCATACTCAGATGACTATATTAACATAACAACAATTATTAATACTCTGTAAATGTTACAGCCTTTATGGGACAAAGTACCGAGTTCATAGAAATTGTAAGGACATTTTTGAATTTTGCATTTCCTCCTGTATGTAAGAGCAGGAAGGAGAGTTTGTATGTTGATCACACACGTGTACGCACCTCCTCCTCTTCTTCTTCCTCGTCAGACTTGGCTTCTTCTTCAAGATCTAATAAGTCCTGCAATAATACAATGTAGGAGAGTGGCTATACGTACATGTCTTTCAAAAATTGAGAGAGAACTACTAAGCCTGAAAGGCTTATTGCTGCAACTTGTCATCATTGTTACAACTGTTATACCTTGACATACATGTAATACTATTTTTTTCTGAATTTCAAACTAAAAAAATGTACTACACTGTATATACATGTAATGTAGCACTTCCATTAAAAATAAAACCCTGATGAACAAAGAGTACACATTCATTGACTTACTATTATAAACAAAATTACTCCGAGAGATACCAGTGTTCAATTCAACCTTAAAATTGATTGCCACATAATAACAGAATTTAATATTGATTCAGCATGCAAAGAAAGTCCTCTTCCAGAGAGGCTAATGGATTCTGTCTGTCACTTGCCTGGTGGGCAAATAAAATTTCTTGGAAATTTTTTAAGGAAATTAAAATACAGAAGTACTGTAAGAGATAAACCCTTTTGGAATTAGTGACAATGAGTTTTGAAGTAGCATACAAAAATGAACATGTATCACAGTTAAAGCTTGCCAGAAAATTTGTTTTCTTTGCACCCTGTTTTTTTATTGCCACACACTGGCATGGATCTGATCCTTATCAATGGTTTACTGAACTCCACTGTGTTGCCAAAATGGGGAAAAAATGAAGGAGGTGGTACCTTTTCTACTTCTTTTTGTCTTGCTCTTTCCCTGAGCATTGTTCTTCTTCTTTCTACTGCCTGCAAGTAAATAGGAAAGAAAATAATATAATATGTTTAGACAATAATCTATGGCTTAACGTTTAAGTAAATCTGCAGCAATAACGGCCATTTGTTTTTTAGTGAGAAATGCTCAGACACAAGAGATAATAAATTTTAAAATTTTTAGTACAAACCTCTTCATCTAAATCTTCTTCGTCACTACAAAACAATAAAATATGAAAGGTTTCATCAACTTGTAACAACATATTGAAGACTGTTATTTCATTTGGCTACACTCGCGATAAAATACTGAAAAAAGTCTGACTTAGCAGCATATCTACCCCTAAAGCCCTTAACTAGCATTATACAGAATTTACTGAAGGCCGAGACTTAATTAACCAAATACATGAAAGTTGTTGTAACCTTGTTCCTCTCGACTCTTAACAGCAATATTACAAAATAATTAAAGCCTTAGATCCTACAGTACATGGGTAAGACAGTTATATATACATGTTAGCAATTTGTGAAAAATCATAACACATTGTAACAATCTCTTGATGTATAAATCTGGTTCTCTACAATTATGCCATCTCAAGGGTATAGAAAATGTAAATTGAGTGCTATGATCATCTACATGTACACCAAAATATCCATGTGCGTGTACATATGGACATACCAACAGAGAATTATGATTGGAAAATAAAGCTGTAACTACAAAACCAACCTGCTTTCTTCCATTCTTGGTAGCCTTCGGAGTTCTCTGTCGTCCTACAAGAAGCAATAAAAGAAGGTACAAATTTACACAAAAGCCTGATTCTTAGTGGAAAATTAACTGTCTCAGTGACATGACATGGCCAACCTACAGTTCCTTGTCACAGTCACTAGAACTAAAGCCACATGTAGATCTAATAAAAGCTTCTCAAAATCATCCATTTTTATTCCTAGTCAGTAGTTCCCCACATTTCTCTGTAATTTTAATAGTGACAGTGAGAAACTTTTTGAGACATGTTTCACATTGAGACCACATGTACACGTATGCTGCGAATACTAATTAATGTCATTCAAAGTCAGCATGTTAAATATTTCGCTGGGCAGATATACTGATTTTCTGAGATGCAAGTTACATGCACACATGTTGTTACTAGGTTAACAGGTTACTGGTAATTGTTTTTTTTTATGGTTAAGTTGGCTGTATAGTATGCTACGCTATGTATTAGCTAACCTACATGTATTGTTTCTTCTTTTCTTAATGTCATTGTTTTCAATGGCTTGACAGCTTGCCACAGAGCGAGAAAGAGTTGTATTATTTTGAATACGCGTATACAATATACACGCGTATGTCTTCAGACTAGACTTAGCAAAATGTTATCGGTAGCCGAAACTAACATTTTGCAATTGGGCACTCTGACAGAAAATTAACTGACTGAATATTAATTAAAAGGGAGATTATTTTGCTCTTAAATCAACTGTTTTTCGTGAAATAGAACCAGGGATACACACTTCAACAAACCTATCTTCATGGAGCAAACACAACCGAAAGATAAATTTTTTACAACACAAGTAAACACGGACCAAGCAAGCGCATTGAAAATGCTTGCCGAAACAAACAACTTTTCCTTGAACAAAGTTAAAAATACCAAAATGTGAGCGGTGCACCACAGAAACTTCGATAAACAATTATTTGGTTAAAGGAAGAGTATTTTACCATTTGAATGAACGATTTGGATAAGGTCTTCAGAACGCTTCTCGCAAGAGACTTGCTGATGCGTGTCGAAACACAGAAACTTTGATAAACAGTTTTTTCATCAAGGAAAGAGCATTTTATTGTTTGAATGAATGATCTGTGTCAAATATAACCAGAGATAACATTTGAAACTGCATTTTCAAATCAAAATTTTTTAACAAATGTTTGGTGTTGCTCCCACACTAGAATTCTGATGTCTCCTTTCCCACCAAAATGGATAACAATACCATGACGAGGTTTAACATTAAAACATTGGCAATTCATACATGTACATGTACCTCTTCTCCTGATGCTTCCTCATCCCCCATAGCAACTACTTCTGGTTCATGAGGTCGACGTCTATGACCTTCCTCCCTGATACATGTATGTCAGAGAGAACAAGATTTCATTTCATTATTTAAATAGCACAAAAACTGGTTATGGTTATTGTAGCTTGTGCACAAGTTTGAAAGTGATTGCCATCATTAAATGAATATTGTGTAGTTTGGGTGCCCCATTGACAATTCTAATCTAACTACCTGAAATATTATTTATTTTGTGTTGTGTGTAGGAAGCGGTGAAAATAAAAATCAGAGGACGCATGTTAGTTCATCTTACATTTCATTATCTTCATCTTTTACTCTCTCTTGGAGTCGCCTCAGTCTTCTGTCTGTCTTTTCAGCTTTCTGAAATACCTATTTACAAACAAAATATAGATCATACATCACATATATTTGTAGCACTGGCCAAATATACACGTGTGAGCTCTATTTGTAATTAAGCTTTAAATAGTGTAATACAACTAAGCATATTCCTTTTAGCTTACATCAAGCTTCCATGCACTTTCTGAACTTGCTGGTACTAAAATTTCGATCAGTTACATGTAGAAAGAACAATTGACCTTGTCTATTTCTTGCTCATCAATCTCTCGTTCTTTGACGAAAGGTTCCCCCAATACTGCGTCGTCTTCATCCTCTTCATCGCTAGAATACTTAGCGTATTCGGGACTGAAAGGTAGAGTCATAAAAACAATAATACTAGTAATAACCACAGGTTAGGAGAAGTGCGGGCGAGGGCTATGCATGATTTGTTTCACGGAGGTTAACGAATTCATTGTAAAACAGTGGCGTTGTGTTCTTTTTCCATTTTGGGCATTTATATTTGCAATATTTAAAGGGTTGCATAGTGTGGGTGACTGTTTTCCCTAAAACGAGACAAAGGGACCTAAGAGTGGTTTTACTGACCTTGTGAAACAGTAACACCAGTTTGATTATACACTAGTATTATTTTGTGTTGGGTTTGACAAAATGGTTATTTTTCACGTTGTAAATAAAAACACTGTTGATTATAAAATGGACATATTGATTTAGTCAAGGTCATTCGATGTAACCCGACAACAACAGACACGGACAGGAAACGTTCCGATCACAAGTTCACACGCTCGATTTTGATTGGACGGCGCGCCAGCTATGCATGAGCTGCACGTGATTCTTCGACGAAATAGACGTCGTCCACGTGATAAAATTGTGTTGTGTGCATTCCAATTTATGGACCGCCACTTCTGCATGAACTGCACGTGATTCTTGACATTCTTAGCTTCAAGAAGGCGAAATTTACATATTATTTGACCCTTCAACTACATTAAAGATCATTGACTATGGAAGGTGAAACAGCTATGCTTTGGTGAGAATTGTCTTCTGCTTGGTGTTGGTTTCTAGCGGTCAGAACGCCTGTGCTCAAATTACTGCTGCTTCGTGTTTGTCTCGCGTGGTCAAAGCGCCTGTGCTAAAATTACGTCCTTTCATTTCATTGGTTCTTAGTGTCCCTAAGGACAAATATTTGGAAGGACGACTTTTTTTGCTAAATTCGAGTCACTGCAAGGCTATATAACTGCCGCGCATGCGTTTGAAACCAATGTTGAGATTAGGATTGCGGGCTCCGCTGGTCGCCCGCAATAAGCTCACCTTCCCGACATGTTTAAATGCATGTAAAGGCACAACCTTACCGTTTTCCAGCCACATATCTGCTAACTTTCACTTTCTTCATGGTAAATTCTCCTGTTCAAAGTAAAAATCCAACATAATTACAACGAACTATTCGCTCTGCTTTTGAAATATTAAAGTTCATCTCTTCGAGACCTGCACTACACAAACACCGCCAATCTACAAACCTTTTTCATTTTTCACAGGAACAGCTCCTGCTGTACAGTTGATCGGGACTCCTCTCGCTAAAGGATCCATTTTGGAGCCCTAAATTCTGTAAATTTTAGACAAAATTGAGGTTTTTTTCCCTTATATTAACCGTAAAGACGTGATTCAGCTCCTCAAACCAACATGGCGGCTGCATCACGCACATGCACTTTTCTGTAATACCGCTGACACGCTCCTTGCCTGAAACATTGAAACCGTGAGGGTCTAGGTACGAGTCTGTAAATTATGGGATTAGCAACTATTGATTCACATAGTCAGAAAGAGCACACCGAGATTCACAAGATTCCTAAGTTTGGTGTTAATCAGGCTAGTTTTGACCAAGATACAGCGATTTAAAAACGTCAAAATTTACAAAGAAATGTATGGCATCCGGACGCCGTGTCGGGCGTCCGGATTGCCATACATTTCTTTGTAAATTTTGACATTTTCAAATGGATGTATCTCAGTGAAAACTACCCTGATTAACACCAAACTTGGGAATCTTGTGAATCTCGGTAAGCTCTTTCAGACTATGTGAATCAATAATTGCTAATCCCATAATTTACAGACTCGTACCTAGACCCTCACGGTTTGAAACTAGGCAATTGGGAAATACTGTAGTCGGATTGTAGGAGGGGTTATCTACGGAGCCCGCGCAAATCATAGCAAAGGCACCTTGATTCTAATAAATTCAAAAACTATATGTAAAGTTGAAAAACAAATTTGTGACAAAAACGGCAGATACATTATATTAGATCTGGAGCTAGCGGATTTGCAGCGAATTGTACTTGTCAACATCTATGCTCCAAATGATGTAAATCCACAAGTCTCTTTCTTCTAAGAGCTACAAGAACAGCTTCAAGAATTTTCTGAAGAAACAATCATAATAGGAGGCGATTTCAACTGCACGCTATCAGAAATTGATAAAAAAGGTGGCAATCCTAATTCACGAAAACAAAGGGTGGTCGAAGAAATCAATAAACTGTGTAATCTTTATGATTTAAACGACATTTGGCGTTTTTTGAATCCAAGTGTAGAACAATTTACGTGGAGAAACAAGTCGTTTAAAATACAATGCCGCCTTGACTTTTTTCTGATCTCTACAAAGCTGAATGTTTTAACCGATAAATGCAAAATTGTATACACACCTGAAACGGACCATTCGGCAATAATGCTACATCTAAAATCCGATGAACTCAAACATAAGAGAGGCCCTGGCTTCTGGAAGTTTAACCAGTCACTCCTTCAAGATGAAATTTATGTTTCAAATCTACGTGCAGAAATACCTAATTTTAAACAAAACTATGATGACGTCCAGGACTTAAGGCTCAAATGGGACTTAACTAAAATGGAGATAAGAGGTTTTACAATTAAATATTCCAAGAATAAAGCAAAGAAAAGAAAATCTGCGGAAATCAATCTTCAGAATCAAATCAACGAGCTTTACAAAAAAGCTGAAACACTACCCAATAACTTATTGGGTAGTGTTTCAGCTTTTTTGTAAAGCTCGTTGATTTGATAATTTGCTTGTGACAAGCAAATTATCAATGAAATCTATGATGCCAGATTGCGTTTTAAAAAACATTATGCAGTATAGGACTAAAGGTACGATTCTTAGAAGTAAAGTCAGATGGCACGAGCATGGGGAACGAAACACCACGTACTTTTATGGCCTAGAAAAAAGGAACTATGAAAATAAAACAACCACTAAATTGAAACTTTCAAACGGCGATTTTACTAGTGACCAATCTGAAATTCTTCGAGAACAAATGCACTTCTACAAAACACTTTACAGTTCAGATAAAAACAGATCTCCAGATCTAAACGATTCAGCTCTTTCTGCTTTCTCAGAAAATATCATTTCTTTAGAAAATGATGATAAGCTCTCGTGTGAAGGGAAAGTCACACAGGTGGAACTGTCTTAAAGCGTTAAAAGAATTTAAAAACGAGAAATCACCCGGAACAGATGGATTACAAGCAGAATTTTATACTGAAGTACTTTTGGAAGGAACTACATGTTGATATGATACACAGTTTTAATTTTGCCTTTAATAGCGGATCACTATCGATATCTCAAAGACGGGGAATTATAATTATAACGCTTATTCCAAAACCGAATAAAGATACTACCCTACTCGACAACCTCAGACCAATATCCCTTCTTAACATTGATTACATCATTTTAACTAATGTTATTGCAAAACGGCTATAAAAAGTTCTACCGAAAATAATTAACCCGAACCAAACTGGATACGTCAAAAACCGGTTCATTGGTGAAAATATCCGTTTAATTTCCGACATCATGTCATACACTGAAGAAACCAGCATACCTGGAATTGCTCTTTTCTTAGATTTTAAGAAAGCTTTTGATACTATTGAATGGGATTTCATTGATAACTGCCTAAAAAAGTTTAACTTCGGCCCGGACATTCAAAATTGGTTCAAAGTTTTATACAATAATGTAAACAGTTGCGTTCTAAACAATGGTTATCTGTCTGAGTTTTTCTCTTTAGAACGAGGTGTTAGACAAGGTTGTCCCTTGTCCGGTCTGTTATTCGTGATCGGTATAGAAATACTAGCGAGAACTACATGTATAGGGGAATCCTTGTTTACAATATTTGCCTCATTAGCATAAGCAATTCAGTTTCTGATGGAGCTACAAATAAATCAGTTCTGAATATTGAAAGGTCATAGTACGATTAACTCTGCCAGTGAATATGAGCCTGATGTATTGAACACTTTTTGTGCAACACGGGTTTAAAACTCAAAATTTAATAAAGAATGTATGAGCTCATTAGCGCTTTTGCCACCCAGACATTTTGCAGTTTTTGAAAGACAATTTCTCCTTGAATGTTACACCCAAAGAGCTATAAATTTCACCATGTACCAAGTTTCGCTAGTTCTTTAGCTGCCTGAAGTCAATTCAGATCTAACATGCTTCCTTCTATACGCAAAGCCGTATGCAAATGAGCAAAAATGTAAACAATGACGTCAGCATGAATCCGTCTATTAAGAACGATGCCGGCATTAAAGGCATTAAAGTAGGTGAAAAAGAAATTAAAGTCTCCTTATATGCAGATGACACCACTGTCAAGTTTTGTTCGAGACCTTGATTCTATTGCCCATCTACTATCTCTGCTCGATAAGTTCAAAAATCTCTCCGGTCTGGAAATTAACACTAAAAAGACCGAAGGAATGTGGCTCGGTTGCTGGAAAAATAACACCGAAACGCTGTTTGGGTTGCGCTGGCCACGGGACCCAATAAAAGCTCTCGGCATCTTCTTTTCCTACGACTTAAACAAAACAAACGAGTTGAATTTTGTAGAAAACAATCAAAAATTTTGATAAGACACTAACTTGTTGGAAAAGACGAAATCTCACACTTTATGTGAAAATAAACATTGTTAAAACGTTCGGACTTTCTAAGCTTATTTACAATTCGTCTGTCCTCGGTTGTAGCAGAAAAATTAATCAAAGAAATTGAGAAGTTAATTTTTAGTTTTATTTGGGATGGAAAACCTGCAAAGATAAAAAAGTCAACCATCATTGGTGAGAGAAAACACGGCGGTCTCAAAATGACTGACTTAAACACTATGATCAAAGCCTTAAAAGTTGCGTGGATACCACGTTTGCAATCCAGAACCGATGTATCCTGGAAAATTATCCCTGAGGCTGCTATGCAGAATCTCGGAGGACATACTGCAACTACGATGTTAACTCTCTGCAAATTAACAACCTCCCAGTTTTCTATCGCGAAGTGTTGCAACAGTGGCAAAGTTCAAAACACGCCTTTCGAAATGATACTCTCCCCAACAAAGAAACAATTTGGAATAATCGCAACATTATGATTGATGGTAAACCACTCTTTTATAAGTGTTGGTTTGAAAACAATATTACACGT
>OZ026602.1:17352775-17370275 GCA_964020085.1 Micromussa lordhowensis | reverse complement strand
GTGGCTTACACGAAGTGTATAGCCACACTATGGCATCGCCTGATTTATCTGTTTGTCTACGAGAGTCGAGCGGAGCGCACGCTCCGCAATCCATCAGAAGGAGGTCATCCCGACACGACTTCCGATGATGAAATCCGAGGTCGCCCGAGGTCGCAATCGTATTGCAAGCCCGTAATTAACATTTTAGACATCCAAACCAGAAAAAGAAAGTGTTAGAAATCGACCTTCGTTTAAAAATCGTTTAAATAATGAAATAGATGTATCTTTTTTTTACATTGTTCAGCAAAACTTACGCACCTCCTTTTCGCGGATGGCTGACCACAGCTACAACGTCGCGAAATCACGCGGCAACCTCTCAAATGGAGGCTATCGAATCACCGGAAATGGCAAAGTTCTGGTTGATGACAAAGGACAAAATTTGCAAATAAAGGCGGGAAACTTGCGGTGACCTGTTTCGAAAACTGAATGTCTTACCCTCATATCCTCATAGAGTCTCTGGACGTATTCCTATATCTATTTCTATTTCAGAGTGGTTTCGAGGACAAGGTTGTCGTTTCGCGAATAACAAAGAAAATTAATCTGCAGGCAGTGAGTTCTTTGTTTGCAGTCCAGTTTTCCGAAAGGTCAGGTTTGGTGAAGGACGTCAAAGCAGCAGAGTCCATTCTTAGGGAGTATGAAACTGCTACAACAACCAGATTCTCCTGCTTTAAAGCAAACAAGGGGTTTGGAAATACAGGTGAGAGGTTTTCCATTCACAAAATTGGAACACTTCCGACGACGAAGAATGTCTTTCGATTCGCTTTGTTTTCAATTATTTTTGGTCGACAAATATGGGCATATATATGTAGACCGCACGAGAAGACAAGACTATAAGTATCCCAGAGAGATCCATGCAATTCCTTTTACAAAAAGATTGATTGTCGTCAATTACTTATCTAAGCTAAATACTCCGACCATAATTTTTGCGCCCCGTGTGAAGAAAATGAAGTTATTGTGAAAACAATGTCACGCAATCACATAACAAGAAAGAAAGAAAGGGTCCAGGGCGAGGATAACTTTGTACAGGACGGAGCCAATTTAGCTGACCATGCACGGCTATCAGTTACTTCAAAGGTGTTCTTACGTGCCGCTAAAACAGACCGTAAAATTTCGAAAAGTAAAGACAATCGAGAGTGGTGAACCCCCCATCCCAGCAAAATTGCGGAATCAAGCATCAACAGTACATTTATTTTTCTAATCAATAAGTGCAGCGACAAGGGAAGGTGCAGTACAGTGTATCGCTTATGTTAAGAAACGCCATGTTGTGCAGTGTTAAAACAAAACCCGAAGAATTTTTGGAAGTTACCTGATTACAGGAATTAACAGTAAGTAGAGTTGTGGCTACACATACTTCGCAATTTTTTGTATTCTCAGTATTTTTTGCTTATGCATTCCTTTTTTAACTCAGACATGGCAGCTAAGAAACACAAGGTGTTATGGGAGGATAGTAGCTTTCCTTTTGAAAACGTGCCATTTGTTGTGGTAAATCACAAAGTTTGCGACTGTCAACATGGCGTAGATAGACATCTCTGCGAGAAAAAGAGAAATCAAGTGGTGAGTTTTTACGGACATATTTTCTTTTCATGAAAGAGAGAACGCCGGCTTTCTCGCTTTGGTACAGTCTGAAAAGGTGTAGAAAAACGACAAGAGGAGTTCCGTACAATTATTTCAATGAGTTCTCACAGACTTGTACGAGTGTTACAGCATGATTGTGAAAGCATGATGAAAGATTTCTATTTATTATCGTTTTCTCTCAACCTTTAGGGTGGTGACCACACCTATCGAAAAAATGGGGCTGGTAAACTGCTTCAAGAGTCTAGGAAACTTAATTGTCCTGCTCAAGTACACATGAGGGAAATCATCAAATTCCCAGGGTTCAAGGTAAACAAATATAAGTAACGAATGAAACGGAAAAGAATGAAACCGAAATCAATGCCACGTCCGTTTGTTTATAACTGGTAAAACCTAACTTTTGTATTATTCATCAGTTTGGAAAAGACGGAGTGGCGTTGCAAAATTCAATCAAAAAGGCTACGGAAGGCTCTACAAGACAACGGTACAGCACACTGTGAAAGGTGGATTCATGTGCATCTCCCGTCTGTTGATGAACACGCCGTGCACCCAACTGGTGACGTAAGTTTTACTAGTTGTTATTAAACAGCCGATTCTGACACATTTTCCCGTCGTTTCCTAGCATTCAAATTTTTTTTAATTATTTAATTTCTTAATTTTCCCTCTGTAGGCTGGTGGTCTTTTCCAGCGCATAGACGATAGGCTTGCGACAAAAATCCAGGAACTGGTTTGTGCAGGGGCGCCATCAGAAAGAGAGATACACAGACATCTAAAGATCTTTGTCCAGCAAGAATTGTATCGAGGGAAACAAGCGCCCCAGAAAACAAACCGACGCTTTTACCCGTCTACAGGGACCATAAGAAGCCAAATTTATAAGTCGGTAATTAAAGAGAGGTTCTCTAAAATTGATCAGGAAGATCTGCAAAAGAAAGTGGAGTTTTGGAAGGCGGGATCGCCCGACGATAATTTTGAATTTCATCCGTATGCAACTTACAGCGAAGAGGAGAACAGGCTCGAGAATAGTGACGAGGTAAATGACACTGACAGTGAACAGGAGGACGAGTTTGGTGCACGAAAAGGGCTCCTTTTCGTGCACCAAACTAAAGATCAGAGACGACTATTGCAACGGTTAGGAAATGAATTAAGTATACTGGACGCCACTTACAAAACCACTAGGTACAGCCTCCCCCTCTTCTTTCTTGTGGTCAAGACCAACGTTGACTACCAGATCGTGGGTTCTTTCGTCATTCAAAGTGAGACAACGGATGCCATACACGAAGCGTAGTCCGTTCTAAAGTCGTGGAACCCCAAGTGGAATCCTTCCTATTTTATGGTGGATTACTCGGAAGAGGAAATGTCTGCAATTGGAAAAATATTTCCAGGTAATTTAAGATTCCATCTCGTACTAATATAATAGAGACCATCACTACGATCAGTAATTTCTCGTATAATGCGGTCTTTTTAGTACCTGGAATGGTTCACCCTGGCCTGTGAGATCAGGATCAGTGAAGTCTAGATATACGACGAGATGATTAGACAACATTCGCAGTTAAAGCAAAACAAAGTGGAGGCCAGAATACGCTGCCAAGAAACCCCTTCAATTTTTTCAGGTCCTTGTGCAACTGTGATGGTCATACCTATTTATCCGAATTCCCTCCTAGTCTTAAAGGAACGAATTTAGTCCACTTGCATTTTGCTTTTAGCTAATCACGAACACTTATTATATTAACCTGGTTTGTGACATACTGAGCAACAGAATAAAACTCTATAACGAGCAGGACGAATGTAGCACCCTATGTGGTACTATAAGGGGTAAAACAAGATAATTCCATGAAAAACCGTTCCGTGCTCTGTGTTTTTACGGTTTTGCTGGCACTATTTTGTTTCGTAGATAGTCAAATCTACATTTGTGACTTTATCGTGAGCAAGCATGGGAAAGGTGGCTGACGAAATCCAGCAATGGACTCACGGATCGAAAGCCAAGTGTTCTTGCGAAGCTCAGAGCGGTAGCCAGGGCACGGACAGAGACAGAGTACCTGGAGAAATTGGCCGACCTGAAGAACAGCGAGGAGTGGAAGAATAACTCAAATTTAAGAAATTACATAACAAAGACATGGCTTCCGCAACACAAGGTACACTTGCAAAAACACTTCTTGTAATTCCCTTTTGTCAAAAGCTAATGTGTTTTTTCCTTACAGAAATGGGTATGGGCGTTGAGTACCATTTCCGGTGATTCGATAACCTCCTTTTGAAAGATTGCCGCGCGATTACGCGACGTTGTAGCTGTGATCAGTCATCCACGAAAAGGAGGTTCGTAAGTTTTGCTGACAAAAGAAAAAGATGAATCAATTTTCTGAAAACTGAACTGCATACAAAGAACTCACTGCCTGTAGATTAAGTTTCCTTGCCATTCGCGAAACGACAACCTTGTCCTCGAAACTACTAATAAAATTTAAAGCCAAAGATTGCTTCTGATTTGTTTACATTTCTTGTAATCCTTTAAATAAAACACACAAAATAGAAAATGACTCCTACAATTCACCGCAACGCAACGTCGTGCTTTATCTCTCTAAGTCTAATACTATTAACTGTCTCAATAAATGCAATAGAAATACGCCCAGAGACTCTATGAGGGTAAGACATTCAGTTTTCGAAACAGGTCACCGCAAGTTTCCCGCCTTTATTTGCAAATTTTGTCCTTTGTCATCAACCAGAACTTTTCCATTTCCGGTGATTCGATAGCCTCCATTTGAGAGATTGCCGCGTGATTTCGCGACGTTGTAGCTGTGGTCAGCCATCCGCGAAAAGGAGGTGCGTAAGTTTTGCTGAACAATGTAAAAAAAAAGATACATCTATTTCATTATTTAAACGATTTTTAAACGAAGGTCGATTTCTAACACTTTCTTTTTCTGGTTTGGATGTCTAAAATGTTAATTACGGGCTTGCAATACGATTGCGACCTCGGGCGACCTCGGATTTCATCATCGGAAGTCGTGTCGGGATGACCTCCTTCTGATGGATTGCGGAGCGTGCGCTCCCTTAATTTTAGCTTTGAGCAACGAGCTTGGTGACCCCCCCCGTTTAATATAGCTGGAGCCCCAGTCGAAAAGTACCCCTTTAAGTTGGAGCCTCCTCGTGTGAGACATTACAGGGAGCGTCCGGTGTGCTTTGAAGAACGAGGTCTATAACAATAGTTGCTATTCTTATTCAATGAGATGCAAATAAGTGGGCCGGGTATTCTGCAATCTAGCCGAAGTCTGCCGAAGTGGCATGACGCCTTCATTCAGGACTACCCTCCCCGATCGCACTTCGCGTCTCTCATTTCTCCCTCTCCCTCAACCCCTCCACCCTCCCCCTTTGAACGCCTACCACGCAGGCTAATTCCCGGGCGACATTCAATGCCCTCGGGTCAATGTCATCGATCGCACAAAATAAACTACTGATACCACTGCAGGCAAACCGATTCTTCACCAAAATGTACTTGCAGACTTTAAAAATAGGTCCGCGATGCGTACATGTGTGGCTTACGATTTTTAACAGTATACTACATGATTGGTAGATGTTTAGGTAACATTGAAGACAATAACACCACAGTATTTCACTGTTTCCAAGCTATTATGTTGTTTTCAGAAACGCAGCTGACGCAGTGCCCCAGTTTTTTTTAGAAACCTACCCGCCTCCCTCCCTCCCCAATAAGTATAGCTGGTTGTTTTCTTCTTCGGTTCAGCTATGACGATGTTCTTATTGATAAGAGTGCAAATTAGGTTTGGGTAATTACAAACAACTAGAAGACATATTATTTAACCAGACGTTTTCCAGTTGAAGAAAAAACATGGAGAAAATAAACAGGGGTTCTTTGAAATAGAGGAGATAGTAGTGAATAAAATCAGGGCACAATTCATTTGCAGTTTTCAGTTGCTATAGGCCGGGGTCGCACTTACGCTTTTGGTGTTTACATTGGACATAAAATCTGTCGTCGCTTGCTTACTACAAGTGCGACCCTTTTGTCGCGATCAGATTTTGTTTTTCCTTTGTCGCAACGTCAATACTGGCGGAAACTGGATTTCGAAATTCTGCAACGACAACACGTGTGCACTGCTTTTCTCTACAAACGTTTAATCTAGTCCTTATGGCGAATTTCGACCCACACCAATTTGCACTATTCACCTGATTATTTTCAGTATGGGGATAGTTTGTTGTCACCATTTGGCTCGCAGATTTTTCTCAACACTCGCAGCCTTCGACCACGCAGCCGTCTTTTGACCGGGCTTTTGAATATCGCCAGCCAAAACAGCCATCAACAGTCCCTTAGCTGCCTCAGGAGAAGCAAAAAACGTGCAACCAAAGGGAGAGATGGAATTATTAAGAGCTGAGAGTCTGGTTTCAAATATCATTTATGTCGCGCACGTGTGTACCATTGCAGTTATGTCCTATGTAGCAGACATGTCCTCTGACGTAATGGGATATTCTGAGCCAATCATATCATGTGTTCTATCTGATAACACGCAACATAAGACTGGTAACTAATCTCCGTGGCAGTTCGGTCTTCGAGTAAAACTGAGTTTTCGAGGGGTAGGGCACGGAGCAATATTTGACTTTGTATTTATGTTTTGACTCTCAACGGAAACATACAGCAGCTTTTGGCAAGAATTGCATTTACCTTACAAGATTTCTGTCGCAAATTGATCGCTTAGTATATTTTTAGTTTCAAATTCATCATGAATGCTCGATGGAAAATTTCAAAACAGTGGTTGCTCTCTGGTTTGCGAACTGCGTGTTCCAGGCCAGCCACGTTTAAACTCCGCGCTTCGATTATCCTCAAATCATTCAGATCGTTTAATGATATTACAAGGGCAAAACAAAATCTCTGAGAAGCAGCGTAACCAATTTTAGTTTCGGTGCTGTAAAACTACCACTCAATCTGCGCAATATTTCTCTATTCCCAATCTTGTCACTCGCACGCCGGTTCGCGACTGAAAGCCTTCTTCTCATAACATGTTTGTTGAAGCTGACTGAACCTTTTTGGCCCAAGCCTTCCTCGTGGATTTTTTGCATCGAACATTTATTACAGGAACTTTCTTGCTGATTATATTTTATGGCCGGAGTACTTTCTAACTGTTCCTAGTTCGCTTTGCTTTATAAAACAGCAGTAGTATTCGAAACACCACATAGCGCTTTGTGGCCTTTTCAAAACACCACAAAGCGCTTTGTGGCTTATTCAAAACACCACAAAGCGCTTTGTGGCTTACTTAAAACGCCACAGAGCGCTTTGTGGCGTTTTATTTTGGGATTTAACTTTGAAAACTGGATGGCTCGTTCACTCGCAGATATCTCACAGCTATTTTCCGAATTAATTTGGTTTCTCCGATTTTTTACATCACAAAGCACTTTGTGGCCTATTCAAAACACCACAAAGCGCTTTGTGGCCTATTCAAAACACCACAAAGCGCTTTGTGGCCTATTCAAAACACCACAAAGCGCTTTATGGCCTATTCAAAACACCACAAAGCGCTTTGTGGCCTATTCAAAACACCACAAAGCGCTTTATGGCCTATTTAAAACACCACAAAGCGCTAGAGGTAGGGAGAGGGGTATATCGAAAGGTTTTACTTGTTCCATTGAGAACCCGAATACCCAACACTCCTAGAAATGTTAACCAAGTACAAGGAGCGTCTAAGATGGTAAGGGAAACAATGTTTAGGACCATGATGCACAATCCTCATAAGTGCACATCTCTAAAGCTTTCCCGTAAAGTGTTTTTAAAATGAACTGAATTGAATCCATTTTGTGTTGCTATGGGTGTTGCTATGTATGATGTAGCTACCAGTGTGCAGATTTTTTAACTTTAATGTTAATCAAGGAGTAATCAGAGCGAAATCGTTTCAAAATACGCTTTGCAAATGGTCAGGCATGTTGAATCTTTATGTTCCAAAATGGCTTTTTAGGCAAAAATTAAATTTGAGGGTAGAAGACCACCTTAAGCAAAGGATCGAAATCATGACGGTGACAGTGTTTGGATATCTGATCTTAATTAGCGTAGATTTTTACGATTTTATTTCTCCGTTTTCTCCTTAATTTTAGTTTCGATTGTTAAGATATATTAAACACTCACGACAGTATTTGACCACATTTCCAAAAACCTCAAAGTTCGTCAAAAATACTCTGCTGTGCGTGGTATTTTCAGCTCTCTTCTCGGTGTTTGGAAATGTGGTCAAACACGCTCTTTTGTGTTTGATATATTACACTGATATGGGTATTTCTTTTTTTACAAGTCATGGATCTCGCCATGACAACTCGACCAATGTTTTACCAACGCGGGCGTCGTACTAGTTCAATGACATAATTCAGTATGACATTGAAAAAGATTACAAATCTTTTTTATGGCTAGACTGGAACATATACAACTAGTGTTTGATGAAAGAAATATCACCGAATCTCCAATAGAAGACTTAATTCCCTTAAAAGTCAGAAAAGTACTCGTTAAAGGTTATAAGATGGAGCACCGACTACTAACAATTTGCATACCCAGGATCGACTGGAACTAGCTCAAACGGTTGCCTGTTATTAACCGGGAGAAGCAATGAAATGAAAGCAGAAGAAAGGGTCGAAAATTAGGAGTTTAGTGATATCTCAACAACATATCACTTTTTTAAGTTGGAGAATCTTAGAAGGATCTACGATATGTTCATTGATTTATAGCTCTATTGTTAGTCCTTGTTTGTAGGCACACCGCTCTGGAAAAGGGGGGCATTGAACATGGAATGAAACTTACGTCGGACACTGATATGGGTACTTTTTTTACAAGTCTATGGATCTCGTCATAACATTATAAAAAGAACTCGACCAATGTTTTACAAACACGGACCTCACACTAGTGCAATAACACTGATAATTCGGTTATGGCAATGAAGATTACAAATCTTTTTTTTATTTATGGCTAGACTGGAACATATACAACTGGTGTTTTCATGAACAGGTTAATTACCAATACCACTATCACCTGGAATCCTATAGATCTTTTACAAACGGGCGAACCATAGCAATCCTTACTCAGTTATGACCATGAATTAATTGGCTTGAATTAGCACAGCATTTCTCGTTCTCCCACACTTTCACTCGTGTTTCTATAACCGGATAGAAACACGGTACACGTTTTCTATTTCTTAAATAATCTTGACATTTGTATTGTTGCAACGGCAAAATAACCAAAGTTAGAATTAGTTTTGGAAATTCTCTTTTTGACAGGTAATTGCCTTTTGGACATATATAATATAACACGTATCACTGCATTTACAGTGGCGCTCTTCTAACACAGACCACCAAACTAATATTTTTTTCATTATTTTTTGACATCTTTTCAACAACTTCCTCATAGCGTCCATTCTCAGCTAGCAAACCCTAAATTATGAGAGGCGTAGTAGTCGATTGACTGACAGGTTACATGGTGCTTGATATTTTCAGCGTACCTAATTCATGCATTTTGATTAGCTAATTTGACCAGAAAATTAAGGAAGGTGGTCACAGGTAGTCATGCACGACTGTGACTGGGTTCTTATAACAAAGATGAAATGTTCTGTCACCGTCTTTTGTTCCTTAAATCTCGATCCAACAAAACTATTCACAGACAACAGAATGATTTATGGTTCATTTAGCAAAAAAAAAACGGTAATGACATATTTTTTCAGCCTTTTGGCGGGGGCTAATTTGAAGAAGCTGTTGTAAATTATGCAGAGCAATAAAAACAATTTCAGACTCATCCTTTACTTACTTAATTTTAAATTATTAATACATCTATGGAAGAAATACTGACAAAATTGAAAAAAAAATCTATAAAATAAAGACTGATTGTTCTACATCACTGGCACTAAACTCGTCCTCTATAAACTTTCTGTACAGGTCCTCATCATCATCGTATTGTTCTTCTTGCCCTTCCTCTTCTTCTTGATCCTCTTGTCCTTCTTCATCATTATCAGCTTCTTCTAACTCATCTTCCTCCTCCTCATCAATAATGTGATCTAATGCCTCCAGGTATGGTTTGGCCAGACTATTTTAAAAATATGGCAAGGGATTTACATCGTTAATAAACAAAACAATATTGTGGTAAACTGACACTTACTGTGAAGGGGCACCTTTCTTGAAACTTCGTGGCTGCTCAAGGGCTTAATTTTAATTGGGTTACAAAATTAAATTTGGGATTGCATCACTGTGCTCTATTTTGCATCCGGTAGTTTCTCTGTTGTGTTGTTTGCAATATTAATCCCGATATGACATATATGAGAAGAATGGTGCAACAGGACTCTAACCCAAGCAATTTTGCAAGGCCAACGCTCATGAGTAGAAAACAAGACCTACTGTCCAGTGTGTGCTTCCTATAAACATCAATGGGTGTTCTTTTCAGAGAAATGTCCAGTTAATGGACCATGTCATCTTCAAATTAGTTGACTGTAAAACATGTCGGATTTATTTGGTTCGTCCATCAACAGTATGTCGTTTTAATAACATTCATAAAACTACTCAGTTACATTGGCCACTATCAAGTATTTTACGAAGAATATCATTATTGAGTTCTATAATTAAAAAAAGATGGCTTGCTGAAGAACCCAACAAAATGGAATCAATTTGCTTGTTGAGTTTTCTTTCACTTAATTTGGTGTTAAACACTTTATCATCATTAACTCCAAACAAAACAAACTTTCCTTAGATAGTCTTTTTAACTTTTAATATTTGTACTTCTATTTTTCATACACCACAAGACTTTAAATCTCCTCAGAAAACCTATTCACAGATCTTCACGCATTCCACTGTCGTACACTAAAATGTTGATGAAAATAAAAATATCATTAAATCCCAAAATACTAATTCATCCACACAGCAGAGTAATGACCATTTCCTCTTAGAGTGCAAATGAGTTGTTTTCTTCTCGCAACCACACGGGAGAGTAATACCCAATTCCTCTTAGAGTGAAAACAAGTTGTTTTCCTTACACATCTACACAGAAGAGTACCATATGTGGGTGGTTTTATGTTTCCACATTAGCAATGTAAGGGGACTTTTTTTAACTGTTTAATAGCGAACCAGTTTATTTTGAAAAAAACCGTCTGTTAATTAAGTTAATTTGGCTAACAATTCCTTTCTAATTAAATGTATGATGCATGGAAACTGTGATCAGGATGGCCCTGGCTAAAATTTGAATTTTTCTGTAATTTTGAAAAGCCAAGCCCCACTGTTTGTCATATTGTAACAAAAGGATAACACCATTTATTCTTACTGGCATTTGACTGGCACTGTGCAATCATATCTTTCTTCCTTAAGATTTGGAAATCCCATCTACTAAACACTCCCAATGCTAAATTTTTAAACTTAATAGCAGGGATGAAAAGGAATTAAAAATTAGAAACTGGCTAATTTATCCAGGCTCAGAGAAGATGTGTTTTCAAAAGTAATAGCCAAAACTATTAGTTTGCTTTCTCTAACACATTTGGTTTGCAATGTTCTTCTTGGTATTGCTGGACAATTTGTGTCTAAGAAAAAATTCATTACAAGTTAACAAGATATTGAACCATGATATACTGTATAGGCATTTAAACCTTTTAAACCCATTTACATACGTGCAAAAAAGGAATAATATCATTTTGGCTAGACAATATCAACACATGGCAACTGATACACATATAGTTAAGGTTGATGCTCACCATCCCTAGCCTCTTTTCTACTAAGACTTTCTTCACTTTGTGTATTCCTTCCCTCGTCCAACTCTTGATCATCATCCATTAACGCTAAAACAGAAATTCAAAGACTTTTTTTTAAACACAAAATCACACGAATGCAATATTTTATTAAGTTATACTGACTGTTCTACAGTAACATACAGGCTTGTAGAATAAAAGCAGTATACCAGTAAAGGGAAATTTACAAGAAAACAAAATTCACTAAGAACAAATGCAAGAGCACAATGTACGACTATCTTATTAAGATCTAGGTTTTTAAGTAACGCTAGGATAGTAAAAACAATAGGGCCATGGCAACAGAAGCTATTAGTAGCTGATGAGCAGAAATGTGATAATTAAATTAATCTGAGCTCCTTTATTGGCTAAGTCGCTATTAGCGCAACATCAAAATGGT
Source organism: Micromussa lordhowensis (assembly GCA_964020085.1). Classification (NCBI taxonomy): domain Eukaryota; kingdom Metazoa; phylum Cnidaria; class Anthozoa; order Scleractinia; family Lobophylliidae; genus Micromussa; species Micromussa lordhowensis. Next base: position 17,358,542 of record OZ026602.1, on the reverse strand, counting down.
TCAATTTACAAAAATTGGGGTATCTAGAGGTGAATTCCCTAGCTAAAAATTAACAGGATATCTTTGTTATCACATATCATACTTGGCTATGACATATGAATAAAATTGTACAAATGTATGTGAGGAACTTTATCTTTTTGAGAACTAGTACTGCCAGACTTAACGCTTTATAATTGTCTTCTTTTCGCCTTAATCTTGACATATTTATAATTATTAAATTCTCAACCTCGGATAATGCAATTCTAGCTTTCTGATTGGTTCACTAGATCTCGTTTACCAGCCATTATACCTGCGTTTGACCTTATATGGAAATGAACGCGGCAAATGTCGCTCAGCATAAAATTTTCAGCATTTCGTTTTGGCGCCCGGAAGTCACATCACTTTCCGGTCGTTTCTTAGACTTTAACAAAATTTAGCAAACCCGAAGGTTGAGAATTTAATAAAACAATTATTCCATTCGCGCTTGTTGGATATGAGATTGGTTATAGCCAACTCGGCCCTTCGGGCCTCGTTGGCTATTTACCATATCATATCCAACGCGCGCTCATGGAATAATTGTTAATTATCAACAGCATTTTATTTTCTTGGTTTCATTCTGGTGCAAAAATGGGGTGGCCATACCCAGGTTACAAAACCAAATCTTTCACAAAAACAAAGTTGCAACTTAGTTCGGTATACACCAGCTTATGGCAAGCAACATCTCAGAATAGATCTTCACCTTCATCTTTGCAGTGTCCAAAAAAAGATTAATATTTTATTTAGTTCATAAAATTAGGAAAGTCTTGGAAAGAATCTGACAAGAAATCAACTCATCTTGAAACCAGTGAATAAATGCTGATATTGTTTGAGCTGAGCCCAAAATATCTTGTGATATGAGCAAACATCTTGAGCTGGCAATGCTACAACCACCCTCACAAACAGTACTGCCTTTCTGAAGCCTTTCGCCATTAGAAAAACAACACAAGTACCAAAAATATGAATAAATTATCCAAAAGATAACAAGAATGGAAATGTTCCTCAGATAAGAGCTGGCACAAAGAGATAATGGCAAAGCAAAGGCATGTATCCCTGTTATGTGCTAATTAAACCAGCTGCAGAGAAATGGACACCTGGCAAGCACTTCTTGAAGCAGCATCACATGATGACTGTGTACAGTCACTATGTCTACAAAACATTGCTTTGAAACAAACAGCTTAAAGGATGGCAGTCGGCAACCGCAGAAAAGAAGAAAAGGAGGGCAAACAACCCTTAGCTAACATTTACTGCTTAATTAAGGTGATTGTTTAGCACGTACAGAATTTTGCACTTATTCAGTGGCATGCAAAATAAGAGCTTAAAATTCCACTCCACAGTGTTTTTTTTTTGTTACAATTTCACACATGCATTCTGCTTTTGCGGTTGAATATTTTTTTTTGCATTAAGTGGAGTAGTAGGGTCATAGGATCAGTTTTTGAGATATTAGCTTCATGAATGAGGAATTTTTCGAGTGTGTGCTACGTGTATGCACAAATCAACATCTTGACATTGCAAGATCGCACTCACTCTTGAAACTCAACTGCAACATCAACATCTTGCTAAACTTGGATTAAAGGATTAAAAGTTAATCGTTGTATGTATATTTCTTGTATAAAAACATTTTAACTGCTTATGTTTTGTGTAGTTTGAGGTTATTCAAATTCAAAACTGAAGGACAAAATATATAAACAGAAACCTCACCCAAAGTTACAAAACTGAAATCAAATTTCTCGCTAATCGTGGGTTAGCTTCATCGGGTTTCAAACAACCCAGCCTAGGGGCTGTTTCTTGAAAGCCCCGGAAACTTTTCGGGCCCGTAAAGCCATTTTTACTTCATCTGTATCTGAAAACGGAGAAGTGTACACGCCTGAAATTTCGTTTGTTTATGTTAAAAATATGTGAATAAAACAGCTCTGTAATCATAAGCTTCGAGATTTTGCTATGGCTTTCCGGGTGCGAAAACTTATCGGGACCTTCGAGAAAAGGGCCTCAGGCCCAGTCCAAACGCCGCTCCACTCATGTGCCGAACCAAACTTGATTAAGTTCGACTTTAGAGCGACTTTGGAGTGACGGCTGGTTCAGACGGCGTACTTGTGTCGAACTTAATTCGGGAACAGGTTATAAAAATTTTCGGCGAGAAAAGAGATGCGCTCTGAATTCAAGAACTCTGTCCAAATAGGAATTTCGCTGTTATAGCAATATTTAAGGAAGCAAATTCAAGGTTTAGTGTTTGTATTTAAACAGGTTTTCTCCCGGTTAATTCGACTTGTTAACGGGAAATCTCATAAGCTGGGATATTATCACGAAGAAAAAGCAAAAAAATGAATTTGCGCTAAAGAAACTCGCTTATACAGTCCCGTTTCTCATAAATCGATTTCTTGTCTCTATTTTTAGTAAGCGACGACTTCAAGCTTCATGCATGACTGGTCGTGCCACTCAATATTGAGCCAATCACGAGTCCCGTTATATGAAAATTACATTACACTAATTTATGCATTAGGTTCAGCACATGACAAGAGCGCCGTATGAATCAGTCACCGCTCCAACGTCGCATAGTGCAACAGACCCTGCCGATTTTAATGTCGTTTGCTGCTCCAAATCTAACCTGCAGAATCAAACTGATTCAAACGCCGCTCTTCTGCCGTACTTGACTCATCAGTTAGGTTCGGTGCATGAATGGAGTGGCGTTTGGAACGGGGCCTCAGGCGTCCAACCAAAATATTACTGTTTTGAGCCACCTTATGCACACTTAAAATTGGAAGAAATCATTGCCATTACTGAATGAAGCAAAGAGATAAAGAACAAAATCAAGGGTCGAAAGTTCAAACTCTCACAAGAATGGTATACTCAATTTCTTGACATCCTGTTCAAACTTCAAACTCAAATTTCTTGAACTGTAAACAATTTCCATCCTTGCAATCCTGCACTTTACTTCGAAACTACTGCTTTTATTTTGCTCTATACAACTTTTTTTATCCAACTAAGGTGTATATATTTGGTGGTATTTGGCAATACAAGGCGGAAATAACCCGAGTGAAAATTTGCTATGTTGGTATGACAGTGTTTCTTTACGCCTGTGACGAAGACAAATGATGCACTACGCAGTTTATCAGCACGACAGAATGCAAAATAAAACAGTGTGGACTATATAAACTAGTGCCACCTTAGCTCGTGCCGCTTGAAATCAGTATGATCAATAATACTTAGATTGCTGATGAACATGGACTCCTCGGTCGAAAATTTCGAATATGGCTTCGTAAACTTGTGCCATTAATTACCCACTCTCTTACTACAAACAAGATTATAAAATACGTTACAGTTCACAAAGCTTCTTACCAACAATATTAAGCTTCACATGTGCAGCTGTGAATGTGTTTCAGAACAAGCAGATCGGAAGAAGCATCCTCACAGAATTCGTAATCGATAGGTTATCGAACTGGGGTTGACGTGACAAACACCGTCCCGTCCCCAAGTAAAATAATCTCAGAAGACTCGATCACAACGCATTTTCATTGGAAGAAACAACAACACCTACAATTGGTCAAAAGGTGTCAGACATGTCTGCCACGCAGGACCAAAGTGCAACGCTACACACGTGCGACCTCCATGACTCCTGTGGTGTAAATTATGACGCGACATAAAAAAAGGCCACAGTGGGACCCTCCCTTATAATGTGCTACTTCAAATTTGATGTCAAAGAAATAATGGTATTAAACAACAGATGATGGTTTTATCAGTGGAATATCAAATTAGAAAAGTTCATTGATAGCACGTATACTGTCAAACCAACAAGTTAATTTCCGGTGATGTAATTAGCGTTGCCCAATTTGTTATTTTTGAAGATAAGAAGGTGTTAACTTCACAGTGAAACAATGAGAATCCTGTTTGCTATTAAGTTTGTTTATAGGTTTACGTACTTTGTTGATGAACTTTAAACAAGAAGTTTCAAATTTTCATCCGCAGAGATGCAAGTTGATTTTCTAGTAATTAAGTTTGTTGAAAGGGTTAACAGTTCTAAATTACGTATACATTATCAACTCAGTTGATAAAACCAAATTTGATGACCTTTGGTGACACGTTGCGTGACGGCTCTAGTTTCGGTAAACTCGCAAATTTAATAAAACATTTCTCTTTAAAATTCATGCTAAACATCTCAGTTTCACTTTTACAGGTAATGTTTTAACATAAAGGCCTTTTTTTAAACACATACTTGTGTTACATCAAGTATTCTAAGCTGGAAGCACACATATCAGCTAACACCTGTAACATTTGCACTCGCTTGTCGGTTTATTCGTGGTTTATTGTAAACAAACTCCGTGCGACTGGCAATAATTACTATCTCCGCTCTGATGAAGAAAAATAGCCACCATTTTGCTGTTCCTTAGTTCTGGCTTACTCTTACAGGTTTCTGATGACAAAGCTCAGGTAGAGAACCGAAATAACACAGCTGAAGTTGAGCTTCGTCAACGTAGTTTCGAGTAGTTGTATGTTGCGGACGACAGGCGATCTGTTGTTGAAATAATTATCTTTATGTGAACGGCTGAAGTTTTGCGAACAGATACACACTGAAGTCTGCATCATGACTGCGTTCTACGAACGCAATGAGTTTCCTCGTCAGCGTAAATTTATGCGGTACTGGATAAAAACTACAACAGTACAACCCGTACCGAAGATTCAACCAGTGCAACACGAGCCACCGGGTCTCTGTCTGTTAGATTGTGCGAGGAAAACTAACTCGTGATACGATCACCTGAAAAAAATTACTCGAACTGCGGCTTGTGCCAGGAGAACTAAACTCAAATGCTACAATAGTTCGACGTAGATACTAGACCATATTAGCAGGTCATATTGTTGCTATGGTAACCTATTGTGCCATAAAATTGACGGCAACATGTTCACCAATGATTGGGCTGTTTTTTGAAACCATGATTTTGGCATCAACTGATATAGAGTGGTTATAATGACCCATCAAACTCTAAGCCTTGGAACGTAGTGGGAACTGTTTCGAGCCACTTATCAGGGTCTCTTTGTTATGTTCATTTAGGTTCTGCTGAGATTAGTGATTCAGCTGATTTAACATCAGGAGCCTCTAGCTCAGTCAACAATCAGTCAACAATCCAATCAACAGTTGCAGAGCACCGTAGGGTGTTTAATTATGCTGCCAGGGGTACACGTACCTTCCAACCACAGCCATCCCGAAACCAAAAAGGCCAAAAGGGAAAAAAGAAAATACAAACTTGTACCCTTAAAATGTTTTGTTTGGGTAATGTGGATGACGAAAAGCCCCCAAGTACCATATCAGCTAAAGCATCATTGGTCAATTGTGGATTGGGTCCAGGGTCCATTACATGTGATGTACAAGCAACCAGTATTCATGATTATGTGGTAGAGAGATTTCCTCCTCTTAATTTGGCTGGCGGCTAAGAGCTGTGTTTGTTTCAAAGAGGAGGAACAGACCAAGGCTTTCATAAGCTTGAGATGCCCTATTCACCAGCTTGACTTAAAGATATAGCTGGCCAAGCTACTATATATATCCGACCATTACAGAGAAATATTCAGGGGGAAATCATAAACCAGGAGCAAGATGTCCAATCTGAGGTTAGTAATGTGAAATGTCAACCCCATATTAATTGAAGACAGTTAGTATATAATTATAATACAAAACCTTCCCAGCATCATTTGCACCTGAAAAGTTGGAATGTTAAAATTATCAAAATTTCATTTTGGCTAACAGTGTTTTTTTATGGTTATT
>OZ026602.1:17280275-17347775 GCA_964020085.1 Micromussa lordhowensis | reverse complement strand
GCACTTTTGGCGTTCCATTTCCATATGTGTAAATGGTGTCTCATATACATGATCCAGTAAGCCTATAAATATGTTAGCTCAAGTTTGTGGCCTTCAGTTTACCGTTTTGGAGTTGAATATCACCAACATATTGAAATCAAGTGGGTGGGGACTGGAAAAGAGTGCATTTCCATGGGAACAGAATTTTTTATAGCCGCAGGTGTGTTTCCTGCAGAACTATTAGCCTACATCTGTACCAAGTTTCAATGGCCTGCGTTGCAAATTGGCCAAGATAGCTCTATTTATATACTTGATATAATATTGGGTTGAGTGTATGATGTCATCAGTCATCTCAATTGCATATTTTACACATTTTTCAATCTTAAATATCTCCGGAACTAATGCAGATATTTGCAAACAGCAAACGGCATTTTTATTCTTTCATGGAATTCTAATGTGATACACATAAAAAATCAAGGGGTAAAACTTTTATCATAGTACCATTTCAATAAACACAACACCAAAATACTGTAATTAATGATATTTACAATATACCCCCCCTCCCAATGTGATCTCTCACACTTAACTTTTTGGGGTGACAAACTGAACTATATCTCAGTTGTCATTTTGATTCTTTGCAGAGCATGTGGACAACTCCAAACGAGCACGTGCAGCAAAGTTTTTAGCATGGCAGGTATTGCTGAATATAATAAAGATTAACTTATTTATTAACATTTCCTTTTTACTTCTTGTTAAATGTACATGTACATTTAAAAGATCACATTACATCACTCCTGGTTCTTGGAGGAAAGACAAGTGTTTTCCCTTTAATGGGGCAATAGTATATATTATGTGAAGTATTGTATGTAGCTGCTGGGATTATGGCTAATATTATTAATGCCTTCTTTCAGGATGGTTTTGGCTACAGGAGGTAACCTTAAGGGATTGGGAGGGGGGGGGGGGGTGGAAGATGATAAAAGAGCAGTCAATAATTGTAAAAGACACAACCACATCAGCTTTGCAGCAACACATTTATCCTTTGTAAATAAAAGTTACACTAACAATAAAATTATTATTATGACAATTATTACTGAAAGATGTATATATTTGAATGTGAGTTGGGATCAGTTGTTCAGTTAGCCCTTAATGGTATTTCTTATTTAGCTTGCTTTTTTAATTTCTTTCCTTCTAGACATTTGACCTTCAAAGAGTCATGGTCTTTGGATTTAAACAGTTCTCCTCATACTTTTTTGAGAATTTTCCTGGATACACACTGTCACATTGCGGCTCTCAATAAGTCGCCTTGAATCCCTTTTTGGCACACTCAAGTTCCATGCCCATGGTTCTCTAAGTGCAGGGAATTATGGATCATCTCTTGGAAGGATTCAGTTAAGACAGGAGCTGAAGCTCACTGCTAGAGCCACAAGTCATGATCAGAAAGGTTACCGAGACCAAGAAGTCTTTATATCTGGCCCCACAAATGTGTCCACATTGAACACTGATCATCAACAACCTTACATTGAAATCATGGCTCATTTTGTTCCTTATGGTTATCAGGGTGTTAAAGAATTTATTTTTCCCTCCCAAATTTCTCAAAGCACTTTTCAGGGCAGGCAAGGTAGCTCTGCATGCACCCTAATAGCCCTTGTAATGGGTTTTAAATTCTCCTCTGGGTTGATTGGTGAACCAAAGAAAGTTCTTGAACAGAGGTGGTTTGGCCATGTGGTATCAAGTATTTATGAGGGAAATAAAATCTTTGATGAGTGCTTTTCTGCTGCAGGAGTTGGTGGGCTTGATGTAGAAGATGCATTTAGCTCTGTTGGAGATGATCTACACCTCCTTTCCTATGAGCATCTCCAAGATTTTTTTATTAATGGCAATAGTTTCCAGGATGTCATTTCAAATGTTAGGGAACGTGCAAACATGAAAAGGAAATCAGTTGGTATCTTTGTATCTGGTGGGAGGACTGTAGTAATTTTAGTTTGGGAAAATGGGGCATGTGCAATTTTCGATAGCCATAGGCATTTACAGTATGGGTGTATTCTCTCCCATTCTCTACCATCCAAAGAAAATGAGTTGTGGCTAGCCAAGACATCCCAGAAGTTTTATAGCACCTCAATACAGTATGCCCAAATTACTTGGGTAGAGTACAACTGATAAATGTAATACATGTCAAAATGTGCCTTGTCATTTTGGAAGAAAAAAGTACCTTTAGTATAGCCAGAAGCATATCACATGCTTCTGGTATAGCTTAGTCAGCTCAAAACTGTTGTGTGGCAGAAGCTGAAGTACATTTCCCCTCTGAGCATTTCGATTTGGTTGTAGGTAATTATTATTATCATAAACACTCTTTTCAGCCAGAAAGGTCAATTTTTTAATGAAATGCTGTCTCTTTTTTAAGCTGGCTGCACTTTGCCATTAATATGTAACCATTTTACATAGGAACAAGAAACTCCACCAAAAATATAATGATTATTATAAATAGTCATTCAGTACATAATTTTCTGAATTATTACCATGTTTCCTTATATGGTGAAAACTGATTACCAAACAGCATTTACAAAAATAATCTGAGTCTGCTTTACATTTTTCCAGCTATCAGGGGGCTGTAAAAAAATAACTGATATATGATTTGAAGGCCCCTCCCAGCTCTCCTGATGATAATATAAGTCCACCTCTTCATTATTTGAGTAATCCTTAAAACATTTATGTATCAAAAGGAAATGTGCCCTACAAGAGCTACTTAGAGCTTTTAATTACATCATACAGATGTTTGAAACCACTTGCAAGAGTCTTCATTGCCAAGTGTAACTGTTATTCACTAAATATAGATCATCTTTCAAGATTATAAAAACTGATATTTCAGGTGGCCATGTTATTTGCATGTATGATCCAACTTGTAGTGTATTAAAACAATTTTCTTGACCCTTTAATTATTACATAGTTAAAATGGTGTTCAGGTAACTTATAAGGCTTGAATCATACCTGAGAACTAGAATAGATAATTACCAATGTACCTGACTAGCTGAGTGCAGCTCTCAATAAAAAGACCAAAATTTTAAGCTGCCGCTTGTGGTTATTCTTTTGCTATCATATTTTTGCAGTAAATGAGACTTGTCATTTTATAAGGCAAGTTAGTGCTGCCTTAAGTATAAGTATATTATACCTTATTATTAAGCACGCTTATCAACGCTGTAAGTTTTCAGCTTGTCCCTCAAACTTTGGTCGGCTGAAACAACTTTGCCCTCCTGTATCAGTTTTTTCTCTTCTTGAGCACTATAGAATTCCTTAAATCTGGTATTACATATTTTCTTAACTAGCTCTTGCCATATGGAGCAAACTCTAACTTCTTCGACTGGTGTCGTGCACGCTATTTTAGATGCTGCCAAAAATAACTCTTGTAGCTCCTGATCAAGAGCAACTGATTGTTTGGTCAGCTTCATAAGGTTTTTCAGATATCTCTTCAGATTTTTGTCAGTCAACATTTCTCTTATTCTTTTATCTAACGTGAACAAAACAACGGTGAACTTACTACTAAAGAAAGTCAACTTTCCTTTGTCCAAAGTTTTTAGACCCAGTGGCAAAGATATTTTCTCCTCTGCAGAACAGACCATTTCAGACATGACTTTTACTTCAGCTGCGTAATTATCCTTTGTCGGTTCAGAAACTTTCCTGGCTCCTTTTCGTCCATTAACAATCTTTTCCCTTCCTTTCCGTAGCTTATGCAGCGCCACCCCAGATACTCTAGCAACGTCCACAAAGTCGGAATCAACAACAGTATCCGCGCCTTCACTTGCAATTGTGTGGGTTTTCTGTTTGTCAATCTTAATTTGCATGACTGCGCTGTGAAAATTCTCGTAAAGTGCCCAGTAGATGGTGTTGAGAACAACGGCAGCATGATAGTTGACTTCGTCTGTTTCGTTCTCTTGCAATTGAACGGTGGTGACAATTACCCTTATCATGTTTTTCCAGACTTCTGATTCCTCCACGGTCAACAACAATTGGGAACAAATAACTGAAAACGAAGCCCGTTTCTCACTGTTTTTCACCTTAGCGCTGGATATTTCGGTAAAAGCTTTAATTATTTTGGAATAAATATCCTGACAAAACTCCACAAACATTTCCTTAACCGTGTCGCTATTGAGTAGGGTGGACACCATTTGCTTGCGAATTGGAAATATTGACAATGATTTTTCATTTCTTAATTCATTTTCGCAGTGTGTTGGTGCGTTCAAAACGTAAGATTTAAGAGTCTCTTCCAGCCTTTTTACGTCGACGGTAGAAAGGTATTTTCCAGAACCCTTTTTCCTCTTCTCTTTACTGGACTCATTCCCCTCTTTTTTGTGGCTCTTGATACCTTTTTTCTCCTTGCATTTTTCTGCCCTCTACTTGACAATTCCTCCTCGGACATGTCCGACTGATCCTCTCCACTCGACATCCATATGTCGGAAAAGTCACTCCACTCCTCTTCTGAATCATCCTCACCTTCGATTTCATGATCACTGTCAAGGAAGTTCTCAAGGAGGGCTTGGCTTAAATTAGGAAGCGAAACTGCTGAGAGAAATCCTATATCTGCCTCACTCACGAAGGTAATTTCAGACGCCATTTTTAACCGCGCGAAATCTGCAAAAATCCTCGCAGCAAATACGCATGTGTACCGCACGCGATGGCGCAATTTGTTCTAAAAATAGAAAAATTGTCCCATATCATGGGGACAGCCCCAATACTAGAAATAGCGCGCTTACGGTCTCCGTCCCCGATTATGGCTCCTGATATAATATGACAAGATAACTAATTAGCAAGCCATAAAATGTTTGACTGAACAAACTACAGTGATCTGATACGTCTCCAAATTAATGTAGATGCCATCTTATTTTGTAACAGGCAATTTGATTCGTTCTTTGATACAACCCACACTGTGATTGGTGTGACACGTGCACATGTATAACTCCCTCACTCACTGATCACATAGCCCTTCCAACCCCCAAGAGAAACTTTTGCTCAAAAATACTCAAGTTAAGAGAACTTTTTGCATTTTATACGTAAGGTTACCCTTTTTACACAACACAACACAACACTACTTCACCAAAAATAGAAAGAAAGAGAAAAAAGCTCTCTGACATGTTGAAAGTCTGATTTAATTAAATTGCACTTTAATTTGACACCATGCAGTCTTTGAAGAACGTTTGACCAGTTTTCATACTTTTACCTTTAAAATATCGGACTGAAATGAATGTCATCAAATAAAACTATAAGCTGCTACTGCAGAGATGCAAAAACAGTTTAGAAATGAAAGCTTCTTTTTTTGTTTAATATCCTGGAAACAATAGCTGACAACTTGTAAGCTCTACAACAAGAAATTTGATTGGCTGTTTATAGTAGAGCCAATCTGATTTGTGCGACATACATAAACCTCTCACTGATCCACTCACTGAACCAACCATCCATAACATACCCGACACGCCGACTAAGAGGTATTTTTTTTTACAAAAAGTTAACTCAAAAATATATCCTACATTATTGCATGTGTAAGAATGTTCGTGATTTCTATATCCCAATAGGTTGCTGAGGAAGTCGATGTTGCGTCACTCAGTAGTGACCAAACTACAGAAATTCTGTCCGAATGTGGACTTACTGTTTCTTTGACTGTAAGTAAATAAAATCTTGTGTCTCCAACCTGGGATTAAATAATTGCATACTTTGACTTCACACCAAATTCTGGAGCTTGGAATGACAGTAATGGCTAATTGCTTATAACAACAGAAGCTATACATGTACATGTCATCGCACAAAACACGCATTGAAACAATTGTGTTGTTTGCTAAATGGCCATTTCCACCTCAAATTTACACCTCATTTTCAACCTCCAACCTGGGGATTAAATAATTACATACTTTGACTTCACACCAAATTCTGGAGCTTGGAATGACAGTAATGGCCAATTACTGGTAACAAAAGAGGCTTAAACTTAACACCGATACATGTACATGTCATCGCACAAAACATGCATTGAAACAATAATTGTGTTGTTCGCTAAATCGCCATTTCACCTCAAATCCAGAAAAAAATTACAGCCTGAAAATTAATGGACCATTCCCTTTTTATCCTACAACGAAAACAAGATGAGTGTAATCCAGTCCATTATCATACACGATGTAATTGGAAGGCCAAAAATTGTCCTAGACCAGCTAAGGGATGGCCTTGGTACTTTAGGGTTTGGAGCACAGATGAAAGACTATCCAGATCTGTTCCAAAAGCTGTTTGCTCCAGGGGATACTGAATTGAGAAGTGTTGAAGTGATCAATGTTCTCAATTTCCCAGCATCAGTAAGTGAAGAACAAGCAACAACAAAAAACCACCTGCTTGGGTTTCTCCAGAAAGCTGAGGGGAAAATACTTCATGACTTTCTTGTCTTCACCACAGGAGCCCCATGTCTGCCTAACTTTGGGTTAGGAAAAATTGATGTCAAATTTGACAGCGATCCTTCAATTTTTGCTTCAACATGTTTGAAGAGCCTCACCCTTCCCAATAGTTTTCCTGATGAGGCAACATTTGCCTCATCAATGAAAGCCATCATTAGCAGTGAAAGCGTATCTTTCAACTGTGTTTAATTTTCAGGAAAGTGTTTTCACATTCTAATATGCATTCAAAAGCAATGTTAGTGTTACTGTTACTGTTACCGTAAATGATGATTGGTTTAAATTTTAGTTAATTGAGCCGCACTACTCTGACTAAATTTCTCTCAGAGACTGCTTTCAATCTTATATGTTAAGCAACAAGGGAAACAAGCAACATGTGTTTTAAACTTTGCATGCATGACTATCAAATATACATGTAGTTGAAATTACCCCAGAGCAATCTATTGTGATAGCCCGCCAAAGGTAATAAAATGCTGTAATTGCTATGAGCCATAAACTTTTTAAATCCATTTGAGGCCCATATTACTGTTCAGTATCAAACTTAATATCCTACAATGAAGTATCTGTGTGTGATCATGCATGCAGTTCATAGGCAATGATCACCAAACATGATTTGATATATGAACAAATTCTTGTAAATGACAATTTTTATGACTGATATGGTTTAGGCTTAGATGTTGAGGTGGTGTTTTCGTCTTCTTAAGTCTTACATCGCACATCTTAAGGTGAGCTACAAGTCTTGCCATAACTGTTGAAACCCATCAGTTTCAAACATTTTTCCAGTCACCGCCCCTGTGCAATGTTAACAAAACACTTTGAACAGATATATGTTATTTGAGGTTTCGACAAGTTTTTACTAGTTTCTAGGATCAAAATTTGAAACATTTGCATGTGTTTTAACTAGTTGTGATGAGGCTTGTAGGTCTCTGGACTTCAAGTAAGCGTGATACTTGTGTCACAGTATCATTAAAAATATTAATGCCAAAGTTACCATCATCTATGCTAAAATCAACTCTTTGTTTTAATAGTGTCAAGTCGTGGTCATTGAGTGGACATAGTGTATCAGGAACTTCAACAATGTTGTCTTGATCTGTACTCACTGGTCCATTCCAGTCAATTCCATATTGAGCAATTTCATCCTAAATAGGCAATGATTTTTTTTTTTTTTTTGAAACACTCTTTATTTCAATAACACAGGACTACATTACAATAACCCGCTACATTATATTATACTACATTAATCTACATATAACTACATTACACTACCATACACTACTTGACATTAAATTACATTTAACCACCTTAATTTAACTGTATTAAAGTTTTTTACACCTTTACACATCTGTACTTAATGTAGTTTTTTCACACTAAATTGAGGGGTTTGATAAAAAAAAAAAAAAAAGGAAAGAAAGAAAGAGGAGAAAAAAAAAAAAGAGAAGAAATTACAAATACATAAGCACTTCACCTAAAGAAAAAAAAAAAGACAACAACCTGGTGGCGTCTAATCAATTTGAATTATCCTGGTTATTAGTAATGATGTCGTATAACTTACTTTGACTCATCTGGGCATATTTGAGGCTTAGTTTCCTATTGACTTAAAATCCTTCAATACAATATTTTATTTCCAGTTTTTTGATAAATTCTTTCAAACTTAGTTCTTTTGAACTAAGCTTGTTAGTATATATATAGTATTTAGCGAATAGAAAGACATAATTCAACTTTTTTAACATCAAAGGTGGCAAATCAGGGCCAGATTCATTTGGTAATTTCCCAAAGAGTAATTCAGTTGTATTAAGTGAGAAGGAGGTGCCATTTTCTTTGCCGAACCATTTAATAACTTCGGAAAAAAATTCTTTCGACAATCGACAGTGGATGAAGGTATGGCTGATTGAGTCAGGTTCCTGGCAATATACGCATGCGCTGTTGCACTCTATACCATATAAACAGAGTTCCTTTCTTGTGACAATGATTCTGTGTAAAAACTTGAAGTAGAACTCTCTTAAATTATTTTCCTTACAGATGCTTTTTAAGTTTTTGAAATAAACACTCAATTCTATATTATTGAACTGCAAGTCACGAGCCCATTTTTTAGGTGCCTTGAGTTCTGGATTCGCCTTATTTATAAATAGCCAATAGTAATCTTTACTCTTCGATTTCAGAAGATTCACTTTTATTGTGGATGACAGTTGAAAAAAAGTATTATTTTGTGAAAATGTAAATTTGGGATCCTGGTTTTGTTTTGCCTTTTCCAGTAATCGCTTGGGTATTGCAGAGATCACTTGCAAATACTGCAGGAAATTACAGTTTAAATTATACCTCTTGGTAAATTCACCGTGCGAGAAAAAAGTACCACACTTTTTTCTCGCACGGTGAATTTACCAAATGCCTAAATATGCAATGCCTAAATAGGCAATGATCATGAACAGTTAATAAAAATATCAGTTGTTGGGAAAGGCTATGGTTTACACCCAAGATGACATAGCCATGTCGAACATTTGTGTCATTAATGTCCCCAACGTATAATGTTATCACAGATGATTTTCATCACAATCTAGTGACAGTCAAATCAGAGCATCAAATGAGGTATTGGAATCAGTCTTGATATGTAACAACAATAGGGAAAAATAAAGATAATTTGTGTTAAAATTAGAATCTGACTAGTTACACCAGAGGTTTCCTTTAACAACACACCTGTGCAACTGGTTCTTGTAACATTCTCTGACCAAACTGAGTAAAATGAAGACCACCTATCCACAGCTGCATTGGTGTCTTGTTCCCGGCCTCTGTGGATAAAGGACGGTGAATCCATGCGTTTTTCCAGGTTTGCAAATGACTGTTGATCACTGGCAGGTATATATAATGTAGACACCAAATGTGCACCTCATTATCTGCATCAAGGAGGTGGTTTACTTCAAGGTATTGAAATAATTGATAGAACAAAAAAAGACAGCCACCATAGACATCTCGCCACAAACGCTCTATCCTCTGGTTGTGAGTGCTTTTGCCTGAAAAGAAAATAAAGGTGTATTATTATGGTTAGTCTAAGCTCTCCCCTAACCCTGATAGTACAATTGTGAATTGAAGCAGCCACTTCATATAAACCCCATGTTTGAAACATATACATGTATAGCCTAGCCGTTTTAATCTATGCAACCAATGTACAACCAAATTCTAATTTCTCTGGGCACTTCAAAGACCAGTGATTCTACATGTAGATCAGTTAAATTTTCATCAACTGAATGCATTGTGGAGGCTATCGAAATTTGTCTTTAAACCGACAATTGTCAATTTTCTGGGAAAAATTTTGTGCAAAAACATGGTACGGCTATGTGCCCTAAAAACGCATGTAGCTATGCCGACTTGGCCATGGGATTGATTGACGAGAAAGCTAAGTTTGGAGGTGCTATGAAGCCCTTGTTGTGGTGGAGATATAGGGATGATGTTTTCGATGTTTGAACACATGGTTTACCTAAATTATTAGAGTTTACCAAGTACATCAATTCTCTTTATCCCACTATCAAATTTGAGCTGGTATATTCTGAGCATACCCTCAATGTCTTGGATCTTCCATTGCACGTTCAAGATGGGTTCATTATTACTGATATTTACGCTAAGCCTACAGATCTTTATTTACCCATTTCCAGTTCTCACCCGGCACACTGCAAAAGGGCGATTCCTTATGGGGTTGCTTTATGTGTTAGATGCAATAATATTGTTCCACGGATGAGTTTCTCGATACAATATAAATATATATAATATATATATAATATGTACAGTCATATAATATATATTAATACTTTAAGAACAACCTTGTATATAATAAGAAAATTACCTGCAATGATGCTACCACGGCCTGGCCCTCGTTGGGGGTGATTTAGCATGTAAAACCCCACATCATAGTTTTCCCCACCTTTGTCACACCGTACACGAGATGGTAGTCCAAACGTAGCCACAGCTTCAGTAAAAAGATTACAGACAGTCGCAGCTCGGTTATTGGATGAAGCATGTAAGAACACTGGTATGACTATCCTCCACCTTGAGAACAAAGCAATGATCTTACCTAAATTGTTAAGGGCAACTTAACAGTCAATTACCATGCAGGATGCCACACTCCTGGACTCTGAAACAACATGGGTGCCCCCCCACAAGTGACAAATGCTTCCAGGAAAATTCCTTCTTTCCTGGGATATCCTGTATTTCTGAAAACAGGGAGGCTTAATATTATCTAACCTCTCTTTGACAAATGCACTCACCCCTCACAGCTATAAAATCATAAAGAGGAGCCCTTTCTTATTTGAATGTAGACTTAAAACTATTAAATAACAGTGGAATAATAATATTATTGTCATTAGTAACAATTATTGTAAAATGTGGACTGCACCTTATCAATTTGTGATTGCCATTGATGTGCCAAAGTGCAAGGGGGCCATAAACACGATATACATGGTGATGGATTGACTCTCTCCACCTCTGATGGACACCCAAAGGATCAGTTCTAAGCAGTGACTGCCGAACTGTTTTCTCCCACTGTATTCGAAAACCTTTACCACGTACATGACCCATTAGCATTCTTAGTCCTATTCCTGGATGGCCCATTTGTGCATCTCTAACCAGGTCATCTAGTTTGCCATCACTTATGTTGCTGTATGTACCTTATAAAGTTGCATGTGTTTTGTGAATAAAAGAAGACAAATTACATGATTAACAACTTAATTCCTTAATTCCAGACAAATTACATGATTAACAACTTAATTCCATGCTGTTTAATTTCATGCCTATGTTAATGAAGTAGTTTTCTTTGAGGGTTGGTCAATCACTAATTTATTTTATGTCTTTATGGGACTTGATGCCTTATTATTTATTATTTATTTAGGTGGGGTGCAGTGGAGAAGCAAAACAAAAAATTGAAAACATTGTGAATATTCTGGCAGTGATAAGGTAAACATTCTGGGCAGCTAACACATTGTAATTTCTACTTCGTGGCATCTCTAGTATTTCTGGCGTAACAGTTCTCAATATAAAGGTTCCAAGGTACAGGCTGCTAACCCCCACCCACCGAGGTCATGGGTGAATTGTTTAAATAAAATAAAAATAATTAAACAAAAAGCAGTCCCGATATTCTAAACTGATACAGAGAGGCCATACTTTTTCATTCTCCTCTCTACTGTGCAGGTTGACACCCTAAAGAGAAGTGCAATTGTGGGGATTTTAAATCCCTTATCGAGAAGAAAAGATAACTGCTCTTCCTTTATTTGAAAGGCTGGTCTTCCACGGCGTTGAGTGTGAACTTGAAAAGCAAACTCGAGGGCCTCTGCATCAACCAACCTTGACTGAGCCTCGCTTGCAGCGCTGGTTAGTTCGTTGCAAGCTTCCCCAAGCAGGCGGATAATTTCATCCTCTTGAGGGTGGTTTTCAAAGTTAACCAGCGTGCGGATAAGGTAATCGAGTCTTAATAACTGTCCATCGATTTCAAGTGGGTCTGTAATGTTTTCTAGGGCTGTTATTATCTGATTTACAGTGTTGCGAGCTTACCCACTCTCCGCCATATTGGATTGAGCCCGCAAAAGTACAGCGGGTTACAACGGTTACAACGTGTCGGAAGTTAAAATGTGAAACAAGCATAAAATGACAACCAAGCATGTTGAAACTAGCATAAAATGACAACTGAGCATGTTGGATGGTAGGCATGAAATAGAAAATATGTAACTGGAATGTCGCATGGAAAACCAACGTCGTATTGGCAAACTACAATGTCGCATTGTGGAACTCTAATGTTGCAAGTTCAATGTCGCATTGCGAAACTCTAATGTCAAATCGCAGACAACAAACATAGAATGTGAACTGAGCATTGAAAGCGAAAGTCGAATTTTGGTGGAGATATAACGCCATATATTGAAACCTGCAGCTCTATAACCGAATGAAGAAAACCGACTAATGAAACAAAACAGACAGCTTAATCTTTTTTTGGCATCAGATAGCAGGTACTCGCCATTAATTGATTTAATGAAAGGACTAATTAAATTAACATTTGTCAGGAAAACAGCAGGTTTTCCCTTTTTTCCACCCAAATGCTTTGCCAGCAGTTTGTTTTGGTAGTTTGTATTCATTTGCTTCTAAATGTCTCCCATCCAAGTTCCCCAGCTCCCCCTTCTCCCCCCGGCCCCTCCGTAACAAAATAAGAGCAGGGTCGTAACGAGGTATATGGGATCAGAGATCAAAGGCCTAAAAAGGGTCGGGATCAGGGAACATAGCCCCGGGATCGGGATCACGACGCGGGGATCGGGATCAACAGTGTTTTTCATGGAATCAGGGATCAGGCTGTCCTAGATAACCATTAAATTATTACAATGCGCTAGTATTGTGATTTGAGAGCTTGATTGATATTTTGAAATTGCACGATTTATTTCAAACAGTGTTTCATGGTATTTGATTCATTAATTGATCTGTTGATCGATGAACACAGTACTGCCGTGGCTAATCATGTAATCGTTAAAAAACGTTTCGAAATTTTTCGTCAAACTCACGCTGTTATGTAATATAATATGTCATATGACTTGATTTGATCATGTTCGCCTTTTGTTGGATGTTGTTGACCTTTCGACTTCGCGGCTTAGCGTTGTTAGAGCCGTGTTGTACTCGAGAGATTCACCCGGGGAGATTCATTGCATCTTTTCAATTACATTCAATATATCGATTCTCCATGGGAATAAGGAAGAAAAAGGACACTGAGAAGGACGATCGCTCATTAAGACGGTAAATCTTGATTTAAAGCCTTTTTCAGCTGTTTGCTTGTTAACATCTGCAATATTTTTAGCTAAATGTAATTTCATTCATTCCAGATCACGTTCTTGGTCACCTAAACGATACGGCCGAAGCTCAAGGCGCTCATCGAGCAGGTATTAAAGTGTATTTTTTTGGTGTGGTCTGACCATGAAATTGAACGTTGGGAGAGTAATTGGCATAACTACATGCGAAATTGTTTTTCAAAAGCGAAAGAACATGGCATGGTGACATGGCAGCAACCAAACTCACTGCTGACGGTCTTTTATCGACCGAAGAGACATCTCCTGTTATTGAGGATAGTAGAATGGACACTGATATGTCGAACGAAGAAGAGGAAGCCCTACTGTCCGAAGATCAATGCAAAGACGTTGGTGCTAGCGAAGACAGCATTTCAAACGCTCAGAGACAGGAGCGTAAGAGGGAGACAACGGACGAGCCAAGAAAGCCTGAGCGCAAAACCAAAGAGCCTCTAGGCTCTGAGAGAACAAGCAACGACAGAGGCAGGAAGCATCACCGAGAAACACCACCAGAGACCGCCAAAACTAACGGCAGTTCTGATAATAAACGATCATGGCACGAAGAAGAGCTTTACTCCATACAGGAGAAGATAGACAGTTCCAAGAATTCTATCAGTCTGCTGAACACCCACTTGGAGAAGCGCACATGCCCTAAGACTTTAAGATACAATGCATGGGCGAGCATCAAGCCCGACAAAGATTTTAAAAAGGACATTAACTCCATTAGAAAGAAGGCGGAAAAGGCCCTAGTGGGGGCCCTAGTAAAATTCCACTACAGGCGCGTAGAACGACTTAAGGCTAAGTCAAGAAAGCTCGAACAAGCAAAAGCTTGCAGAAGTCACTATGAAACCAACGGGTCTTCCCGTGGCAAAACGCCGGCTAGAAATAGAAATGCGAACGAAGATAAGAATGAGAACGAGCTAGCCAAAGTGTTAAAATCCAAGATTAGAGAGGTCGATATATTGCTGGAACAAATGAGATCCCAAGCAAACAATAAAAAAGTGAATCTTATCCTGTTGTCTTCTCTGACCCTTAAGAAATAAGGGAGGAAGGGAAAAGAAACAAAAGTAATAACGAAGCGGTTAAAAACCGCAAAAGATTAGAGCGGAGAAAAGCCAAAGAGAAAAAACGCTTTCAAAACAACATTGAGTCACGCAAGCAGCATATCAAAAACCTGTCAGACACACCACTGACAGACGAGCAAATTACTTTGCTATCTCGTGGTTTGAAATTCATTCCTACCCCCGTCACGAGAGAAAACGGCGCCAGCTACTCAATGACTTCAGTCAATTTGCGCCTCAAGTACATACTTCACGGGAACGATAAAGAACCTTATCCCTTCCACATCAAGTCAGACTGGGAACCGCCAGTCCAGCCTTCAGTTGCTCTAGAAAGATTTCTAGTATCAAATCGAGCAGGCCGAAAGACAACCTGTCACAGGGACAGCGAAATGCTCTCAAAAAACTATTGCGTGACAAGAACATTGTACTAAAGAAAGCCGACAAGGGAACCACAACCGTCATAATGAACAGAACTGATAAACTTAATGAGGGTCAAGTCCAACTTGATGATATACATAACTATCGACCCTTAGACAAACCTATGGTTGACACCACGGCCAAAAAGGTTCATCGATTGATTCAATCACTACTCCTAGAGGGCCACATAGAGGATATGACGGCCAAATGGCTCTCCCGTTATGCCCAACCTTCGCGGATACCAGTGTTTTACACACTTATAAAGATTCACAAACCGACACCCGTCGGTAGACCCATTATATCGGGGTGTGACGGCCCTACAGAAAGGATCTCAGCTTTTGTAGACCACCTCATTCAGCCAATAGCACAAAAACAAGCTTCGTATCTTAAAGATACAACAGACTTTCTTAACTTCATTGAGAAGACTAAACTGCCAAAGAACACCATTCTTGTCTCAATGGACGTCACCAGCCTTTACACAAACATACCACGGGAAGAGGGTATTACTACTGTATGCGAAGCATACAAAGATTTCTATAAAAAAAAACCCTCACATTCCTACCAAGTATTTAAGCGAAATGCTAAGTCTGATTCTACAAGAAAACTCGTTCCAATTCAATGGAAAAGATTACCTCCAAACGCATGGCACAGCCATGGGAACAGAAATGGCCGTAGCTTTTGCTAACATATTTATGGCCAAAATAGAACAAGAAATACTCAGACAAAGTAACGTAAAACCCATCTTTTGGAAAAGATTCATCGATGACGTCATCTCCATGTGAGACACAAGCAGAGACAAAATAGAAGATTTCCTTCTAAAGGCAAACAGCTTTCACCCAACGATCAAATTCATGGCTGAAATCTCAGAAACAGAAACAACATTCTCGGACACGAAAGTGTACAAAGGTGACAGATTCAATAGGGAATGTACTCTTGACGTGCGAACGCATTTTAAACCTACAGAGACCTTTCAATACACAAATTTCTATTCGTGTCACCCACCAGGCATCACGAAAGGCTTTATCAAAGGAGAAGCATTAAGGCTTCCGAGAACAAATTCCTCTCAATTTACTTTTGAGGAAAACTTGAGCAATTTCCAAACACGCCTGAAGAACAGAGACTACCCAGCTAGATTTGTAGAAAAGCACCTTTCAGAGATTAAATTCTCTGACAGAAATACGGCGCTAGCACAGAAAAAGAAAACCGCACAAAAGAAAATACTGCCCTTTGTAGCGCAATACCACCCTGCGTTGCCTAACCTAAAGGACACACTAATGGGGAAATGGCACCTTATAGAAAATCAACCACAACTGAGAGAAATCTTTAAGGAGCCCCCCATTATCTCATATCGCAAGGGAAAATCCCTAAAGGACATCTTGGTTAAAGCTAAGCTATGAAGGCTTGAGAACTCATTCATCTGCGAACTGCAGGAGTCATGATGCCTTGTCAACACTTTTATCACGCTGAAGATAAAAATACCCACCTCAGTGTATTCTGGGCATTGCATCAGTTGATCAAAATAGTGAGACATATATCCTAAGCAGAAATGAGGAGCAGCGCCTGAAAAACGTGGCTAATGGGTCCAACGAAGATGATTCGGAGAGAAGTGACACTGAAGGAACTAATGACGACAACCTTGAAGATGATGATGGCCAACCAACGCGCTTTGAAGCTAGGCCCCTCGATCTGCGGATGAGCGCACTAATCATGAGGCCACCGCGCGTTGTTTAACATTACCAGAAATAATTTTCTGTGTGCATTTTTTCAATAATCCTTAAGATATATTATGAAAAAAAGACAATCTTGTGAAGTACTGAACAATTTTTGTGCAATGTACTCGATTTCTTCTAAGTATTGAGTCATGATTGAGTACTGAACGATAAATTTCGTAAAACGTTATTTATACGAGGAATCTCCTGCAATTCACTGTCGTGATATATACTAAAGCAATTATTTACCTCATAGCCGGTAAACTATACATTGCTGTTCATGTTCACCTCCAGTCCCTTACTGAGTAATTGTAAAATATTTTACATTATTCATTCTTTTTTCAACCAATAATGATCGTCATACACAATTCCCCTACATTGCAAGAATGAACAGCGATTTGTAAATTACTACATGCCCATGAATTAGACAGAATCACGCAAGTTTTCCTTGATTATTTAAGCACCTAAAAATACTTGCAATTAGTGCAGTGTCCTTTCAAGCGCTGATTGTGAGACGTTAAGGTCTACAATGGATGAAGTCGAACAGGAGATATAGAGATCAATCGAGTTAATTCAGGTAGGCATCTCTAATGCTTTGGATAGTTATAATTAATAACGAACTTTGGGAACAATGTTTTCCTTTTAAAAGAAATTATAGATAGCTCTACCTTCCACTGGCACGATTACTGTCGATCAGTTATCAAGATTTTATGATCTGATCGAGGCAAAACTATGAGGATAAAATCTCGTGGGATCAACAAATTTTTGCAGGATCAGGGATCAAAATTTTCATCGTTTTTGGGATTAGGGATCAAACTTTTGGGTAAAAATATGGGATCAGTTACGAAAAAATATACCTCGTTACGACCCTGATATGTGGGAGCTGTCAGCTCACCTTCAACTAAGTCTTAGCTTTCGTTTGCAACGAGAAGCTTGGGTATCAGTTATATAAATAAGGTCGAATGGAACTGAATTTTTCCATTACTGGTGTTTTTGAATTTTAGGGCAACTCTGAATGAAATTTCGGAATGAAATTCCGGAACATTCCTGTTCCATTTGGTGCTAGGCTCTCGTTGAATTTTCCGAATATTTGGTGCGAGAGTATGGGTACTAGTCAGGTGCTATACACCCAGTGGAGCCCTCGTGTCATAGTTTCGTGGCTTTAAACTTCTACACTTTTTAGGGCGAGATTACAATGGCTTTGGGTTCTAAATCCAGCCCGAAGAAAGACGTTGAAGGATTTGTTCACCAGGTTTCCGAGGTGAAGATTCCAGCTGGTGGAAGTAGATACTTCGATTTCACTCTGCAGGAAAGAGATGAGAGGCACAGAGTGGTTTGCTTTTACCCCGAGAAACGTGAAAACCTCAAGCAGAAGGAAGAATCGAACGGCCCCGGTTCGCATTTTGAACGTCAGCCCGCAAAAGCGAAAGTTTCAACCTGACAGTGCTGAGTATAAACTGGAGAGGTTTTCGAAGGTACAAGCAACGAAGAATTTGTCTTTCCCTTGGAAAGATCAGTGCAGTGCAGAAGCTACGGTCCAGGACATTATGGATTCAGGAAAAGAGGGTGAAATGATTTTGCTCAGGTGTAAAGTTATGTCCAAACTGGTGCTATTCCAATAACCATCTGGGAAGAAATGATCAGCCTAGTGGAAAAGGACAAATCGTCCATTTTTAACGATGTGAAAGTAAGTTTCTACAGGGTTAAATACCTTAATGCAGTTAAGGCCAGCAAAATAGTAGAAATAAGCGAGAGCAGTATTTTGGTTTCAGTGGAAATCTGTAAAGCAGCTGCAGAACTAGCCCCCATGGAAACAGAAAGCCAGGATGTGAGTGGGAAAATTTTAGCTATTGATGTGAGCAAAGTTTATGTTTGTGGTAATTGCAATGCCAAAACTCCTAATAACGACGAAGAAGACGAATTTTTGAAATGTCGTTCATGCAAATTAACTATGCTAAAGAATCGAATGTCATCTGCTGTTTCTGTGAATATTGTTATAGAGCAGGATGGTGAGAGTATTGGCCGGTTCCATTGTTCTGGAAATGTATTGAATAAAATGTCAATTTCCATTTCCGAAACAAAAAACTATAAAATCAATGAAACTGATGTCACTAAGTTGTCAAAGAAGACGATAAGCGAAACTCTGCTTTTGATCAACCAGATTACTTTTAAAGTTTCGAAGGAAGAAAAAGTTGCGATATCTATGAATGTCACACCCTGCAAGCAGAGCCTTTTCTAATGGTACATATGCTTTGTACCGAGAAAAGGCTCTGCACGAATCGTGTCAAGTTCTTGTTGAGCATGCTCAGCGTGTTGCTAAGATACAGTTTCGAACCCAGGCCGGATCGCCCGGGAATCGCCCATGTAAAACGTAAACGGAGGGCAAAAAAGAGTCGTCGTGAAAAATGTTGGGGTTTGCATCCTACCTTTAGCTACCTTTCGCTCGCAAATTCCAGTCAAAGTTAAATACGAAGAGTTAAGGTGAAGAATGAAAAGGATTTGTGCTGTTGGGGGCTGAATGCCTGAATTTGTGCGGTACGCTGGAAGCAAGTACAACTTTAACAATTAGTCGTCCGTCTTAAACTTACAAATGGAAGAGTTTAGAAGCAAATACAATCGAAACAATCCGGTAGGACCAAATCGCAAAATCGAACTACAATCAGCACTGCAGGAAAATAGTTGTAAGGACATTTAAATACAAATTTCCTTTTTAATCAAGTACACACTTGTATCGTAATCATTCTTCGTATGCGCACATGAGTAGTTTCGTTTGCTATTTGTTAATATGTGTTTTATGCAATTTGTATTCTCCTTCGTTGTAAATGTGTCACTAATGCCGGATTAGCGAGCTTTAGACAATTATACTTATCAAAGTAGAGTTAAAACCACTAGAAACAGAATGACAGCAATGGTCAACCTAGAAAGATACCTTGGTGGCTTAAAAACGCTTGGCAGATTCACCAGAAGCATTATGGATGATATGCTTGCGGTTTGACCTAAACGCCCATATTATAAGTGAAACCAAAATCATTGATTTGCACCTCCTGCAATGCCAAACAAATTTGTTAACGTGCTCTCATCATCCTCGACTTAATACAAGCTGTCAAAAATGCTGCAAATTACTAAAATTACAATGAAAAGGGTTATTAAGATGAAACTTTCTGCAAAATGTGCATGGCTCTGGTCTCCCTTGTTGTATAAAGTTTAATCTTGATCATCCAAGCATATTTCACTTGATATGGGGGGTGGTTCGATTAAAACAATATTACTGCTATGGCAACCTCTTAGGTCAAAAGGGTTAGTCACAATTTTTTGTATCTTCTCAGTTAAAAACTGTTTCCACATGCTAAGCATTTAATTTTGTTTTTAACAAATGCTCTGATTGTGGCATCATAGTGACACATGGTATGCACAGTGAAACATTATTATTATGGACAACATCGGAACCATCCATTCCACCCTTTCCAACTGCTTGATGGTAGGATTCCATGTTCTCTGGCACTCCAAAAATAACAACCAATTACCATCATGAGACAGTAAATCAGAAAAAAAAACATTTTATGCTTGATGTCTTGAGGAGTCTTTGAGTGATACATGGTCGCTAATTTTACTTTTTCATAGAAGAGAGTGTTAAAAGGTGTCAGAAGTGTCACCACATGCTTCTAATGACTGACAGTAAATTATGAATTTTTTGGCATGTACATTGATAACCATATCATTGATAAGCCAATTAAAGGTATCCTGTGGTCCCCTCTCATGGTGCATTCCTTTGGGGTGATCTGGATCAGGATCAGTGATCCAAGTCACTTAGATCATGGTAAATCAAAGGAAATGATGAATCCACTTTGGTCAGCTCCTTTAATTTCATGCAAAATAATCTGAGTGATCTTGGATCACTGATCCAGTTCACCGCAAAGGAACACACCCTTAGCTTTTTCAACCATAGACTCACATTTCTTTTGTCTGGTGATATCCCAATGGTTTTTGCAGCTGTTATATATTTAAATCTCTTATTAATTTTCCCCCAACTTTCTGCTGGCTGTTGCAGTCAGGCAAACATTAGAACTTCCAGAACTGCATTTACTGTACCTTGCCAACTTTAGAATAAGCAGCATGGAAGGGAACTTGGCCATGACTAATCAATAAGTGATAATTAATCAGTAATTGATGTTGATTTAATGTAGCAAAAAATAAATAATGCCAATTAAAAATGTTCAAAAGTATGCCTGAGTAACAATAAAAACAGCACAATGTGCTTTCTAGTAGACTAGTTTATCTGTCAAACCAGAAGCCAAAATGATATCATTTTATGATTAAGCATATACAAATAAATCACAATTCAATTCAATTCTTGCTGTTTATTAACTTTAGATCAATTTCACGTTTGTGCATAATTATCCTTCACCGATGCAAAGAAAAATAACAATGAAAAACAATAACTGATAAGCTTATTGCCAACGAGCCAGCCGAGCAAAGATGCTCGGCTGGCGAGGCGGCAGAGAATAGTGCCGCGCGAAGAATGGCGTATGCGAAAAAATTCTCGATGGAGCTCTGAAAGTGTAAGTGTAAGGTGTAAGATGTAACAATGGTTCAGTTTGAGCCAATTGCAAGGACGGAACTATTCGAGCTATTGTAGTTTTTAGCCAATCAGGAGGCGCGTTACATCTAGACTTGTCTCGTGGAATATCATTGTTTTCTTTGTTGTTGTGTTTATCCAACTGTGAACAATTTCATAGTCTCAGAACATATCGAACCAGCGTGTTTCCTCTCTCACTTTATCGAAATGAAAGTTCAATTGGGGAGCGTACCCTTTACAAAACTCTTCTTCTAATTCGAATATTGAGGAAAACGGTTAGACAAGAGCAAATCCAAGACACAAAATCGACACGAAACCGAACCAGCGTGTTCACCACAGAATTGAACGAGCGTGTTCAGAGAGTTGGCAATGGACTCCAAACCAGTCATTACAGACAACTTGCTCAAGGGGTATTTCCTTCTTCACTCAATCCCCGGTTCATGGCTATATGCCCTAGTTCCCCATGGATGACTGTACCAGTCTACCATTAAAGATGCTTCTTACATTTTTTTAACGGCAATAGCTCCGAAAATTTCATCAGTAACTTATCACATAATGCTTCACCATAAGCCCATGTTTATTTTTACTTTCATCAGAATTACCATGGCAATGAAATATGGAGGTTGTTGTTTTAATTCAAGGTTCTATTTGATCTAGACTTTTTTTTCAGAGCTAGAGCCAAGTTGTAGACTGTAAAAACTGTAGAGAGGCCTCCACCTTTAGTAGATAAGATTTAAAATTTATTTGGATGTTATCTTTAAGTTTCAAGTTCAAAGTTGTGTCATGAATCGCGACAGTTAATATGTTAATAAGTACTTAAATGCCCTGTGTTTTTTATTAGAAAATAACCCAAAGCAAATACGCACGCTGATTGGTTTAAAACCCTGTTTCTATAACTCGATAGAAACACAGAACTAGCACGAGCTGTTGACGTAATGATGGCTCGAACAAAGAGAATTTACATTTTGATGATCGAAGTAAACAAGTTGTTTTTCTTTTTCTTCGTCGCGGTATTTTCTAAAAGAAATAGAAAACATGTTCTCCGTGTTCCTATCGAGTTATAGAAACACTCGTGAAAGTTTGGGAGAACTCGAAAAAGCTGTGGAAACACTCGCCTGCGGCTCGTGTTCCCACAGCATTTCTCGTTCTCCCAAACTTTCACTCGTGTTTCTATAACTCGATAGAAACACGGCACATGTTTTCTATTTCTTAATTAGCATTTACATGAGACCTACTATCTGCTGCTATTAGTAATCAGCGCACTCAGTTGATAGTTCACCAGCTTCATTATGCTTTAATCAAGCAACACTAACTTTCATTTTCACTTTATTTCTCATGTTTATTGTTATCCCTCTGTTGAAATTTCACTAGACGTTAATGTTTAGAAATGACTGTTATTATTTACTGGTGCAAAAGTTTGTGAATTTCCATAAAAGCTCTATCAAGTTCTCCCACTGGATGACAAAAAATAGGCCCCAGGGGTGTGTGGGGTGAACCATTACATTTTCAAGGGAAGGGTTTGAAAAATCTGGTGTCACTTCTAGACATCAACAACAGGTGACTTATTTGACCTGTCACTGTTTTGCATTATCCAACTGGGGTTTTGCTTACAAGAGCCTAACTGGAATCATTATTTACTGTAAAATGAGCAATCTGCTGGAAATGCATCTGCTTGACATTTCATTGGCAGCAATCTGTACAACTGGTGCTTTGAAATAAGGAAATTAAAAAGCTATTACACCTTAATGCAAGCTTGATGGCTTTGATCATGTGCTGCAATTCTGCCAATCACACAAGCTTTACTTGTATGCAAAACAACAATTTCCAGAAATTCAGATATGTTTGAAACATTAAAAGAGCTGTTTGGTTTGAACTGATTAAGTGTTATTTAGCATGCAGTGAAGGGCATTTACATATAAATCAACACCATGCTCATCAGAGTCCTGTAGAGGATCAACAGTTTGATTGAGGACCTGAAGACGTTTTGAATCAATAACATTGGCTGGCACAGCTGGCACTTCCACAGGTTCAACAGAATCATC
Organism: Micromussa lordhowensis; assembly: GCA_964020085.1. NCBI lineage: Eukaryota > Metazoa > Cnidaria > Anthozoa > Scleractinia > Lobophylliidae > Micromussa > Micromussa lordhowensis. The sequence continues at coordinate 17,324,772 of OZ026602.1, read as the reverse complement.
ATATTGTCCGTGCCATAATGAAGATGGAGCAGGACCATCTCAATCCACTCCAAAAAGGGCCAAGTTATCTTCTGGCTAAATTTAATGCAGAAAGAGAATGGTTCAGGAGTCCTTCAGTACATGACTATTGGCTAAATAGTTAAAGTTGGTCTTTTGTACATGTACGTCAGTTTTGTGTTTTTGAGACCATTCCTAAATCAGGGTAAAATGCCGTCTAGGACAGGTACCATTAATATCGAACAGTACAGAATGCAGATACTACTTTCAAAAGTCTTTATTTTTCATTTTTTACAGAAATAAAAGTGCATAGGATTCAACTGTCCAGATTTGTGAACTATCCAGAAATGGGACAAGTGACTGTAATGAACTATGGCGATGAACTGTGTTCAAACACAAGGAGACATATAATGCAGAAAAAGAAGACTGATCTCTTGATTTGTTTGACAGCTATATTTTATACGGAGAAATTGGGCAGGTGATAGGGAAATATAACACCACTATTCATAATACAAAAAACAACGAATCCCTAACTATGAAATACTCACCATCGACTGTTCAACAGCTACCAGTTGATTTGAGTTCCACACATTCAAGAGACCAGAAATCCACAATTGTAGAGAGGATTTGTTATGCTCTGTGCTGATTGGAGCTCTTGCATGGGCATTTACAAATTCACTTAAGTGCCTGTTGAGCCTTGGCAAATAAATATAGTGAAGTGCATATAAACGAACCTCACTTGAAGGGTCTAGTATACCAGCATCTTCCATTGCACAAAACAGTGAGTAAAATAAATGTGTACAGCCAAAGTAAAGATCCCGCCAAAGGCGCTCTATTCTCTGGTTGTGTACGCTTCTCCCCGTTATATGACTCCCTCTGTCAGGACCACGAAGTGGGTGATCTAACATGTACTTAGCAATATCAACATTTTCTCCACCTTTACCGCTTCGGACTCTTGAGGGAAGGCCAAACTCCTCTACAGCATCAAGGAAACTCTTTAAAACGGTGGAAGCTCTGTTGTTACCGCTAGCTTTCAGGTAAACTATCATGCGAGAAAAGCCATCGATTCCACCATGAATAACTATTCTCCACCTAATGAAAAAATATGATCCAGTCATTAAAAAAGTAAGACTACTGTTGGGATGCATATGGGGCATTTAAATCACTGACTGAGTTGCAAGTGTTCTCAAAACATCTTGAGTGCAGTCCCTAAATAAACCACTCTTTTGTTACCATTTTACCATGAAGGGAAGCATTCATGAAAACCTCACAGTTTTAGCACTTTTGAATAAATATCTATGAAAATATTGTCCTCCGAAAACCTTGGGGGCAACAGCACTACTAGCAATTGTGCCATACACCTGTGAATAGTGTGTAAACAAAGACCTGTAGATTTACATGTACAAAAATGACATTGTTATTGGCATTTTCTGGGTTTATTACTATTGTTAGTATTATCATCATTGTCATCATCATCATCATCATTATTATAATCAGCCATGGAACCCTAATGGTTAGGCGAACACATAAAATAGAATGGCCCCATTAACTACCTGATAAGTTTGTGGTTTCCATCCACGTGCCAGAGGGCCAATGGCGAGGAAACACTGTATTTTCGACGGTTGACTGTATTTATTGTCAAAGCACGAAAAAGTACACCATCCGGATGAACTCTCCTCATTGACTCTCTGACCCTAGTTTGCTGAACTTTGATTCCCCGGCTTAAAAGAGCACCTGTCATTCTACGATAACCAAATGAGGGGAAACTTCTGATTATCTCTTCCACTATACAATCCAAAGCTTGATCGCTTATACAAGAAAACGTTTGAGTAGCACTCAAGCCATAGTCACGGCATCGTCGCTCGATGGTGCTGAGATGAACACCAAACATTTTAGCAACTTCTTTCGCACAGAAACCTCTCTCCAGTAAAAACTTTAGCTGCTCCTTAGTAATGACAAACCTTGGTCGACCACAATTGCCACTGTGAAGCTGTCCCGCTATAAACGATTGCTGATTAATACACTGAGTATCGGCGATAACTTGCAACATATCTTTGCTGTCGCGGACAAGCTGCAGAACGTCATCTCCAATGTCGTACGACCCTACATATCGCACTAAACAGTTATACAACCAGTCAGCCCGGAGTAATACTCCATCAATATCACCTGTATCAGAAGGGTTGCTGTTTTCTATCTGTCGAATCAGTTGATGGATTAACTGGGAGATGAAAGAGCGGACTTCTAGTGAAGATTGATCCGCCATTTCCCTTATTCTGGTCTGGACGTGAAAGACTGGGCAACTATTCCCAGGTTTCTTATCGGCTCCAGGATGAGTGAGAGACTGGGTACAAGACACGAGAGAACGGGATTTGTAGATCACAATTTGTAAGTCACAATTTGAAGCACAAAACCGAATTTGTAAGTCACAATTTGAAGCACAAAACTATAAAGGGGAATCAGGGTCAATATTCGGTTTCTAAACAGCTGAGGCACACGCAAGGGCCATCACAGCTAAACTCTATTAGGCACGACATAACAAAGACAGGCACAGCCCTACACGGACAGGCACAGCGTAACAAAGACAGGCACAGCTCATTCTGCGGAAGACTGGTAACAAAAAATTCCCATGACTCTCTTTGGTGTTGGTCGCTCGTTGTTCCTGTAAGTTCGTTTTTGTAGAGCTGCAGGTAGGCGCAGAAGGGAGTTCTCTTAATCCAGCTTTATCGCGAGTAGAAATTTTGACAATTTGAAAAGAAAGCTCCAGGAGCTGATCAGTGATATAGATGAGTGCTCGACATCGCAGCAATCTGCTCCTCAAAACTCGACAAGTGGTCCAAGTGATCCTACCGCCAGTTTTGCAACCAGAGCTGCAGACAACTTCAGGTAAAGCTTTCCACGTGCTGTCATTTAAATGTTTTCTTATTTTTTTTCTCTATTAGAGAATCATCATTGAATTGTGAACGAGTTTTACAAACCTTAAGAGACCTTTTCAAAGTGAGATCCGCATTTTCAAACATAGTACTTTAGAAGACGCGTAACCGTGAAGACCTTTTCGCCCTTTTTGCGCTAAAAATCTGCCCTTTTGAAATATACGAAAGGAAGAATTTCAAGGATCAGATGTGAAATAACTTTCCGTGGAATGTCTGCGTTCTTATGAGTTATTACCTAAGATTTAAGGTGATTGATTTTATGATATGAGGTCATTTGAGGATTAAGGCCATGCTGTGGAAAATTAATTAATAGACCTTTTTCACGTTTTCTGACGCCATCTTGTTTGGTATTAAGCTTAAATGTATGGGGAAAATGGAGAATCTAATGTCTTTCAACTCAGAGAAAATTCGAGTTCTGAAATACTTATGAATTAAAAACTAAAGATACCAGGTAGAATAATTTACTGCCTTTGAGGGAAATAGCCGTGCTAGAAATATTTTTTTCCGTCGTTTGTCCTGTTTAAAACCGAGTCACAATTTAGACACAAAACCCTTTTGGTGGGTATCTTTTCCTAGTGATTAATGAAATTTTCAGAACAATATTATTGGACATCTTTATCTTAAACTTTAAGCTTTTCCTACACATTAACTGTATTTTTAGCTATGTTTGCAAGATGTTTGCCCCAAGCAAGACCGTGAAAAGGTCTATTTTTTTCGCACATTTCTTCGTAAATTCCCTGTAAACTTTGGCATCCGTTGCAGACGCCTACTTTTTGGGTACAATTTTTCCAGCTTATGACAATTTTGCTAGTGTGGAAAACTTAAAATCGTGGATTGAAGGTAGTGCTTGGTTGCTTGCCATGCCAAATAGAAATTAATAGGCCACCTTTGGTAGGGGTGTGCAGCCTTCTTCCCAGAACCCTCACCCCATTTATCCTTCCAAGTGTCAGTAAGAAAAGAAGACTTCGATCTAGCAAGGACTTGATTAATTCTATAAGTTATAATAAGGAATCTTCCATGATAATAAATAGGAATGAGGAATTCCTTTATTAATCTTATCTTAATTTAATTATACTTAAGTTATTCATATGTGTATTCTCTAGCTTTAAATAAGTAGTTAGGCAGGTCCACATCAGGACTTCAGTCTTGCACATTTTGTAACCTGCATTATCAAAGAAAGTATGTATGTATGTATGTATAAATCTGCTAGAGTGACAAGAAGTATGATTTTTCACTCTCAGGGGAAGGGGGCACTGATGGGCTCTTTTTGTCTAGGGGGTATCCCCAGAAAAATTGGGTAGCGGTGTGCAGCCTTCTTCCCAGAACCCTCACCCCATTTATGATCTGGGATTTTCCCTACCCTGTTTATGGATGCACATGCAATATGATGTGGTTGCTTAGGTTGGTTCCTCTGTTTTTGCAGGCGTGCCTTTCCTGCTTTATCCAGGCCACCTGGGGGAAGACCAGTTCCTAGACGAAGAGAAACTTGCACAGCAACACGCAATTTTGCTGTTCGCAATACATTTACAGCAACACTTTGTTGTCTTAAAAGTAGCTCAACATTGTCACCAAATGCAAATGAAATGCATCACCTGGTGATCCATGAAAACTGCATTCCCTTTTAGCTAATCTGGAACAAGTAATTTTCTCAAGTGTACTAATTGCAATACCAACTGGGCCACAACAAACCCTCCCCCACCCCACACTCTTCCCCACCCCTATGTTTTGATGGCAACAATTCAGTTCTAACTAATGTTCATTTTTAAACGATTTCCTAAATTCACCTTATCAACTTGTGATGTCCATCAATATGCCACAGGGCCATCGGGCACGGAACAGAGTATCTCCGCCTTTGTATTATATTTAGAGAGATTGACCGCTCAATGACATCTTCAGGATCCACTCTCCTCATTGTCTCCTGGACTCTTTTCTCCTGAACTCTATAGCCTCTAGCCAAAAGATAGCCAATCATTCGCTTGTAGCCAGTTTTTGGAAACTGCTGGAGTATTTGCAAAACAATAGTGTCTAATTCTTCTTCACTTAAATCAGCATATTTTGAAGAAATTGATATCCCAAAACTGTACAGTCGCCTCTTCATAGTAGACTCGCTTACTTCCAACATTCTTGTCATGGCATTGATGCTAAACTTGTTTTCGACAAACATTTCAAGAACTTCCTTAGGAATATGAAAAGCTGGTCGCCCGGGAGAACCAGAAAAGACATGCTCCAACCGTACCGTATTGCTAGAAGTACCACACTGAAATTCTTTCCAGGCTTCTTCCAGAGTAACATAAATGTCTTGTGCTTGATCAATAAGAGAAGATGGGGTATTGTAAACAAGGCATGACATTTGAAGGATGCTGAGGGCTACCTCGCTTTTATAACGTAGATAGTCCACAGATTCTTCAATGTCCTCCGTGCGTGGTTGAGAACCATTTCCATCCTATCCTAAACAGGGGCAGAGAGCATATGTATAACGCCAAGCTCATAGCTAGTTAAGCTTAATTCGAGATGAAATAAAGGTTATTGTATTGTACATTGTATTAATAACATTGTTCGGCAAATGCATACTGAATAAATCACGAATAAATCACTGAACAATTGAAGAACGGCTCATGTTGCCCTAAAACGTCATTTCTTATCAAACGCTAGCTCGTAGTGAATAAATCACTAAACATTTTTGAAAAACGGCTCATATCACCTGGCCTGAATGCTAAGGACGTTTGTCTTCATGTCTTACCTGTCTTACCTCAATTCTTGCCGCCATCTTTACATGTAAGACAACTTGGTTACCAGTCTTCCGCGGAATAAGCTGTGCCTGTCTTAGTTATGTTGTGCCTGTCCGTGTTGGGCTGTGCCTGTCTTTGTTACGCTGTGCCTGTCCGTGTTGGGATGTGCCTGTCTTTGTTACGCTGTGCCTGTCCGTGTTGGGCTGTGCCTGTCTTTGTTACGCTGTGCCTGTCCGTGTTGGGCTGTGCCTGTCTTTGTTACATTGTGCCTGTCCCTGTTGGGCTGTGCCTGTCTTTGTTACGCTGTGCCTGTCCGTGTTGGGCTGTGCCTGTCTTTGTTATGTCGTGCCTAATAGAGTTAAGCTGTGATGGCCCTTGCGTGTGCCTCGGCTGTTTAGAAACCGAATATTGACCCTGATTCCCCTTTATACAAAACCGAATTTGTAAGTCACAATTTGAAGCACAAAACCAAATTTGTAAGTCACAATTTGAAGTACAAAACCAAATTTGTAAGTCACAATTTGAAGTACAGAACAGAATTTGTAAGTCACAATTTGAAGTACAAAACCAAATTTGTAAGTCACAATTTGAAGTTCGCATATGAAATGACAATGGAATTTAATGATTAATTTTGAAGAGAATTACACGCCATAGTATCCCATTGTATTATTTGCTTTTTTTTCAATTTCAACGAATGAAGTTGTTGTTGCAATATAAGATTTAATCAAAGCGCTCTTCTACTCAATTTTTTAAAAACGAATTTGACTTTGAAATTCCAGCATTTTTCATTTTGGAAATGTGTGTGTCATTTATCTTTTATAAATATATATTTTTTATTTTTTTTTATGTTTATTATGTTTTTGTATGCAAACCTTTGTTAAGATATGACACATTTCAGGAATCGTATTTATAGCCATGGCAAATTAATACTGTTATTGTAATGACAGACCACTGATCAGATTTTCTTCAGTTTATTTTAGTAGGAGCTTTAAATATGTCACATAACTTGTCGGATGATCGACATCTAACCGAGCGAGTGCCAGCCGACCCACCACGTAACTTACTGAATTAAAAATTCAGTCGTAAAAATGGTAGCTACCTAAGATCATATTCATGATCATAGAAATATGCAAACTTGCAAGTTCCAAAAGGTTTTGTAAATCAGTTAATGCTCAGAATTGACTTTGCATTTGTTGTTTCCCGGATTAGTATTGTTACATTGTTAGCAAAATAAAGATACTTCGTTGCCGTTAAAATTAACATTTGGTAAATACAGAACCCCCGGGGAAGCTAAATACGTGTTAGCAACATATCAGTTCCGGCGGGAAGGGGAGGGGGGGAGTCGGGTGCTCCCAGAAAAATTTGTGGTGGGGTGTGGGAGGCTTCCCAGAAACCTTACCGTATTCAGAATTATGAGGGGTGATCTCCGCCAAAATTATCTTTCAAATTGTGTTATGCAGAATCTTCAATTTTTGTTATTGCCAATCAAATTCTTTTCTTAAGACATTGGAATGGAAATTGCAATAGAACAAGAGAAATTGAAGAAACAGAACAGAATTTAGGATACATCTGCAGGTACCGGAAGGCTTTGTATTTTGGGTCACTTGGGATTAGTCTTTATTTGGAGTTGTTTTGTTTCCTGTCTTTTATTTCTTTTGTTTTACGTAAGCTTACTTAATCTGTGCTCCGGTACCTGCAGAAAGATCCAGAATTTAATACACAAGAAGTGAAATTGACATACAAAAACAGAAATTGAAGCTACAGAACAGAAATTACAATGCAATTAAGAACTTATCAATTTATGTTCAGTTGCTTCAATTTCTATTCTGATGGGGGTGTGGCTCAAACAGGGAACTGAGCAAATCCTGGGTAAGAACCAGTCGTGCATTATAATTTATGAAAATACATTCAATTATTTTCCCACGTAAAGAAAATATATTTCAAATTGTTTGATGCAGAATCTCCAATTTTTGTTATTGCCAATCAAATTCTTTTCTAAAGACGTTGAAACGGAAATTGCCATAGAACAAGAGAAATTGAAGAAACAGAACACAATTTAATGCACGAGAACTGAAATTGACATACAAAAACAGAAATTGAAGCAACAGAACAGAAATTACAAAGCAATTAAAAACTCCTCAACTTCTGTTCCGTTGCTTCAATTTCTATCCTGATGGGGGTGTGGCTCAAACGGGGAACCGAGAAAATCCTGGGCAAGAACTAGTCGTACATGATAATGTATGAAAATATATTCCATGATTTTCCCGCATAAAGAAAATATATTCCTTGCTTGAAATGGCCGCTCGAGAGGAGAGCACCTCTGAGGGAGGACTTTCAGCCCGATATATCTCCTTGTTGGAGGAAGTGAAAGAAATTATAGAGGGTCGTAGAGACCCAGCGACCAATACACAAACGAATGGCTATGACACATTGGCCCCGTGTCATGCTAGCGAAGGGGCACAAACAACAGAGGTTTCTCAGTTGGATCCAGAGCCACGCTCTCAAAGAGTAATTCAAAATTTTAGGTCGCTGTTTTCCCCTTACCCAGCTAGATCTGTTCCCGGACCATCTTCGTCTGCAAGGAACAATTCTTATAGGCCACTACCGCCAAATAAGCCAAAGAAGACCGTTTTTTTTTTCAAGTGAAAGAAACCTGGACGCATGACTTCTTTTGTCTAGCGTCAAAAACAGCTTCCATTGTGCCACCCCGTTCAGAGAAAATAAGCCTACAGAATGCTGGACTTGGGCGCAGAAAGGTTGTTTTTCTGTGCAGAGCATCAGCTGTTGACGTCTTGAAAGTTTTGGAGAAGGTTTACCCGAAACTGAAGCAAGGCGGCGGTTTTGAACTGCTCAGAAGCGGATCCCCTGCTTCCCTGCTTTCGTTGATCTCTCCCCCGGCCGGAGGCTATTTAGTGCCATTCCTTAGGGATGCAGCTGGACTTGGCCAGGCATTGGCTTACATAAGGCCGTTGCAAAAAGACTTACCAATGGATGCGCCCGAAGAGAACACAAAACAGGTACGTTGTTTCAGCTATTAGTTTGTTAATATCAAAAGTCATACCTAAAAACTGCTCTCATATCGACACGACAAATACTCAAATATTCTTTTAAAGGACTAAACAGTACAAATGAATAGGATTTGTTCTTCATAACATCACTAGTAACGTGTTTGAATCTATAGTTAAGCTTAAGCTTATAATTGTAGCCTGTAGAATTAACACAGGAAGAACAACAATTTCCTGTGGAATGTATCGTGTTGCATTTTTTCTAGCATACAATGCTAAATAAAGACTGATCCACTGTCTAAAACAAGTTATAAGTTTAGTATGTTGATAAATATATCGTTCCAGGGCAACAAGATGAAAAACCTATTCTTAAAAGAAAAAAGAGGGTTAAAAAATTGACGAGTAACCAGGGGACATAATTAAAAAGTTAAAAAGACGTTCTCTGGTTAAGAATTTTAAAAACACGAGCTTTCGATTGCCAGTCTGCAATCTTCAAGAGGGTGTTGAAAATGTACAGAATTTGCAGTCAACAAATAACTGAATTGCCAAACATGTATTTAAGCTGACCTTGACCCTCTTTAGTAGTAGGTTTCCCATTTGTTGTGACAAGGCTAGCTGCATATACCTGATATCGTTTTGCTTGGTTGACCCAAAATGACCTGGGCTCATTTGACATTTGTGAAAGATAATTATCGCTACCACAGTGAAAGAAATTTACTTTTTTCTTTAGAATTAACTTGCAAAGAGACTACTTGATAATATCTAGCAGTCAAATTGTATTTGTATGCAGTGGGTACAAATTGAACAGTCAAGGCTGAATGTATTTCTTAAATCAGCGTACTGTATAGTTCAGACGGGCCACACAAAGTGATCCCATTACAAGATAAAAAAATGGCACATTCACGAGTTTTTATGTAAATCAAACGTAGGAATGATTTTGGCCCAAAATGCCTTAATATTGTTTCACTTGTAAACGTAATGAAAGTGTCCATTATGATGAAAAACCTTGCATGTGTTTCATATTACCTTGCTTGAGATATAAATTGTATTTTTACCAGCAGGATATTCTGAGCCTTGATTATAGTGACATATTGAGGATATTACATGACTGCGCGTGGATATGAATTTTATCTTAGAGTGTTCGACTCAATATGAGAGCAGCGAACGAGTGAGATATCGATTCGAACACGAGAAGATAAAATTCATATCCACAAGCGGGCATGTAATATTCTGTTTATTATATAAACACCGGATAAACTCCTGTGAAGAAGGCGCAATTTATTATTTACCCATAACAAAAGTGATCTCTTCACGTGTGAAGATAACATGTTATCTTCACGTGTGAAGATAGGAAGTTTTCGCGGGAAAGCTCAGTTGGTACTTCACTGGTGTTTATATAATAATATTGTGTATGCAATATGATGTGCATGTAACTTGTCTCTTTACATCATTTTCATTTTATTCAAGGCTTGTGTTAGTGATGCTCCCAATGTGCAGTGTGTTGTGTGCCAAAAAGAGATACCAATGTCACTCTTTCGACAGCATCAAGCTGAATGAATCACAAAGTAAGTACAACTACATATTGAACATGTACGATGTATCTATGGTATAGCATGTTGTCTTGTGTCTTGGAGTTATAACATAGTCCAAGCCAGCAAGTGTGATAACTGAAAATCCTACTATAACTTTTAGGTTTTTTGGAAACTTGGATATTGTTCTTGCTCTTTAAACTAAAATAAACTGCTATCTTTCCTTCACCTTTCTGCTGTCAGTCATGTACAATGTTTTGCTCTGGACTACTTTTTTGCCATCCAGTTTAACCTGGACTTAGTTGTTGTCAAACTCTTTTATTAATGTCTGCATTGTTAACCCTCTTTTCCTCTTTGTGTAAAGGGAATCTGAATCTGAAACTGTCAGTTTGGAAAGTCAACTGCAGGAAATGCTTCCTGAACAGACTCAAGAAAACATCGATTATGCTCTTCTGCAGGGACATCAGGATCTTGCTCAGGCAGTTGATTATCTCCTTAATGGAGGGACGAATAATACAGGTCAGTTACTAAAACGACTTAAGTGAATGATCGGAATATCTTGATTTAGGTTTCTATTTATAAGAAAACATATCATCATGCCTGTTCTCACGACAGGTGAGAAATATAAAAACTGAAAACATCAGAATAGTTTGCTTGTCAAAATTACAAATTTGGAATGCATTTTGATCTGTCACCTTATTTAGAAATGATTTTTGTTTTGCGATTTCTTCATAGTGGATGAAAAATAATCCGAGTACTGAACTGTTCTTTTATGTCTCAAAGCACTTTGAAATGTACACAATTGAAGGGGCCGGTATGAGTCAGTCTTCTTTTATGCACCCCTCCATTTGTTAAGACTACAATAAAATAGTTTCATTTCAAGAATGTTGGTAGTACATTACATGTGAATAAGCTGGAAACAATCTGTTCTGGTTGTATCAAGGAAAATGAATGTGTTGTTCTTCCTAAAAAAAGACCAACCAAAAAACATGACATCAAAATAATGTTAACTTTAAGTTACTCATTGAGAATGAGTATATATGTAGTTAAACGAGAACAGTCAAGAGATATATCAGATTTTGATGTATGCTAACATTGTAGGCTAAGAGATTTGTTTCTTTTAATTTACATTGAAAAGATGAAGACAGTACAGGGGACAGTGCAGATTGGAACATGCCCTTGTCAGGCTGGGGAATAAGGAAACTGGACTACCATGAGGCTCTGATGCAGTTTGTTACCGGAGCTATGCAGTCATTCACACCTGAAGAACACCTTGTCATTACAAGAGATAAAAGCATTTTGGATCAGGTGTTGAGGAATTACAAGAACCCTAGTTTTAATCTGCAAAGTCCTCTTAACATCCAGTTTCAAAGCTCTGGTGTATTTGAACTAGGTGTTGATGCTGGCAGTCCAACCAAAGCCTTCTTCCACCATCTCATGGAGGAGTTAGTAAGAGGCAGTTTCAGTGGGATTAAATTGTTTGAAGGAGAAGCCGGTCACCTAGTCCCCGCCTTTGATTATGACCTGGTCTCGAGCTGCTTCTTTGTGTTGGTTGGCAAGATGATTGTGCATTCATTCATACATGAGTGCAAAGGCTTGGCAGGTATCGCACCAGCTGTCGTCAGCTACATAGTTAGTGGTAGGCGCGACACTGTTTGGGAGCATTTGGGGATCCAAGATATCCCAGATCCTTGTCTCCGTCAAATTCTCAATGAGGTTGGTCATACTTTAAGTCAGTGGGAGGACAAATGAGAATTTCCTCAGCTTGTCATCATTGCCCATATCTCAAAGTAGCTGCTGCGCGAAACATCACATTTCTGTGTTGTTGAAAGAACATGTCACTTTCCAGCACTACTACATACTGAACAATAGTGCAGGGTGATCGAGCTAGTGAAAATGCTTTCATGTTTTAACCCACACTAATTTAATGTCAAGGAATTCCCATACAACTGCTGTCATTACCTGTTCACTTTGGCTTGCTGATGGTTTTATTGGGAGCAGATATGCTTCAGCTCTGCTGAATATCTTATTGACGTACAGTGTAGGTAGAGTTTGAATACAATACCAGTGCCCTTGACCCAAACATGTGAAAGCACCACGCATAAATAATGCTGATGTATGTTATGAATTTACAAGCTTTTATAGAATGAGAAACTCTTGGAAATTTCTCATGACTCATGAAATGCCGATGACTCCTGTTTTTTACTTTTTAGCTTCTGAATAGTAGTGACCAGGAGCTAGGTAAATTCACTGCTGATGGCGAATTCAACATTGCTGACATACTCACAGCTGCAGGATTTCCCTACATTGAAGTAAATCCCAGCAACCGTTCACAAGCCTATGAATGTGTCCTGACGTATGAGGTTGTCACCAAGCGAAGTGTGGTATTGGACGACCTTAGGAGGGGCTTAGGTTCAGTACGTGTGATGGCCCCAGGTGTAACTGACCTAGTCCAGCAACATCCCAAAGTACAACAACTGATCTTTCCACCTGCCGAAAGCAAGATAGAAGTGTCACACCTAAGGCAACTAATCAAGTATGATCCAACAAATGAGAGCACAGCAGAAGCTGCAGAGTACTTTGAGAAGTACTTAGATGAGCTGAATACCAGAGGTACACCTGTCCTTAAACTTGCTGTCAAAAGTTTGATTTGTTCTAGGGTTGCCAAAGGTGACAGCTGCTATATCACAATTTATTGAATATACGAAATAAATTTCAGTTAATCAACAACTCTTGTTTCTATTTTGAGCTATGTACTCTGCTATTATTCATTCATCGACCTTGGATGACCTCATGTGAGACTCCTCCTGAGAACCATCCAATCAGAGCGAACTTGATTATCTTGATACGTGCTTGCTAAATTTGGCCATTGTCCTTTTGCTCTTACACGAGTTAGACAACAGTGCGACATTTTGTCCAGAATATTTTCTATTTAGTATTTTCTATTCACTTATTCCGTCTTCTGCTTCGTCTGTCATCTGGAAAGGGGCAAACCTAGCCAGATTCTCGCCGGCGTACTCGCGTGGTGCATGGATCTTGCATTTTGCGAGGTGTTTTGAACGAAAACATGCCGCCGACTCGCCGAACAAGGAACACTTCCACGTTGGCCGACCCCGGTCATATCCCTGCGGACCTCGAACTCAGCAGGCTATATGTCAAAGATTTGCGATCTATATGTAGCCGGCTCAATCTCTCAACGACTGGCGGACGTGCTGCCCTGATTAAGCGTCTCGACGAGGCACGGCAAAACACAGGCAACCTTCCTGGCACTCCGCCCCCTATTCAAGATGGCGGCGAGCACATTCAGAACCAAAATCCTATGGAACTGCAGTTCCAACAACTCCAGCGTCAAGTCCAAGAGCTACTGGCTCGGGAATCGCCACAAGATGGGCTTTTGTCCGCCACACAACTGACTCAAGTACAATCCATCGTACAAGGGTCTTTAAACGAGGCGATTGAAAAAGCCGCATCAGCCGCAGCACAAGCCGCAGTTCGCGCTTTCAGTGGCTCTCCTCCACAAGCTCCAGATCCAGCCACCCCCACAGGAGAATCCTCTGTGGATGTTACACCACCTTCTTCAGCAGCGTCTACAAGCAATAGCCTACTCGAATCGCAAGTATCAAGTCTAGGAAATTGCTCTAGATCTGCAACAGACACAGAAATGGATTCCGTGCACGAGCTGCTGGCAAAACTGGTCAAGGAGATCCTCACCGGTGAGTTCATGGAACTATCTAAATTGCTTCCCAAGAACTTTAACGTTTTACATCCGCTCCAGGATGAGCCGCTCACCCTAACTGTTGAAATTCCATCATTAAGGTCAATAAGGCTAAAACTACATCGATAACCGACATCTCAGAGTGGACAACAGCTTTTAGTGCCTACATGGGTGTTCTAATAAGCAAGTTCCCACATCGTGCCTCTGAGTTATTAGAATATATGTCTCTCATTCGCTATGCTGCTAGATACCATAAGGGGTTGGGCTGGTGTGTATATGACATAAAGTTCCGTCAGAAGGCTGCCACTAACGAGGCATTGAAATGGTCAACCACAGTCAATTATGGCTCAAAACCTTTACGGTTGCACCTTCACTTCTAAAGGAAGACATTGGGGTTTTCCAGTCAGGACCCTCATCATCAAGTACCTCAAAGGGGCCCGAAAACCGTACTTGTCACAACTTTAACAGGGGGGTTCCCTGTGCCAGAACCCCTTGCTCCTATGCCCACAAATGCAACAGGTCTGGGTGTGGGAAAGATCATCCCGGGATCAAGTGCCCCACAAACTATGGCACAGAAAAACCTCTCCATAGGGAGGGAAAGTTGCCCCCCAGCCCCAAAGTACCCGTCACCGAGAAAAATAGCTTTGGTGGTATTGTTACTCCTGTCGAGGTAGAAACCTTATATCAGGCCTTATCTGATCATCCTGAAAGGGAATTTGTCAACAAACTGTGTTTAGCGCTGAGGGAGGGGGCTAGGATTGGGTATTCTGGTCCTAGATCCCCACGCTTTTCAAACAATTTACCTACTGCCTTTTTAAATCCTGAGGTGGTTACAGCAAATTTAAATGATGAGGTTTCAAAAGGACGTACAATGGGCCCTTTTTCCACTCCCCCTTTTACAAATTTTCAAGTCTCGCCTATCGGCCTTGTTCCCAAAAAACATTCTGACAAATTCCGAACGATATTTCATTTATCCTACCCTAAGTCTGGGACCTCTAGCATCAATTATTTTATTGAAAAGGATGACTTCTCCCTCCAATATATTACTATTGACAACGCCATCGCAGCAATTCAAACCTTTGGCCAGGGCTGCTACATGGGAAAAACAGACATAGAGTCTGCATTTCGCCTCATTCCAGTCCATCCAGATGATTGGGAACTTTTGGGGATGTTTTGGAACGGGCAGTATTATTTTGACAAGGTGCTCCCATTTGGGCTTCGCTCTGCCCCGTACATTTTTAACCAATTGTCTGATGCCATTGAGTGGATATTACTCAACAAATGTTCCATTTCCTTTGTCTGCCATATCTTGGATGATTTCCTCATAGTGGAACCACCCTGTCCTACCCCTCCACTGGATTCACTTTGCCGGGCGAGTCTGTCAAGTATGATCCTGACCTTCAAAACCCTGAATATTCCTATCTCTGCATCCAAAACCGAAGGGCCTTGTCAAATTATTCAGTTCATGGGTATCATACTAGATTCTGGGAAAATGGAGGCAAGGCTACCCGAGGATAAGGTAGAGCGGATCAAGTCTGCTCTCTCCAATTTCCAATCCCGGCGGTCAACAACCCTGCATGAACTTCAATCACTGATAGGTACCCTTAACTTTGCTTGCAAGGTGATTGCTCCAGGGTGCCCCTTCCTACAGCGAATAATTCATCTTACCAGAGGCGTTCAGAAACCCCACCATCATATAAAGCTAACCATGGGTTTCTATAAAGATATTGAAATGTGGAAGATGTTTATTGACCAGTGGAACGGTATAGGACTATTCCCATCCCCTGTGTGGGAAACCTCCAACACCCTCTCCTTGTTTACTGATGCTTCTGGCTCCCTGGGCTATGGGGGATTCTTCCAGAATAGATGGTTTCAGGGACAGTGGCTACCATCTCAACAATTAGGCCAGCCCGGGATTAGTATTCTCTGGCAAGAACTATATGCAATTAACGTTGCATGCCATTTGTGGGGGGCCCTTTGGATATCCAAGCGCATTCAGTTCTATTGCGATAATCAGGGCGTGGTCGAGGTCATCAATTCCCGTCGATCCAAAGTTCCCCAGGTAATGGACTTGGTCAGGGACCTTACACTCTGCACCTTGCAGCAGAACTTCTATTTTCGAGCAGTGCATGTCCCTGGGATCAATAACAACATTGCAGACTCTCTTTCTCGTTTCCAGATGGAACGCTTCCACCAGCTAGCACCCCATGCCAACGCAACACCAGATCCCATCCCAGCCCATCTGTACAATCTCTAGAAAAGGAAGCTGAGCATTACCTGGGGATGGCCCTTGCCCCAAGCACCAAAAAGACATACAGTTCTGGTATGCAGCAATTTGTTACATTCTGTTCTCAAATTAACATAAATCCGCAACTCCCCTTCAATGAGGAGGTTTTGATCAATTTCTCTGTTGCTATGGCTCGCTCTGTGCAATATACAACTATCAAGAACTATTTGTCAGCAGTCAAAAACTACCATTCCAGCCATGGCTTCGACCTTCCTCTATCCAACTTTCTTCGTCTCCAACTTATTCTCCGAGGCATTAAGCGTTCTCAAGGGCAACAGTCTAAAGTACGCAGACCAATAACTTTACAACTGCTGAATTTATTTTACTACCTCCTCAATGTGCAACATACTGACAACAGGGATTCCTTAATGCTCTGGGCAGCTATGACGCTGGCCTTTTTCGGCTTCCTGCGCCTAGGTGAACTTTCCTGCAACTCGACATTTGATTCTAAACACCATCTCATGAGCAGAGACATAACTTTTATGCCAAGGAGTTCACCCAGGTATATGTTAGTGCGCTTAAAGGTGTCCAAAACAGACCCTTTTAGACAGGGGCAAACCATCGTAATTGGAAAGACAAATTCACCCTTGTGCCCCATCTCGGCAATGGTCGCCTACCTTAACTCCAGGCCCTCCTCTTTGGACTCGGGACCCCTTTTCATCTATGAATCTGGTGCATTCCTAACCCGGGAAAAGCTAACCAGGGAAACGAGGCTCCTAATCAGTAAAGGGGGTTTGGACTCAAGTGAATTTGCTGGGCACAGTTTCCGAATAGGTGCAGCTACAACAGCTGCTTCAGCCAATTTACCCCCATGGCTTATTAAGGTTCTGGGCCGTTGGTCCTCTGATTGTTTTGAAAGGTACATAAAGACCCCACCCTCCGTTCTGGCACAGGTCCCCCAACAGTTAGTTAGCCTGTTATAATTTGGCCAGCCTGTTATTCCAAGTGACACAAATGCCTTTTGTTTTGGGAGGTTTATAACTTTCTACGTCACCAGCAGTTCTGATATAATGTCCTCTTTTGCTTCATTCTCCCCCCCCCCCCCCCCCCGTCCTTGCGGCCCCTCTCACAAATATATGTCTGACATAGTGTCAACTTCCTCAATCCTTGCAAATAGAAGGCATTTTGTTGTTTTTAAAAGGGAGATAAGTATACTGGCTACTATTAATCTTGGACTAACTACATGGTAGATTTTTCAGTGGCTCGTCAATGGGGGAATGCTTTGCATTTTGTGGGGATGAAGTGCTTCTCTCGTCACACTCTTGCCCCCATAGACTCGATTTTCGGAGGCCAACTCCCTCCAATTTTTACCCCCTGGAGTTAGGTTAGTGGAGGCCCACTTCCTCCAGTCAGAGAGGAGGCCCACTCCCTCCTCTCTACCCAGGAATGTTTACAGTGGCCCTGAGTGAAGGCCTACTCCCTCCTCTCCATCCACTGTCTACATTTCCTTGGGCTGTAGGTTTTGTTTTCGTGACACTCCAGACTGAGCACTCTGTCACCCACTTCCCCATTTTCAGCCACACAAAGTTGTTGTTGTCCTTATTTTAAGGGAAGCAAGGGGAGGTTGATTAAATCACAATTTATTGAATATACGAAATAAATTTCAGTTAATCAACAACTCTTGTTTCTATTTTGAGCTATGTACTCTGCTATTATTCATTCATCGACCTTGGATGACCTCACGTGAGACTCCTCCTGAGAACCATCCAATCAGAGCGAACTTGATTATCTTGATACGTGCTTGCTAAATTTGGCCATTGTCCTTTTGCTCTTACACAAGTTAGACAACAGTGCGACATTTTGTCCAGAATATTTTCTATTTCCTCCCACCCACCCAAAGCTCAAGCTTGCTCATAGGTCTTCGTAATAATGCAGTTTGCCTATGGCCTTTCTCAATCAACTAAGACCTTTGCAGTCACACTTAAAATGTGGGGCAACACCAATCTTGCACCTAGGTTGTACTGTACACTATTACAACTCCAGGCACAACATGTAAATCTCCGGAGTTTACGCACCACCTATAGTTGAACTTAATATATGCGTTTATTGTTAAATGAGCAATGGGACTCTCAGAATTAGTGTCTCTTTTGAGGTTTCTTTGTGTACACTATTTGAAATTACAAAAAGGAACATTTATAACCTTAAGGGCCATTATATACCACCTTTTCGGTGGTTTAGACATGTCAATGTATTAAAAGACCTTGCGATTCTCAGAGACTCTTCAGTTATGTTACTTTTGTAAAAAAAAAAAATACTGTCTGTAGCCCGCTTAGGTTTGTTTATGCAGATTAGAACACTCTGCCAGTCCAATAATAGATACTAGAGATCATAATTCACACTTTATTGTTACTGTTCTTTACATGTTCTGTTAAGCTATTCAAATAAACACGGGAATGGGGATGAAGTGCTTCTCTCATCATACTCTTGCCCCCATAGACTCGATTTTCGGAGGCCAACTCCCTCCAATTTTTACCCCCTGGAGTTAGGTTAGTGGAGGCCCACTCCCTCCAGTCAGAGAGGAGGCCCACTCCCTCCTCTCTACCCAGGAATGTTTACAGTGGCCCTGAGTGAAGGCCTACTCCCTCCTCTCCATCCACTGTCTACATTTCCTTGGGCTGTAGGTTTTGTTTTCGTGACACTCCAGGGCTTCATGGGGCTAAAATATTAACTGAGCACTCTGTCACCCACTTCCCCATTTTCAGCCACACAAAGTTGTTGTTGTCCTTATTTTAAGGGAAGCAAGGGGAGGTTGATTAAATGAAGCTTTGCCCAGATCTAGATCTTTTGGATGGTTGGTTTCCTTTTTTTTTGTTTTACATGTGTATATCCACTACTGCAAAATGTTTTCTGCCCGTACATCATTAAATTGTGCTTGACTTATGGCCATACAAGGTTTGCAAATGTTCTCCTGCATGGTTAAATTTAATTAAAAGGAAGAGTAATGTCCCGAACCTCATGCAGAAAGGTGCCACATTACTCCATTTTTTCCTTGTGTTTTTTTTTCTTTAAAGAAGAAAGATTTTTTTATTCCTTTTTTCTATTATTATTCACAACATATTACTTACAGTACTTAACAATACAATGCTTATGCTACTTACTATATAATACTTTACACTTGCACACAGGCATGCACAAAACTAAACTCCATACTCAATGATAGACATTGCAACGTGCAGCATGTCTGCATCTATTAAAGTTTTCCATAACACAGAATGCACAGTACACCTCATGCTGTTACCATTCCCACAGGCAACTGCTAATGACAAAGTGGGCCCTTGTGGCCCAGGGGTGGGGAATCGTTCAACCTGTTTTGTGTCAATGGCGGAATACCCTGCGGTGAAACAAAAAAAATATCATTCCCGGGAGGGGGGAGGTGTCGGGGAAGCTGGTCATCTCTGATACTTATGGCACAGTCAACTGTTGGGAGGTCTGGAACTGAGATAACTTCGGAACTGTACAAAAAAATGGTACTGGTACAAAGTTAATGTTATCTCTTATTCATCGCTATTTAAAAGAAAGGTTATGTGATGTCTGCCTGCGAGACCCCAGGGTTGACCATTCCTTTTTTTTCTTGGCCTAGGTGTCTCTGATAATGAAGAAGAAGAAACACTTGGGGGGCTCTTGCAATTATGGACTGGTTGGCCCTCCCTCCCTATGCTTGAAGAAAAGTTGACCGTGGCCTTTCTTCCAAACACATCTAACAAAGTTCTGGCAGAGGCGGACACCTGCTTCAAAGTGTTGAAGATACCCAGCTATCACAGTGATTATAATGACTTTTTGAAATACATGGATATTTCAATTTCATATGGAAAAGTTGGGTTTGGGAAGATGAAGACCTTCTCAAAATCTGACTACATTTATCAACAGTAAACCATGCTTATTTTTCCGGTTATAGGCTCCCACTATTTTTTGTTATTCTCAAGACAAAAACTGTTGAACTTTTAGACCATATTAGTGTTCTTTATTCCTTTTAAGTATGTTCCAGTTTCGTTCACCTTCTTCGTCTTCAAAATTTGTTTTATTTCCAATATATTGACTGACCCAATTAAAGACCAGTAATGTACATTGTATATGTACATTTTAGTAAAGTAATTGATTATTCATTGACTTGTGCCTTAAAAGAAGTCTTAATTCGTAAACATACATTGTAAGAAAATGATGGCAACTATCATTCAACAGTGTTACTTTAGATTAAAATGCATTAAACTTTCAGTGTATTGACAGTGCTTGTGGGTTGATAAATCTTATTATGCAATCTAATGAGTTCTCCCTTCAACAAATTGAAGCACTTCTAGATATATGTCCACACCATTGTATTTTGAATCTTGGGTTGGATTGTAGTTTCTGTTGAGCTCTTCCCAGTCATTGTCATTAAGAGGGCATTCAGTTGGAGGAACCCCGACTGTGTTGTTTTCATATTCTTCTGATGGTGTTGGTCCCTCATAGTCTATCCCATAAGCAGTCGCATCAAACTAAAAAATAAGAACTCAAATTATCACCACCATATTTGTGAATATTTTATTTAGCTTGAGGCTAACCCTATGCAAATGTGTTCTCAGTGCTTTTATTCAGTGGTCATGGCAAATTCAAAACTGGACTATTGGAGCACTGTAAAAAGATATTGAAAATAACACATACCACTTCTAAATGACAGGTAGCAAACCAGTTTGCTATTCACAAGGGTGCTTGACCAGTTGAACGTGAGTTTAGTTGAAGAGGAGGAGTTGACCCCAAAGTCAAGCACTCTTACAACTCAATCACCATATGAACTTATAACTAGCACACGGCTCATAACATAGACTGTGCTGTAACTTAACAAAATACATGTACCAACCTGACTGCTGAATTCAATAGCTGTTCTTCGATCACTGTTGGCATTAGACAAAATATCACGTACCCATAACTGTTCTGGGGAGGAGTTATGCTCAGAACTTATTGGGCCTCTGTTGTGTCCCTCCCAAAATAGCATTAAGTTTTTGTTAATCCTCGGGATAAATACAAAATGAAGTGCAAACAAATGAATCTCATTTGTCGGGTCCAAAACTCCAGACCTTTCCATGTGGTAAAATAGATAATAAAACACATATGTACAGCCTAGAAAGACATCTCTCCACAATCTCTCTATCCTCTGATTGTGGACACTTCGCCCTGCAATGTGGCTACCTCTGTCTGGTCCTTGCAGGGGGTGTGAAAGCATGACGTCTACATTTTCACCACCTTTATCTGATCAACTCTTGAAGGCAGCCCATAAGTTTGTACTGCTGTATGAAAGAGTTGATAAACAGTGCTGGCGTGGTTATTTGTAGATGCCTTCAGGTGAACAATCATCCTGGAAAAGCCATCAATACCACCATGGATGACAATTCTCCACCTATGGTGAGTCAGAACAATCAGACCATCAGTGCTGCATATCATTTCACCAGAAACTTACTTTGCCTGGAATGTCAATTGGGGAATCAATACACTGACAATATAACAATGATGATTGGAAGCCTTCCTTTGGCAACAATTTGCTAGTTAAAAGTTCATAGGTTATCCCACAAAAACGGATGGGGGAAAAGGTCTGTGTAAACATGATGCATCAGTCTCAGAGATCATAAAATTCTAACAAGCGGACGCTAACCTTTCACAAACTCGTACCTGATAAGTTTATGATTCCCATCTATGAGCCATAACGCAAGAGGGCCGTACACTCGATAACAACGTCTTTGTAACGTGTTCATCTCGAGGGCTCGTAACAGACATCCCTCTGGGTGAACACGACGCATCGAGGAACGAATTCAATTTTGTTGAATACTCAATCCTCGGGACGTAAGAAAACCAGACCTTCTCTTATAACCAGTATTTGGGAAGCTACGTATTATATTCTCAACTACTGAGTCTAGTTCAATGTCAGTTATTGTACTGTAGGACTTTCCAATGCTCAATCCGAACTTGTTCATCCGCCTCTCAACAGTGCGGGTACCAACTCCAAGCAGAGAGGCTATTTCCTGCACTGTGAATCGACGATCAATCAAAAATTGAAGCTGTTCCTCTGCAATACGGTAACATGGTCTGCCTCGTTCACCGCTAAAGACAATCTCGGCAGTTCGAGCTGTAGAAGAGCTGCTATGAGCACAAAGACAGTCACGAGCTTCCCGGAGGAGAAAGTGAATTTCATTTAGGTCTACCATCGAACCCAATGAATCTGCGTATCAGTTGACAACATCTAGTAGCCAGTCAAGGCAAAACAAAGATCTTTCAACCACAGAAGCTTGTAGATCTCTCAATACTTCTCCCACAACATGTAGAATACTTCGCCGAAATACATTCTCATCAGAAGCCATCTTTGGATTGAAATATATATTTTCTTTACGCGGGAAAATCATAGAATATATTTTCATACATTATCATGTACGACTAGTTCTTGCCCAGGATTTTCTCGGTTCCCCGTTTGAGCCACACCCCCATCAGAATAGAAATTGAAGCAACGGAACAGAAATTGAGGAGTTTTTAATTGTTTTGTAATTTCTGTTCTGTTGCTTCAATTTCTGTTTTTGTATGTCAATTTCAGTTATCGTGGATTAAATTGTGTTCTGTTTCTTCAATTTCTCTTGTTCTATTGCCATTTCCCTTCCAACATCTTTAGAAAAGAATTTGATTGGCAATAACAAAAATTGGAGATTGTGCATAAAACAATTTGAAATATATTTTCTGTACATGGGAAAATAATTGAATGTATTTTCATAAATTATAATGCACGACTAGTTCTTACCCAGGATTTGCTCGGTTCCCCGTTTGAGTCACACCCCCATCAGAATAGAAATTGAAGCAACTGAACATAAACTGATAAGTTCTTAATTGCATTGTAATTTCTGTTCTGTAGCTTCAATTTCTGTTTTTGTATGTCAATTTCACTTCTTGTGTATTAAACGGCAGGTCTTTTCCACGGGTGGCGGGTAGCGGGTGACGGGTGGCGGGTGACGGGTGACGGGTGGCGGGTGACGGGTAACGGGTGGCGGGTGACGGGTGAAATTGCTTAGAAGGCAAAATAAACATTTTTGCTCAATCCAAAACCTAAATGTACCTTTTCCGGCGTGACCTGCGCCTGATAGGGATGCGGATGATGGGTTGTTTTTTTTTTCCTTTATTTAACAGCTATTTCCTGTCTAATTATTCCATTCTACAGAAATTTATTTGCCATAAAATTCGTTAAGCACTAACAAAACCATATGTAGCAATACTAACGTCTGCAATAATAACAGTATAATAAACAATTCTGAACACGGCTATCTTGATAACAATTCGGCCATCGCCTCAACGGGCAAGCAAACTTTCCGCCTAAAAAATGTGGATCATCTGGAAACATGATTTCCCAAAAAAACTCAGTAGAAACTATTTTCCTACGTCTTTTCAAGCGGTTTGAAACCGCCGTACTCTTCAAAAATAACTCTCTTCTGAAAATAGCAAGAGCCCTGAAGGACAGCTCTACTGAGGAAAATTCGAAATGGCACACAAATTTAGTTATTAACGGTAAACGTGGGGTGATTCGGCCATCGCCCCAACGGCAAGCAAACTTTCTACCCAAAAAAGCAATACCTGAAAATGTCTGCAACAATAACAGAATAATAAACAAATCTGAAAGGGTTTTACTCACATAACTAGAAATTCGTAATAACATAAGTGGCGTGACATTCACGGTTAAAACAATTCGGCCATCGCCTCAACGGCCAAGCCAACTTTCAGCCCAAAAAATATCAATTATCTGGCAACATGATTTGCCCAAAAAACTATTTTCTTCTGACGCCTTTTCAAGCGGTTTGAAACCACCGTACTCTTCAAAAATAGCTCTCTTCTAAATATAGCAAGAGCCCTGAAGGACAGCTCTACTGAGGAAAATCCAAATTGGCACAAATTTAGTTCTAAGGAAACGTGGGGTGATTGTTTGATACGAGCTATTATAAACGTAATAGAATTTTCTAGAAATTCAAGTGTCTATAACTCGAAAGGGGCCAAACTTTATGTGTACGGAAAAGATCAAATGAGTTCTATAAGTTCCACATGCGTAAGGATGATTTAGACCATCAGCTGCAGCCAAAACGTTTCGGAGGTGGTTAGAGTCTATCTGATAGAGCTGGAGCTTAAAGTTTCAAGCCAAATTCACGCCAAAGAAGCTGTTTATTGGACTGTGCCAATCTTCCCTTAGTGGCCTCTTCGATTTGTATATTGTCGCGTGTTGCTAGTGGGGCACATGAACTCAACGGATGGTAATATACCACCTCTGGAGTTTTTGTGATTCGGATCTTGCTTTCCCCGCTTCGCTGGTACACACGACACTCCTTATGCCTCAAGAAAATGTCATGCGGGGCAGGCGGAGGTGGACCAAACAAACTGCATAATGTCAATCAGTAGGTGATAGACTACAATAGTGTGTGAGGCTTTTTCGATATTCCGATTGGTTGCCGAGAAAATCTACTTTGAAGTTGGCGAATTGAATATTTGCGAACTGATCTTCGCCAATTGAGAGCGCGTAAAAGGAAAAATGCTTGGAATATCAAAAAAAGCCTCACACACTTTTGCACATTGATAAACAAGGAACATTTTGGCCAAATTTCATAAGTATCCGTCAAATCTACATACCCTATTAATTCGCTTGAAGAAGGGAAATTCACGCAAAAATAAAGCCCGAGTTTTAGACTCCTAAAGTTTTGAAAGTTTTATCACACCTCAAGCGGATGTCAACTTGGTCATGCCGCCGACCAATGAAACACAAGGTTCGGACACCTTGAGCGCCCGCAACAAAAATAGCCCATTGAATTCGCGGGAATTTTTGCAGTCGCAGTCGAACACCGTCAAATAGTGATTGCGGCGATACACCAGTAATGGGTAAAGTTAAAAGAAAAGCCTCTGGAAAAAACAGAAAAGACAAAAAGTACAAACCAGCGCAAAAGAAGAAAAGTTGTGGCGACCAACAAAGAGCGAGGTCAAGAACCAAACGTCCAGCCCACCGAGGAGCGTGACCCAAAACAAACTGTGGTCGCCACCATGAATGAGCTTAATGGTTATAACGCCTTTAGTTATTTATTAACTGTTCTCCAAAATATCTCGCGATATCTCGCGATCATTAAATGATTTTAACCTATTTTTTTCACCAAACTTTAAATCGATGTTTTCGCAAAATTTGGCCTCTGAAGGTCTACAGTAACCTTAATAAGCAACTTTTGTTTTACACGATGTGGATGTATTTTTACCTCTTATAAGCAAGCTACATTTAATGCTCTCCAGAGTTAGATTTCCCCAGATGTC
Organism: Micromussa lordhowensis; assembly: GCA_964020085.1. Taxonomy (NCBI): domain Eukaryota; kingdom Metazoa; phylum Cnidaria; class Anthozoa; order Scleractinia; family Lobophylliidae; genus Micromussa; species Micromussa lordhowensis. The sequence continues at coordinate 17,299,295 of OZ026602.1, read as the reverse complement.
CACCCGCCACCCGTCACCCGCCACCCGTCGCCCGCCACCCGCCACCCGTGGAAAAGACCTGCCGTGTATTAAATTCTTTCTGTTCTTCAATTTCTCTTGTTCTATTGCAATTTCTGTTCCAATGTCTTTAGAAAAGAATTTGATTGGCAATAACAAAAATTGAAGATTCTGCAGAACACAATTTGAAACATAATTTTGGCGGAGATCACCCCTCATACAGAATAACCAAACTCTGCGATATTTCCTACTCTATTCATGACCTGACCAAAAGCTTCAAAACCCTCTTTATGACCTGAATCTTACATCAAAATTCCGGCGTTATAATTGGATCCCAGGTCAGACAAATGTTAAATTACCGTAAACATAATTTGTGAAGGGCTTTTGTTGATTTTGTTTTCGATAATGATGAAAGAGTGGCTTCTAGGAATTAAGGACATACCCATATCAGGGTCAGAATGCAAAAAGCATACGCTATTTATTACCAAAACGGCAGCAAAACCATACTCTTTGGGGCCACACATACCTATTAAGCTCGTACTTGATGTGCAGTCTGCTTTTTGTACTGACCGAATGACCAGTTTTTGTGTCTGCTGCATTTATAATGCATGCAGACACTTAGTTAAGCTGCAAAACGAGCGACCAACTTCTTCATATATGACAAGATCTCGGATTTACTCTTGTCGTTTCAGTGCAGATTCTATTTGGTGACAGGATACATGAAGTATACATGAGGGTGTAATACTTTCGGGTGCAAACTTCGTTCCTCATGGGAATAATCTATCCAATAGACCTCTTTAGCTTGGGCAGTTTGTTTTCCCATTGCAGACCATGTGCGATATGCGCCCACACCGTGGCTGTGGCGTATAAAGTTGGCAAGCCTGAAGAATTTGTGGCCTCGTACGAAGTTTCCATTGGGCAGATGGTACAAGCAGGGATCCCCGGACGATCAGGGATGAAAGACATTGAGCGGGCGAGAAAACAAAAGCGAGCAGGGAATCCTCCCCGAGATGTTTCACAATATGGAGAACGCGTAGAGGCTCGTCAAGTTTCTAGTGGTGTAAGCAGCCTTTACGAACTTGTCTTTGTGAAAGATACGTCCGCAACCACTTGCTACGGATGCAAGGGGCGCGTAAGAGAGAGGCCGTCGGCTCCACCCCCACCCTCACCATATGACCTGTTCCGAGATCAGAGTATATAATCGCCCTGGAGACACCAAGCTCCGACTTTCTTCGAAACCAGAAATGGTTTATTTTCATCCCTTCAAGTCCTGTGTAAACCTCACTGTTCAAGATGTGAGTGAGGGAAAGCTTATTGTCAAAGATGGCGTTAAGCAATACCTCAATGAGGCACACAAGCGACTTCTAATGAAGGAATTTGGATTCCTTCTTTAAATTTGAACATACATCCCCGGACAAAACTGTTGAGACTTTTCAATACAATTTTCAATTTCGCGCCATGGTACCATCGTGTCCAAAAGAAACAAATTTGCCCCCATCCCCACCCCTGGTACAATGTGGTTTCGGCTTAGCAGCTCAAGCGTGTTTTTCTTGTGTTACCACAAACAACATCGCAGTAGGGGAGGGGAGAAACAGTCTTTTAATTTGCGACAGTAATCATTTTTGTCAGGGTGAGTGCAAAAAAATTAGGTATTTGTGTAATGTCTCAACAGGTTTTGTCCAAGGTTGTAGTTCAATACAGGCTATTGGTATCAGGCACTTTTTTTCCCAACTCTTTTTTCAGTAAATGGTTTATTGTTGTTATTTAGTGTTACAGTTTTGCAAATTTTCCTTCACCCAATTTTTGAAAATATACTATTGTTATTCTAGAGGCAAACCTTTATTAAGTGGCCTCCCTAGGGGAGGGAAAGGTGCTGGCTAGTTTATTACATTTATCGAAGTCGGCCAACTACAGGTTTTCGATGTTGGGCAAACTTCTTACAAGAAGTTTTTTGTTTTAGTTCCATTCCTTTTGTGAAAATTCAATGGTGCGAACTTTTTCTCAAATTTCTGAGCATTCTTCTGCAGACATAGTGTAAGTCAAGAGAAGTCAATTACGATTGTAGATGTTGTGTTAAAAAAGTTTGTGTTAATGTTACAGTTCAGACAAATAATAAAAGGGAAACCATCAGACTTTCAAATGCTGTAAAAAAACTATTAAAAACAAATTGTTTATTACTACTGGAAAGTTGTATATGAGAGAAATTGTTTTTGAACAATGAAGATTTTTGCTTTTTCCTGATTATATCCGAAACCTGCGACCTGTGACCTGCAACCTGTGACCTGCGGATTAGACCCGCCGTCGATTGAAGCTTACAGGGGGCCAACATGATGACCGCCCGGCCATTTGGCAAGTGCCCAGGAAGCAAAATAAGCTTTATGAGCCCTATTTAAGGAATATAAAGTTCCTTCGGGGAATAAATGAGCCCCATTTGGGGAATGAAAAGCCCGTTACGGGAATTATTCAGCCCCATTTGGGGATTGCAAAGCCCACTGCGGGATTAAATATGCCCTGTTTACGAAATGAATTTGGCAGAATATACACGTATTTCACTGCACAAGTGAAAACACCTATCACTGGTCAAACATGTACAAGGTAGAGACCGAGAGCCATTTGGAATTCCAGTAAAAAAGATAATAAATTCTATGAAAAGAGAAAAGCCAGATGCAAACTTAAGTTCATTCTTAAGAAATACACCCCTAAATCTTCAAGATTATACAGCTTTGCCACTGCATGACTTTAAATTATGGTATGTGACATATTTACACAGATGCAACTGTTTTTTTTACTAATTTTGCTGCTTCTAAAACATTAACAACAAAGACGCTGTCACTAAAAAGAAAGCAAACTAGTTGCTGTAGTTCAGATGAAGTTCAAAACTCGACTTCCCTAACCAAAAGATATTCCGTATCAAGAATTAATCTTTTGAGATCAGGTGATGTTGAATTAAATCCAGAGCCTGAACAAAATGTGGGCAATCACAACAAATTGTCAGTAGATTCTACAACATTGCTTAACTTTCGATTACGACAGCTAGGATTGAGAGCTCTTGATGTTGGTTGTTCAGGTGACTGCTTTTTTAGGGCAGTATCACATCAATTGTATGGTAATCCGAATAATCACTTGCACATCAGACAAGCTGCTGTTCAGTACCTTAGGCATAACCCTCAACGTTTCATTGAAAGCAATACTCAGAATTCGTGGAATGGTTACTTGACAATCATGTCAATGCAAGGTACGTGGTGTGATGCATTAACTGTGCAAGCAGTTGCAGAATCACTAAATATACAAATTTATATTGTAGAATCTCATGTAAATTTTGGACAGGTTACTTTGATACAGCCAAATCATTCATCACAGCAGCCACGAAGAACAATATATATAGGTCATGTTAATGAAGTACATTATGTATCGACAGTACCAAATAGCTCTTGCTCACGAAATGAGCACTATGACAGTAACTGTTATGATTTCAATAATTTCACCGAACAAAATGTTCTTTCTGAACAAGTACATAATAGTGGTCGAAAAAGAAAACACAATTCCAATGTGAAGAATATTGGGATAAGTACTGAGGGCAGTGAAAACAATGAAAAGCAAAGTTCAGCGACTAAACAAAATAAAACTAATGACCAGAAACAGAAATGGAATTCTTACATGAAAAATTACAGGCTTACCAGAAGGGCTAGTAAAAAGAATCAAGTGTATGATTGTGACAATGAAAGGCAAAAATCAACCACTAAACAGAATAAAAAACCTGAATGTCAAAAACCAAAAAGGGAAAAAGTACAAAGTATTCCTGCCTTAATTTCAAAGTTTCATAACATTGTTTCCCAGGGCCCATTATATATTTGTAGTTGTTGAACCTGCTACCTCAAAGTGTTCTCCGTCACCGGTCCGGGGCTACAGCAGCTGAACTGTAGGGTCTCCCAAAACATTCTGTCCCAATATATGTCTGGATTTATGAAAACCGTGCTCACCTCAGCACAACCACCCTGACAGTTTTCCAAGAAATTACAGGGTATTTTTCAACAGATCAGCCACAGGCAGCCTGACAACACACACTCTACTCACCCAGCTTGCTTGTGACTTGCTGGCTGGCTTCCAGCCACTAAGCCTACAGGGCATGACTGACAAAGGCTGTCCTGCAAAGAAAATAAGCAGTTTTCCTAAGCAAAATGCCTCTCTCTGTGACCACCCCACCCCCCAAAGGATAATTGCTGGGCCTTTCCCTTGGTACCAGCTGGTAGCCAGGCACCTAAGCTTTCTACCACTACCCTCCATGACGGAGCCCCCCCTCACTTTCAGAGCACCGCAAGGACCTGCCTGCCGGCTATCGCCGGCAGGCAGGCAAAAAAGTTTTGGCCCAAAGTCGACACTGTTCTCAAAAATCCAGACATATATTATTTTTAATTTATTCATACATGAACTTTGTCTTTGATGATATTAATATTGAAAAATTTAAGAGCAAGTCTTTCCATGAAATTATTAACAATGCTTTATGTCATAAAAATTACAATAATGTTAAGACATAAATGTACAATGCCATACAAACATGCTTCAATTAATAGATAAAAATTCAATAGAACAGCTAACAGGATATCATAAAGAAGCTAACATAAAATTATTGCCTTCATAATACATATATATTATTAACCAAGCACGAGGGCCGTACTGGGAGAACATCGGCCCAAGGTCTTGACAGTATGGATCGAATGCAGCGAGGTCCACACAAAAAAGACCAAGGGCCGATATTCTCCCAATAGGGTCCAAAGCAAGCTTGGTTAATAAGAGATTTATTACACGACTCAAATTGTTTAGAAAAAAACTCAAATGATAGACTGCAAAGACACCATAAACATCAAGCGTGCAATTTTTATTTAGAGCATTTGCCATTTACTCACGTTTGGCATTTTCAAAAAGAAGAAAAACAACGTCGGAAGGAACAAAAATAACATTTTACGTGGAGTAAATACTTTTAGGGAAAAAAAAAAGAAGTAAAACTACGAGAAAATCTTTGTGCGGGATCAATCGGGACAGTGCCCGGTCCAATACATAGAGAGTATTGGACCGGCAACGGAGCAATCTGATTGGCTGATTTTAGTTATTGGCCCTCTGAACTAACTTAGTCGTGTAATAAGGTGCGTCTGATTGGTCAAAAACCCATGTTTGATCAGAGTATAAAACATAGAAAAATGTGTTTTATTGTTTTGTGTGTGTAAAATCTATATCATAAAGCAATATTTAGAAGCCTAAGCTGTGTATATATTATTAAACTGTGATAAAACACTCCAGACATTTGAGAACACTTGAGAAATATTGAAAACATGAGCTGCACAGACATGTATTTTCAACATTAATTTGCTCCTGTTCTCAAAATTGCCTGTCATGTTTTATCACAGTGTAATGCATAGCTATAGCCTTCTTTATTTGTTAAGTAAAAGCTGCTTAAACTGATTAATAGTTGGCCAGTTTTCTAATAAATGAGGGATTAAACAGAGAAGAAACAGATATATTTTCAACATCATTACTTTCATTAATATTCTTTATCACACACTGTATTAATTCCATGATCTGGAATTTACATCCAAGTTTTATTAGCCAATAAAAAGCACCAAAGAAACATCTATAAGTACGTAATTTTAGAGTGTACTTTTTACCTAAAGAAATTTAAGCTTATAAACTTAGCTTGAAATTGCCCAATTACTTACACGGTCACTCAGTACAAACACTAACAGGAGATTGATAAAAAAAATTGTTTATTAATCAAGAGGATATAGATCTATCTATTTCTTTCTGGTCATAAATAAACTTGTAGCAAATAGAGGTTAAATAAGCTTGGTCAATATTTTGCTAACTAGTATAGTGAGTTAACAAAACTATGTGGTTTATTTAGGCGCTAGGCATTTCCATCATTATCTACATGGTTTAGTTTAACTATAAAATACCGCAAAAACTTAAATGTAACTAGCCATAGAAATATCTTTTAATGTGATGTAATAAGGAAATGTGAAAATAAAGTATTGTTGTTGTTGATATATGAACACGCTAACGAAGTATTAAAACTCACTTATATCAGCTGTAGTGACAACTTATTTTAGCCTTTAAAATAACAATAATATATATGTCACCCTATTAGAGCATTATGCAGAGGAAAGCTACTGCTGTGTGGGATCCATACAGACAAGAACACATTGATTCAATTGAAGCAGTCCAGCGGCGTGCGGCCAGATTTATCAAAAGAGATTATAAGGGAACTTCTTCCGTTGCAGAAATGCTACAGTCATTAGATTTAGAACTTTTAGAGGATAGACGTAAAGCCCACCGATTGAATATATTTTATTTAGCACTTAACAACTCCATTGCATTGCCTATACCTGATTATTTTTCACCCAAACAACGTTTTACTAGATCATTTTCTAATGATTCATTTATTCAAGCCAATTGCAATCATGATTATTATTTTTATAGTTTTTATCCAAGGACAATAAGAGACTGGAACTCCCTACCAAGCGGCATTCGTGCCAGTGTGGATTTTTCATCATTTAAAGATCACTGTTTCTCAGTTATTAGAAACAATTGACCGCTGTAATTTATTTCATTTTATTATTGGTATTGTTGTTATTGTTGTTATTTTGTATTTTTCTTATTTATCAAGAAATAATTTTATCATTTGAAATTCTGATATATTACTGTACATAATTTTGCAAGTTTTCATTATTATTATTATTTATATTGACTTGATGCGAAAGCGTTGTCAATTAATAAATGTAGATGTAGATCTGAAAATTATATTCCAGCGCGTAATCTTATATTAGTCAGTAGTGGAGAAAATTTCACTGGGCTTCACCCAGTTCTTTACCAAAACGTAAGCTGATAACTCAGAGAAGCTTGATTTTTTACTCCTTGCAAGCAAACTTACCGTTCAGTTCAAGTATTTCAGCAGAGCTAAAGCCAGAGTTTATAATCCACAACTAGTCATTCTATTCCGTGTAGCTTTATAGAATGGAATTATGGTCGTCCTTCATGTGGTTACCTTTGTGAAACCGTCGAAAAATATTATTTCATAGTGCGATTTAATTTGACCGCCATTAAGCTCAGACCAGATCCTGCGCGCGGTCCAGTTCCTGCGTCTGAGCTAAAAGTCACAGGACGCCAAACTCAAAAACAACATTCAAAATAGTTTACACTGCTTTTATGGCGATTATTATTCGCTTTAGATTCCAGTGTATAAGAGCACCATGTATTTAACTTCGGACTGTTCACAGCCCTTTATTTTTACGTAATAATTTTATTCGACCAGAAAACTGGACGCAAGCGACTTGACTGCGTAAAACCCTGGTCAAACGAAGTTGCAAGTAGACGCAAGTTCAAAACCTGGGTTTACATGCGACTCAGTAGTTGGCCAGGCCTTGCATGGACTTGCGTTGACTTGCGATGGCTTGCGCTCACTCTGGTCGAGATTAAATTTTCCAAGACGGCCAGACTACTCAGTCAATCTCAAACCGTAGTAAAACCAAACAAAGGCAAAGTAATTGCCTCATTACTTTCGACAGTCATTTTGACGGCTCTGATCAATCAGTTGTTGCGTCTTCGAGTATACATTCCCGGTAAACGAGGGCCTGAACTGAGGAAGCATTTGTTTACTTTTCTTGGGTCGCTTTTGTGAATATTTAACCAAATTTATCCTCAAAACAGGACGGTGAAAGAATTGAAAACGCAATTTGCCGTAATTAATTCGTGGGTGGTCCAAGTGAGAGGTCCGTATTGGAAAATATTGGATCGCTATAAATGGACTGCTTACATTTTTTCTTCTCCAACGAGGAGTCATGTTCATCTATTTAATTAAGAAGTTATTACATTTGCGTGTGAGGGAAGTATTTAATAGTTAATGTGGTGTACCACTTTGCAAAGCAGAAGCGAATAAACTGTTGAGTGCTGTGATTAGACGAAACAAAATATTCACAGCACGCTGCTGGTTGACCCCAGAGGCTCCAAAAGTAATTCAAGCCTCGTACAGTCAGTTGTACACAGTGTTTAACTATTATGCATTTCCCTACGAGTTCATTGGAGATTTATGTTTCAAAACATGGATTTGTTGCTAATTTTCAGAATATTTGTAATGAAAATAAGGAACGTGTTTGCGCGAGTTTATGTGTGGGCGTGTGCTCTGACGGCTGATTCCAGACTGGTCTATTTCGAAATTTTTGACAGCGCTCTGGAGATCGAGAGCGCTCTCGTATATTCGGTCGGTCACGTCAGGCCATAAAATAAAAATGCCGGCTCTTTACGTTTCGGAAAGCTCGCCAAAACGGCATTCACAATATGACGACTTCCAGCAATTGCTCGATTCGAGCAGACGTTCTTCATAGCGACGAAAACAACATAAACAAACTTGTATACAAATTCGATTCCGCAAGGCCGTGGCAGTATTTTGTTCATGGTGATCCAATCGCGAGTTCAGTCGAGAAAGGAAGGAGGAAACTAGTCACCAGCCACAAGTTCCAGAAGACTTATGTGCCAAAGGATAGGCGAACAACATTGAGACGAAAAAATGCTGCTTTCAGCGATATGAACAAGCTGCTTTTGACATGTTGTAACAGTGGTTGCCTTTTGAGAAGAGGTGTATTCCAAACAAGAACTATCATACGAGCTCAGAGAAACACGGTTTATCAAAAGTCATACAATGAACAGAATTACCTCTTTTCCAAGCTCATGGAAATTAGAGTAACCGTAGGAGGAAAACGGAGGGCAACTTATACCATACCACCACTGGGAAAGGTTTGTCGGACTGCATTCAGAAAATGCATGGGCTGTCAGCGAGCAAAATACAAGTGTTGCTGAAAAAGATTCATCCGGATAATCCTTCTGTAGAACCCGACCAGAGGGGCAAGAGAACGCCCAGAAAGTTTTTACCCCATGTGAAAAACATGGTGATAGACTTTACTTGCTCATATGACGCTAGTGAATCACATTATCGGAAGTCACGGACCAATGCTAAGAAGTACTTCGACTCAAAAGTGTCCATGTGTCAAATGTGGTCTAAGTTCCTTAAGGAAAACCCAGATTTAAAGACAACCAGTTTAAGACGAAACAATAAGGGTCCAGTTTTAAGTTTTTCGTCATTTAGAAACATATTTAACAGCAAATTGAAGGAGGTGCTTAGTTTTAGAAAAGCCAGACAAGATACATGTCAAACGTGCAACAATATTTTCAATAAATTGAAGGAACAAATGAAGAAAACTGGACGGCACAGATCCGAAGATGAAATTTGTCGGCTGAGAAATCAACGCCAGTCTCACTTAAGAGAAAGCGAGGCTAGATTCGCTTCTTTGAAATATGATGTAACAATTCTTGCTACAAAAGTTCAACAGGGTCACCTGTCTTAATAAATATTAAATTGATAGGGGCTTCTTGTTTCTGCTTTTGATTTATTGTAGCGAGATCACTAGAGGCTGATGCATTCAACTTCAAACCCTGACCTTAAAATGTGTTAAATATAGATGAAATTTTTCTGACGGTTGCAGAGCCCTTAAAGAGAACGCTCATTCGACTAATACTCTTATCGGTATAACATATTGCAACGATATCTTTACAACCCGGAATATTAATGCAGACAAATTGTCGCTGCGTCTGTGCTTCGCTGTCATAAAAGCACTTTCGCTGTCATGCACGTACAAGAAGACTAAGGACAAAGTTTGAATTACGATGAAGCCCGCAATGCATGAGAAGATTAATTTAGCGATCCTGATGGGCCGTGAACGACAATCTCTCATTTACTTTGTCACGAAACATACTTCCGGTTTACAGAAATCGAAATGCTCTCCTCTTTATATTTCCATATGCAAGCTCACAGCAATTTAGAGACAGCCGAAATTCCCATGTCACGTACTGTAATTTGTTTATTTTATCGGTAGTTGGATATTCCAAGAGTTCAAAGTAAACAAAACGACTTAAAAACGTCGAAGATAGACAATGAAGTCAAGAATTCAAAAATTAGAAATTATCCAATGGAGTTGCTTTTAGAAGGTGGCAATAGCAGAGAGCGTTCTCACGGGTTTTCCTAGGTATGTCTCCTGACGCGTCGTCTTTGAATTATCTTTGTATTAGTTTACTTGCAGGTAAATTTTTCCAATGTTTTATAGGTCCGGTAAGTTACTATTATCCTGAATGAACGCCTCAGATATCAATAAGTACACTCTGATTACTTAGTCCACTTTCGCCTAGGTTGCGCGCCTTATCCCCCCCCCCCCAAAAAAAAAAACCCTTCGACTATCCAAAAAATTAAATCGTTTTGCCCGAGTAGCTTTCTAGCGCTTTCATCTGCTGTTTAGTTTTTATTTTGTAAATAATAATTATTGCCTTCTGGGCTGAAAAACACTCCTTGATAGATCAACGGGAAGTATACATTTTACTGCTAGTATCACAAGAGAAAATTCATCGCTGTAGTTCAGTTGCTGTTTTATTTTCTTCACTAGTGAAATTTTTTATTAACGTTACTGATTGGCTGATAAGCCAGCACCATGCACACGATCGTCCGATTTTTATGGGTAAATCTCCGTACCTATAAATTAAATGCTTTAATCGTCAGTTCAAACACACCCGGCTGTATAGGAGGGCTGCAAAGATGCCGCCCAAATTTGCGAATGTCAGGAAAATTATGCTTAAGCACAAACGGGCAGCAAAATGTCCGTTCTTGCAAGATTTCATTATTAAATGTGTTGCTTTGGCGGGCGAGACAAGTTTTGTTTCTTCCGAAGAAATGTTTAAGGAGTATTGCAGAGTAGTTTCATTGTGGACAGAAGAGGACAGTGTGCACGGGCAAACCCAGTATCTCATGAAAAAGGGAAGTTTTTACAGGGTAAGTATTAAATTCGTGGATCCCAAATGTCTGCCGTTGCACCTACAAATTTAACTTAATTCCTATTAGGCTAAACCCGAAAAAAAGGTCGAGCTGTCATCAGTTTACCTTGGGTCTGCGCTGGTGTTAATTTAGGCATTTAGCACCGCCCGGTTGAATCAAACTCGGTTATTTCAAGCATTTCGTTCTTTGGAACTGATTTTTGTCTTCTTTTAGCTGTAACGTATCAATCCTTTTTAGTTCCAACAACAATAGTACAACTGAAAAATATATTAACATTAAAGCATATATCAAATCACCTTTGAAAAAAAAGTGGTAGGCATGTCTTTGATCATCGTTAACTTAATGGTTCTTGTCCTGCAAAGTAACTCAGCTTTAGCTAAGTGGAGTTGAAGAATTACCAATTACCTAGCCCTCAACTTGGGTTGCCAGATTGCGTGAGTGTTATTATACGTGTGTACATAAGCGTGTTTTGATATTTGTTTTATAATTTGCTATGTATACCACATTGAAAATTCAGAGGCAAATTGAGAAAATAATGCAGTTTGGTTTAGATCATAAATGAAATGAAATTCTAGCATAAACAATTTAATCAGAGGCGGCTCCGTAGGACAAGCAGAGGAGTGTTTTTTTTAATAAAAACAATAAGATATATAGTAGGTTACATCTAAATAGACAACTAACTAATGAAACACAAGTGGCACTTGGAAACGCTGCCGCTTGGTACGTCGAACTAGTCACTTGCATATTTGCTTGCCTTTTGTGCTAAGGTTCGCCAAAAGAGCTACAAGTCTCGTAAACATAAAGTTTATAAAGCGACACTACTGCGCACTAAAAACGGGACTCGTGTGACATCTGTTGTTAGTTACGGATAGACGTATGTACATGTGCCTCAGCACTACGTTGCGGAAACCTGCTTCAAATTATGAAATATGTTTTTCTGTTCCTGGAAACACTGTGTAATATTCTCTCTTTTGTATTTTTATTTAGGATTGATCCATATAGAGGCAATATCAGTAGCGAATTACCCTGGGGTGCAACTCTTAACCACTCAAGGAATAATGCGAATGTTAGACCCTTCATCGCCAACAAAAACTCAAGAATGCCAAGGGTGTTTTTTGTAGCCCTGCACGACATCCCAGAAACAGTAGAGTTACTATCAGATTACAATGATAAAGAGTGGGCACTGTATTCAAATAGCCAGACCCTTCCCCAGTAACTTAGTCAAAACATGAAGTATTGTGTATTTGTGGAGAATAAAGGGAACATCTCCAGAAGAAAAAAATATAATAAAAGTTATTATCCTTCATCATCTGTAGAGTCTTCTTCGCAAGCTAATGAGGCATAAAACGCTTGTGCGCGTTCAGATAAATATTTTCGTGCTAACTTTAAACAATCTTTTTTCACTTGATTATTTACAGGCCTCTGTTCATGTCTCACAGGTACAAGTAAATCGGAATTCAAATCCGTCATTTGCTTTTTCTTGTAGAATGAGACCATTCTTGGCTTCTCTTTAGTGTCAATATTAAACCGTATAAGCACAGTCTCTGGATGGTGTGTAAGTTCCAATTTCCCCTCCAAATCCGCGACTTCTCCGTAGCCAAAATTTAGCCACCCCAACCTTCTGACCTCGAATTTCTCGTTATCTAGATCCTCACTCCTGGATATATATTGCCTCCTAAGCCAGGATTTATAGTCCTTGATCATGTCTAAAGTTGCCCAATGTACCTCGATATTTTTTAAAGGACTGTTCTTGAGCAGCATTGCCCATTCTTGTGGTAACTCAACCCTCTCAATTGTGTCGAAGAACTTTTGTATACAGCCAAATCGCCTGTCGCATATCGAGTACGAATGCCCTTCTAAGAGAAACTTGAGATCTATTCTCGGAAACTGTCCCTCTTTCACCAGGTAATCGAGGTAAAAAAACAAGAAGCATTCTTTAAATTGACCAGGAGAGTTATCACACCAGATTGTTAGCTGATCAAACCTGCCATATTTTGTTTCCATTTTGTAGAGTAGATTGTTTAACAAAGATATTACCTCGTTCGGTCCTGCTCCACCAATACTGTCATCGTAGAGGAAGCAGTGAATAGTTTCTTCATTTGCACAGTATATTCGGAGAAGATTGGTCCTTAATTTCCTCGAATAGTGCCTATCTTGTGCAGAGACCTTTGGACAGGGCAATGTCTTGTGATAATCAAGTTGTAGGACAAGTGCTTTTGGAAACATGTTTTTTTTTTAAGTTTTTAGAGTTTGGTCATGCATCTATTTATTCGCTCGACTACGTGAATTTTATTTTCAACGAAGAAAGTTCACGATTCCTCTCGGTAAACCCCTACTAAACTACTCTTAAAATTGCTTCACTAAGACACGTACTGATAAGATGTGATCACATCACAGATCACATGCGTGACGTCTATGAGGACCAGACGGAGTGTTGACACTTGGAGGGTTCATGGGTCACGTTTATGTATTTCAATGATCTCTTTCTGGGACGTCGATTCATTTTGTTTATAATTATATGGTGCTGAGTAGAAACTTGGCCGGTAAGATAAACTCCTACTCTGCTAACCCGAAGAGAAAAAAACTGTCTCCCCGGTTTTTTGAGCTCTAATCGATTTCCCTTGGGTTTCCCCTATTATTTTTTAGGCAGTTAAAACCGCTTAATTCGAACACGGGTTTTCCAGTTTTCTCTTCCAATCTTTTTTTAGTCAATTTATTTCAACTCTAGCAAAGACCACTTGCAATGTGAAAAAATCTTACAGCACAATACTACAATGATAGCTATAAAAAACACCCTACTTACAGTTACGTTACGTTCCTTGTACTCTACAGTACTTACAACAAGCACTAACCAAATTAAGTGTTCGTGTTCGCTTCAAGTCTCGTGAAATTTATAAAGCGATGCTACACATTAACAGGGCCCACTGAATAAGATGTACACACGTTAGGAGGCTGGTTATGTACGAATTGACGTATGTTTCAATTTATGTGCTTCAGATCAGTCAGTATGTAAGCAAGTACAAGCAAGAAAGCAAGCGAAATGAAAAGTTTTATTTAGACCCGATATTTCATTCAGGACTTTACAATATTTAGTTAGTCTAATTACCTAGTTGATAATAGAGGGGTAAGTTTCTAAAGAAACTGTGGTACTGGGTTGGTGGGCAGTATTTCAAGACAATTTGTGATTTATTAGGTAGAAAATTCGGTTTTATCAACTGCATGGGTTGATAATCTGACTAGGCCACCGTAAAGAGATTCGTAAGCTATCCAAGAGCAGACTATTCGGTTTCCACGGCACAGTTCCGGAGTAGGATAGCTTTCTTTTACAATAATTAGTGCAGGGCTGTGTAATGGCAAGCGAACTACTATTATACTAATGCAAATGTTGTAATCTGATTGACTGAGCTATTCCACACTATCAGCGTTCGGCATCATCAACTATGACCTCATAGAAATCTTATTGTTAAATACCTTAAATGACTCTTAGAACAGCATCCGCACATGCACACCGAGCTGCAGAAATCGATATAAGGTTGGACCAAGGAGTTGTCAATTAAAAGTAGAGTCTTCACTGCTTTAATTTGTGGCAAACTGTTTCAATTAATCTATAAGAAATGCTCTGTTTCTCGGTGTTATAAAGAGTAGTACGAAACACGGCCGTGTAATGTTACTTTTATTAAACCTTTAGAATTAATCCATGTAGGGGCAGTCTAAGGGGCCAATGACACATTAATTAATTCACCAAACAATGCAAATATCAAAATCATGCTAACCATCAAACACCAAAGAAATCTAAGAGGTCCGACAATAAATTAAACTATTACAATACAACTAATTACACAGAAAAAGGGAAAGCATTGTATTAGAAACGAAAGATACCACAATTACTACATAAGTTTATGCGGGAAAATGTGCCTTTGTAACATGCAAAACGTCTAAACCTAAATATCTTTCCTGCATTAAAAAACCAAAACTGACTACCAATAGTGTACAATAGCTTGTAACTGGTTGGCTGGCTTCCAGACACTTAGCCTTCAGGGCATGACTGACAAAGGCTGTCCTGCAAAGAAAATAAGCAGTTTTCCTAAGCAAAATGCCTCTCTCTGTGACTCACCCCACCCCCCAAAGGATAATTGCTGGGCCTTTCCCTTTGTACCAGCTGGTAGCCAGGCACCTAAGCTTTCTACCACTACCCTCCATGACGGAGCCCCCCCTCACTTTCGGAGCACCGCAAGGGCCTGCCTGCTGGCTATCGCCGGCAGGCAGGCGAAAAAGTTTTGGCCCAAAGTCGACACCGTTCTCAAAACTCCAGACATATATGTATATGTTGTTATCCTTAAGTTTTTATATAAAATAACTCTTAAATGAGAAACTAACCAGTTGAAAGTTGAGCCCTCAGGCTCTGAACTTCCTCCTTTAGTCTCTTGCAGGAGGAACACCCAGGACTTTCTAAATCCTCCTCTTGTAAATTTAGCTGTCTCCTGCGAGGACACTTGCCTCCAAATTGTGGTCGTGCTTTCTCCTGAGAGAGTATGCGTAACCTCAGAGGTAGTTCTTGCCCTCTAGCTTGTAGTGGGGTGACAAGTGATTGTGTAAGTGATGGCTGGGTGATGTTGCTGTGCACGAGCGTAGTTTTGCTTGTACTAGGCGGTCCTCGTTGGCTGGGATGTAATAAGGTGGAAACAGGGGTGGCATTGGTGCTCAGAGGAGACTGCAAAATCTCCATGCAGTCCTCCAGAAGTTTATCTGGAATAAAAGTATTTTCATCTTGGACCTCAACTGGACCTTCCATATCTACCATTTTTGACAGCAACAGTGAGTTTTGTTCAGCTAGAACATTTTGCTGCTGCTGTCGCTCCTCTTTTCTTTTCTCTTTTTCTTTCTGCTTCTCTCTGTTGACAGCAGATTGAGAAGCAGTCTTGCCCTTTTTACCTACTACCCCTTTTGCCTTTCGGTTTCCAGAACCTCCTCCACTGGACACATCTATAATACAAATGTAAAATAAAGTCAGACTCACAAAACATTAATAGAAGTACTGCTAAATTTCTTCCTGTCAAGTGTTTGGTCTTCTATGGTTTTATCAGTAGGTACCTTACGCAAAACAGGACATCAACAGCAACGAGAATGTCATCAAGCAATAGGTTTGAAGAGCAAAACAATAGCTGTGCACGTGCATTATACATGTAAATCTTTGTACATTTCTTTGCCGACCTCTGCAAAACAGCAATGCAAAAAGACCAAATTCTGCACTGTTTGGAGAATGTGAACAACAATTAAGGCTAATTTTGCATATTTCTATTTAAAACTGAACAAGTGGCAAGTTTAATACCGAAAGACACGATGAATAGATGTCAACAAATGAGAAATTCCAAAGTAAAATAGAAACAAGCTTTTTACTAGGTGTTGTCCTCGCCATCGCCGTCATATAGGTCCCTAATAATTGACTTGTATCACGTTTACGAAAACTGAGTATACAACTCCTTAATGCATTTTATTCTATTTTTTTTTTATTTTTGCAACACAATGAATTACAAGCAGAATGAAAAACGATAATAAGTAATTAACATCAAAATACATTACTGTACATACATGTAGCCATTACTCCCTACATTCAGATCAGAATGACTGTGAGAAGCTGAATAATTAATATGTAATTCCAGAAAATATCCATACCTCCCCCACCGAAGGGATTTTTTCTAAGACCCCACCCGCACCCCTCTGGAAATTCCAATTAAGCTTCATACATTTCTTTATAACTTTTGGCTTTACAGAACCCCCCACCCCCAGGAAATTCCAATCCTTTCTGTGGGGGGAGTATGGATATTTTCTGGAACTGCACAATGTGAAAAAAACATGGCATTTAATATTTTATGGGAAAGTTGTTTAATTTGTTGCTTACCTGCTTGATTGTCTTCATTAACAAAATCCTCTCCAAATGACTTCTTTTTTCTTGATGTACCAGTAGTTTCTTCTGTTTGGGGTTCACTTGCCTGAGGTGTTTCAGCCTCCATCAAAGCTTTGTATGCATCCTTTCCTTAAAGAAGAAATTATCAGCCACTAATTATATATGTATCAGTTGGCAATGGGTATCAGGGCACTATACTTGTAATAAAATGCACTATTGTATTAGGTCTTCATTTTATCCAAGAGTTCCAATGTAACAACATTCACATTACAGTTACTGTCGTTAACTAAATACAGTACATGACTTGCACAGTGTACCAAGAAAATGGAAACTCGACAGACCAATGGGATACAGTATACATATGTATTCATGAAAGAATGGGTAACAGAAGAAACAAAATCTCAGCACACCGAATTCTAAAAAAGTATCCAGTTTGTTTACACACTTTGTTCTGAAAATAATTAATGATAATTATAATTACAAATATAATTTACTCATACCATGGATGGATACTATTTCTCCCTCCCAAAGGGTCTTTTTGAACTGGAGACAGACACTTGATCCTGGTTTAGGGATAGCATCCCTGACCACAAGCTTTTTCAGCGTGCAAACTTCAACCTCCTCAGGGTTCAGTGGTTCTCCACCTTGCAGACTCCAAGCTACTACGGCAAAATTTGCAGACATTTTAACAGATAAAAACACCGAAACATTTTTGTAAAATGTGAAGGGCAGAAAATTACATACTAAAAAGGAATACTTATATCCTTTGAAGGACATGCTGTCAGGGAATGATGTCCAAACTACAGGATTACCAACACACTGTAACTGTGGACTACAATTTGGTAAAAACAGTGCATCAATAAATTTTGCAAACAGTTTTTTAGCTTTGTGAAGTTGAATTCAGTTTGGTGAAGCAGAATCTTAAGTTCTTAGTGACGAATGTAAATTGTTGGGTTAAAACAAATCAAAATTAAAAATGCACCGGATGAGCCGCATAAACGGTGCTGACAGTCTAGACATGAATCTTTGACCGATCGATAACGATCCACTTCAGCAGGCCTACAATGTAAGTTTTATAAGCCTAGGAAACTTGATTTTTGCTGGTCAGTTTTTCGATTATTTTGATCTACCTGAAGACCATTCATGTTTAGTCAGTATAGTCTTAGCAGTACGTATTACCGACTGATTAAAGCACTTTTTTTCAGTGCAAATCAACTTTTAAGCGAAAATTAAAAAATTATATTCTCTCGAGTAGTTTATAGAAATATATTCAATATCAATGTAACTCACTTATCTGTAAATCTATGTAAAAGATCTGTAATTCATTGACCGCCAGACTTGTCTTATCAGCTAGTAAAGGGGGTCTCCTAGATAAGCCTAAAAAGGCTTCTGAGACTTCCTGCTCAGGATTGAATTAATTGCATTGTAGTAGTAGTGTTGTTATAATCAAGATCTTGTGCAAATAAATAAATAAATATTAAACTCAGCACAACAGTTAACTTAAGCTCAATTATTGCATATAAACGCAGACTTGAGCTTACCTTTCTCTTCTGAATACTGTAGATGAAATCTAAACGTAGCTAAGGATTCCTCTCTGCAATCATGAAACGGTAAATGTGCCTGAATTGAAAATCCCGCCGAAATATGATCATGTTTGCTTTTGTTTGACATCATCGAATACCAGCACGTACGTACCACTTACAGGATGGCACAATAAGCCGCCATCTTGATTTTGAGTGTTCAGAAGAACTGGGAACCAGAAACCCAGTCCCTGTGTTGACATTCACATCATGGCTGCCCAGAACTTGGCCCAGAACAAATCGAAGTGCAAAAGAGCGGCAGCACTTTTCCACGGGTGGCGGGTGGCGGGTGACAGGTAGCGGGTAGCGGGTGACGGGTAGCGTGTAGCGGGTGGCAGGTAGCGGGTGACTGGTGGCAGGTAGCAGGCGACAGGTTGTCGTGTCTTAGGCCGAAGACATGAGCGAAGCCGCGGGAAAAACCTCTGGCGCAGAGCTATTTGACTTAATGTGCAAGATGGAACTTGACCTCGTCTCTAATCTGTCAATCAAACCGGAATTGAAACGAATTGAGACGAATTGAGCGATATGAAGCAACTCCTTCATGTGCGATTCAATAAGTGTGTTCAGCAGGCAAATAATTAAGTAAAATAATGGCTTTTTTCGGGTAAGTTGCATATCCCATCGTACTGAGCGCACGGCATATGCCAGGTAGTAACCGGAACAAGAGTGACTTT
>OZ026602.1:17257775-17272775 GCA_964020085.1 Micromussa lordhowensis | reverse complement strand
TATGTGCATGGCACACTGCTGGGTGTTGTGAAATGTTAGTCAATTTGTGGCTTGACAAGCAACACCATGAAGAACCTTGGTACATTGGAAAGTGGGCAAGAGAACTAGAAAAGAGATACACAAGCATAAAGCCACCAAGTTGTATCTCAAGGCTGCCTAGAAGCATTATTGGAAACTTTGGCCATCTGAAGGCTTCAGAACTGAGGTCATTTTTACTTTTCTACTCATTACCTTGCCTGTATGGCCTTTTACCTGACAGCTACTTCCAGCACTATCTCCTACTGGTAGAAGCAATCTATATTTTACTTAAACATTCCATATCTATGAGTGAACTGACAAAGGTATCAAAGTTATTGAAACACTTTTGCCGAAGGATTGAGGAATTATATGGTGGTCGTTACGAGACTTACAATGTTCATGGGCTACTTCATCTGGTTGAAAGGGTAAAAGATCTTGGCCCACTATGGACACACTTATGTTTTTGCTTTGAAAATTTTAATGGCGAGCTCAGACACCTCTTCCATGGAACACAACATGTTGAAATGCAAATTGTACTGTCAGTTTGTGTTCAACAGAAAATCCCTGAGCTGATTCCACTTTTACCTCCCCACTCTGGTGCATTACAATTTTTTGAGAGCTTAACATCAAAGGGAAGGTGGAGTCATAAGAGAGAAAATGTCTCTGACAGAATCTTCATCATTGGAGCTATAGTGAAACATTCCATAAACATTCAACACAGGCAGCTACTTGAAAGGGGGATTGGTGAACTTGGAGATGTTTTCAAATTCAAGAGAGTCTGTATTGATGGAACAATTATCCACTGCAAAGAGTACAAGCCAGAAGACTGTACAGTTTACAGTTTACTGTACAGGTCCAATCACGATCATGCCTACAACTGAATTATGGTCAAGTTTTATATTTTATTAAGTGTTATGTTAAGTGTCCTAATCCTGTGTTTTGCTCAGAGCTCTGTGCTTGCAAAGTTGCAAAGTACCTTGCTATATTAGAATGTTTAGTGAGGGAAAACAACACAGTACTTTCATCTGATACCATCACCGGTGCATCAGTGCCACATATTGTTCCCGTGTCAACTTCTGGCAATGAAACTGTGATGATTCCATTAGGAATGATAGTTAAAATTCGTTTGCATGTTGACTTCGGTATTGGTGGGAAAAGTTTTGTTGCTACTTTCCCAAATATGTTTGAGAAAGATTGATTTCAAAGGAAAATACCATAGGCCGGGGTCTGTGGCTAATAAACTTTGACATTGAATTAAAAATTAGATGTTGTATTTGACAGTCTTTGTATTGTATTGTCTTCCGTTATTGTAACTGACCATCCTTGTAATTCAGCCTGTAGCCTGCGAGAAGGATTTCCAGAAACCTATACCATTACCAACATCCATCAAGTAAATTATTGTACATATAGTTCAACTAAAAATGGGCATTATATTTCACTCAATACTTCTGCTCTATGGAAAAAAGGTAAGAGGTTGTGACTGTTTTTTCATGACACTGCCTCTTGGAATAAGATTTACATTACATCTCTTAGTTCACAGTTACAGGGGCAATATCTTGGTGATTTTGCTGCATCTTTGGTCAAAATAGGAGGGAGCACATTTATTTCAAGCTTAGTGATATTTTCTCCAAAGCTTACAAAATACTGTGGTTATCTTTAAGGTGTATCATGTGAGCTTTAAAATTAACTATATGTAATCTCAGTTGAGAATGGTCATAACTGTGCAGATTTAATAACTGCAAGTTGTCATGCTTTTTCATGAAGTTTAATTCGATATCATACATGTATATAAGTAATATCATACATGTATATAAGTAATATCATACATGTATATAAGTCTGCAGAACTAGTTGTGTATACTAAAAGTATACACAACATCAACCAGTTCACAGAAACACATTTAGCATATACTTTTTGTATACTTGAAAATTCCTCTGGCTCATGTACAATAAGGCACAGTAAGCAGGGTAAAGTATGACACCAACCTTCTGAAAGACCCAGTCATTTCACAGCAATTTTCCATCACAATCAGGAATAAATATCAGATCTTCCAAGATATGCAAGACCAGGAGGACCCAATAGATGAAAGCTGGGAGAAGTTGAAGAAGGTGTGGAAGGAAACAGGCGAAGAAACACTTGGTCGACGGAAACAACAAAATAAAGCATGGATGTCTCATTATACTATCTCTAAGATCGCTCTAAAAAGGAAAAAAAAGGAGAACCTAAATAAAGCACGTACAAGACTGCAAAAAGTGAGAGCCCATGCTGAGTATGTAGAAGCAAATAAGGATGTCAAACGAAACGTGAGAAATGACAAGAGGAAGTACATTGAAGACCTAGCAAAAGAGGCAGAGACTGCGGCCAGTCAACACAATATGAAAACACTTTATGATACAACAAAGCAAATGTCAAGTAGGTTCAAGGCATCTAACCACCAGATCAAAGATCTAAATGGACGCCTGTTAACAACAACAGAGGACCAGAACAAGCGATGGGTCGAGCACTTTCAGCAGCTCCTAAATAGACCCCCTCCAACAAACCCCCCAGCATTACTACCTTCTGACCAAGAGCTAGACTGTGAACCTCCAACTGAAACAGAAGTTAAAAAAGCAATTAAATCACTAAGGAACAACAAGTTGGCAGGCCCAGATGACATCCCGGCGGAGTTACTGAAAGCTGATATTGACACCTCAGTGCACATGCTGCACGGCCTCATAGGAAAGATCTGGGATCAGGAATCTATACCATCCGAGTGGAAAGAGGGTCTTTTGGTGAAGTTACCTAAGAAGGGTGACCTAAGCTTGTGTAAGAACTATAGAGGAATCATGCTTTTGTCAACAGCAGGGAAAGTTTTAAATCGTATTATTCTTGAACGCATGAGGGAAGCGGTGGATGAGATACTACGAGAAAATCAGGCAGGATTTAGACAATCCAGATCAACATCAGACCAAATAGCCACCCTTCGTATAATCGTAGAACAATCACTTGAATGGAGGTCCCCACTCTATATAAATTTTATAGATTACGAGAAAGCATTTGACAGTCTGGACAGAAACACCTTGTGGGATCTGATGGCCAGCTATGGGATTCCTAGAAAGATCATATCATTAGTAAAGAACACATACGAGGGCATGAGCTGTCGCATTTTGCATGATAGTGGTTTAACCGAAAAGTTCAGTATTAAAACAGGTGTAAGGCAGGGATGTCTCCTATCACCGTTCCTTTTCCTTCTTGCCATTGATTGGGCAATGAAGGAGACAACATCTGACTCTAGGAATGGCATACAGTGGACCCTTGTAGACCAACTCGAAGACCTGGACTTTGCCGATGACTTGGCACTTTTGTCTCATACCCATTCCCAGATGCAAGCGAAAACCTCAAAACTCGAATCTATCTCATCAAAACTAGGACTTAAAATCAATACCGACAAGACAAAGATCATGAGGGTGAATAGCAAGTCCAATGAGCACATCAGTATAGCAAATCGTGACACAGAAGATGTAACATCCTTCACATATTTAGGTAGTGTCATAAACATCACTGGAGGAACAGACGAGGATGTACTGGAAAGAATAGGGAAAGCACGTAGTGCATTTAATATCCTAGGGAACATCTGGAGATCGAGGGAAATAACAACAGCTACTAAAATTAGAATATTCAATTCAAATGTGAAGCCCGTACTACTCTATGGTTCAGAAACATGGAGAATGACAGAGAAGACCGTGTCAAAACTACAGACCTTCATAAACAGATGCCTGCGCAGAATCCTCCAGATTTACTGGCCAGATACCATCAGCAATGTTACCCTGTGGGAGACTACAGGTCAACTACCCGTCAAAGAACAGATTAAGAAAAGAAAGTGGACATGGATCGGGCATATACTTCGGAGATCAAACACCTGCAAAGCCCGGCAAGCACTAGGCTGGAACCCTCAGGGAAGTAGGCGGAGAGGAAGACCACGAAACACCTGGAAAAGAGACACAGAAAGGACCATCCAGTTGAAAGGCTACACCTGGAATCAGATTGAACAGAGGGCCAGAGACAGAGGAGGGTGGAGGCGCTTCATTTGTGGCCTATGCTCCGAGATGGAGTAATAAAAGGCATCATCATCATCATCATCATCATCATGTACAATCTATGTTATATACTTTTAGTATAATCAGAAAACAAGATGTATACAAAAAGTATACATCACTAGAACTGCTGTTAAGTTGCATTTGTTTGCAGTATACAAAACGTATACTCCAGACAACCTGTTTAGTTTAAGCGTACCCCAGCAAAAATATTTCGTGATCACAACGTGATCACAGATCACGGGTGTGATCACTCTTTTTAGCGTGATCATACCTTTTAGCTAGCGTGATTAACTCTTGATAGGAGTGATCATGGGTGTGATCACTCTTCTAAGCCTGATCACATCTTTCAGCTAGCGTGACGACCCCTTGATAGGAGTGATCACGGCTGTGATCACTCTTTTTAGCTTGGTGACACCTTTCACCACATTAATGTTATTAAGTCAGTTAGTTCGTAACGTTAGTACGTTAGTTAGCACAATGTTATTAAGTCAGTTAGTTCGTAAGTTAGTTTGTAACGTCAATACGTTAATGTTAATACAGCACAATGTTATTGAGTCAGTTAGTTCGTAAAGTTAGTACGTTAGTCAGTACTTGTTAAGTTAGTATGTTTACGTCACAATGTTATTTAAAAGTCAGTTTGTAAAGTTAGTTCGTACGTAAGTCTGTACATAAATACGGCTAAATCTTAAGTCAGTTAGTTTGTACGTTCTTAAAGTTAGTTTGTTATAGACTTGATATTTCTTTTTCATTATTTTGCTATCTATTCAACTTGATGCTTACTTGTTTGTACTTGAGTCGCATCTCTGAAAATGTTGTTTAGAGATTTAAAGCCGTTTAAAACAATAAAACTGACGTTAGTATGGAAAGTCTGGTACTAAGAGAAAAAATACAAAAGGCTGCTCTCAAAGCGGGCAGCATTTGAATTTGCCGCACATGCTAATTTACGAGGTAGTTGACGGGAAACAGTAATTCCACCCACAATGTTGTTTGTACTCTACAAATCCATGGGAACTGTATCAGTAGAAAACTGAATTTGAACTAACAATGGAAAATATATGACATTTTATTCACCTAAATTAATTGTTAACTTCACAGCTGTAAACAATCATACCGTACATGTTGCATGACAATAACTTTTAACTTATTTTTTCGGAAAATCAGAGAGTTCAAGAAATCGGGAGTAAAATTATAGTGTTTGACTGCGAGGGGAGGGAACGACCTTTGTTTCGAGTTATCAGGAGGTTCGAAAATTGAGGTTCGAAAAATCGGGATTCCACGATACATTAGCTATGTGTTTACAATAACAACGTTCCATCTTTACATTTTATCAGCTGTGTTCGGTTACGTTAGGAAAACGTGATATCATCCATGAATTTTCAAAAATGTCAATGAAGACACATTTTTGGCGTATTTGTTCAACAGATATTATGACAGGTCCTAATTCGTAGCTTGGTTCGACGTAAAGGTGATGTTTTACAAGAGACTTGCCATGATATCTCTGTGAAACATTGGCAATTCTATTTCGGTCAGGATCACTGACAGATAAAGACCGCAGACTTTGGTCAAAGTCATGCACATTAAACTCAAAATCATTAGACCGTTCTTTCAGGTTATCGCAAACACAAATTCCTTTGTTGTTTAATTTCAAAAATAGCTTGACTCTACCATAACAAACTGAGTCTTTATCGGTGTATTCGATAATGGTCGAGTCAGTCTTCCATGTTTTGGCCAGAGAGGAATAATACTTTTGCCCTGAATCACTCTCGAATCGACAGAACGTTTCTAAATGATAATCGTTTCGCCATCTGTTGGCAATCACAAAGATTCTCACAAAGGTCAAAGGATTGGCATCAATTACATTGTTCTTAGTGTTCCCGCTCAAGTACCCCCCTTCTACCTTACAAGATGTCTTGTAACTTCTTTTGGAGCAGCCTGTCAGACCTCGCAATAAACGTTTCGTCTCTTTTGGCACAGCGGTCTTCAGCAGAATTTGTTTTGTGAAGGTAGACAGACCAAAACAAAGTCCAATGGCGCTTCCGATTTGCTCCATCGCGTGGTGAGTTCCATGTACCAGGGGCTTAATGAATGCATTCATACCTTCAAACGCAAAACAGCTATATGCCCAAATCGGTCCTCTTCTTGACACGTAATATGCGAGATGCTGCAGGAGGTGAACATTCATGGTGCATTTTGTTGGGCCATATAGTATTCCCATTAAGAGAACAAAATCTTGTAGCATCTGATCTGCATTTCTGAGGTCTTTGTTTGAAATGGAATCTGAACATAGGATTCCTTTTCCACCAACAAGAAGTGTCCAGTGAAACAAATATACAGGATTTAAATTTTTCCGAAGGACTGCCACAGAGTAGTGTAATAACCAGTTCTTCAACTTGGTAGCTTTCCAGTGGTTGAGGTCATCCAACGATCTTGGCAGTCTTTTGACTATATCCGGCGGCTTTATTGACAGAAGTTGATGGGACATGCGAGCCTTACTTGCTCCCACATAAAAATCCTTGTCTTTGTTTCCGTCAGATAGCTGTAGATTCATGATGTACTTTACAACGCCCAGACAAACACAGTGCATCCAGTAGATAGCAAAAGAGTTAACCAGGTCGAAAGGATATGTGAGTTTGGCAAATATCGAGTGTCCTTTAACACCCATCACAGCTTGTTTTTGAGTCGCTCTCGTTGCAAATTGAATCTGGTCTTGGTGTGTTCTTTTCTCAGGGTTTTGATCATAAGGCCAGCATCTGTGAATGTTAAATTGCCCATAAGCAGTTCCCTCGGATTTACATAAGTGGCAGGCACATTTACCGTTGAAGCGTTTCATGTTCATAAGGGCAGCTCGGGCGGGTAAGTCTACCGTGGCTACAAACAGCATGCACCAAACTGTTATGTCTCCATCTGGGGTACCTGGTACTTGAATTCCGGAGCCATAAAAAGAGTTAAGCTTTTCAACCCATGGATTTAGCAATGTAAGCATGTTTGGGTCATGTTTGTCGCAGTAGATATATGCGGGAATGATAAATTTCTTTTTAAACCTGTGTTTCTTTGGGAGCTCATTGATCATCAAATAAACAGGCCAAAGATGGCCAGCCCTCGACGATGAATATTTGTTTACTCCGTCAGTGTTAATAGTAAAGGATATGTTGTGAGGTTGAGAGAGGAAACCTCCAGGAAATGCGAAGTTTTTGTAGTCAAGTCCGTGGTATATATCATGTATCGTGTTTGTAGCCGCATGTTTTATCTGCTCTTTTCCCTTTTTCAGTAAATTTAAGAATTCAGAATCTTTAAAGAAGTCTTTGATTTTTTCTTCAAAATGTAGATCTAAAAAGCTAGAAACTGCTGCTCCTCTGCAACCAGCATTTTGACATCTACCTTTTACTTCACTAAAACAGGTCGCACAATAGTCAATCTTAGTAGGATCCTTCTAGCCAAAGTATCCCTTCATGAACAGCTGCATCTTGTAAACTGATTGAAAAGTTTTCTTGCACCGTTCGCCGAGCAATGCAGTTAGTAGGCGAAGAAGGTCTGTCCAGGCCGCTTTGCTTAGATTGTGCTTAAGAACAAATGAAACAATTAGGACGAAGGACACCACTTTTGATATTTTGCTACCTTCATAGAGTGGCTCTTCTTCTGGTTCAGTACTAACAGTTTCACTTTCGTTGTCAATTTGGACCTGCTGCTCCCCTTCGTTTGCATCATCAAAGCTTTCGCCTTCAGTGATGCTTTCAGAAGAAGTTGACGTACTTAGCTCATCAGAAGAAGATGTGTCTGCTTGATCTCCGTGTTGTTCGTTGGCACTCGGGTTGTAATTTTCATCATCTGAGTCTGTGTTGTCACTACCATGATAATCATCATGGTTTTTCTGTGCAAGTAAAGGTTCGTTTTCGGTTGAAGCAGCTGCACTGGTACTCGACTGTTTCAGGTGATAACTCTTTAACTGCTTACTAGGATTTTCTTGAGTTGCAAATTGTTTGTATTTACGCTTCACCTTTGTTTCAGTTTTTCGATAATAATACCTAAGCTGTCGGGATTGTATCCTCGGTTCCTGTTTCTCTGAATTACTGCTTGTACCCACATTTGACCGCTGTTCACACTCACTATCGGAACTTAACGACGAATCTTCACTGCAATCACTCATGCCTTCGTTTTCGATGTAACAACAATTGTGAATTTAGGAAACGAAGCTGTTAAATTGTACGAACAGGTATTATGTTTCCTTTCAGTATGACACGCGATCGTGATCCATGCATTAAGGTTACTCCAAACCTTCGCGGGGCTACATTGGTCGATTTTTTTTTGTAAAGAAAATGAAAGTTTGTCAGTTAAGGTATCATTTTCCGAAAAAAGTAAGTAAAAATATTAAAACGCGTGCGAGTTATTGAGAAAAAGATATTTTTTAATAAAAGTTAATAAACCGCCAAGGTGTCATAATCCATTTTAGTCATTGTCTCCTTTTCGCGGCAAATTTATCCGGGAGATCCTATTTCAACTCATTAGCATTTCTTGTTTACACTCAAGTGTGGTCACGCTTTCCAAACCAAATCTTCTCGATTTCGTCGGCATGAAACCTTCCAGAACGGAGAAAAGTCCTTGGATAAAAAGCAAAGCAAAGCCAGGACCAAAAAAGAAGAAGATCGAACAAAATGGCCATACTATATCCCCGGTACTAAACCCTACATCAAATACTTTAAAATTTACTGGACACAAAACTTACCCAAGAGATCTCATCTCCGCAATGAGTGCCTCCTTGAACCCGCGCTGCGGCGCTGGCTCCTTCGTTTGTTTTTGCGAAGCACGTCGCTTTCATTTTGTTTTCCCCATGATTGACCACAGCTAAAACCTGTGCGCCTGAAACATGACTGCGACACCATCGCTTTCCCGCGAAGCTCAAGTTTGCGTGCTGTCAACACTGGGGGTGCTGTTATTTCATTGGCTCGCGGCTTTTCATGTTTTATTTATGTGTATAAATCTTTGGAAGGCGAAAACTCGCACTCGTTTTTCGACAGAATCTCTTCTCCTTAAATGAATTAATAGGGTAAGTAGATTTGACGGTTTTCCGTGAAATTTGGTCAGAACATTCCCTGATAGATATAGAACAAAAACATGTCGGCGATTTCCCTTATTTTAAATACTTTCCTCGTGCCGGCCTTTAACGCAGCAAGCTATGCGATTTTTTCGATAGTCAAAATTGACAGATCTATAAAAAGATAACCAATAGAAATAAAAGAAAATGCCGACACGTTTTTGGAGATTGATGCCTTGTGATTAACACTATGCAGTTATTTTGCATGAACAATTGCATTTGATACCCGATTAATTCGCTTGAACGTCAGTCGGTCATTTTGGAGTTGACGGTCTCTGCCGCCTTTGGAAAGCAAAATCCAAAACAAAACATAATTTTATTGAATTGTACATTTTATAACCTTTCTTTTGATATATAGTTTGTAGAGGTTTCCTTGAAGACGGCGCGCGTACGAATTTTTTTCTGAAGGACACCCACGAAGGTTTGGAGTAACCTTAAGATCCATTTATCTGATTGACAGGTAATCCGTGATTTACACACACGCACGGTAGCAGGCAGGAGTCATGGAAACAAAGTACAGTCAGTTTCAGTCAACTCACTAAGAAATGCACCTTTCTCGACAAAAATGTGAAATAAAACCGAATTTTACCTTTGTACATGTATATGAAAGTATTAAGATCACCAGTCTGGCTGGTTAGAATGAATTATGATAGTCACTAACTAAAGCGCCCTTGAAAAAACGCCATATCACATTTCTGCTGTCATTCATTTTATAAATTCTTTCTTGAGAGGTCAACCTTCAGTTGGGCGGGAAATTTGTATTCTGGGCATCTTGTTAGTGCTTCATAACGTTCGTTTAACCTCTGAGCTGCTTGAAGCTGTGATGGCCGTGTTTTACGCCGTAGAATTTCCTTCTGAAGATTCTAAGTCCAGGGGGCCCTACACCATATCCGAAAACAAAGTTAGAGTGAAAAACGGAAAGACATACGTTCTTTGGTGTGTTGTTGATAAAAATGGCGATACCAACGAGCAGTATTTTGAGGCCACAAATCTCAAGAAAGGCTCAAAGAAAGAATGCGGTGGATTTATAGATCATCTCAAAAAATCGCGTGAGAAAGCCGACATCAGTAATAAGGATGGGCGAATTCGCAAGAAGCCAGCAAAACTGGACGATTATGAAGATCCAAACAGTATAACTCCTCAAACAACCAAACCGCCATCAAAAAGGCCTAGAAAAGCTCTCTTCCAAGTTCAATTCGACCAAGAAAAAACAATTCACGATATGAAAGTTTCTTCTGAGGAAGCAGGAGATGATGATGAGGATTTGGAGGAGGATTTTGGCGGCCGTAACGACACCAGGTGCACCCATACGCTCGAAACGTGAGCACGAAAGCACAAGTTTCATTGCAACACCAAGTAGCAAGAGTCCAAAAAGTAAACAGCTAAGGACAGCTGAAACTGAAAGCAGTGGCAACTCCAACCTAATTCTACAACGTTTAGATGATATGGAAAATGCAATAATGGCGAGTGTCACGGCTGCCCTTACCGACTTCAAGGCCAAGATAGAATTGCAGCTCAAAGAAGAGATGAAGAAGTTAGAGGATAGCTTGGTTGCAAAAATAACAAAAGAGGTTGATGACAAGCTTAAAGAAGTCAGAGATGAATTTAACCAGAGTACGACCTTTATTGAAACATCTCTGCGAGATGAGATTGCCAATGTACGTGAACATGCCATTCACAATGAACAGTACTGCAGAAAGAACAGCATACGCATATCTGGCATAATTGAAGAGGAAGGCGAAGATGTTGAACAAAAATTTTAAAGTTGATATCTCAAGGAGTGAGATTGAAATATCTCACCGCGTTGGCCGACAGCACCAAGACGCGAATGGACGACAATGGCCTAGACAAGTGATAGTGAAGTTTGAAAGCCACAAGGTAAAAGAGAAAACGATGAGGGCAAAATCACTGCTTAAAGGGACTAACTACAGTCTGCAAGAGGATCTAACTCCAGCCATCTACAAGAGATTGAAGGAATTAACGAAATGTTTTAGAGTGGATAAATGTTGTTCCGTTGATGGTAAAGTAAAAGATAAGCTTAAGAATGATGAGAATGTCAGAATGATTCACAATGATCTGGATCTTAAAAATGTGATCAATGGAAGGTAATCATTTTAAGTTACTACTAAATCTAACCATGATATGACTAGTTTAGATCAAGAATTCACTCTAACCTACTCTGATTTACATGATGAAGAACTAAGTGAAGAAATTTTTCAAGCTCATCGTTTATTACAAGAAACAGATCAGATACAAAAACTTAGAGATTTGACATTTAATCCTTTCTCGTCACGCAACGGGGAAAGAGAATATTTAACACTGACCCCAGACATTGATCCTGACAGCAATTATTTTCATAAAATGATACAGATGATTGATGACTGTGATTACCATAACGAAGACTCGTTTCAGCATGAGATTTCTTCCTGTGATAGAGTGAGTTTTTCAATACTTCATCACAATGTTAGAAGCATTGTAAACAAACATGATGATTTTGTAAATTTCTTAGCAGCTTTAAGATATGAATTCTCGGTGATAGGTTTAACAGAAACTTGTTTGACCAAAAATAACATGGACGAATTCTCAATTCAAGGGTATAATTTTGTTGGACAAACTAGAAATAGTAAACATGGGGGTGGAGTTGGAGTGTATGTTAATAAGTTACACCAATTTACTGAAAGACCAGATCTTTCTATGGAAAGACCAGATCTTTCTATGAACATAGAGAACATAATAGAAGCACAATTCATTGAATTGAAAGAAAATCCCCAAAACATATTAATACATGCAGGTGTAATCTATAGACCTCCAAACGAACACTATAATCTTTTTGAAGAACATTTATCGGATGTTCTAGAGTTAATAAATCGGGAGAATAAAAAATGTTTCCTAATGGGGGACTTTAATATCGATCTGTTGAAATACAACATAAATGATAATGCTAACAATTTTATAAATCAAATGTATGCTTCATCTTTTTATCCCCTTATCACCAAGAATAACAAAGACATCTGCAACTCTGATAGATAATATCTTTGTCAGCTCAATATTCGATATATAAAAGAGTAATTAAGTTTCTTGATACGCATGACATCTTAACTGAAAACCAATATGGATTTAGAGCTGGACGATCTACGCAACAAGCAATAATAGAGCTCATAGATAAAGTACCAATGGCAATTGAAAGTAATGAATATACTATTGGGATATTCTTGGACCTTTCCAAGGCATTTGACACTGTTAATCACGGGATACTACTTCATAAACTTGAACATTACGGAATTAGGGGAAATGCACTGGAATTGTTCAGAAATTATCTCACTTGTAGGAGACAAATCGTTAACTATAAATTTATTAAGTCAGATATGTCATTTGTTACATGTGGGGTACCACAAGGATCAGTTCTTGGTCCTTTACTGTTTCTGATCTATGTAAATGACATTTCAGAAAGCTCTAAACTGTCATTTCTGATGTTTGCTGATGACACAAATTTATTCCATAGCCACAAAAATCTTGCAACGTTAAGCCAAATTGCAAATCAAGAATTGGGAAAAGTTGCTAATTGGCTTGGAGTCAATAAACTTTCCTTAAATGTAAATAAAACGCAATATATTATTTTTAAAGCTAAAAACAAAAAAATTTCTCACAACATTGAGATCCAAATTAACAATCAAATAATTGAACAAGTCAATAGCACAAAGTTTCTGGGTTTGATTATGGACAAGGAACTAACTTGGAAACAACATATTAAGCTGGTAGAAACAAAAATATCAAAGATATTAGGTATATTAGTTAGAGTAAGGCGTTATATATCATTAACGACATTAGAAACCATTTATAATGCTCTGATCTATCCACATATGACATATTGTAATATTCTTTGGGCAAGTACATATGAAACAAAAATCAACGGTATTTACAAAATTCAAAAGAAAATTATTAGAATTATGACATTCTCAAAATATAGACAAGAGTCAAGACCACTATTTCAATCTCTGGGATTTCTGAACATATACGAGTTAAATTTTTACCTCATAGCGACATTTGTGCATTCCTATTTGCACGGAAATTTACCCTCAGTCTTCAAAGATTATTTTTCAACAAATGATACAATTCACACGTATAATACCAGATCTTCAAGAAAATTACACATAAGCTACAAAAGAACGAATTATGGAAAATTCTCAATTAAATATAAAGGAGCACAAATATGGAATAGTTTACCAACCATATTAAGAGATATTAAATCAAAATATATTTTTAGGAAAAAAATCAAGCAATTTATTCAACAAGAACATGATCTTTACCTTGAAGAAGCGTAAGGGCAAATACGAGCTGTTAAATTTTTCTTTTAATGATTGAACAATGTCGCTACACCTCTGTGTAGTCAAGCCACCATTACTAGTTAGTATTAAAACATTGTAGTATTGTTAGGGAGATCTCCTTAGAAAAGCGATAACAAGCTTGCAGAGATCTTCCTGCTACTTAATATCTGTTATATTCTTCTGAAGTGATGTAAATAAGATTTGAGTGGCAAATAAAGTTACTAAAGTTACTATTTGGATGAAAGCATTGTTCTAGCCTGCTGGAAGCAAAATGTGGCCGCCAAAACAAAAACCAACGGTTTTTCCCGCCCAAATCAAAGTGCCCTTAGTTCAAAGCCCAAAAAAGTTACCAGGCCGCCAAAAGAAAACATAAAGAAGGTGGAGAAATGCAAGAGTAAAAGTGCGCTAAAAAAAGCGAGGGAAGAAACTGCAGACTTGCAGTCTTGTGATATAAGTCAAAATTTAGCTCTTAGCATGATGAGAGTGATCCGTCACGGATGTAACGGCAGTACTGGACCAGTGGAGTTCAGCATCAATGTCTCTCGTTGTTCAACCTTTGTAGTTCTACGCCAGCAACTGTCCCAAATGATGGGAATACTGCCAGCAAACCAACTACTGATAATAAAGGGAAAGGAGTGGGTTATGGAAGACGACCAAAAGATATCCGAAGTTTGGTCTCCTCAGGAACTGGTTGCTATATCCGAGAAAAGCGCTAAATGTAGCGTAAGAGCCTAATATCTCTTCAACTAATTTGACATTAGGTCCACTCGAATATGCAAAACAAAACATTTTTTCTGTAGAAGACTTTTAGACTACTTATCATTGTACAAAAATGCCATTTATTGCTTTTGGATTGAAGAAAAGTCAATCATGGTACTTCTCAATATTTTTTCTTGTTTGACAAAAAGGAAAAAATGGCCATGTACCCTTGGGATGTCACGTCACATAAAAACAGTAATAACAAAATTGCTTGACTCGAACAAAAATTGTGGGGAGTTACATATGGATGACAAGAGGATTGACAGGTCTTGACAAAGCAATTGTTGGAAACGAGATCAACAAACATCTTTGACGAGGAACTGGAACATACACAGTAGCTCTTTTTAGATATTAATTTTAGACTTTAAATTGATGTTTCCTTGTTGATCTTGTTTAATTTACAGATGTTAATGATGGACTGGGAGAAAATAAAGAGAAAGTTGGAATGGTTGAAACTCGATTAGATGAGGAAAAAGACAATGAAGTGGAAGGTGAGAAGTTAAAACAGAATGACCATTAACAGTTCACGGCAATATATTTGCACAAAGCCTTGCATACTGAGTATACTTACATGTAAACCTTCGTATTTGTTACAAATTCAAGTTCAACTGAGAAGTGATTAACTTAATGAGGCGTTAAATCACATCTCTATGTAAAAGAGCGGTCAGTAATTATAAAGAATGAATGAATCACAAAACATTGATACAGATTATTTTAGCTTTGGAAGCTAAGC
>OZ026602.1:17222775-17252775 GCA_964020085.1 Micromussa lordhowensis | reverse complement strand
GACAGAAACAGGCCTTCTGGTATAATATGGGTAGAATTTGACCATGCACATGTAGGAGAAAAAAACTAGACATGATTATAGGCACTTATTTGTACAAGGTATTAAATGCACATGGACTCCTATCAAACCTTTTACTACACAGTTTGCAGTTGGAAGAAACAGAAATGCTCCGGTTGTAAGAAAGCAGTTTCCACTGAGACCTGCAGCTGCTAAAACCATTCACAGATCACAAGGTGATACGGAGACAAAAATAGTGGTCAACTTTAGCACTAAGAGAACCATACCTCACATGCATTACGTAGGATTAAGTAGGGTAACAACCATTGAAGGACTTTATATCACTGACCTTTGCGAAAGCAAGATAGCTGTCAACTCTGATGTGAAATCTGAAATGCAAAGTTTATGAAACAAAAAGCAACTTAAGCTTTCTGTTACTCCTATCTACCAAAAAGACAAAACTACTTTTAAAGTATGCTTCCTTAACTCAAGGTCATTGCACAAACATATTGAAGACATCTGCAAAGATTCAAACTTTTCGAGCGTTGATATCAACATTTTCAGTGAAACAAGGCTAAGCCATATAGACAAAGATTGTGACTATGCAATAAATATATATACTTTATTTAGAAATGACAACCAATCTGCAATTCTCAACATAAGACCTTATGGTGGTACAGCAGTGTACAGCTGAATACCTTTTGTTGCTGGATACCCACTTTGCCAAAACACTTATGGAGTTGAGTTAACTGTCATCAAAGTTACAACAATAGGCCTTTTGCAACAGTTGGTCACGTGACCGATAATTGCTAAACTTTTAGCTGCAGCTAAATGAATTTCAGAGCTGCAAAGAGCATGTTCTAAATAGCCAGGACACCAATTTTCAGACCAATGCCGTATAGGGTTGAGATTTAATGACGATTTGAATATTGCAAAAATTAGAAGGTTTTGTATGGAAGCGAGGAAGCTTTGCCCTCCAGAAACCTTTTCTGTTATCAATCACAACCAAAAGAAGCTGCTGGTATATAACTATTGGAGACAGAAAGAGGGGTACAATATTAGGAAGAATGGAAATTTCTAGGCCCTTACACCGAAAGGCAAAGATTTTATGGCAGCTTGAAAACTTGCAAAATTACAAGGATTTGTATGGAAAACTACTGGAGCGTGACTGGAGGGCAAAGCCACTTCTTCTCATACAAATCCTTCTAATTTCTAACGCCCATAAAAATCCCCCCTTAAAAGATATAAACCTGAAAATTTGCATGTAAGCTTATTTGGAACTGTTCTTTCCATTTCTGATAACATTGTGCATTACCAATGATTAATCAGTGTGTTCTTGAAAAACACGTCACGTGACCAACTGTTGCAAAAGGCCTATTCCTCTTGTTACCATAGTAGGTGTCTATCAGTCACCAAAAGTTCCAATTGGTCTATTGCGCAGTGCACTAATGCAAGTTCTTAGTCTCCATACTTCTAACTTCAATATATTTATTGGCGACTTTAATGTCACGATGAAACAACAACAACAACAACGATATTAAATATTGGGAGAAATGTACACTCGGAAAAAAATCCGAGTCCCAGATGGGATTTGAACCCACGACCCTCCGTGATCTAGTCGGATGCTCTAACCACTGAGCTACTGGAGACTCTATGGTGAGCAAGGGTCAATTTGTGGGTCTTGACTGGAACCGCATCGCGCGGCTACACAGCCAAGTTTTGACTAGCACATGTGAAACTCACTAACAGCATCACGCTGTCACATTAAAGCATATCAAGATGCAGCCAACCAACCTCCAAAGTGAGTATGTTACGATGAAACAACAACAACAACAACGATATTAAATATTGGGAGAAATGTACACTCGGAAAAAAATCCGAGTCCCAGATGGGATTTGAACCCACGACCCTCCGTGATCTAGTCGGATGCTCTAACCACTGAGCTACTGGAGACTCTATGGTGAGCAAGGGTCAATTTGTGGGTCTTGACTGGAACCGCATCGCGCGGCTACACAGCCAAGTTTTGACTAGCACATGTGAAACTCACTAACAGCATCACGCTGTCACATTAAAGCATATTAAGATGCAGCCAACCAACCTCCAAAGTGAGTATGTTACGATGAAACAACAACAACAACAACGATATTAAATATTGGGAGAAATGTACACTCGGAAAAAAATCCGAGTCCCAGATGGGATTTGAACCCACGACCCTCCGTGATCTAGTCGGATGCTCTAACCACTGAGCTACTGGAGACTCTATGGTGAGCAAGGGTCAATTTGTGGGTCTTGACTGGAACCGCATCGCGCGGCTACACAGCCAAGTTTTGACTAGCACATGTGAAACTCACTAACAACATCACGCTGTCACATTAAAGCATATCAAGATGCAGCCAACCAACCTCCAAAGTGAGTATGTTACGATGAAACAACAACAACAACAACGATATTAAATATTGGGAGAAATGTACACTCGGAAAAAAATCCGAGTCCCAGATGGGATTTGAACCCACGACCCTCCGTGATCTAGTCGGATGCTCTAACCACTGAGCTACTGGAGACTCTATGGTGAGCAAGGGTCAATTTGTGGGTCTTGACTGGAACCGCATCGCGCGGCTACACAGCCAAGTTTTGACTAGCACATGTGAAACTCACTAATGTCAACTGGTTAAATGAAAAAGAAAAACTTCCTCTGCAAAATTTGTTCATGGAAGAGAACAATTACAGGCAATTAGTATCATTGTTTACTACTGATAACAGGACTACTATTGATCATATCTATACTAATCTACCACAATCACAAGTTAGTGGTATTGAAATTTTAGAGACATATTTCTCTGACCATAAAGGAATTTGCCTAGAAACTATCTTCCCTTGATCATAAAATACAACCAACCTTTATAATTGATATTTCTCAACATAATACTATTTGCAATGTGCAATAAATTATCATTTAAACAGAACAAAAAGTTTGTATGCATCATCTTTTTTTTTTACTCTTGTAAACCAAAATGACATAATTGACTTGGTATGATAAATATTAAAGCAACCCAAATTCCATGACACAGTAAAAGCGATAAAGAAAAATATCAACATAATTATTTACAAGTACTACTTACTGTACACTTATGTAAGTATTATAGCACCATAATAGAAGCATTTGTACATGTATATGTTAGCATTATATGTCTGCAACCATCTTTCACGGCCAAAAATGCCAACAACAAGCATCATATACTGTACTTGTTTGGCAATTAGTAAAATCTACTTAAAACTATATTGCATGGTGCTCCTTTCCTGAACATCACAATGTATACTGAATTTCAATGTCTTGGTAAGTATAAATTCCATAACATAAAGTACTTGGGGGATGGATTGGAGATAATTAAGGTATAGGTATAATTTATTGAATCTTCATAGTGCTCTTTTTCTCTCTACAGTAATGGCTGAAAACCTGTCACATTCTGACACATTACAAGGATACATCCATAATGTATCACCAGTATACCATGACAAGTATTTCGCGTTCCAGATCCAAGCTGAAAGTGAAACTGTCAGAGCAGTCTGTTTCTCCCCAAGAAAAAGGGAACAATTTGCTGCTTATAACCAGAACAACAGTCCTGTTAAATTAAAGAGGTTTAAAATTGACACTACATCAAATGCCAAAGATGTCCTCATAGGAGATGATGTTTTCGTGGAAGATTGTCCCAATATCAACTTTCAGAAATCAGAATTGCCTTCAACAATGAATATTGCAGTCGCAAAAACTGTTCATGTAGGTCAACATGTTACAGTAAAGGCTAAAGTAGCTAACCTTACTGAAGTACATACATACATACATACTTTATTTGATGAGTAGGTTTCGAAAAAGGCAGCCAAAGGCTGATGTGGACCTACTATTACAAATTATTACAAAATACAAACACTGATGATAAAAATTTACATATATATATATATAGTAAAGAAAGACAACTCTGGAAGGTTCAACATGGTACATGCAGTACTTGCAGACCCATCAAGTTCTATAAAACTGATCCTTTGGGAAAGTTTTGTGAGCAGTGTAGTAGCTGGAAGCACCTATATATTCAGCAACCTAACTGTTCGTAAAGACAAGTTCACCGATGAAATATATCTCAATACAGCACAGTCTGGAACAGTAGTAAACATAACAGATGACTTCCAAGAAATACTTGCAGTTGCTCCACAACCACCAGCAGAATATCTTGCCACAACTGCAGCTGGAGAAATCATTGGAGTAGAATCTGTTACAAAATACTTGTCCTGTTACAAGTGCAACAAAAAAATTCAACCAACAAAATCAGTTATTACGGAATGCCAAAACTGTCATCTGAAACAAAAAGTAGCAGCCACTAAAATGTATTGGTATGCCACTGTATTGTTCAAGAGTGATAACAACGAAGACTTTAGACTTACAGTCTTTGATACAGCAGTTACAAAAATCAATTCTTTTAAAAAAGAATTTACTAAGCTCACCGAGGATGACATAACAACAAATTTTCTTACCCTTCAATCTGTGATCACAGTTAGATTCAATAGTAAGACAAAGATTGTAACAAAAATTACAATCAAGTAACCTGAGCATCTTCACATCTAACTTTTAAACTACTCCATTGATGGAAAAAGAACTTATCTTCACAGACAATAACATTTTTAAGCTGCGTTGGCACATGGATTACAGTTAATTTTTTTATCTAGTTATAGCCTGGAAATTGTTATTACCCACTTGGGTTGTACATGTTCGGTTTCAGTTACTGTTAGTAAGAGTCCCTGTCCATAAATATCAAAAATAACTCGGCAAGCGTCGAAAATTCAATTTCGCTCATATTCTTATGGTAGATATGCTAGGGCATGACAAAAACTACTGGATAGTTTTTTTGGCAAAATATTCTTATATTTCAAAGAAATATGCAAATTACCAAATCCCGTTAAAATCGTCATTTGACGTGCCATTTTATTACACAACTTTGAGAGCCTCGCATGCAAAACCACATCATTCTTCCGTCTTTAAAACACTCAAATATTTTTGTGCAATGTTTAAATATGTACTGGGTTGATTTGGGGAAATGCTGCGTTATTTTTTGGTTGCAAAATAATTAAATTTCGCAGACATGTATTTCATTCTCTTAAAAGTACTTCGTAAAAATAATTGATTTTCATTATGTGTGAAACCTTTAAATGGATTAAGCTTCTGGTGGTTGAATCACAGAAGG
Source organism: Micromussa lordhowensis (assembly GCA_964020085.1). NCBI lineage: Eukaryota > Metazoa > Cnidaria > Anthozoa > Scleractinia > Lobophylliidae > Micromussa > Micromussa lordhowensis. Next base: position 17,247,547 of record OZ026602.1, on the reverse strand, counting down.
ATGGTCTACAGATTCCTATAAAAATTTCTTTGGGCAAATGATTGTGAGCGACGCGAAAGCTTTTCAAATTACGTTAAAAACGCAAATATCTGCCATGCGTCATCAAATTTCAATTTACGGGTTTAGCATGCGCCACATGTCTTGACCTATAAATAGACATGGAGCTGAAAATTTCGACGTGTTCTTACCTTATTTGCTATAAAAGGCAGTTTCAAAAGCGAATTTGACGTGTTTCTCTCACCATTCGTCGCATTTCAAGCGGTTAAGTTTGCTTCTGTTTACACAACATCCGATGTACATTGCCAACTGTATACTGTTCAATGGTCGAATACCAGGAATCTGTGATCATCTTTCGGCGCATATGATCACCACTGCATCTACCTAAGTCAACAATGGCTAAGTCATTCGTGGATAGTTGCTTGCTTTGTACGTACTACACCAAAATATTACATTTGATTGCTGGCCATTGCTCTTAAGCGTGTTGGCGCTCACAGTACAATCTTACCGCGTTCATCATCTGCTCGTCACGCAATGCTGTCACCGCATCTCGTTTTAGTGGGAAGAGGTATATCATAACAAATAAAATAATAATGATAATAATATTAATAATAATGCTACTACTAAAAAATAATAATAATAATAATAATGATGATGATGATGATGATGATGATGATGATAGTGAAGAAAACAAATATAAATTTTATATAACTGAAAATTCGTATTCATATTTTGTATAGAGCACTCTTAGGATAAGTGAAACAATTTATTCAGTGTTTATCCGTTTATATATCTGGCCATATTTGCAAAAACTATGCCCGCAGACAGCTTAAAAGACAGACCCAGCTCTGACCACCCCGACCCACCCTTCCCCCCAAACCTGGCCAGCAGATTGGCCCGTCACCCATGTACCTGGGTGGCAAATCAACGCAGAACCAACAGCAATACAGTCAATATCAAGATTATTTGGCACTGGAAAGCCGACGTTTAGCTAAGCGAAGGTGTCAGTTTAATTAAATGGCGCGTCAAATGACGATTTTAACGGGATTTGGTAATTTGCATATTTCTTTGAAATTAAAGGATATTTTGCAAAAAAAAACTATCCAGTAGTTTTTGTCATGCCCTAGCCTATCTACCATAAGAATATGAGCGAAATCAAATTTTTGACCCTTGCCGCGAAATTAAGAATTTGTCTGATTTTTACAGGCAGGCACTCCTAAGTACCTATTAGTTATAACAAATACAAAAATAACTCTTTAACTTACCATATCATAAGCAATAAATATAGACATGACATTCATAGAATCAAGTGCTGGTTATAGGCTTAACAATTATGTTATCTGTTTATATTGTAACCTTCCAAATGTTCTTGTTCACCCAACAGTTGTTTTTAAAGCCATAATAATGATAGTTAACTGCCTGTTGCGGTTGTTTATATTGTAAAGCTGTATACACTCAATAAAGTACATGATTCATTTCGTAGTTCCTGATATCAGACAAAAATGGAATTGCTCCTATTACAACTATACACATCCTCTTCCCACTGAACTTTGAGTGGAACAATACCATACCTTACGCCTAAAAACAGGCTAGTAACTGACCTTACAGTTATTCACTTATCTGCAGGAAGCATTTAACAAAAATACTCCTATGCAAATGCTATCTTCAGTACAATGCCTATACCAGCAGACACGTGTACCCATTGGGTACCTATTTCTATTATGAGGTTGCCCTTGAACACAAATTTATCCTGAATAAACAATCCCCACTCAAAACGGCATGTTTTGCATACCACAACAACTTACGCAAACGTGAAAACAGCAAACAGATTGTTATCATTTTCTATCTGAAATCAACACCTTATTATCTTTAAAGACCTTCAGCAACGCCGGAAATAAGTTAATAACTTTTGTATTGCTTTTACTGACAAAACCATTATCGATTAATTAATCATAAACTGGCTTTCTTTGACAGAAAATATAAAACAGCTCATTTGTGAAATGCAAATGCAAATGAATTGTACCCTGACTTTATTATCACTCACTACAGTAAACCTTATATTCCATGCAGTGTCTTGATAGTACTTATTCAATTCACTTCACAACCGTGGCAAAAGTCCAGCCTTAACTGCGCTAGCGAATATTGGGGAAATTTTATGAAAGAGTAAAGAGTAGGGCCTGATGAAGTTCCCGATGCTGTGGTCTGGCCTTTGCTGTTGTACTGTGAAATGCTCGGAGATATTATCTCATATAAAGCTACTCCACAATCCGAGGGTAAATAAAGTATTCACTTCACTTAACTTCACTTCACTATGTAAACCTTTGTCCTACCGTGTGTGCGACTTGATTGTCGATCTAAACTTTTATGTATGTACGGACGATATGTTGTTATTATGAGTTTGCCTGCTAGCGCAAATTTCTCCGATACAGTAAAAACCCTCATAAAAGAACACGTGTTGTGGGGGTTCAGGCTGATGTTGTTCTTATATTGGCCAGTGGTAACACCCCAACTATAAATAACGTTTCTTAATGCCTCTCAACGCAGGAATGTTGAGATGGCCCAGTGGATAGCAAGTTCGCCTTGAAGTCCAGCCACCGAAGTAAAGCCGAAGTTCAAACCCTAGCCATCGCGCATTGCCGTGTTTGTTTCTTCCCCACCGTTAAAGTGTTACTTCCAGTTATAACTTCTGCATAAATTAATAAACATTTACTTTTCGTCTACATTAAAAGGTCCACGCAAATTCCCGGATGAAGGCCCATATATTGCTAAAACTCATTCATGCACATGCGCGTGCATGAATGAGTTAAAAAGGAGACATTCTTAACCTCCGTGGTTACTGTCGACAAAAATTGCAGCAAGCAATTGACGCTGCTCAAAAGGGTACACAAGAAGAAATCAAAAGAAAGCTATTAACGAAACTTTTGAACCAAAAGAAAAAGAAATCAAAGAAGACTCAGGGTGACCCTGACCCCAAGCTTACATCAAAAAGTGAAACAGAGAAGAAGAAGAAGAAAGAAAGGTGAAACATCGTCGCATTCAAATGGGGTGGCTTTACTATGACGAGCAACAAGGGCGTTACATTGCTGTGCGCCTCAACAAGGGAGGAGGATCAAGGGAAGTTGACGTGCCTCTAAATGCAGACGTGCCCCAAATGATAGACATAGCTAAAGATCTCTTTTTTCCTGATGGAAAGACCACACTTGGGCCCCTCGCAGATATGGAACTGGGATTAGCAAATTTCAAATGTGAAAATATTCCAGAGTTCAAGAAAGCTTAACCCTGCAGAAGTACATAGATACATTCAAAGCCACACACATACACTTGTATGTGCAAACGAAATGAGCCTAAATCCACTCAAGCGAGAAAATTATGACAAACAAGATGACAGCTTCTTACTCCGACCTGCCTTCTCTGTTCAGCAATCCGAAGAATCTAGTGTCTCTTTAATTGGCTCCTCCTTAGATAGAGAAGATCTGCGAAAGCAGAAGGAAGAGGAAAATATTGTCCTTAGCTGTTGACAAAGCTAAAGAGGAAAGTAAGAAACAGAAACTCTCAGAGGAGAAGGAAAAGGCAGAGCGGCAACTGGGCGTTCAGCCCGTGTTGAAATGGAGCCTTTACAAACGGAGCCTAAAATTGAAGTGTCCGTGAGGCATATCCACCATGGCGTTGTTTCCCGTTCTTTCCATCCCCATAAGATAATGTCCCATGTTTATGATTGGGTGGGTTCTGTAAGCATTTTACCAGAGTATTTCCAGCTTTATGGGTTTGATGGAAAGTGCCTTCTGCCTTCTGAATCAGTTACCGTGGCCAACAAACAGATGCTCTACTAAACTTCCGGGGTTTTGGTAACTGTGAACACAATTATGATGACACGCTACGCCTAGAGTCGCCAGCATCACAACTACCCTCTTGCCACGAAGTTCCTCCCGTTCCTGACCTGCCACCTGGACAGTTGATGGAGGACGACGATCTTGTGTAAGTATCTTGGTTTTGAATGGTTATTATTTTATCGGAACCGCACGTGGGTTGACCATCATACGCATACTCCATTCATGTAGTACGTGGAAAGAAAGTTGATGGGAAAGTGTAAGGCCAAATGTTCGAGAGGAACCTCGCTCTCATGATGACAATGTTAAAATTTTGGTGTCTGTCGTTTGAATGTACAACGGCTGCGCCTGCTCGGCCAAACGTATTCGCCCTTGCTTTTCTAAATGTCCTGTTCATTAGCAGGAGCAATTTCTGGATTTTTCTTTTTTCGTTTCAGGGAAATTGTTGGCGCCGATCCCTGCAGCAGTTCCATGCAGAGAAAAAACAGCGTGAAAGAGAGTAGTCATTGCTTGCATGGGGGATTTTTCATCAGTAAAATGCCCTATAATCACATATATAATCCTTGGATTCCCATTTTCATTGTAGGCTCTCGGGCGCCGGTTTCGCATGAGGGTCAATTCAGGGTCGTTATTCAATGAAAGCGAAGGAGGCGAGGTATATAGCAATAATCATAACTCACCCATTGGCCACTTTACTCTTCACAAGAATAAATGTAACATAAATCGACGTTACCGCGTTAAGGAATGGATGATACGGAAAGAAAAAATGGAAGGAAGGGCAAATAACTAATAACTATTTCTCAGGTAAACGAGCGGAAAGAGGTAGTGATAACAGCTCTCCAGAATCTGAGAAGCCGCCTGCAAAATCTGTGAAATTTGCAAAATCAATGTGGCAGAACTAGAGGACATCTGGAAAGTCCTAAAAACATCAAGGAAAATGCAAACAAACTGGTAGAAGAAAACAAAGTCATTCGTGAGCAGTACAATGAACTTCAGAAGTCACTGGAGTTCCATATAAATAAAATGGAGGAGCTAGCGACTGAGAACAAAGATCTCAAGAGTGAAGTGAAGTCCTTGAAGGAAACCTTAAATGAAGCTAACGAAGAGCGGTGTGACTACCGTAGAACTTCCGGTCACATGATTCCCTCTAGGGAATTGCATGTGGATTGCGTTTTAAGTTTTAGTTTGTAGTTTTGCGCGAAACAGTTTTTCAATGTCACGTCAAATCAAGTTAAATATTGTATCTTTATGATGAAATGGTCAAATATATGGTTTTAGCGAGTTCAGTTCGTTGGTAGAACTCACAGTTGAAAAACTGTTACAAATTTGTCTTCAATTGGATCTTTAGCGACGTGTTTGGTTCGCTTGGTTCTCGGGGAGAACACTGTTTGGATTTGCCGACATATTTGTCTTCAACTGGATCTTTAGCGACATGTTTGGTTCGCTTGGTTCTCGGGGAGAACACTGTTTGAATTTGCCGACATATTTGTCTTCAATTGGATCTTCAGCGACGTGTTTGGTTCGCTTGGTTCTCAGGGAGAACACTGTTTGGATTTGCGGCTAAACTTCAGAACACCCGGCCACGATTGTGTGACATTAAATGCCTGCTCCAGCAGTCCCGCAGTCAATAAATATTGGCATATGGAAACAAAAGAGAAATACTTAAGAAGTGTGCTCGCGCAGTCCCGCAGTCGTCCGCAAATCAAAAACTTCTCACATATTTTAATTTCAGTTATTTATTTATAATATACAACTTCAACAACAGTTCAGAAAGATTTCCACTCATCTTTTGCTCTAATGCGTTAATCAGCTTGTGCCTTTGCTTTTGAGTCCCTAATTGGTTACGTAGATTTTTTTTACATCATTCAAAAATACAGCAAACAAATCCTCGTTTCTATGCATATATCTCCACATAAATTCTGCCAAATATGTAGGAAAAAGATGTTTTCTAACTCCAAATTTCGGTAGTTTGCATTTCGCTTGTCTCCAGTGACCTTCGAGTTTGTTGGTGTTGTCACCATTTTTGTTTACAAATTCTTTTGAGTGGTTAACTGTTCTGTGGACATAACCATGTTTCTCCAGATTACAATACGCTTTCCAGCAGTCTGATACAATAATTGTACCTGGCTCAATCCATTTCTGAATAATAGGCAACAGTGTTGCTTCATCTCTTTTCTCAACTGCCACTAGGAAACATTTCCTGCTGTCTTCCTCAATGCCGCTGAATACCCATTGTCCTTCCACATGATGTCCTCGATGATACTTCCTTTTCCCAAATTTGCTTTCATCAATCTGCACAATCTTTCCCTCTCCCACTAGTCTCTCACTGTTTTCAAGCAGAGTGATTTCACATACTTCACGACAAAAGCTATCCCAGTCGACACCGGTACTTTCAGCCAGTCCTAGCTCGTGTTTTATCTGTGCCTGATCAAGGTCTTGACACCACCAATACGTCAGTTTAAGAATCTCTTCTAATGTCATCTTGCTTTTTTCAAACCAGCCTCCTTTCCTGATCGAAATCTCCACCTTATGTCTTTTGCCCTTTTCTTGCCTTCTACATTCCCACTTGAACAAATCGGATCGATCCTTGCATCTTGCCCAGCCCATTCCACCATCGCACATGGGACACAAACGTTCCTTTGCTATTAGACCTTCCTCAATCAACCAGTCAAACAACATCTCTTTATCCACCATTAACCTCACCAGGTCATCGTACTGCCACTTCTTGTGTTGGTTGTTTCGGCCATAGCTTCCTGTTTGTGAAATTCCACACTGCGTTGTCCGCTCCTCCTTACCTTTCGGAACTTCTGGAATGGTTTCAAATTATTAGAGTCGCTTGGCGAGGCCGTTTTTGATCGTATCGCAACTTGAACTGCCTTGTCAACCATACTTCTTAAATTTCCCTCAAAATATTCACCTCTGCAATTCACTAAATTAAACTTGCTACCTCGGAATTTAAATATTACGTTGCACTAGAGCAAAGTCCCTTTCAATTGTTAGTTATTAATCTCGCATCTACAAGTTCCCGCTTAACTGTTATTTACATGTTCATTGTCCTAAAGCGAACTTTAACATCCCGCCTCAAAGCCGCTACTAATCAAAGCACACGCTTATTCCCATACCAATTCTCACTATTTATTTCTATGTAATCAGCACGCAGCCCATATGCTAAATCAACACCTTTTCTTTACATTTCAATAAACCACCGCACTTTATGAATCATATGATCACAAGCACTTTTTCAAGCATCCTGGGTAATTTACTAGAGCGCTGCGCATGAACATACCTCGTTCTAAAATCCATCAGCCAAAACAAGCGCATTACACGTAAAAAGACCACGATCTCTAATAATCAGCACGCAGCCCATATGCTAAATCAACACCTTTTCTTTACATTTCAATAAACCACCGCACTTTATGAATCATATGATCGCAAGCACTTTCTCAAGCGTCCTGGGTAATCTAATTTCCTCGTTCTAAAATCCATCAGCCAAAACAAGCGCGTTACACATAAATAGACCATGATCTCTACTAATTCATGAGCCGAAACCTGGAGTTTATAGCAACTTGTGTTCCCTTTCCATTCATTTTCTTGCTCCAACTACAGATATTCCTGACAGAATATAGAAGACCCAAAATGTTGTACCATTGCACAGTTATTGTTTCAATGCAAATTGATCAAAACTTCACACTCGATAATTTTAACAAGCCGCAAAATAAAGCGACTAATGCAAAGCCATTTTTATTTGCCGCTTGTCACATTTCTTTGTTTATGTTTACGCCGGCATACTTATAAAACAACTATTGTAAACAAGTTTAATTTTCAGTCTCATTAATCTCTGTTGACAAAAGCAAACCGCCCCAGCATGAAATAAATCAAAAAGTTTTTGAAATCGGATATCAATTCACACAATTCATTGAAACACTATATGCATCCTCCTTTGTTCGTTTTAAATTTACCAGTTAGTTACGCCCTGAAAATTTATTTTAATGGAAGTCTTACACCCACAATTAATTTTCTCGCATTATTTGACCCATAGTTCCCAAAGGACTCCAAAGGATATTGACTCCTTAGCACAGACTTGCGCGCGTGAACTACTATTGGTCATACTGTTATGCGACACAATGGCACAATTACTTTCAATTGCAAGCCTGCCTTTTCATTGGTCCATTTTTAATTTGCGCAAACTTTAAACTACAGCTTTCCACTAACCACGCTTCACTCAACATCACCCGCTCAATCGTGATCAGAAGTGTTTATTATCATTCCATCCAACAAGTTCGAAATGTATGCCCTTTCAAAACTAAACAAACAGAACGAACAGACGTGGGTGAATATGCAAAAGAGACTGAACGAGGTCCAATTTCCTTATGCCAGACTTTTTGAAAGTTCAGATGTGCGCAACTTCGTGAAAAACAAAGCACTTTCAGTTGGTAGCTGCGAAGGCTATTTCATTCCATCGCTATTAACAACTACGGCCTATGTTCTGGCGTCTAATCAAGCAAAAGTGAAAACATTAACCCACAGTCAGCCATTGAATGTCTATACAATTTTTGTTGGATATCCAGGAACAAGTAAATTCCTTGCATTCTCGTTACCTACAATTGCCAGTAATCTTGGTCATTTCAATTTTATTTTCACAACCAGCACTATTACACTCTGTAGTTAGAACTTTCTAATTATTGTGCTCTTATCAATCATTACAGGAAAAGCTTCTGCAATCCAGTATGCCGCCCAGGATCCCCTAGAACATTTAGATTTGACTGCATCCATCATCAACAAAACGACGTCCTCGGGACTTACGAAACTACTAGCAACGCAAAGGAAAGGGTTTATTCTATCACCTGAAGTGTTCAATGTTCTTAACAAACTGATGAAATCTGATGAGGATAACGCGACCGGCGATGTTCAGTTGCTATGTAAGCTGTTTTCGGGAGAACGATCCTCCTACAATTACTCAACAGAGGAGAGCTGGATAATCCAAGCGAACACGCCGTTCAGCATTCTGGGATCCACACAACTGCTAAACGCCGCTAAATTGATCACCAAAATGGATCAAGGCCACGGTCTTATTGATAGGACGCTGATCGCTACCTCACTGGCATTGAGACCAACGCTAACATAAATGGAAAAGTGCTAAACAACAGCTTGAAACTGAAGTAGTTGAAGACTTTGCTGAGTACTTCAAAAATATCACCGAGACCTCCCTGCAACAACGATTGCACTTCAGCGACGAAGCGCAACTAAGAGATAACACTGACCAATTTGTCACTGAGGTAAATGATGCCATCAGAGAAGGGAAAGTTCCTCCGAAGTCAAAACTCCCAGAGCTGGTGCCGAGAGTTGCGACCGCCCTACACGTGTTCAACCATGCAATGACCGAATTGTTAGCGGGTGTGCCAGCAACATCACCATCAGCAGAAATTCAGAAGTCCACCTTAGAAAGAGCAACAGACTTTGTAAACCACCTAGAGAGCCAGAAGAGCATTCTATGCCACGCAAGTTACACTTCACACATTTAATGCACAATTCTTATTACGTTTATAGCAAATGTAACAGTAATTACCAAAATCTAAATCGTGCAAATACGTACTCTCGCCTGATTTTCAGTTTACACTTAAACTTAACTGTACCACTGTACTCTCCGAACTCCAATTCCATGATATTGCACACAGATGCCCAGCATGAAACATCTTAAGTAGAATATCTGTAAAAAACTTACACAATTTATACTTTAATTTTCAGTTCTTAAAGGAATTAACGAACGCCGCTTGCGATAAGACAGTTGAACAGCCTACAATGCAAACCATCCGTGACGAGATGCTCCTATTTCAAGGGCCAGCTGTATCCTTCAGAAGCTTCAAGCACGGAAAGAGATCCCACAAACATATCTCGGAAGCAGAATACACCACAGCCACACAATCCCTGCAACAGGACGGATTTGGCCGACTAATAGAATTCAGCGTCGCAAGAGCCCAAGCAAAATGCAAAGTCTTCATCAAGTCAAAACCAAACCCATGGCCAGCCACCACTGCAGTTAAGGACACTGATTTCGATAATGCTTTCTCTAAAGCCGTACACAGTGACATTTCTGCTCCCATGAGGGCTTATTTACAAAGTAATAATTACCTTCCATCATAACTTTCCCAGAAATTTGTAATACCAGTGATCGAAAGTACAACCAGTTTGAATGCCTATATTTAGAAACTAATTCTCTTAAATTTGTTACATCCTCATAATATTGCATTTACCATTTGTGCACGCGTTTTACAACATTGAATTTAAAAAGTTGCTGTTATTTACTTGGACTTTATAATACTAGATGATGTATGTCTGCTCTCAGCAAATAAACCACTTATGGATTCCATAAATGTCTTGTATTAATTTTATTGAACTTCGGGAAAGCGGGACTGCGGGTGCAATATTTTTACTAGTATAACTTTCAATATTATTCGACTTCGGAACTGCGGGAGCAATAGTTTTCAACCCATTTAATATTCATTTCATTCCACTGCGGGAGTGCGGGACTGCGGGAGCAGCACTTTTACAGCCATTACATATTCATTTAATTCCACTGCGGGACTGCGAGACTGCGGGAGCAAGAGTTTTAAACCCATTTGATATTCATTTTATTCCACTGCGGGAGTGCGGGACTGCAGGAGCAATAGTTTTTAAACCCATTTCATATTCATTTTATTCCACTGCGGGACTGCGGGACTGCGGGAGCAGCACTTTTACAGCTATTACATATTCATTTAATTTCACTGCGGGACTGCGGGACTGCTGGAGCAAGAGTTTTAAACCCATTTGATATTCATTTTATTCCACTGCGGGAGTGCCGGACTGCGGGAGCAATAGTGAGAGCTACAGAGCCAAAAGAGCAAGAGCATTGTTTTACTCACGCAAAGGTTACGTTGGTGCCCTTACAAAGTTACAAGAAACTATTCAAGAACTGATGAGCGCTGGGGGGACTTCGGAAGAATTGAAGTCGAAACAAAAGGCATATGACGAAGTTTGGCGGAAATTCGTGGGTACTCATGAAGAGTATTTTTAATGTCTGGAATTACTCGAATATGAGGAGGAGCTAAACCAAGCCCATATAAGTTACCAACAACAGATTGAGCAGAAATTGACCTTTGATTCTAAAATTAAGTCATGGAAATTGGAGGCATTGGAGAGAGAACCGTATTCCTGAAAGTCTAACTGGAGTCGCAGTCACACAAGTAGATCCTCTGGTTCAAGTTCTCTCTCATTGGCCTTAGCCAAGAAAAAGGAACAACTTGCTCTTGTTCAGCTTAAAACCAAACAAGTATTACGTGAGCAAGAGCTGAAGCGGAAAATGTTGGAACTGCAGTATGCAAAGGAGTTTATGGAAGCTCAAATGGAGGAAGAAAGGGCGGCAGTAAGCTTCAATGTCTATGAAGAAGTTGAAGGGCAAGGTGCAAGCAGTAATGTGGAGGATTACGATGACCGATTGGCAGAGTTAACAACTGATGGGACTAACATGGGTGGCAACCAGGAGATGGCTGAAGTCATAGCAAACATGTTGGCTGTCGAAGAATCACCTGTTGAGAAACGTCCATCTGTGAGGCCAACTCCAGTCATTCAAGAGTCACCCAGGATATTGTCTGTAGTTAAAGGTGAGAATTTAGCCGAGCCTCATAACCAAGAATCCCCTCAGACACCATTAGCAAGTCCACCTGAGCATTGCACTCAAGCCATGGCTAGCTAGGCAGCAGCAGCACGCCCGCTTGAACAATCTGTGGCGCCAAGCCAAAGCATTGGAGAAGACGTTGCAAGAGTTCTACATCAAGTTGTTTCCATGTCAAAGGTTGAATACATGCAATTCGATGGAGATCCTCTGAAGTATGTTTCATTTATCCATAATTTTGAGACGTACCTGGAAAAGGACAATCCAGACAATTCAAGACGTTTACGGCTCCTAATTCAGCACTGTTTTGGTAGAGCAAAGGATGCTATTGAAAGTTGCGTGAACCTACCAGTGGATGAAGGCTACTATGTTGCCAAGAATGCCTTGCACGAGAACTTTGGCCTTCCACATATCATAACCAAGGTGCACATCAGACAATTGGAAACTTTACGCCCTTTGAAACAAGCAGACGGAACGAGCTTGCTGGAGTTTGCACGCCATTTGGAGGTGGCCAATAGAACACTTTCAGGCATGGGGTCTGAATATATCAGCGATTTGAATCACACAAATACATTAAGGAAACTTAACAAGAAGCTGCCCTTCTTTATGAGGATTAAATGGACAGAGTGTGCTGGAAGAATTATCTCAGCTGGTTTAAAACCACAGTTTGCAGATTTTCTAAAATTCTTAAAGGACAGAGCTAAGCTCGCTAACAGCGAATTTGGAGAAGACCTGACCACCAGTTCAAAGGAAAGAGTGAATGTGAAACAAAAGGATCTTTGGGGCCGGCCCCCCTCAAGGGTCACGTCACTAGCCACCGGTGTTCGAGGCCAGCAAGGGAACTTGCGCAGAATGAATCCGGCAAGACCTGTCTGTGTCGTTTGTCGTGGTCATCACGGAGTATGGAGGTGTGATAAATTCAAGAATCAGTCACATCAGGACAAGTGGAGAAACACTGCTTCCAAAATGACATTGCCTGGTCAATAGGATTTAATCGGTGGTTCCATCCCGACAAGACACACCATCATTTCTGAAGGCCCTGAAGTTCTGACCGAACGACACAAGCGACAACTAAGCGAATGCTTTGCATTTTTTGACATGTAAGCTTTCCTGTATAAAATCCGCCGTATTTCTGGTTTATCATGCACTAATTATTTACATAGACTAGACCTTTACCCATCAAAGGTCTTTTTTTAAACCTCAGTTATTTCTATGTTACCTGTAGACCAAGTTCTACTTTTTCTTATGTTGAATGTTTGCCACGTTGCTTGTATTAAGCTATCATGTCACTGATCTTGTTACAAATTTTCAACCTAAACGATATTGCCTTCAGTGAATATACATCATGCACCTCTGAATGCTGCATGCACATTTTCTCCCTGTAAATGAATTAATTTTGTTTGTTCCGCAGAAGGAGAGCAATCCACATTACAACCAAGCATGCCAACTGATAGTACCTCAAGGAGTAGCCATGGCACAAAAAGGCCTTATAATTGCTCAGTTTGTAAAAAACCTGTACGTTTGCATAACACTAGATGCAAGAAATGGTATTCTAGTTTAATTACAAGCATTTGCTATGAAGTCAAAGAAACATACACTGTAGTCCATCAGCTCTTTTGACAGTATTTTTGAAAAATTATAGTTTCATGGTTTCATTTTCAAGTTACCATAATATCATACTGTATAGGGCAGAGCCCGAGCTGTTTCTCATCTTTCAAATTATCAAGCTTTTATTCAAACCTAAAACAATGGAGTGTATAATACATGTATATGATGCTGCGTAAATTGCAAGTACACTCAGATTTGTGAATAAATCAATTGCTTTTTATAGTGATCACTCTTTGTTCATAGAAGTAGCATATCCTGTTGCCTGATGTGACTGATATTTGGTTCTAATGGTGTGATAAACACAGGCTGGGAGAGGCCTGGTATTATTCCATCCCATGTAGCCACAAAGCCATTGTGTGGTCCATCATGTGGTCCATTGGTATGCAACAGATCTAAGGAATGTGAAAAAGATGAATTTAAGAGGATAAGTGGTTCTTTTTGTGATTTTTGAAATTCTTATGTAGAATCCCATAAACTGTACCAATAGACCTTTTTACCGATACGGCGGCCATCTTGAATTCTATTGTTTTGACTGAGAAATTATGGGCTGCCGAGGGGGCAATCGCTGGAAAATTTATCGTATACACAGCTTTCAGGATAAAGTTTTACTGCTTGTCTCTCATATTCCATAACAAATATTACAAGCGTTACATCTTTCCGTCACGATATTTGGCAGTTGATCCTATGGTTATCGAAAAATTATTGTTAAAAGTTATCACGCCACAGTATTCTTTTTAATTATTTCTCATCTGCCCCCTGGGCATCCCATAATTTCCTCGGAATTCAAGATGGCCGCCGTATCGGTAAAAAGGTCTATTCAACCACATAAACTGGGCAAAAGATTTCTAGACACTTTTATAGAGGTTGTGTGGGCCACAGAGGAAATATTAAATAGAGGATATTACTTGCCCGTGCATGGATATGAATTGTATCTTCGAGTGTTCAACTTGATATCTCACGAGTGAGCGAAGCGAACGAGTGAGATATCGAGTTGAACACGAGAAGATAAAATTCATATCCACAAGCAGGCATGTAATATTCTGTTTATTATATAAAAATCAGTGAAATCCGCCGCTCTCAAAGGCGCGATTTATTATGTAACCATAACAATGGTGATCTCTTCACGTGTGAAGATAACATGTTATCTTCACTTGAGAAGAAACGAAGTTTTTGGGCGAAAGATCACTTGGTATTTCACTTGTGTTTATATAATAAATATGCATATTTGAGGGGAAAAAGCAGCATGCAGGTTTCGGCATCCATTGAAATATAACAACGGGGTTAGGAATTGATAGGTCTGGGGTTGTTATATTGAATTCAAATTCTTGTGTCTTACTCATTTTCTGACACTCCACTGCGGCAGCGATAGTTTCCTCCTTCCTTTTTCCTCAACAAAGGGGCCACGTGAGTGAGAACCGCACGGTTCGTAATCGCACCATAGTCTTCGTGTTTGGTAATACATTCAATGTTCTCAATTGACCCATCGAAAAGCATCTTTGCGGATGAACTAGTGACTTCCCGACAGCAGCGGTACTTGAGTGAGCCAACTAATGTGACAGTATTACAGTGACCACATCTGCACCTGATAGTGAACACAAAAACAAGGAGTTGAGTAGAGTGTGAAGAAGGCAGCGCTTGCTCAAATAATTTTACATACCAAGAGTCCAAAGCACAGTTCCTTTGTATCTTGCTTCCAAAACGACTGGAGTTAAACCATCGAGGTCTCTTTCTTCTTCGTGATCATCTGGGTCACTACCTTCATTCTGAGTAATGTCCGCGGGCGGCTCTTCGCAGTATGGTCGTATTTCGCTCTCAATAACCCTCCAATCTTCCAAAGAATCTTCGCTTCCATCCGAACTTTCCGCAAAAGACAGATTTGCTGGTTTCTGAATCGCTTGACATTTTCAAATTTTAAACTTGAGAGGCATAAAACGAGAACAAATTGCGCACAAACTCGGAGCTGGGTGCAACAAATGCATGTAAGAAAACTAAGTTCATCAAACCAGCTGACGTCACAAGTTCGATTTCTCGCCCCAGTCTCCAGGACAATCTTTAGGGAAAAACTAAGTGTTTTTTGGCCGGTAAAATTCAAAGAAAAAACACATTCCTTATTTTTTTTTAAATTGGTATTCTATTATTACACATATAAGAGAAACAAACGAGCCAAAAAAATATTTCGTGTCATATACACTTTTTCGTGTCATATACACTTTAACATATGCAGATCAAAGATGTGGCAGGACACCAGCAGGGCCTTCTCCTCATCCAGTTTTTTTTTATTAGAAATACAATACTAACAATACAATATCTAACATCACTTACACTTCTTACAATGCTTATTTACACTACTCTTCTTACAGTCACTAATAATTACACCACTTACAATATCAAGCTCTATTAACAACACAATCGACTGATTATACTATTACATACAAAAAGTACTATTTTCTTTTAGCATTGCATGATGACACATGCCAGCGACGGCGACGCCCAGTTAATTCTCTAACAAAAATAAACTACAATAAACTGATAAACAAGGAAGAATATGAGATCTAAGTTTAGACATTTATGCATTGGTCTTCCATTCTTTTCCTTAAAAATAAAAGGGCAAACACAAAGTTATGTGAGAAACTCCCATCTAATTTGAAAATTGCGAAGCTTTCCGTTTCTTATAGCAATTATTTCTACATTCCCAAATAGTTAATTTCCCTAAAATTATCAAATAATTTAACAAATCATTCCTTTTAAGTAAGCCAACCATAATATCCTTCAAAGACAAAGTTAAATATTCGCCACTAAGGTCAAACCACCAGACTATAAATACATTCCAAAAAGCTTGCACAAAGGAGCAGTTAAAGAAGAGGTGGTACAGATCTTCCGTATAGGTTCCACAAAAAGAACACTTATCAGAATCACTTAAACCTATTTTGAACAATTTATCGTTCGTAAACAAAATAAAATTCAGTACTCTGTATTGAAACAACCAAAGATACGTTTCGCTCACAACAAGATAAGGAATAGAGAAAACATCCTGCACATTTAAAAGTTCAAAATCTGCTGTCAACTTTTTAAAGGCATTTGGGATTCTCGCTTTACTTGATATCATCATAGAATAAAATTGTTTACACTTTGCCGTATATGCATTAAAAGCTTTAGACTTATAATCAAAATTCATCTACGTTTACCTGTTCATGCGGTATACGAGTCAAGTTTATAGGAGAAATGGGAGTAGATGGTGGAGGTCCATGTAGAGAATTCTACAGACTTCTTGTTGAAGCAATATGCACAACATTTGGACTTCTTGAAGGAAGTGACGGAAAAAAGATCCCGTCGCATAACTGGGCCGCACTAAAGGCAAGGAAGTTTGTCTTACAGGGAATAATGGCAGGAATGTCTATGTTCGACAGAGGGCCAGGCCTTCTAGTTTTCACAGCCCCATTGTTCCATTACATTGCCACAGACAGTATTGCCGCTGGTAGGGTAGAAGATGTACCAGATCCTGTGGTGCGCCATCATCTTTCCTTGGTGAGTAAATGTACTTTTGGTCACAGCGGGGAACTTTCTCAGTTGACAGAGGGTATCATTAAATCTACTAGGGAGAATTACGCGATCTGGCCTTTGTCCACTCATAACGTCCACTTTGCTTAATTGCTATTTTGTTTAAACCCATGTAGGGCACTACTATTCAGCCTCCAATATTAAATTAATTTGCCATATGCGTCAATCTTTTCATTTACAGCTGGACTCTGTGACAACAACTGAGCAGCTGAGGAGAACTGTGTCAGGGGATGACTTTGGAATCAGAGCTGAGGTAGACCAGCTCAAAGAGGGTTTTGCCAAGGTAGGGGTGCTCGCAGCAATACAAAGTAGGCTAAATCTTTGGAAACCTCTTCTGTGTCACACCGAAAGTCTTAAGAGCTGCAACGACTAAGTTCACAACTCTCCGAGGTCAAGGCCAGGGTCGACGCCATTGCAAACGCCATCGATGAATTCCAAGAATACAGCTTTCAATACAATGTTAAAATTGTCGGCGTTCCCGAGGTGTGTTCGGACGAGGCGGCATCAACAACAAGTAAGCTTTGTGTAAAATTGTTTAAAGAAATGGGAGAGAATATTTCAATCCAAGATATTGACATTGCCCATCGTGTCCCGCAAAGAAACAACACCGGAAATCCAAGGCCTATAATATGCAGATTCTTGAGACGGCTGGCTAAAGAATCTCTTATGTCTCATCGGAAGGAAATTAGCAATGTAACTCCATCTGCGCTTGGTTTACCTGAAGAGTCTTCATTGTCTTCGGCCAGAATTTATGATCATCTTTCACCAAGAATGCAAGCAGTCCTATTCCAGGCTAAAAAAGTTAAAGAAGAACTCCACTATCAATATTGATGGTCAAAGGGTCCCGTTGTTTGTTTACGAAAAGACTCCACTTCGCGTATAATCAAGCTCAAGAGCATGGCGGACCTCGACGAACTTAAACGTAGACTGGCTTCTGAAGGTTAGATTTTATTAAAATGTCTATTGTACTTGATAAAAATGTCTTCTCATAGAGCAAAGAAACAGTGCGCGATCGAAAATAAGACCCTACTCGCGCATTTACCTTATTATAACTGTAAAGTCCTGACTTCTGTACACCCACTGTTTAATAATTTAATTGATGATAATCGACCTTCTAGGAAATCGCTAGATTCTCTGAGTAGTCTCTACGACCTTAGTGTATTCCAGCTAAACTCTCTTGATAAAGATGTTGATCCTGATAGAAACTTCCATTCAAATAAGATACGCTCGAAATATTATTCTCCACACAGCTTTGCGCAGTTCATTAAAAGCAAACAGTTGCAATCAAAAATCTCCTTTCTGCATACAAATATACGTAGTTTAAAGAAAAATTTTGAAGAATTTCAACATCATGTTTTAAGTGAATTGAATTTCAGTTTTTCCGGTATTGGTGTATCAGAAACTCGTATTTGTGATCGTGAATGTAGTTCTAATTTTGTCCCAGAATTAGCAGGATATTATTTTGAATCAGTCCCGACACCTTTATCTGCCGGTGGTGTTGGCTTGTTCATTGATCAGAATTGTAAATACCGCGTCCTCGAACGAGTCTCCAACTCTTGCTATCAAGCCCTTTGGATTGAACTTCATCTGCCTAACAATAAGAAATCTGTATGTGGTGTTACTTCTAGGCAACACAATAACGCTAATGAGTTTCTAGACTACTTGTCAGATTTCCTTGAGCCCCAATCCCGGCAAAATCTAAACATCTATATCATGGGAGACTTCAACATAGATCTGTTAAAATATGAAACTTGTAGTTACACACAAACCTTATTGCAAACGATGCAAAGTCTTTCAATGTTCCCAGTGGTTGATAAGCCAACTAGAGTCTATGGTAAATCAGCAACTTTAATAGACAATATTTTTATAAATAATCTTGAGAATAACATAATTAGCGGCAATATCGTGTCCGATACAACTGATCACTTCTCTCAGATGTGCATATTAACTTCGCATGTAAAATATTCTTTCCAAACAATAAAACTAAGGTCCGTGATTACTCCACCTTCAAAACAAAATCTTTCCTTAACGACCTGCACAATATTAATTGGACTAGTGTTTGTAAACATACCGATCCCAATCAATCGTTCTCTAGGTTTTACAAATTCATCAATAAGACAATTAATAAACACGCCCCTTTAAGATGTATATCGAATCGTAAACAAAAATTACTTGCTAAACCTTGGTTGACTGCGGGTTTAAGAAAATCAATCAGGATAAAGAATGCCCTTTTCTTAACTTCCGACTGGGACAAATACAAATTTTACAGGAATAAAATCATCTCCCTCACAAGATTAAGTAAAGCGAACTACTACCAAAGTTTTTTTTGATCTCAACATACGTAATGTGCGTCAAACCTGGAAAGGAATTAACGAGCTAATTGGAAGCTGTAAAAAGAAAAACAAGAGCAATCCAATTAACTTTATACGCTCAAATCCGAATGAGGTTCCAACTAGTGACCCGAGGGAAATAAGCGATATTTTGAACAGATGTTTCGCCACTGTTGGGAGCAAACATTATGTCCCACGTCGTGTTTTACTTTCAATTTACAACTCCCTAATCGTCCCTTACATAACTTATGGTGTTTGTGCATGGGGTAATTGTGCCTTGACATTTCAAAGAAAGATCGTAAATTTACAAAAACGGGCCTTACGCCTTATTTATTTTAGTAAGTCTAAGGAACACGCCGTACCCTTTTTTCTCAAATCGAATTGCCTTCCCCTACCTAGCCTATTTTTCAGAGATTGTAGCTATTTATTGTATGATATCAACAGACAGACAGCAACAGTAAACTTAGACCGATGGTAATCTTCAAAAGAAAAACTCTCCCAAAGGTTGCCAACAAGGACGGAGTTGTAATCGCCGCTCAAGAGAAAGGTTGGATGGACGGTGAAGGAATGAAAACATGGATCGAGAAAGTCTGGCATTCGAGGAGAGGTGACCTGGGGAGGAGAAGAAGCCTGCTTGTTTGTGACGCGTTTGAAGCCCACGTGACTGAAAGAGTGAAAACAGCACTGACACGAGAAAACACGAACTTAGCAGTAATTCCTGGCAGATTAACCTCGATCTCACAGCCGCTGGATGTCTCTTTAAACAAGCCATTTAAAGATGGTGCTAGAATGAGATGGATGGAATGGATGGCGGAGGAAATCCATGAATTTACAGCGAGTGGCCGCCAAAGAAACCATCCGAGGAACTGATTCTTTCGTGGATCGCAGGAGCATGGCAGGACATTTCCAAAGAAATGATTGAATCTTCATTTCTGAAATGCGGAATTACCAACAGTCTTGATGGTTCAGAGGACGACTTAGTTTACGAGGCTGACGATGATTCCAACAGTGAACTCGATGACTCGTTTGCAAGAGAACTGTGTCAGTCAGACTCTGAGTCCGAGTTTGAAGGATTTGATATAATTTTGAACACTCAATCGAACTGTGAGTAGATTATTTTTAGGACAGGAAACAAGTGCTGCAGTCGACATTTAAATTGACATTTAAAGCAAACGCTACTACAAGATAATAGCTATTTTTGTAAGTTAAGTACCGGTCAGTTTGAATTTTATGCTAACTAATGTATATTTTATTACGCAGAAAGGCGCTCGTATTTTGTAAAACTGAACTATCGTAAGTTTTATTGACAGCTAAGGAGGTGAAAGATGTTGTAACCATCATTTCGTTAGTTTGCCAAGTTAATTAAAATAAATAATGTTATACAATTGAACCTTCCCGTTGACGAGTTTATTTTTCTTTTTTCCCAAAATTTGGTCTGAAATTGGGGTGCCTATTATACACGGGCATGCATTATACACAGGTAAATACGTTAGGTATATATAATGAAAAAATGGTAGCAAGATTTCAATTGTTTACAAAACATGTTACATCATATCAGGAAGTTTGAAACGCCTGACGTGATTGGATTCCCTTTGTTAGATTCCATTCAGTCAAATCATGTGTCCCCAGAGCCCCTTGTTCCTCGTGTCCACGCCCAGCCGGCTTAGAGGGACAAGTGGCTGCGAGGACGAGAATGGGGGCTTCATTTTACACCCTCTCCAGATTTTGCTCCCGTGAGGGAGCAAAACTCACTATAAATTAAAATAAGACTTATAAACTGCATGCAGTGTAGTAGTCTTGACTTGAGTGTGAAACTTGAAACTTTGAATTTTGAACAAAGATGTCAGTAAGCTTAATTCTATATGACACAAAGAAACCCTTCGATTTTACCAAAAAAAATAAATCATGAACAGAAACAACATGTTCCAGCTGGTCTTTAATCTCGTGTGGGTTCTTCCCTTGGATACTGGGCAAAAAATCTTAGTGATTTTCATCAAGTGTAAATATTGGGAGGTTAATGTTGGTGAGTCATTGTATTTTGGTGCTTGTGTTGTTTAAATTGCCACTTGCTTCTTGATTTAATGTCACTGTTTTTGTATAATTCTGGGCTTTTGACCTGGCTTTATATATATTTCATATGGCACATAATTTTGCAATCTCATAAATTGCATTGTTCAATGGCTAATTATGTCGCTCACATTTGCCCTATTTGATAGCTATTTTTAACCCTGTTAAAAGGCTATTGTAAGGCTATTTTAACCCTATTTTGTCTATTTTAAAGCTATTTTAAGCCTGTTTCATGTTTTGTTTTATTCATATAATTGTAGTGGTGCAATAGGCCGTTTCAGAGTTCTCTTCTCCCTCTGTTTCAAAAGGACTTTAGTGCAAAACCTTTCACATAAAAATGAGTTCTGCATGTAGTTTCATTTCATGCAAATCAAACTCATTTTCATAAGAATGGTGTCGCACTTAGACTCACTTTCAAGCAAAGGCCCATAGGGAACTTGGTAACGGCCTATAAATAACCTGTGTGGTGTCAATAGAGAGCTTATTGTTATTGCCAGGTGCAACAATTTTTATATGAACTGACAAGAAGTATTTACAATTTGGCAGAAAATTATAAAAATGAAGTGATTCCTGTACAAATAGATATTTAGTATGCAATTGCACTGACACATGAATTGACAAGGAGGTATTTAATATAAGAATAAATTAATCTATTATATATAATTATTGTAGTTTCATTAGTCTGACAGATTTGTATTTTTGATGAAAAACACCTCAAATAATATGAAGGGAATATAAATAATATTAGCTTCCCAACTGAGGAACATTTTTGTAAGAATTAGTACAGAAATAAAGTATACTGTTACAGTCAATACTTAACATTTTTTGGTTTGCATTGTGGGGGAATCCTCTGTTAAAACACTTAATGTTGGGGCCAGTCCCCTGAAATCTGGTGGTTGGAAACTTGTGTATGAATCTGATAAACAGAACTGAACAATTTTCACAGATAGTTTTGACGGTATTTCAAGGTCTTTGCTAAATTGGTACTGTGATCTTACAAAATACTTTTAATTATCAAGATCCTCAAAGATCCTGGATAAGATTTTTAATGATCTTTAAAATTCTTACCAGGATCTTTAAAGTTCTTGCCAAGATCTTGAAGGAACCTTAACTCTGATCTTTCAAGTTCCTGCAGAGATCTTGGAAGATCTTACAAAGTCTTTAAAGATCTTGACAGGAACTTTGAAGAACCTTTAAGATCCTTCAGGACCTTGGTAAGATCTTTGAGGATCTTGCAAAAGATCTTCTCAAGATCTTTACAAGAACTTGTCAAGATCTTGAAAGATCTTTTAAGTTCTTGCAAAGATCTTTAAAGATCTTGACAAGGACTAAAAGTCTATCAAAGTTCTTTAAGGATCTTAACAGGAACTGTGAGGATCCTTAAAGATTCTTCAGGATCTTGGTAAGATCTTTGAGGATCTTGCAAAAGATCTTGTCAAGATCTTGTCAAGATCCTTCAGGATCCTTCAAGATCCTTTAAGATCCTTGGCAAGATCCTTGAAGATCCTGGCAAGAAAGTTGAAAGATCCTTGAAGATCCTGGAGGATCCTTAAAGATCTTGACCAGGATCTTTAAAGATCTTGATCAAGATCCTCACAAAGATCCTTGTGAAGATCCTCAAAGATCCTTGAAGATCCTTCAAAGATTTTCACCAGGGAATTTATTATTAATATTGAACTACATGATTGTCTATATCTTGTAACAGCAGTTAACCAGAGATTCACAGGCTGGCATTGATGGTGTTCGCTTCTTTGAATGTCTCATTTTAATAACTACATAATATATTTCTTTACCTCAGTTTATCAGAACAATAGCAACAAAGAAAGACAGAAAAAGTTTTTGGCATGGCAGGTATAAGTTATCTAATTTCGAGCATATTATGTATTTACGGTGAAAAATGATAAGATAATTGAACCACAACAAAATGCATGCAAATCAATTTTAGGCAAAATCACCCCCAAATTTAAAATAAGGTAGCATTCTCAGTTGAACTTGTAATACTCAGCACAACAACGGTGAGTTATGCATAGCTCATGTGCATAACATATTTCTGAATCTATAGTGAGAAGGTTTTTTTAGGTTAAAGTAGCTGTTAAGATAATGTCAGGCCCGTAACCAGGATGCACAAGTCTCTGGTAAGGGGGGTTATGTGTGGGGGGAATGATTGCCTGAGACTGCATTTTGAGCAATTTGAAGAGGCTAATTCAACTTGTTTTTAAATATTCGTTGATCAACAAGAGTGTAGATCTCCAGAGCTTGGGAGGGGGACAAGCCCACCCACTGCACCCCCTCCCTATGGGCCTGATTGCAGACAAAATTTATTATCATGCATAATGCATAATGAATAAGTACGTTGTTTCATTTCTTTATATTGCAGACCTGGGATTTAATGAGAATTATGGTGTATGGTTTCACACAATTTTGTACCTGGTTTGTGGAAATACATCCTGGGTATTTTATAGCCCCTCTGAGGATCAATGGCAGTGGCATTGAGTCCATCTTCAGTTTATTCAAGTTCTGTGCCGCAGGCAACCTCTCTGCAAACAACTACGGCTCAATTAGAGGACGGGTCATCACTGGTAAAGAAGTAGTATCAAACAGTAACTCTGAGACGGGATACCATGACGATAGAATAGTTGCTTCTGGCAATCTGCAGCAGAGTGGGACATCTGCTGGATCAAGAGTGGCATATTCTGTCCGCGTGGTGTTTGACCCATTTGGTTTGTACAGGGTTAAAGAATTTTGTTTCTCTTACAACCTCTGCCAGTCTTCACTTGGTGGACGACAAGGCAGCAATGCCTGCACACTGATTGCTCTACTTGTGGGTTATCGTTTTGTCTCATCAAGCTTACCACAATTAACAAGAAGTACCTTACCGAGTTTGTGGTTTGAAGCCGTCACTTTTGGAATGCTTCAGGGTAATGCAATCCATGATGTGCTCTTTGATGGACAACCAATAAACCTGGATGTAGAAGATGCAGTTGAGTGCTGTGGAGATGATCTTCATATCTCCAGCTATGAAGAATCCATTAGATATGACTTGCGTTTGGGAGACTTATCACCCTTGGTGGCCACTTTGGAAGACAGAGCTTCTCGTAGGAAGAATCAGACAGCTGTTCTGATTAACAATGACATGACTGTTGCATTACTTCTCTGGGAAACAGGGGAATGCGCTATTATTGACTCTCACGCACATGGAAATTATGGTGCTGTAATCAGTTGTGTCCCACCTGGTCAGATAAACACAATAGTTTCCTGGCTGGCCAAAATGGTCTTAAAATACTTTAACAGAGGTTTGGGACTTTTGTCTCTTATGACTGTACATAAGACCAAGTCAACAACACCTTTGAATGAATTGGTTATCTTTGACACTGTTGAAAAAAATTATGGCATGTTCTTTTTACTGTGATACATAAAAGATGTATAATTTTCATGAACGTTGCACCTGTGGCTGTGCACAGAGTAAACATTTCAGCAATGAGAAGGGTAAAGGAACAAGGGGGAATGCTTAAATAATTTGGGGGGGGGGGTGGAAAGGCAAGGGGCTCTAAAATGATGGAGGAATCTGATGATGGTGGGGATAATGCAGTGTATATTTTTAAAAGATAAACGTTAGAGTAGAGACCTTTCTGGTACGTCCTGCATCTCTACAAACAAACCTCATCTCATACACTTCTTAAGAAAGTATTAAATCACCTAACTTAAGAAAAAGTACGTAAAAAGCACAACAATAC
>OZ026602.1:17202775-17205275 GCA_964020085.1 Micromussa lordhowensis | reverse complement strand
AAATAAACTAGGTAGGGCAACCTCGCAATCTAAAGTTGAAAACAAAACGGCGCCCTATCGAACAGCTGCCATGTTATTCACCACAATACTTGATTTGGAGGCCAGAAGAAAGGCAAAGGAAGCTTCGAAGGCTAGAAGAAGAAAAATACGCCGTCTGAAACAGCAACAACGGATGAGACAAACCACCACGTGTCCGCCATTTTGTTCAATCACGCACTGTAATTACTTCAAACAACCCCAAGGGGGTTGTTTGAAGTAATTGTCATCCAATTATAATCAGGGACTGTAATTCGTAGATGTGAACCCATTTCATATTAATTCGATTATAATTCGATCAAAATCGAGGCCTAATGTGAACACGGCTTAAGATAGCCAGTATCAGGTCAAGAGACAATGATCTGTATATTATCTATTGTTCAGGTTAATCAGTTCATTAATGAGGCCCTGTTAATTAGGAGTTTTTAGGAAACTGATTATTTAGGTAAAAAATTAATTAACAAGATACACGAAATTTATCTCGGCAGCCCACGTCAGAGAACATAGTTATTTATCAATATAACGTGTCTTTCGCCTCGTCACAACCATTTTCAAGTAGGTAATATTTGCTAAAATGCCTACTGATTCACAAGTCTGTTAGCAACCTTTAAAATCCTCCTAACCAAAGATTCTCATGAACTAACTCGTTTAAGATTGCATTGTGAGATTGCGTTACATACAGGCTGTACAACACGCTTACATCCCAACGGCTAATGGGAGGGGTGGGGAGGGCATGAAACTGTAAAGGGCCATAGAGCTTCGAAAGCCGTTCTTGCACTTTTTGAAAGCTAATTATGCGTCGGGAGGATAGAGACAAACTTCATCATGACCGTGGTATTCAGCCGGTCCTAGCAAGCTCTACACTTCCAGTCCCTGCCGAAGAAACTAAACCTAAGGGCTGGGCCCTGAAAGTGACGAAGAAGGCCACTCGTTTCAATGAAAAACAAAAAAAATACCTCGAAGAAAAGTTTTTCTTATTTCAGAAGACGGGCCATAAAGTCGAAGCAGTTACTGTAGCACAAGAGTCATTCTGTAGGTTATTTATGTTTTTTTCGTGGTCGTGGGGGGTGGGGGGGTGCACAGTGTCAGGTCAAGTAATCTCTTGATCAGTATTGTCAGTTCATCAGTGAGGCACTGTTAGGGGTTTTCAGGATACTCGCTATTTGGGTACAAAATTAACAATATACGAAATTGAGGGAAAAAATTAATGGGGTTGAGGATGTTTAGATCAGATGAAACGGGACATTGAGTAGCAAAGCGTTAAGCTGGAGTGAACAGGATACGGGATATTTAGGCCAGAGATTAATAGGTTATGGGATATACAGAACCCCCCTCGCCCTCTTGTAATGGAGCCTCAACAATGGTCTGCTGTTTAGGGTAAAATAAATGTTTGCCAACTGCTATAAGCATTTATTAAGGACTTTTAGTAGTTATATCACGGTGAAACTGATATGAAAGTTTGGGGTCCGATTTTAGGTAACGCACTTCCTTATTAGTAATTTCTAAGCTCATGCTCGTTACCCTCAATAAATAGATAAAGACGGGGCTAGAAAAATAAACAGAATTTAATTTTCCCAAATACTGTACCGTTTAAGTCAAATTCTTTCATGACAGCCTTTAAATTGTGTTTGTGCAAAGAGATTGAGGCGCAACATCTTACACTATGACATCGGTAAACAACTATCTCAAGCTCATTGACAGCTTTTAGTTTTTGATGAGAGTTTGAATATACTACAAGTAAAATACAAATAGATTTCCAACAAAAAACCCCTACTTGTTTTTTTGTTCTGCCTTATACTTTTGTCTTTCACTGCCTGAAATGCCATCATGTTGCGAAGGGAACACACTGCCAAATAGTGCGCAAGAGGTAACGGTAAGCGGCGTTTTATTGAAACTCCTTGTATTTTCTTAGCCGTTCCACTTTTGCATCACATAAGGAAATGCTCAAAAATTACTGAAGGGGTTTCTGTTTTTGTGGGCACACGGTCTGTGCATCCTCTAAGGCATGGTTTAGACGCTACCAAGCACGCGACTTCTTACTGTGACCGAATCATTTTCACAGTAAAATTACGATCCTGTACTAACACCAGGAACACCAAAAAAGCAGCCTATGCCTAACCAGTAACTGTTAACGGATTCCAGCTGAAAAACTAGGTGTTATCGTATGTGTGAAAAAAAAAAAATCATACTGTGATCCAACTGCACATGGCATAATGCGCGCTCAAAACAAGTGCAATGTCTGACGTACTAGAGAGATGACAGGAAAAAATGTAACGGGCACCTTCAAAGTTTTACAACTAAACCTATGATTGGAAGAGGTGGCGTGGCCTAGTGGTCTTGGTTCAAATCCTTCACCCTACCACTCTCTGGATATTTGTTCTCAGTAGTCCCGAGTTCAACTCCTCGACCGCGTTGTGCAAATAGCCAACTGGCCAGTCTCCCACCAGTTGGGATTCTTAACAAT
>OZ026602.1:17195275-17197775 GCA_964020085.1 Micromussa lordhowensis | reverse complement strand
GTAACGCTAACATCATGACTGAAAGAAAGAAAAACAGACAAATTAGCAAAACAAAGTAAGAGTAAGTGCCTCCAGCGAGAACACCAAGATGACTAATCTACATAAAACACTTCTTAAATACACTTACCAAATCCCTTGATAGTTCATAACGACGAGAGCATATTTTTCCGCTAATTATTCAAAACGCGGAAAAATTCGTCTCTCGTCTAAATTCCCTAACACCACCTAACCCGTGCAACCCAACAACAGGAAACATGACACAGTATTTGCTATCGTGTGCTAACTGGAGGCCGCACGGCCCCAAGAGTACAAAGAAAGAAAAAACCGGTCCACTAAAAATACAGCACACAAAAGAAAAAAGGAAAAATACCTAACAATCGAAGTGGACTCTTAAAGCAATCATCCTGAAGTTCAAGTTTTCGTTTCCAAACACGCTATTACAATTGCCAGAAATGTAGGCTTCTTCAAATGTGGGAAGTTCCATCCAATCGACAATGAAAGATGCAAAACGCTCTCCATCTGGACAGATCATCGGCCAAAAGGGGGCGGAACGCCACAAAGGAACAACGAGAGAACCAGAAGCTTTACAGTTACGCATATGATGTAAGACACGCAGAATAAGACAGATAGGCGGACAGGCATAATTATTTTCCCCACGCCAATCCATAACAAAAGCATCTATGCCTTCAGAACCTGGATTCCAAAATCTTGAATTAAAACGAGGGAGTTTGGCATTTACATGATTTGCGAAACGATCTACAGAATGAGGACCCCAAACTAAGTCAATGTGATGAAACGAAAGTGGTGAAAGGCCCCAATCGTCTGAATCAAAAATACGACTGAGAAAATCAGCCTGGTCGTTCTGGGATCTTGGGATCCATTCCATTTCGATCGAAATGCCATGACTACAGCAGATATTAAATATGGACAAAGCTTCGGACTGCAAATATTCTTTACTACTTCCAGACGAAATAATCCGAGGTACATTTTGATTGTCCGTAAACCACTTAACGGTTAAACCTGATAGCTGGTTTACCAATGAAAGCAAAACAAATTTAACTGCCAAAATCTCTCTAAAAGTAGAGCTAGACCGCATTTCCTCGTGGGACCAAACACCTGACACTAAATCCAGGCCACACTGCACGAGATAACCACCAAAACCAGAGCCACTAGCATCGGAGTAAACAACACCAACTGCGCTTGATTTAGGTGACATAACCTTACCATTGATAGAGTCAATATTGTTCAGCCAAAAGGAAAGTTCATAACGAACCTCAGGGGAAACATGCAAGGGCTGATCCCAGGAGGATCTACATTCAATCGCTGCATAGCAGTTTCTCGTAAACAGCCTGGTAACATTGCCTACTGCACAAGCCATGGAAATAATTTGCCCTGTAACTGAAGCAAGATCTCTGGCTATAACTTGGTTATTTTGTAGACAAGAAACGAGGGAAGATTTGAGCTTGAGGATGCGAAACTCAGGAATTTGAATTAATGCTTCGCCAAAATCTAAAATGGATCCCAGGAAAACTAACTTCTGAGTAGGTTCCCAAACTGATTTGTCGTCGTTAGCTGTGAAACCAGACGAAGCAAGATCTTGACGAACTGAATCGCTGAGAATTCTGGAACGTTCTACAGACATATCGCCTCCAATACCGTCGTCGAGATACATTAAAATAAGATCACCACGACCTCGCCAGTATTTAACCAATTGACGAACGACTTTGGTGAAGACATAAGGAGCTGAAGTCAAACCAAAAGGCAAAACCTTAAATTCGTAAAATTTTATGACTCCATCAGAAGAAGGCCACTTGAACGACAAGAATTTCCTGTGCTCCTCGCAAATATCGATGTGGTGATATGCCGACTTGAGATCAAACGAAAAAACAAACATCCCCGGAAGAAACATTTGAAGAACTGTTCTCAAATCTTCGTACTTGACAGACTTCTTAACGATAAATTTGTTAAGGTGAGATAAATCCAAAATAAGTCTAAGTTTGCCTGACGACTGCACAGCGACGTGTAATGGGTTGCAAAACTGAGGGTAAACCGGCGCCTCTCTTATACAGCCACGGGTTAACAACTCTGAAATCGCTCCCTGAACAAAACTTCTCTGATGCAAAGCAGAAGATCGATTCTCAATCGAATACGGTAAGGGCGATTCCCGAAAAAGAATTTTGTAACCATTCTGAATAATGTCAAGAACAAACTCTGAAGCTTTAACTACGTCACGCCAAAAGGGAAAATTTGCCCGCAACTTTCCTTGAATGCAGGAAGGATCTTCGACGCCCTGCTCTGACTGGTCAAATTCACACTGACCCAAAACCGAAAAGTCATGATTTTGATCCTGACAACAAGAGTTTATCTTTGGATGGGCAAGAACTGGCCCAGTGACCTCTCTTTCCGCATCGAAAACACAAATCGGAGCCTCTGAAAATGTTTCCGGAGTATCGACCTTGGGGACGAAAATAACTACCAGCAGGAGGAAAAGAACCGGACG
>OZ026602.1:17177775-17187775 GCA_964020085.1 Micromussa lordhowensis | reverse complement strand
CTTCAATTTATGAAAGTACATGGTCTTGAATGTAATAGATCCAACCTTGGAACAATTTTTAATCACTGTTTTGGGTGAGCTGGGTTCAAACAAAAGCCAATGTAAAAGAAACTGGTCACTGATTTGTATTTTCTTGGGTGTCCATTGTGGCATTGAGTTTCCTACAGCTGACACAAGAAGATGAAGAAGAACTGTGCGAGGTTTTTCCCTCCAAGAAGGAAACTGTGCGGGCAGCCTTGGTGGCTGTAGATGGTGACCTTGAAAGAGCTGCCGCCGTGCTTGCAGAAGGTAAGTGGTTGAGTGGTTGTAAGTTAATAGTTGAATTAAGGGTTAAAAACATAATATACCGGTATTATTCACATATACAGCAACATATTTAGTCCTAAGGTGGTAAAACTGTCTTTTATATATATATTTTTGGACTTTAAGAGTCTGCTAATTGCATTGATGATGAAAAGGACGACCTCTTATACAAGGCTGAATTAGGCAGTAATGAGTGTAAGTAGTTACACTGTATTTGTTTTTTCAAATTATTAACTAAGATACAGTAAAAACCTGTGTGTAAGAACCTAGGAATTTTTAGTACTTAAAATTGTAAGAACCTGTCAAGCCAAGCATGATAAAGCAGGTTCTCATGTGGGTTAGAGTTAAGGTATGAGCATTTTAACCCAAGAAATGACTGTTAAATGGCAGAGCTAGAGATAACACTACACATACACATGTCCATTCTGTAATCACTTTTCTTAGGGCTGTGATATTACAGTTGTGAATAAATACTGCATATTTTAATACCAAACCCAAGTTTATTCAATTTTCTGGTTATCACCAACTATAATTTCCTGAATAGAAATTAAGAACCTACTTAACCTAAATTGCAAACAGCTACCCCAAAATTGAAGAAATGTACAGTACCGCTCAGATATACGTTAACTGCGCATACGCGTATTATACGCACATACGCGTATGACTATACGCACATACGCGTATGACTATACGCACATACGCGTATGAGTATACGCACATACGCGTATACCTATACGCACATACGCGTATAGTTATATGCACATATACGCATATACATGCGCGTATGAAGTGTCTTTGTTATTCAGGACGAAAACTTTTCTTTGTGTTTCATTGTTGTGAAAAAGAAAGAGTCTAAAAAGCAATGATCCAACAACGGAAAATTAAAATATCTGCATAAAGCAAATGGAGATCATGTTAAAAACACGCACGTCGCATCGCTTCATGTATTTACTGAATAACGAGAAGCAGCAGTTTTTCGCTGTTGATGAATCGGAACGAAAAGAAAAATGTTACTTAAACTCGGCATTTAAACGTGTGAATTATCTGGCAATTTACTAAGCAGATATTCACGTAAAGCGCTTCTGGAAAGTTTGATCAAATTTTAAGTGCCGAGAAAAACTGCAATAATTTTAGGAAAGTCGCTCCGTAGATGTAGGTACTTGACTACAGCTGTACATGACATAAACAAACGTCCCTCAATGAATGTTTGAGAACAGATAAAAACCATAAAACTTTGTATCATGAAAGATGTTTTCACTAATTCAGCGCAGTCGGCGGTCTGTTTTTCGGCACGCATTGGCAAGTTGCGAGATGTTTATCGGTCTAAAGCCTTCCGAAGACCTTGTCGAAAAAATTATATCTCCGGTTATATTTGACACAAATCGTTCATTCAAACAGTAAAATGTTCTTTCTTTAACCAGATAATTGTTTATACAAGTTTCTATGGTGCGCTGGTCATGTTTAGTTATTTTTTACTTCAAGGAAAAGTTCTGTGTTTCGCACGCGTCGGCAAGTCGCTTGAGAGATACATGTAATTGTTGTCTGAAGCCTTCCAAGGCCTTGTCGAAAAAATTATATCTCCGGTTACATTTGACATAAATCGTTCATTCAAACAGTAAAATGTTCTTTCTTTAACCAGATAATTGTTTATACAAGTTTCTATGGTGCGCTGGTCACATTTAGTTATTTTTTACTTCGTGGAAAAGTTCTGTGTTTCGACACGCATCGGTAAGTCGCTTGCGAGATGTTTGTTGTCTAAAGCCTTCCAAGATCTTGTCGAAAAAATTATATCTCCGGTTATATTTGACACAAATCGTTCATTCAAACAGTAAAATGTTCTTTCTTTAACCAGATAATTTATACAAGTTTCTATGGTGCGCTGGTCACGTTTAGTTATTTTTTACTTCAAGGAAAAGTTCTGTGTTTCGGCACGCATCGGTAAGTCGCTTGCGAGATGTTTATGAGTCTAAAGCCTTCCAAGATCTTGTCGAAAAAATTATATCTCCGGTTACATTTGACACAAATCGTTCATTCAAACAGTAAAATGTTCTTTCTTTAACCAGATAATTGTTTATACAAGTTTCTATGGTGCGCTGGTCACGTTTAGTTATTTTTACTTCAAGGAAAAGTTCTGTGTTTCGGCACGCATTGGTAAGTCGCTTGCGAGATGTTTGTTGTCTAAAGCCTTCCAAGACCTTGTCGAAAAAATTATATCTCCGGTTACATTTGACACAAATCGTTCATTCAAACAGTAAAATGTTCTTTCTTTAACCAGATAATTGTTTATACAAGTTTCTATGGTGCGCTGGTCACGTTTAGTTATTTTTTACTTCAAGGAAAAGTTCTGTGTTTCGGCACGCATCGGTAATGTTTGTTGTCTAAAGCCTTCCAAGACCTAGTCGAAAAAATTATATCTCCGGTTACATTTGACATAAATCGTTCATTGTTTATCAAAGCTTCTATGACGCGCCATACTTTTTAATGTTAACTCTGGAATCAGAAATGAAACATAAGAACTCAAAGTTCTAAATTATTTTATTTAACTTTCAAACGAATGCTTATTTAGTTACAATATAAAAGTCGTAAATTAATTTTTTTAACTTCCAAGGTTATGAAACTAAGAAAAATATGCAGCTATTGAAAAATACTACTACTGGCTGCGATCCAGGACGGGTTTCTTTATATTGCGTAAATAGGCGTCGATTGCCTTTCGACAATCGCGCCATAGAAGCTCTTGCTGCAATAAAGAAGCAGGAAAAAACCTAAAAACAATTTCCTTAATCTTGAAAATTTTTTCAGGATTTAGGGGAAGCTTGCCCCCGACTCCCCTAACATTGCGACCCGCAAGTTCACTGGGCGTGAACATGTGGCGAAGCAGCTGAACAGAAAAGTTCCTCTCCGAAGTTGACCTCGACCGTAATTGAAATATGACGTCTTCGTCAACAGACTGAGAAAGACAGTCAGAAGAAGAATCTAGTTCTGAGACAGGCAGCGTCGGTACTGATGGAACAGGTGGAACTGGAGTAACTGGAGTGACTGAGGAAGTACATGTACTAGTAAGGACTGGCACGTTTGGCTGTTCAGGTGACCCAGAAAGTACTGCAATCAACGCGTCAAGGCGTTCTTGCGTTTGCCGCTGTTGTTCGACGAGATGTTTTTGGCGCTCGCATATTTCTTTTAGATATCCAAGGATTTCTGGTTGGTGGTCTGCTAATGGGGAGGTGAACAAACTTCGTTGGACTGAGGTCACTCGCTGCAAAGGACTGCATGCCACTCGAGTAAGCTGCGGAGACAGTTGAGCTATCGGTTGCGGAGATGCTGCTGCGATCTGGTTTGGTGAATCTGGCACAGGTATCAGATTTGTTTGCGGTGGCTTATACAACGAAATAACAGTGGCCTGTAAATTCGAGAAAAGCGCATTTTAGAAATACGTCAACAGTTATTCTGCGATCTAATAAAGTTCTAAGCATTCGTTCCATCAAATAGTCACTTCGTTCCAAAGAATAGCCACTTCGTTCCAAGTATAAACTAAGCGAGTAAACCTCTAATGTAATATTTTTCAGACAATTCGAAGTAATGAGTGCTACGTTTGTTTCGCATTTGCATAACGAACGAGTAACTCCGCATGCTTATATGTACTCTAAGTTCGCTCCTGCTACATGTGGGTTTCTCTTGTTGATTGGTGCTTTCATTTATATAGTGGCTCCTAAAAAAGCCGGTTTTTTGTTTGGTATACTTTATCATCTCATTTTTAGATTTCTACTGAACAAACAAGCACTGTTGAGACCATATTTACTCTACAGGTAAAAGCCGTGGAAGGTTTATCGATCGATCAACGGACTTTGTGTGACTTTGCTACCTGGTCCTTTACAGACGGCGCATACCGTTTACTAGTTTTGTAAGATTATAACTTTACTCGCTTAGTTTACGTTTGGAACGAAGTGACTATTCTTTGGAACGAAGTGACTATTTGGTGGAATGAAGTGACCAAAGGATGGAACGAAGTGACAAAAATCTGTCTGTGTTCATAGGCTAACCATAGTCATTCTCGGCATGCTCGATATTCTTGTAAAATACATTCTTATAAAAAAAAAGACCGTAATGTAGTTCACTACCATAACATAGTCCCTCACCACATGACAAAAGTAATAATAATATTATCTCCAGTACCGAACATAACGTTCATAACTCAAAAAACGATTGTGAAAGGTAATGTTGTAAACAATCTCTAAAAACTACATTCAAGTGATTCGCAATGAAACCAGAATGAAATAATACTAGATGCCAACCAGCAACCATTCAAAACAAATACTAATTGGGAACTTAAGAACACAGAGTCATGTTTTGTGCACGTCACGTTTTTATAGTCGAGTATTCAAAACAACGTCAAATGTCTTAAATTCTGATGTAAATATTGCTTTGATTGTTTGCTTTTTTTGCTCGCTGGCGGTGAAATTGTTGGCTCACTGCTCGAGAAATTTTCAGAATTTCCACTGAAAGATTCTTTTAAACTTCTTGATGATACAAACACGAATGTTGTCAGGGATACATTTGCTTGACGTCCACCAAAACGCAGTTTTCGAAATGGGAAAAAATTGTTGGAGGGCGCGTGTGACTGATAACCGCTGTAAATACCTCTAACTGCCGATGTAAGCGTAAATTTTTCAAGTGTGGAGCACATGCCGATTTTATAGTATGCACAAACTCGGTTATTTCGTCATCTTGCAAACAAACATAATTTTTGGAATCGCTCTAGAAGCATCAAATATCATCACAAAGTTTGAGAGAATCTTTCAGTGGAAATTCTGTGAAATTTCTGACAGCCTGGCTCTGCTCTAATTATAATATCAAAGTTTCATACCAGTTCTGGCTCCTTCTTTTTACGTGCGGTAGTTGCATCACCACCTCCCGCTGTGCTCTTTCTTTTCTTCGCTGTTTTTTGCTGAGGCGCTGGAACTGGCAGCGCTGGCACTGGAACTGGCAGCGCTGGCACTGGAACTGGCGGCGCTGGCACTGGCTCTGGCTCTGGCTCTGGGATCTCTGGCTCCTCCAAGACTGGGAACAGATGCGCGTTTGCTGGGTCTGTTAAAAATTCCTTTTCAAGGTCATCAAGTTTCGAGCGATCATCTGTGTAAGAACAACCGTGACAAGTCAGCAAAAACATTAAATAAAAAGCCTATGGTCAAAGTGGACATGCATACATACCATTTACTCCAATAATGTCAGCTTCCAGCACGTCAGGTCCATACTTAAGCATAACTTTGCTTCCTTTACTGACATTATCTCCGCTAATCACTCTAACGATTTTGGTAAGTGGAACAACACTTAGCGTCCAGTCGCAATCAAAATGAAACAATCCGTACTTTGGAACCTTCATAGCTCTGCGCAAAGACATGTTGACTAATTACTGCTACACACTGTAAGATCAGTTCTAGAGTTGTGTAAAACTAAGATGTAAATACCTTTTTATACCCTCCCCCGGATCAGATTGCAAACGAAGCAGCCAATTAACATAATTTCTTTAATGCCTTTTGAAATCGTCAACACCAATCACTTCAATTAATTTGTTGGCGTCTTTATGTTAATTTGCTTAACAATAGAGAAAAGATGTCGCTCCAGGATCGAACAGTTATTCTTGCATTCGCAATCATTGGAAGAACACTGGAACATGTTAGCGACGTGCCATAGAGACTTTGATAAACAGTTATCTGAACGATTTGTGTCAAATATAACCGAAGATATAATTTTTTCGACAAGGTCTTCGAAACTCTTTAGACAATAAACATCTCACAACTGACTTGACGACGTGTGTCGAAAAACAGAACTTTTCTTTGAAGTAAAAAAAAATTACTTACTGTAAGCGGCGTGCCATAGAAACTTTGATAAACAATTATCTGGTTAAAGAAAGAGCATTTTACCGTTTGAATGAACAATTTGTGTCAAATATAACTGGAGATATAATTTTTTCGACAAGGTCTTTGAAACTCTTTAGACAATAAACATCTCACAACTGACATGCCGACGTGTGCCGAAAAACATAACTTTTTTTTGAAGTAAAAAAAATTACTTACTGTAAGCGGCGTGCCATAGAAACTTTGATAAACAATTATCTGGTTAAAGAAAGAGCATTTTACCGTTTGAATGAACGATTTGTGTCAAACATAACTGGAGATATAATTTTTTCGACAACAAGGTCTTTGAAACTCTTTAGACAATAAACATCTCACAACTGACATGCCGACGTGTGCCGAAAAACATAACTTTTTTTTGAAGTAAAAAAAAATTACTTACTGTAAGCGGCGTGCCATAGAAACTTTGATAAACAATTATCTGGTTAAAGAAAGAGCATTTTACCTTTTGAATGAACGATTTGTGTCAAATATAACTGGAGATATAATTTTTTCGACAAGGTCTTTGAAACTCTTTAGACAATAAACATCTCACAACTGACATGCCGACGTGTGCCGAAAAACAGAACTTTTCTTTGAAGTAAAAAAAGATTACTTACTGTAAGCGGCGTGCCATAGAAACTTTGATAAACAATTATCTGGTTAAAGAAAGAGCATTTTACCGTTTGAATGAACGATTTGTGTCAATTATAACCGGAGATATAATTTTTTCGACAAGGTCTTTGAAACTCTTTAATAAACATCTCACAACTGACTTGCCGACGTGTGCCGAAAAACAGAACTTTAAGCGGCGTGCCATAGAAACTTTGATAAACAATTATCTGGTTAAAGAAAGAGCAAAAAGAGCTAATCACAGCTGTTATGTAATCTTAATGGTAACTCTTGAATGAATCACAAAAGCATCACGCATAATTTGCATTTGAAAATTATTTCGTATCTATGGCAATTATGACTATCAAGAAACTTGCTCACTTCTGTCAATCATGACACGAACATCGGAGTACACTAAATTGAGAATTATTTCTCTTGCTTCTAAATCCAAAAGTATAAATGCAATCGTACGTCAGCTTAAAGAGGAAGACACGAGAATAACACGTCAAACGGTGGCCAAAGTTCTGAAAAAGTACAGAGAAAGTGGAACACTCGCAGATAAAACAGCACCCGGTAGACAGCCAAATTTAACCAGGGACCAAATGGACTTTATCGATTCTAAGATGGAAGAGAACGATGAACTAACGTCCATCGGTAAGACTTACAGCCAAATTGCAACGCAATTACACAGCTAATTGCAGTTCTGTAGCTAACTCGATCTATACTGTATAAATTTCCAGGTCTACAGAGACTACTTTACGCAGAACTTGGTATTCGACTGTCTACGGCTACAATCAAACGAGCTCGGAAGAAACTTGGATGGACGAAGTGCGGCCCTAAATACTGCCAGATTGTTCGTGAGGCAAACCGAGTTGCGCGGCTGACCTTCACCCAAGAATGCCTCGATCGCGGAGAGACATTCGACGATGTTATTTTCACAGACGAGAGTACGATCTGGCTCGAGCGTCACGGCAAAGTCTGCTTCCGCAAAAAGGGCGAGCCACCGAAAATGAAGCCGAAGGCCAAACATCCGTTTAAAGTTAATGTATGGGCCGGCATCTCGAAGAGAGGTGCGACGCCCATATTAATTTTTACGGGCATCATGCGGAAAGAGTTCTACGTCGAGGAGATTTTAAGTAACGTTCTTCTGCCCTTCACACAAACGACGTTTGCTGATGGATATCGTTTCCAGCAGGACAACGATCCTAAACATAAGAGTAAGTATTTATGATTTTCTCTTGTTTCTTTTTCGATATCCGACATTTGCTAATTTTTGTTTCTTTTATTTCAAGGTAGACTAGCAATGCAGTTCGTACAAGAGAACAACATAAACTACTGGCCTACTCCTGCCGAGAGCCCCGACATGAATCCGATTGAGCTGCTCTGGCACGAACTTAAGAACTTCTTACGTACCGTAGTGAAACCAAAAAACAAGGACGAACTTGTTGCTGGTATTCAGAGGTTCTGGGACACTGTAACTCCAGCAAAGTGTATCAGATACATTGGCCACCTGAGAAAAGTGATCCCGGCTGTTGTTCAACGCGAAGGAAGAGCGTCCGGCTTCTAAAATATATATATTTTTAAATAAACAAACGGTTTCTTTAGGAGCCACCAATTTTACAAAAGACTTTACCAGCGTGTTGACTTA
Source organism: Micromussa lordhowensis (assembly GCA_964020085.1). NCBI lineage: Eukaryota > Metazoa > Cnidaria > Anthozoa > Scleractinia > Lobophylliidae > Micromussa > Micromussa lordhowensis. Next base: position 17,179,324 of record OZ026602.1, on the reverse strand, counting down.
GTTATAGCCTGGAAGAGGCCAACTGACTTACTGCAATACCTCTCATGTTGTATAAACACTGGCATCAACACTGACAACAAATTATAGTCAACTATCGAATAGAGTGGTTTTCAATCGAGTGTTGTAAAACCAAAACCAACCCTATTACTACTCAGCCAATCTCAAACCATAGTAAAATCAAAACCAAAGTAATTACCTGGTTTATACTTTCCACACTCAAATGAAAACCGCTCTAATCTGCAGATCAAGACTTCTTATGTTCTATTGCACGAAAACCAGGGAAACTATAGACCACCCCATAGGATTAAAGCATTTCTAAGAAAAACAACACCCATTATAAATTGAAAAGAATGCTTCAGTAACTGGTTGAAATTTGAGAAGCATTTCTTCAGGTATGTCTATTGCAGATCATTTATTGTCTTTCTAGCCTGCGTGGCAGGCCAATTCTCCCGCGTCCGATCCTCCCGCGCTTTGCGTGCTCGTCTTTCCCCTTTCCCTCCCCTTGCCAAGCAGGCTACTGTGTACCATCAAAGTCTTTAACCAATTTGATAACATTAATCAACTTTATTGCTCTCCGAGGCATCAAGGCAAACATTAAAAATATCTCCGGTTATATTTGGCATCAATCATTCATTCGAACGCCAAAATACTACATCTTTGAAACTGGGGCTCTCATCAAGGTTTTCGCATATTTCAACTGAGGTTTCATACTCAAAAATGTGGTGTACTCGCACGTTCACAAGTTTGAATCAGTTCTAGTAAAATGTCGGTCGGGGTTTCACGATCAAAGCGTGGTTTCGCATGTTTCAATACAAGCACGAATAAAAAGTTAGTCAAGAGCGGGCGAGTATTCACAAGTTTGAATAAAAAAGCCATTCAAAAGTGAAGTGAATGATCAAAGCGTGGTTTCGCGTATTCACAACCTTGGAATAAAAAGTTAGTCAAGCTTTCAAGTGCAAAGCATGTATTCACAAGTCTGAATATAAAGTTATTCGCTTGGTCACAAAGCGTGGTTTCGCATGTTCCCAAGACTACAGAATACAGGGTCATTTTTTGAAGTCTTTTTTCCCGAAGCGGCTTGGCGGCTCGCCAGTCATATTAAGCGCTTAAAGAAAGAGGAAGGTGTATAATTTAGTGGCGCGACGGCTCGACGGCTCGACGGCTCGACAGACATATTGAGTGTTAACATCAAAAGAACGAGAAAGGAATACAATTTGGCGGCTCGTCAGTCGTATTGAGTGTTTAAAGAACAGGAAGGGTATAACTAAACTAGAGGCGAATCAAATTCAGCAAAATTTGCATACGAGTCAGACCCGAGTCAGAAAACAACGTACATGTAGTCGTGACAGGTAACGCAACGCCATTAAAGCTTCTTAATAACGTGTTGTACGTATAATGAATGGGAAAGTTTCTGAGAAAAACTTGTTTATCGATGGTGTAAGCCATAAAAAAAACATCCTGCGTGGGTTCGAATTCAGAACGCTGTTTACAAACGGGTTTCTTTGTCGATTCTGCTGAAATATGATGCAGCGGTATTTAAATTTATTTT
>OZ026602.1:17170275-17172775 GCA_964020085.1 Micromussa lordhowensis | reverse complement strand
TTGCCGTATTTATACTTCAACTTGAGTATTCTCAATAAAGAAACGACAGTTTTCAATTTACAAAACATGTTTCGACATTCTCATGTCATCTTCAGTTGCAAATGAGCTTTTAACGGTTGTACATTTGAATTTTATATTAAGGTACGTTACAAAATTACGCGTCTAAACTTGCGTTACAATTTGAATATGAAGTGCGCGGAAAACAAAATGAGTGCGCGCAAAAATAAAATAAAAGACACAAGGAACAACATAATCAAAAGGAAAGAGACAAATCTAGATGCCTCAACTGCTGATTAAGAATGGGATTTTCCCACTTAATGTGCAGTGCCTCTTTGATCTTAATTTGGAATTTTGAGGCGGCAGAATCTAAGATCGTGAAACATTCTGTAGCACAAGAGTCATGACAGGCCCTAGATGATTGCAGGTGCCTGTAAACATGCGAAGACTTGTCCGACAAGAGGTGCTCACGAACACGTGTACAAAGGTGGCGAGTGGTCTCGCCAATGTAACTGGCATTACAGCCAGCTCACGAAAATTTATAAACGACACGCGAACGTAGACCTTGCGGCACTGAATCTTTCACGCTGAACATGTTTCTAAGTTTAAAGGTACATAAAACCAACTTAATATCTAAATCAGCTTTACAATAACGTTTGATTAGTTGTCTTAACTTAGTCTGGGCGATTTTAGAAAACTGGCCAACGTAAGGAACTTTATAGAAGTGCGTGGAAGTTTTCCCGGAGGAGTTGAGGCATCTAGATTTGTCTCTTTCCTTTTGATTATGTTGTTCCTTGTGTCTTTTATTTTATTTTTCCGCGCGCTCATTTTGTTTTCTGCGCACTTCATATTCAAATTGTAACGCAAGTTTAGACGCGTAATTTTGTAACGTACCTTAATATAAAATTCAAATGTACAACCGTTAAAAGCTCATTTGCAACTGAAGATGACATGAGAATGTCGAAACATGTTTTGTAACTTGAGTATTGTAGTTAATCTGTACTTACCATTTATCAGCGCCGATCGTGGACTGCATGTGTACATTGAGAATTGCGTGACAGACCACTAAAGGTCCACGCACCTAGCACGTGGGAAAACGGATTACCTGCCGCCCAGTTCAGACGCAGGACTTTTCGAATTCATGAGCCGAACTTAATTCGAATTTGGACCAACCCAAATTAACAAAAGTACGCCTGTTGGTTCAGACGTCGAAGTTAATTCGCCGAACTTAATTCAGTTTGAACCGAAACTGCATGTAACATACGTTATAAATAATTTATGCATTAATTAGGTTCGACACATGAAAGGTTCGGCGTCTGAATCAAAGCCGTTCCGAAGGCGAAATTCCCGGCTGAGTCAGGCGGAAAGAACGGTTCCAAATTTAAATAGCCGTTCTTAACTGATTCAGACGCGGAACTTTTCATGTACTTAATTCAAGGTATTAGGTTCGGCTCATGAAAAGTTCGGCGTCTCAACTGGGCCTTAGAGGGCTGGTCGCTTATTAGGGGTTCGACTGTAATTAAAAAAGTAGGCGTTACACTTCGTTTATTTTTAATACAATATTGTTGCGAACCTTAATACTGGAATAGCTTTTTCCTATTTTTGTTTAATACTGAATAACTTCACGAGATACGTCCACCCCTATTCCACCGTGCTGGGCCTGGACAAATCTGGGGGCTATAGGCTATTAGCATGAAACTCGAGGTTGTTTTGTGGCCAAACTAGTGTGAAAAACTAAAACTAAACGATGGAGGCATGGGTAATGGGCCTGTCGATCCTAATTGATGCATGTAACTTCTGATGACTCCGATCGACGTAAATACCCAATAGGGATGAATAGTCTCACCTCGATGTACACAACAGTTTATGACAGTTATGCACACGAGCATGATCTTACAAGCTCTTCAATTAATTGAACATACGGCCTTTTTAGCCTAACTGGAAGAGTGTCAATTTCCATTTCAAAGTGGCTGCATATTATGCGCAAAATAGGGACGCTGAGCTTGGTTAGCTTATTTCTTGCATGCAGTTCACAGAGATTGTATGTATCATAAGTGATCGGGTGGATCAGCCGACACTCTTCAAGAATGTGCATACAGGCGGATGAATACGCGTCTTGTTCTGCAGCAGCTTCACTGTCCCACTCGTCTGCAACGTCGTGACTTCCTTGCCTGAATTTCGCCGCCATTCTTGAAAAATAAGATTTTATTTGCTGTGGAGCTAGGAATTCATCTACAGTGAATCTGCGGCTCCTGTCTTCATGTTTTGCATGTCTCATATCTTGAGCCACCTGTGCGGGGTCTGCTTTGAATCCTGTCTGTTCCCCTATTTTAAATTTGTCGTCTAGGTAGGCCTTCTGCTTAGCACTGAAACGGCCAGCCTTCTTCGTAGATCGCAATGCCCAGCCCTGCGGTAACGCCTGAACACTTTCCTCTGAAAGCTCAGAACCGGCAATAATTGATTGATCCTGCCTGTAGTTTTTCAGTGTAAAGAATCTTTGCCT
>OZ026602.1:17155275-17165275 GCA_964020085.1 Micromussa lordhowensis | reverse complement strand
TGGGACGAGAGCCTGGTAACGTGGATCATGTACATCTTGTGTAAAGGTGAATTTATTTGCAAGCAATTAAACTATAATCCTCATCTTGCAACCTCTTCTTTTGCTAGCTAGTATCAGTAGTGTGTGCATAAACCGGGGAAAAAACTACAAGGCATTGCCTTACTTCATTCAGTAACCATATCGACTTATTCCTCGGCATTGTTTATACCTTGCATAACTTCTACACAATTTATGAGAAATATCGACATGTTACCTGCCCTTGCGAGAAGAAGATCTCCCTCTGTTTGCAAAGTTGAATCAAAGCAGTCGAAAAATTTCAAATGACTCTTGATGTTTCTTCCGCATCTTTCTATCGTTTCACACACAGCATTTGCCGGGTTGGAACTATTGCATCCACACGCCCCTCCAACGAGTTCAGAGTAGCCACAGGTCGCCATTTCATATAACGTGTATCGTGCAACTGTACAAACGCGGCACACTGACAGCTTATCGACCCTGGAGTAATGTGATTATGTGTTTATGGGCGGTTTAGAAGTTTATTTGTCGATATCGAAAGCAAAATTAAATTGTTCGTATCAGTCATTGCGTGCTAAGTACGTAGGTTTCAAAACAATGAATAACAAAGGACGGAGTATTTGTGTTACGTGCCCCCGCAATTGTGGCCTCGCCGCCTGTCACGCAAACTTTAGTGTTTGAACATTTCGCGAGAAGCGGAGGGCTCGTCAAAATACAAACAACGAGTCATGCAGTCCATACTTGGCGCTGGTAAATGGTATGCAGAGATTAACTACAATAGCATAAGTATAAAAACGCAAACAAATTAATTTTACGATTTGTTACAATTTACAAATTGTATCCGTCCTCGGCCGTTAAAAACGTGAGGATTTTGTATTTGCTTCGAAAAATAATCGCTAAAAGTTAAAATTTCAGGCAACCTGAGTAGTAGACAGGATAACTATTGATAGAAAGAAATTTTTTCTTCGGAATAGTAATGATTTTTTGCCAAAAAACTGGCTTATTGTCTTTTCCACGAGCGCATTGTTGATTTGTTACCTCAAACTGCGTGACCAGGAATGGCGTGTTTTGACCTCTATGCACCTTTTGTCTGGCGCCCTAAAATTTCGCATTTTAAGTAGCCCAAAAATTATATTGCAGTTTTTTTGAAGAAGAAACTCTGTTCTTTCGCTGGATTAACTTGATGTAACTTCATGCCATGTACCAAGGTGATATTTTACCCTCTGAATTCTGCCTCTTTTTTGTCCGCCGAAATGAGTAAAATATTGAAGAAAAGCAAAAATCGCCCAAAAATTCAGTTTGCGATGGAATCGGACAAACAACATTTCAGACTGTTCATAAATATGTGTTCTTTTCATTAAGATATTCAATGGCCAGATTTACCGTTTCCTTTGTTTTTAAATGAAGCTCAAATAATATGTTGTGTGGAGCTCGTGAAACTGATGTGGGAGCCGTCAAACCGATTTTGTCGCCGTTCACGCAAAATAAAAATCCAATCGAACTTAAAGTGTTTTTTCTAGAAATAGTTCATCTAGACCTATATTCTGGCAAAGTTTGGGGATTTTCGATTTTTTCATTTTGCACACCTCCAGGCGAAATTTTGGGACGACTGCTCTTAATGCGTCTGTCCTGTTATTGATCATGAATTTCACCATAACACTGTCAAAGTAGCTGTGGATCCACAAGGCAAGTGGATCTGCAGACTACTTTGACAATGTTATGATGAAATTCATTGTCAATAACAGGACAGACCCATGAAAAACTGACGTCAATTTGTTTCTACAAAAACAAATTGTCCGCTCTTGCTCGTTAACACATCGCATAAATTATAAATTCATGTGTCTGTCTGCTTATTGACAATGAAAATTAGCTAATGAGTGCGCGAGAATTTCTGCAGTTACCGTAAAAATACTGACAGCATAGAACTGATACAGCACACATGCACTTCAAGGACATTCGCTCCCAGTCTTCGATCCCCTCCATACTTTTCCAAGAAAGGTCAAGAAATCGTCAAGCTGTGACTTTGATCTTTATACCGTACAGGTGAGTTGTCCTTGTACCACCAGGATGATCCTAGTGCTATACATTTAACATGCAGTTAAGATGTACCTAGTGCTGGGATCATCCTACATGTACTCAGCAAGGATGGTCCCTGCGCTTTGATGAGGTACATCCCTTGCAAGTAAATGGAAATTAAAAAACAAATCGCCCTCGGATAATTTTGGGGTAACATTCATTCTCCCTCTATGTAAACAAACTCTAATTGCCCATATACCTCACCTAATGAGTTTATTGTTACCATCGATATGCCAAAGGGCTAGAGGTCCAGCAACCTGGTAACTACGCCGTCGAATGACATGAATTCCAAGAGCTCGCAACAAAGTTCCTTCGGGATTTGTTCTCATTGCTGTGCGAATGCGACTTTGTTGGACAATCAGCCCTCTTGCCCTTAAAAACCCCGTCATCCGCTTGTAGCCCGTCTGAGGGAAATCCGTAAGGATACTCCTGCTGATAACTGCATCCAACTCTTGGTCACTTAAATTGCTATAAGTACTGATATTCAAGTTACACTCACTTAGACGTCTCTCAACCGTTAGCTGACTAACACCCAGAAGCGAAGCTATTTGTGGAGTGTTAAATCGACGTTCTACGAGAAATTGCAGCTGTTCTTGAGGAACTTCTAGCTTTGGCCGTCCACGCTGCCCAGTAAAAATGCTACTGGCCTGAAATGCCTCTGTACGCCGTGAATGGTTGGCGTTGGTAACCGCTTCTCTTGCTTCACGAACAAGGTGGACTATATGTGCATAAGCTCTGGTAGTTTCATTGTCCAAATATCTCATGAGCACATTTAACGCCCCATCTAACCTGAACAAGGTATAATCCAATGTATCGCAGTCGTGGTTGCCACCCTCTAAAAATCTCACAACATCAATAAGATGGCCACGAAGACATTCACGCACTTCCTCGGTGCCGGCGGCCATGTTTTGTGCCTAGTGACTGCTCCTTTTACATTTTGAGCAAAACCGCTGACAAGTATGTTTAAGAGCTTAGTGCGTGACTGCCCAAGTTGAGGTTTCAGATTCAACAAATTGTGGGCATTCTAAATTACAATAAACATATTTGACGAGTATGTTTGAGAGCTCACTGAGTTGAATTTCGCAAAATTCGAGAGACCAATTCTGTCAAATTTGGCTTCCTAAATTCTGCTCAAATCCTACGAAATGTGGGCATTCTAAATTCGGCATAATTGTATTTGATGCGACATTTCACAAAATGCACTTATAAAAACTTTGGAATGCGTCTTTCATGGAACAGAAACGACTAAAGCGAAATGACAACTGTTACAATAAAAAGAAAAACACTACCATAACATGAAAAGAAAATTATGGCGGGGATAACCCCTCATAGGATTGGGCTCGGATTGATTCATGACCTGTCGGATTCAATCTCGAGCCCACAGTTCTCAGGCTCCTTGGTCAGCAGTGGGTTGCCGGGGAGAACTCTGAGACACGAAAAAAATATGATTTTTTTTATTGGCTCTCAGTAAAACAATCATTGGGCAGAAGCCGGTCGTACTGGAAATCTTCCAAAAAAGATATTTCTTTTCATTGGCTGTGGCTTATAAGCGGAAGTCAACAGAAACAAAAGTAGGAAGGTGAAATGTTTTGGAGGTAGACTTGAATTTTTTCCTTTTGCACCTCAGTCATGTAGAAATATATTACACCAAACTAACGCAGTTTCAAATATATGAATGAAACATATTCCTTGCTAAGCTTTCAGCCATTTTAAAAAAGACTCCCATTCCCACGCTAACTTTTTTGGCGGTAAAGTTGCCACCCGTTGCCGCTGCAAACGTAGCTTCACGGGGGGTCACGTAATGGCAGCCACATCCTTGGATGATTTTTGTGTTATGCGCATTAAACACAAAAATCAATGCTGAAAACTGGTCCGTCTTAAACTTTTCTGAGTGTAAAACTTCGCTGGTCCCATGGGATTTTCCGAAGAACTAGATCCTTACGAGTGTTATTTCGTATTCTCCTCGTACTAAGTCGTAAGACCGAAGAACGACGTGATTGACATCTCGTTCATATTTGGTCCCAAGCACATGCACCGACGGTTTGTTGTTGTTTGTGTGGGGAAAGGCGTCGAACGAACAGAGGAGTTCAAGTAAGTTGCGTTTACTGTTACTTTAGCTAATAAATAGCTATGAGGCTAGTTACTTTTGCTGGCGGAATGTACCATAGCTTTCAAAATGCCTGTCGAGTTATTCAAAGGAGTGGTTCCGAGAAGAGTTTTTGAATTTGTTTGTTTGCACTCTACATCAAAATATTTGACTGCGTGGATTTGGTCGTCAAAAACTACTATTCAGTAAAATCGTTGGAGTTACCAGTATTCGCATATAGACATAAAAAACGTGTGCAGCTATTTGGTGACGTTTTCTGGTTCACTAACATTTCTCGCTCTGTTAGAGAGTGTCGGGAGTCGATATTGTTTTTCAGAAAGATTCGAGAAACCTCTTCGGAGGTCAGAGAAACCTCTTTGGAGCTCAAAGAAAGCTCTTCGGAGCTCAAAGAATCAATAAGAAAGATCTCCGAAGCTTTCAAAAAGTTCCGAGCACAGAGAGAGGCTTTCAGATTTTTTTAAACTTGGGTTCGAGAAGGAAAGTGCTCTTTTGATTCCAACGACGCCTTTGAAAGCTATGGACGAAAATTGCGACACTATCACTGACAAAACGTTATGCATAGAAGGTGGGAAATTGATGGAAACAACAAGCCAGTCCTTTAGATTGACTGTCAGGAATATTTCTAGATTCCCTGTTTGTAAACGAAATTTTCGAGATAGAGAACCATCAAGGGTCTTAGAGCAAAGATTATACCTATTAGGCACGAGACCTCTAGATGTTGGTGGTGCAGGAGACTGTCTCTTTAGAGCAGTGTCTCATCCGTTATATGGTCATCCAGATTTGCACTTTGACATTCGAATTTCTGGTGTAGAATATACGAGAGAAAATCCTGAAAGATTTATTGAAAGCAACTCTCTAAACTCTTTGAGTGATTATCTTATTTCAATGTCAAGGATGGGCTGATGGTCTCATCATACAAGCTATTGCAGACAAACATAATTTGAAAATTCACATTATAGAGTCAAATCCAAATTTTACTGAGTTTACTGTAGTTCAAGCGGTGAATTCAGCTGTGTACAACAAAGTCCCATATGTTCCTGGATATCCCTTCTGTTACAATGTACATAGTATTGAAGTAACTTTGATAAAGATAATCAATTTTGATAAAGATAATCACTCTTCAGGACTGGACAATCCATATTGTTCACCAAAAGTTCCTGTAAGACAGCTTTGTGACGCACTTACTGAACTATTGAATTCATTCACCACACAACAATATTATACATGTGCTTGGAGATTTCAACATTAACTGGCTTGTTGAGACAGAGAGAAGACCTCTGTATTAGTATAACCTGCTAGTGAGGGATAAACATTACAAACAGTTGATATCAACTTACACAACTGACAACAAAACCTTAATTGACCACATATTCACAAACATAACCCGGACGGACGGTTCAATAAGCAGGTGTGTTAGAAACATATTTTACAGATCATAAAGCTGTTTGGGCCTCATTCCACAATTTTACAAGTATTTGAACTAATATATCCAACACGAGCGACAGTGTTTCATTGGGATATCCAAACACCAAGAAGACACTTGGAAATACGACGCACAGCGGAGTATTTTTGACAAACTTCAAGGTGTTTGGATTGCCGATGAAACACTGTCTCGAGTGTTTGCTATATCTCCTCAATCAAAACTGAAACTAAAAATAAAACAGAGAAATTAAGTCGTAAAAATCTACGCTACACTGTAATTAAGATCAGATATCCAAACACCGTCACAGTCATGATTTCGTTTGTTTGAACTTTGGGTTAATTATTAATGAGTTTGAGAATGTCATGAATTGAATTTATACGTAGAAGGTATATAATAAATGTGTAAGCAAACAAAAACCATGTAATGTTCATCTGATACACATGTCTCTCAGACCATACAAAAGTCTTTGCATCAGTATGAACATTACTGCAAATAGCTAATATTATTGATGTATTTGTTCCTAACCTATTTACTAGTGAAGAGATGCTAGAAAAGCTTGTGTTGTACTTGTAGACTACCAGTGTAAATGGTGCAAATTTAATAATATTGCTTTCACACTTTTTATGTCACTTAAAGAATACAATTACAGTACATCAACCTCCAGCACAGATGGAATCTAGAAGGCAGGTAATGACATTAAACAGGAAAGCCCTTTCTTACTGTACATGTAGGAGGCCCAGTGTCCTTATAGCTAATAGATTGAGCAGTCCAGGTTTTTAAGCCCTGGCCAAGGACATGGTGTTACAGTATATTCTTGGGCAAGACACTTAACTTTCCCAGTGTCTCTCCAGCCTCAGGGTTATACATGAGTGGACTAGCATACATGTATCATCGAGGGGGGGGGGGGGGAGGAACTAGAAGTACTCTTTGTTGCTTCACACTACTAAACCTGAAGAGAAGTGTCAGCCTCATGGCTCAATATGCTCCTATGCACCTACCTTAACATACACCTATTCTTTCCTACCATTTCCTGCATGTTTTCAAATAAAGACAGAAAGTTATGCTTTCCAAATGTCCACTATACATTATTTATGTGGTACTAGTGGCCAGTTACATCCTTGATAATTTAATTTCAAGCCTTGCAACGGTACATATATTTCTTGGTGTAAAACCTTATTTTCTGACTATCTGGTCTTACAATCTTAAAACCTGACACTGACAGAAGTTATAAATGGCAGCCCTCAGCCTACAACCTGGGACATTCATGCAGGTTTTAATGTAAATATAAACTTAATGTTCTTTCTTTCCAGGTACAGAACCACCACCACCTCAAACCACAGTGCAGGACAAGTGTGTACTATACAGTATTTACTTCAACCTCCACAATCACAACAGCTCCATTCGTTGCTCAACTTGCATAGCATTGTTTTGCCCAAAACAAAGTGAAAATCAGGGCTGTCATTAATTATTTAACCACCTGCAGTCTTATTCTCCATGCCTGTAGCAAATTTGTTACACTGTTTGTTATTACATTTAGCGGTGATACATTCGTGAATTCTATAAACAACAGGCAATTAAGTTTTACCCTTGGCATCAAGGGAAAATCAAGCGTACTCAGCTGTAACCATTGTTACAGGTTACAGCCCTTAATGACAGCGCTGAAAATAATAGACAAAGCCCCAATATAACCAACGCACCAGCAATAATTCGAGATGCTAAGAAGTTTAATCAACATGTGAACAACTTGAACTCTTAAGTGACTAAGCATGTGGTTGCCGGTGGTTTCTAAGATGAAAGTTACAAACATAATACATTAAGAGCGGAACAACTAATTACAACGATGGAAACAACATAGGAAATACGGATAACACAGGATGAAATATGAGGCAAACGAAGATAGAAGACATTACCTGACGATTTGGGAATATGGCGAAAGAAACTGCGAAAGAACGTGATATTGTCTAGCTCTGAACTGAAGCGAAGTCCCTGCCATTTACATAACCCGTGCGAAAGTCGATCATTTTATATATTTCCGCGCGGGCTGGGGCTAGGCGGGGGATTGGTTTCTACACCCAATATTCTTTACTCAATGTACACAGTACCAGTCAATAAATTATGTGCATTTACCTTAGATCAGAATTTAAGTTAACTCTGACTGCCCCAGAAGGTTTAACAAATCGAATGTGGTTTAGCGTGGTATGTACTCTTATCGACAACGATACGCGTCATCACAGTGGTCAAAATGTTGTGGACTCACGAGGCGCAGCCGAGTGAGTCCGCAACAAATTTTGACCACTGTGATGACGCGTATCGTTGTCGATAAGAGTACATACCACGCTAAACCACATTCGATTTGTTTTTTACCACAATATCAAAGATAACGAAGGAAATCTTTGCTAAACACGGACTTGAAAGTGCACGCGCTGCATTATGCAAATGAGCTATTTGTACGCGTCATACTTTCCTTTCAAAAACTTTTGCAAACTCGCTCAACATACAGAAACAATACGAAAACAATGTCTGGGAAACGAGCAATGACGCGTACTCGTTAACGATAAGAGTTTAGAGCTCGATTAAGCGCATTTCGATTTGTTTTTACCACAATATCAACGTCAAAGAAAATGTTTTTTTTAGAGCGCAAGCTGAAAAAGGCATTGCGTGACACAATGACGCGAGTGGCGTGGTATGGACTCTCATCGACCACGGCAAATTAGCCAATCAGATTGCGAGATTAGCAGCAATTGTGGTAAAATTACATTTTTTCATTTAGCAATATTGACCACTCCAGATCAGTCCCATTAATTATGGATTACTATTACATCATGACACCTTTTCTTTCTAAACAAACTATTATTTTACCCTGTTCTAATAGATCAGTCCCAGAGCAATCTGCCAATGTCATTACTGGATATGTCCACAAAATCAGTGAAGTTCATACTCCACAAAGGGTAATGTCTACTTTGACTTCAACCTCCAGCTACTGCCCAGCAATATGGGAAAAAATAACTGGCAAAGTAGTAGCTGTCCAAGTTACACACTTTCAGATTTGTCCATTCTGTAATACTAAAATACAAAGTGACTCAGTTACCACAGATGCTACAAAATGTTCAGCATGTTCCCTTACTTAACACCCAACTGCAAAACTCAACGTTTTCAAAGTTTGTCATCCAAGAACGCAATGATGACTCCTTCCTCAATTACATTGCCAGAGAGAGTGTAGTAACACCTTTTTACTCTCCCTGAACAACCCAACCATTGACAAGTTCAGTGAACTAGAACTTCTTAAATTACTGTTATCACATTCAGACCTTAATTTTACATTAAGTGAACAAGACAAGCTGATAAGTGAAATTTCACTTAGCCACTAATGATCAATAATACCTGTTCAGTGACAGTCTAGCCTGCTATTGACTAGTTCTCCTGAACTCCAGTCAAAAAATAACACTAGGCATGTTCGATTTACCTTTCTTATTGTGTTACTCTAAGCAACACTAACAACCTTGTTACCAAAATTTTACCAAACCCCTAATGTTTATGAAGACAAAAACAACAATGGGCATGTTCAATTTACTGTTGTTGTTGTTGTTGTGTTACATTGAGTGAAACAGACGGGCTTGTAACTTATTCCACCAAACCCCTAATGTTATGTTAACAGAGAGCTGTTCAGTGTAGCCTACTATTCACTAGTTTGGTGTACATGATATACCCGAACTACTGTAATCGAAAAAGAAGAACACTTACCATGTTCAGTTTAGTTGTGTTTTTCTGTTTCAATAAGTCAAATGACAAGCTCATGTCCTTAAACCCCAAATGTTTATGTTGATGTCCCTCTTCAGTTTACCCTACTATGTACTACTCTACTGAAGATGAAATTCCTGAACTGTTGTTTATCTTTTCCAAAAGTTCTCAATAAACTGTGTTGTTGCTGCTTCTCATCTTGTTTGTATATCTATATCCCAAGTCCCAAACACAGTAGCGCTACACCACAGACACTTCCACTTTAAGCAGGGATATTTTTATTTCTACGTGCCACTACAAGACCACCTCACCCATACCTACCAATTTCAATTTTTTACACAAAGGCCTCAAACTCTGCTTCAAACTCCTATATACTGTGGTGGACATTCTGGTTTAACCATAGACCGACTGCCGAAACGCTTTAACTTCTAAATAGTTTTTGAAACGTCTACGAGTCGGAACTTTCCCTTCACAGTTTCCATCCCAGATAGACCTCCCATTGGCGGAAACGCATTAAACACGCGTACGCACCGCGGACCTATTTTTGCCATTGTTGCAGAAAATTGATTGAAAAAAGGATAAGTTCTACTTGAAGCTATTTGGTGAAAAATCGTCAAGCGAAGGAATAGCCGAGGCCGTTA
>OZ026602.1:17127775-17135275 GCA_964020085.1 Micromussa lordhowensis | reverse complement strand
AAGCATCCAGACCGCTGGAAGAAAGCAGTGCTTTGCCGGACTGCATATGCAGGTCCTGGCAAAAAAGCATTCAAGGAGTCTATATTAGAAGCCTGCACACAACGCAATGATGATATAGCCAACCAAGTGAGAGTTCGCGTTGAAGGGGCTCTAAGTGATTTGCACGCAGCAGATGCGCGATATCATGTCAACTGCATGGCAAGCTTTATGTCTCCTAAATCTATTTCTGCTGCCAAAAATGTTTCAAAAGAAGACGAGAATACAGATCCTGCATTTGATGAAGTCATTGGTGAGATGCTGAAAGATAGGTCACGTTTGTGGAATTCAGTTGAACTGTATCATCAATACCAGCTATTTGGCAAAGCGCTTCTGCAAAGATCCCTTCTTGTGAAGATTCGAGATCACTTTTTGGATGACATTGCAGTCCTCTCCTCACCAGGACTGTCAAGTCTTGTGGTATTTAGACAGAATGCGTTGACTGTATTGCACCTCGCTGGCGCCACAGAAGACGACACACAATATCTCTTGATCGGGAAGCTCGCTAAAATCATCTGTGGCAAAGTAAAGCAGATAGATCATGACCAGTCTCGGTATGATGTAAGAATCACCAAGGAAGATATATCGATGTCAGTTAGCAAAACTGTCATGGATCGTCTAGCGGCATTAACAGATAATTTGAAGAACACTTTCCCAGCGCTTCTGATAGCCAACATAATTACCAGTGTTCTATCCAACAGACCTACAAATCTGCAGATAGCCCTCGGTAATTTAACCAGAGACTTGAAGTCATTAATAAATCAGCTGTATCAGTTCAGAGTAACCTGTTCTTATGATGAGATACTGCGCTTCAAGAGGTCAGCGGCCCTGGCAGCAACAAGGGATATTAAACTAAGTGGAATCAACCAAGGAAGTCTGGGGCTTATACAAACTGTTGCAGACAACTTTGACGCTGACATATCTTCTCAGAATGGGAAGGTAACAACACATTCACCCGCCATGCTCATTACTCAGCCAACGAATGCATCAGATGATGACCAAAACACAAGAGAATCTATTCCGAGAATTTCGAAGTCGGACATGTCGAGAGAAATAGATTTCAATATTCCGGTGCAACGTTACCAAGGTCCAAAGATAGTACCAATGCCGGAAAATTGCTCTAAAAAGAGTGTTCTTCTCCTCAAGGTTCTTTGCAGTGCCATTCTTTCAGAAAGAAGAGCAAAAGAACTTGACATAGCTTTCTTGAGGGATGTTGCCAACAATGAAGCGTGTCCAGAATACAATGGGTACAACACTATGGTGACAAGGCAACAAGGAGTTTCGATGCAGCCAAAGACAAAGGCAGTTTATCTCCCTTTTATCGATATGACACCATCCGACCCAGACACAATAATGACGGCTCTTCACGAGGCCAGAAGAATGCAATTTTCACAAGCGACCAACAACTATATAAAGTTGCCGTCGATATGCAGTGGGCATATCAAAGGGAGTTCTCAGACATTATCAATCGTCTTGGAGGGATGCACACATTGATGAGCTTCGCTGGTGCAGTTGGCACCCTGATGCAAGGATCTGGCCTCTCTGGAGTCAACTTTTGCAGGGGTAACGAATATGCTATCTGGTGAGAAATTCCCACAGAATATCAGGGCAATGAGGCTTGTTCTTGAAGAGTTGCTGAGAAGCACCATGAGCGATGACAGCATCAGTACAATGGAAGAACTGTTAACACGCCTTGACCATGCTGCGAGCGCAAGCAACACATCCAAGCTGTGGGTCGACTGCTTCATCAAGCCTGTCTTCATCATGATGTTATACGTACGAGCTGAGCGAGAAGGTGACTGGCCACTTCATTTGGTAGCCGTGAAGCAAATGCTGCAATATTTTTTTGCGTCTGCTCATGTGAACTACGCCCGATATGGTCTCTACTATCTGCGTTCCATGGAAAGCTTAGGGCAAGAAGAGCTCTCAAAATTCATGAAAGGCGAGCATGTGATGCATCATGTTCCAGGGCTGTGGTACGGCATTTGGAGTGACATGTTCATCGAGACAACTTTCATGCGCTATGGTCATGGTCCCGGTGGGATTATTGGAATCACCTTGAAGCCTGAGAGTCTCAAGACATGGGCTCTTGGTCTGCACATCTGCAGTCGCCTGGAGCAGGACATTATCAGCCTTGTAGGAAAGGAGCAAGACATCAGTCAGGAAGCACACAAAGAGGAGACAAAGGCAACGATCGTGTCGGATGGTGCTGATCGAAAAAACATCCACCAACTATCGTGAACATTGTGAGTGGTGAAGTGGCGGATGACACAGTAAATGTTCAAGACGCAGTAGCAATTGGTACCAAGCAAATGCAAGAATTCGAGAAAGGCTGGCCAGAAGGTTTCTGGAGTACAATCTCAAAGAAAGTCAAGACCATTTCAGACAGTAAGAAGCATATCAAGGTTGGGTCGCAGAGGGTATACGATACTTCAGTGATTTACAGTGGAGTGATAGGCATCCAAGCAAGTTCAAGAGACATTGAGATCAAGAAAGTATTAAGTCATGAGCTGGCTCCTGTGCCGACGTCAATGTTTCATGATTCTGGTGCAATGAGAATCTGCAAAGCAAAATCGGACTTAAAGAAGAGGCTTGCTAAAGAAGCATCATCGCGATGCAGTATGTCCAATGTTGCGGCAAGTGTGCTGGATGGCTCGGCTGTCCTGTGGGTTGTCCATTGGTCAGCTAAAGGTGTCATCGCCGACTTTGTGGAGAATTTCAAGGGTTTCCTATTGAAGAAACTACTTGATTCAGATGTTTACTTGATCTTCAACAGATATCGCGAGTACAGCACCAAGAGCGTAACAAGAGACACAAGAACATGCGAGGCAAGCAGGGTGTATCAGTTCACAGAGAACACACCTCTTCCCTCACAGAAGGCTGTGCTAACCGTTTCTCCTGACAAGAAGCAATTGATGTCCATCATTTGCAGCAGCATTATCAACGATGAGGAATTCCATGCTCAACATACTACCAGGAACAAGCTGGTTATCACAGGCAGCGACGATGTCCCAACCGAGATCCACAAAGGGGTTGTCATTGCAAGGGAAGATATTGCAACATCTCATGAAGAGGCAGATAATATTATTGCCCAACAAGCTATCATGTGTGCAAAGGAGCATTCTGGTGCTATAGTGGTTGTCGCAGACGACACAGATGTGTTTATCCTGCTCCTCTTTCATTATTTCAATGAACTCCTCACTTGTCCAATGTTTATGGTCTCGCCGATTCAGCAAAGATCACTTATCGACATTAAGGCCACTGTACAAGCCCACCGAAGTATCATACCTGGTTTACCAGCAGCCCATGTGCTATCCGGGTGCGACACTGTACCTACATACTTTGGGATTGGCAAAGGAACTGTCTTGAAGAATCTCATTGCTGCTCCCAACTCGTTGTCGCTGTTTGGCTGCATAGATGCACCGTTATCTGACGTCGTTGACCAGGCAACAAAGTTTATCGGAGTTTGTTACGGCAACCAAGTACGCGAGGAGACTATGTCCGATATCAGATACAAGATCTGGACAACGAAGTTTGGAAATACAGCAACTTCAGCTCCTAAGATACAAGCACTGCCGCCTACTACAGAAGCTTTTGTAGAGAACGTGAAGAGGTCCCACCTTCAGACGGGCACTTGGAAAGCAGCACTGTCCCTCAATCCACCTGCTCCTGCTCCAGTGGAATATGGTTATGCGAGACATGAACTTTCCAAGACATTGCTTCCAACAACTGTGTCAGACGGTGTTACATTGGCACCAGATGAAATCATGACCCTGATCAAGTGCAACTGTGAAGGCGCCTTGGCATGCAGAAATATGAGGTGCAGCTGCAGCCGCAGCAAATTGCCATGCACTCTGTTTTGTAAATGTAATGCTGGAGATGAATGTCTAAACGAACTTACCAAGACGGTAGCTATACCAAGAGAGGTCATTGATTGACTGTTAAGTCTTGTGAGATGCAGACGTCTTCAAGAATAATGTCAGAATCAAGGAACAGTGCTATCGACTGATGACTTAAATTAGAGTACTATTTTATTTACTTTGGCAAAATGATGTCAACACCCCGTACAGGAACCTACCACCCAAGTCGACATGCAAGTACTGTGACGTCATCAAAGGGCCCTTTAGTCCAGTAAATTTACAAACTAGTAACTTGTTATCAGATGACTTCCTAGAAACACTGTCTTGTGAGTTTGGATCATGTGCGACTAAAAACAAGACAGAAAATTGAATATGTTGATTACTTGCTACTTTTATGACATTGTGAAAGATGTCCCCACCATCCCCGCCCCCCATAATTCCTGATGCCTGACAGTAATGGGCTGTTATCACTCAGACTATTGATAAGACTGATAAGGGGTATGTTTTAGATAAGAATTCGATTAAAAACAAGAAAGGGAATTGTATATGTTGATTACTTGCTACTTCTATGACATCATGAAATATGTCCCCACCCCTCCCTCCCCCCCATAATTCCTGATGCCCAACAATTACGGACTGTCATCACTCAGATTATTGCTACGGGGTATGTTTTTGATAAGAATTCACAAAAAAACATTGTATGAAAGTAAATGCAAGGTATGTCACACTGGCTGCCGGACTAATTTGACAGAAAATCATTTAGTTCAAACAAAGTTGCTCCTAAATGTCTGCATCCTTGATCTGCTCCACCCTTACACCTGCAGAATGCAGAGTTACCAGACCCATTTGAATCCAGAACAAACCAGAGCCTGTAAAGCTTCTCACCTTCTAGTGTTTTTCCTTCTGTGTTGGAATGACCCCAGCTACAAACACAAAAAAGTTACTGCCATCAAGGTCTTGTACAGTTTTAACTCCAAGGCTCTGAATATGCCCATTCAGACAAAGATTATATTCTTCAAATGAATGCCAGGAAGACAGCATGCTTTTATCATAATCAGCTTTACTCATAATTAGATGATTAAAAATGTCCATCAGTCCAAATGGAGGCAGCTGTGAGAAGTCATTGGACAGTGACATCATTTGAAAAGGATCTGCGAGTTTTTGACCAGTTGGTAAAGTAATGCGTCTTATCAAACATTCTTCAATGGAATCACTTTCAAAGTCAGGGTCAGTCGGAAGGTTCATACTAGCCACTGCTTTAGCGAGCTGAATAAGTGCAGGTTTGCAATATGTAGAGACTTGGACACCCCTAGTAGAGATAAATCCTTTAATTTCCTTTATATCCATTTTGTCAAAGTCCAGATTATTATTAATATTACTATTATTATTATTATTATTATTATTATTATTGTTATGATTATTATCATTGTTGTTGTTGTTGTTGTTATTGTTAGTTGCAGTAGTAGCAGGAGCAGGAGCAGCAGCAGTAGTAGTAGTGGATTGTTTTGAAGATGGTTCCTTGCCAGTTGTACATTTATCTGTAGATATCTGAGAACTGGTCTCGGTAGAGGAAGATGAATATGGTTGCTTGGCGGTAGGAGTAGCAGCTGGGGCTTGTTGTTTAACAGAAGATGGATGCTTGGCACCAGTAATTTTGTAACCTGGGACTGGATGCTTAAAAGTACATGAAGGTGGTCGATGCTTGTCAATAGTAGGAGAATTACCAGCTGGGGCTGGTTGTTTAAAAGAGTTTGCATGCTTGGCAGTGGCAGGTTTAGTAACTGGAGTTTGTTGTCTGCTAGAAGATGATCTTTTGCAATAGTTGGTTTAGAAACTGGAGTTGGTTGTTTAATAGAAGATGATTTCTTGGCAGCAGTAGCGTTTGGAGACATAGATGGCTTTTCGACTCTTGTTTTTGTGTACGAAGATGATGCTGTTGTATTGCAAGAGGTTGAAACTTGACAATGTTGCTTGGATCCAGTAGCTTTAGTACTTGAAGATGGCAGCTTGACAGAAGGAGAAGCTTGTGAAGTTTGATTCACAGCTGAGGCATATGACTTACCAGTGTTACTTAAATCGATTTTAACAGAGGATGCTGTATTCTCGGGCGGTGGAGCACTACAACAGCTAACCTGAGGCAGCAGGAGATTGACGAAAATGAATCAGTGATAATAATCGGTTTAAAAGTAAACCACTTTTTTGTGACATCGAGAAGGTGCAAATCGTTCGCTGAAGCAGCGATGCGCAGCTAAATATGTCCACAGTTTCTGCCCAAGTTCCAGTGATCTTGCCTTTCTTAACATGTTCCTTCAAAGAGTTCGAAGAGAAGAGTAGCGGCTGAAAAACCTTCGGATTTTTTTCAATCAAGGTAGAGCTTAACCTACGGATTTCTTCATGTTTCTTGTCACTTATTTCATCCCTCCAAAGAGCAATAGCTCGGTAAAACCAATTTCCATCTCCTCTGACAACGACTTCTCTCTTTTGAGGAGGTACATTTCCAGAAGCCATAATTTGTTTATAAAAGAAGAAACTAACAAAAAAACAGGCTGTGCACACGTAAACCGAAACTGAAAAGGCTTTATTGGGTCATTTCCTCTTGATTTATACCTAATCTTGTGATATTTTCGACCATTACACGATGTATATTTTGCAATAAACCTTGCGCAAGCAAAGAAGTGTATCGGTAGATTTTGTCACATATTTCACAGGTATTCGATCACAAACTTACATTTTCCAGATACAAACATCCCCCGAGTCCATTTGTGATAAAACTATGGCGAAAAAGGGTTGATTACTCTCCAAAATCCTGTTTTTGGACGTGGAAACATCTTTTCGCCATACAATTTCTTCCAGCGACTAGCAATGTTTGCCCCCTGGCGATCCCAGAGTTCTTTGCGCATAACATGGGTATCCGATTACTGGAAACTCATTCATTAGTTGAGGTGCATTCCAATGCTCGGTGAGAACCAAGGGGGGAATTTCATATGTCCCATGATGCATCGCTTCGAACTATGTTATCAACCGTGATACACCACGTGACCTCGTTAGTTCAAAATGGACGTGTTTGAAGTAACTTCGTGGCAAGCAACTGAATTCACAAACCAAAGGCTTTTATACCCTTACTGCGTGCATTTTGGCTATACTATTGACCTCACAATTCCCAGTCTTCCTTTTCTAAAGCTAAACTGCGTGTTTGGACATGTAAGTTTTCCAGCTTCCCTTTCAGAAAGACAAATGGTCGTTTTCCCTCGAAGCCAGCATATCGAGAGGTGTTGAATACATAGAAAGTCATATCCCATGTGATTTTTCCAATGTAACATTCATGATGAGTTGGAATTACTCTGCATGCCTCATGTTTGGTTGCAACTCGTACATTTAGACTCGGATTACTAGTTTATGGAAAACTAATCAATGCTTTGAGTGTATGTAATGATAGAAATTAATTCCTCATACTATATTATGTGATTAAAATATCTAGACAGTTTGCATAAAAGAACATGAAGCATTGAATGAAGACCAGGGGTCAATTTAATAAAGAAATTACACTTGTAATCTACAAGTCGAACCATTGTTTTTACAACCGCAGGCGAAAACGAGTTTAATA
>OZ026602.1:17047775-17112775 GCA_964020085.1 Micromussa lordhowensis | reverse complement strand
GAGTGATACCTGAAAGGCTCGCAACTAAGCCTTCGCCTTTCAAGGTCTTCAATATACCAGCTGGATGGAGGACTTGGTTATGGAGGAGCTTGATTCAAGTTCTCACATAGTTAGAATATTTCGGCATGATTACCACTTAAGTGCTAAGGAGCAAATGATCGAGAAAGTGGTTTACTAGGCGTTGATATGCGTGGAAACAATGCAGGTCGCACTCGCTTGCGAGGGGTCTGGAATCCCAGCGAGAAATGTCACGATTTGTTACATGAAGGGCTTACCCTAACAAAATGGCACTCAGTGCAAGTTTTACTTGCCTCGGTGCTTACGTGGATGAAGCAGCAAAGTTTGTACTGAATCTCTGATGTTTTTAGCCGCTAGGATGCACTAACAATCAAACATTCAACAGGTGAGAACACTGTAATAGTTGACCGAGTTGATGAACATAATTTTAGATGTTCTTTACGTCCCTTTACACAACAACAAATCACGAAATGTAGTTTTCCCATGAAATTTCCTGACTCGTTAGCATCCACCGTGAATTATCGTTCGAAAAATCAGGAGGAATAAAACAATAGGTACCTTGAAAGTTCGCGGAAAAGTCGCGGAACTTTCGTTTGAAGTGAAATTTCTTTGAAAAGCCATGAAAAGCCAAGAAATTCATCGAAATTCGTTTGCGTTACTTTTGCACAATACTGTAGCTAATCTTGTCGGGTTTTTGACCTGAGACCCTCTGCTTATCTAGAACACTGCAAAGGTTACAAAAATACTATTTTGAAAACAGCAAAGATTATAAGAGTGCATTCAATGTTAATTAATTTTTTGTGGACTGTACAGTGCATTAGTATGAGAATTCTTGATACAAGTTTCTTATAAATGATGGTACTTTTGGACAAATTGAGTTTCTTGGGATGGGATAATACTCCTGTACTGAAATCTGAATCTGTACAGGTAACCCCTGAGCATGTTGTTAGGTTGCTAAAATAGTTTAGTGGTTCCACATTATTTTTTATGGTGGAAAGACACTGTAAGAGTCAAGTGTTGTGTTAAGAACCCAACTCAACGACCCCATTCAGGGATAGAAACCGAACCCACCCATCTAGAGTCTACCTTGATAACCATAAGGCCACCACATCACCCCAAATCTCAATCGACCATATCATGGCAAGAACAATGTTGGTGAATTGGTAATTAGATTTACTCCTCCGTGTAAATTACTGCATTACCATTTTCACACCCATAGGGTTTTCTTGTTTTTTTTTATAGGGAATTCAGCAAGAGAATGGATGGTGACCTTCCATTTTACTACTGGACCCTAAATGAATGGTACTCAGAAGAAGAGCTCCCCTCCTTCTATGTCTGTCCTGAAGTCGATGAGGACCAGGAACTGAGAAGCCACCCTCTTCGTCTGCACAGACTAGTCATTAATCAAAGAGAGGATAGTTCAATCTTTGTTGCTGGCCGTGCGCATCTGCCAGCAAGGCATAATAAAAAACATTCGACCATCATTCCATAAGCCTGAAGATATTTTACCAAATCCACTGTAAAATATCCTATTGAAGGGTGTGGTGCAATCCACCGTAGGAAAAAAGATGGCGGCTGTACACTTTACCACAATACCTTGCGAACCTAACACAGCGTATAAGACACAAGGAAAGCCAAATTTTTACAATATTTGTCCATGTACTAAGGACATTGTGTATCGTAAGTTTGAAGATTCTATAACCCTTCTGTGCCTTTTTATGAATGTTGTTAATGTTTTCGTGCGCTAAGAACTGTGGGTAAATGTACCAGTCGCCATCTTTTTTCCTACGGAGGATTGAGGGAAATGTCAGCCTTCTTGACAATACAGTCTATGTAATTAATACTGTGACTTTCTTTTTTGTTAAAACCTGTCCCAATATAAAAATTAGCCTAGTTAAACAGAGAATTACTTTCTTAAAATGATACAATTTAATTTTTAAAGTAAAATAATTTTAATTTTTTCAACAACAACTATAACATCTGCCCTCAATAAGCACACTCTTCAATTACCTTATTTATGGCTATTCGAAACAGAGTCTGTTCAAATTAAAAACTAGGAAGTTTAATCAAGAGAAAATATAGCATTATTTTTTCTCTTTAATGAAAACAGTGGTATCATAATCATATGGGTTAACATTTCATAGCACCTGGACTTGTATTGAAACAGTAAAAAGACAGTAGGAATGAGGCTTCTGCAAAATTTGCCGCAATAATTATTATTGTAAAGTATTTAAATACCTCCCTTTCCCCAAACATTTGCTTTACCCTTGAATCAGTCATTAAGCACACTGCTGCAAATTTTGCTCTGGATACAACAAGGAATGTTCGTCAACGGTCAGGCAATATACCATTATCAAAAACAGGTGCTGCAGTGTTTCTTTTCTTCTAACAAACCTACATATATTACCTAATCTATCAGTACATAGTGCCAGGATATAAATCACTTCATTTTGTCCAACAGTAAGTGTTGGTTAACATTATTCACGAAAGGCTTTTGCAGTAATACATTAGGTGCCCTAGCCTTGTTTACACTAATTTTTTCCCCTACTGTTTACATGTGGGTAAAAGATAACCTATCACATGGAGAGCGATGTGCACTCAAAGAACTTTCGCGTGACAAAAACATTATCTTCAAGAAAGCGGATAAGGGAACCACAACCGTCATAATGAATAGAGAACACAAAATACACGAAGGTCAAATCTTACTCGATGACGTTAACAACTATAGACCCCTAGAAAAACCTATGGCTGACACCACAGCCAAAAAAGTACAGCAAGTGATCAAGTCACTGCTTCAAGAAGGCCACATTGATGACATGACGGCGAAATGGCTCTCTCTTACGCCAAACCCTCCAAGAATACCGGTGTTTTACACACTCACTAAGATTCACAAGCCGACCCCTGTCGGTAGACCTATTATATCAGGGTGCGATGGCCCTACAGAACGTATCTCAGCATTTGTTGACCACCTTCTTCAGCCTATAGCACAAATACAACCTTCGTATCTTAAAGATACAACAGACTTTATCAATTTTATAGAGAAGACAAAACTGCCTTCTAATACCATCCTAGTCTCAATGGATGTCACTAGTCTCTACACTAACATACCACAAGAGGAGGGTATCAACACTGTATGCGAAGCATACGAAGAATTCTATCAGGGGAATTCCCCAATACCCACCAGGTATTTAAGAGAAATGCTCAGCGTCATCCTAAAAGAAAACTCATTCCAATTTAATGGAAAAGATTATTTACAATCGCATGGAACTGCGATGGGGACCCGTATGGCTGTAGCCTTTGCCAACATTTTCATGGCAAAAGTAGAACGAGAAATAATGAGACAAAGCAATACAACACCCATCTTTTGGAAGAGATTCATTGATGACATCATATCAATGTGGGACACAAGCAGAGAAAAAATAGAAGAATTTCTATTGAAGGCAAACAGCTCTCATCCTACAATTAAATTCACGGCTGAAATATCAGAAGCAGAAACAACTTTCTTGGACACTATTGTGTACAAAGGTGACAGATTCCTCAAGGAATCTATACTTGATGTGCGAACACATTTCAAACCTACAGAGACCTTTCAATACACGAATTTTCATTCGTGTCACCCGCCAGGCGTCACGAAAGGCTTTATCAAAGGAGAAGCATTAAGGCTTCTAAGAACTAATTCCTCGCAGCTCACTTTCGAGGAAAACGTGAGTAATTTTGCAGCACGCCTTAAGAAAAGAGGTTACCCAGCAGCAACAGTAGAGAAACATCTCTCAGAAGTCAAATTTTCTGAAAGAAAAACGTCGCTGACAAATAGAAACAGAACCGCACAAAAGAAAATTCTACCCTTTGTCACGCAATACCACCCAGCGTTGCCCAACTTAAAAGAAATACTCATGGGGAAATGGCACTTGATACAGAACCAACTACAGCTAAGAAATATCTTCAAAGAGCCACCCCTCCTATCATATCGCAAGGGAAAATCCCTGAAAGACATCCTTGTCAAGGCTAAACTATGAAGACTATAGAGTCTTTTCATTGCGAACCGCAGGAGTCGTGCAGGCCCGTCAACAATTTTATTACTCTGTATGATTTCTATGGACGGGCCCCGTTCTGCCTCGCACAAGTAAAGGCTTTTCCAAGGCTTTAGCATTACAAAACTACGATCAGAGCAGGATATTTCCCTCGCTCTAAAAGAGGAACTAACGCCAGATTTCACTCATATAAAGCCAACCAGTAGCCTTAGTTGTAAGGTCGAGTTAAAACACACACCGGCCTCAATTAGGTAGGTCATGTTTCAAAATTGACTGACCTTGGACACATCTTAGGATCGAAAATCCCACGACGCTATTGGCCAGTTTCATCTGACCAATAAGAAGCAAGGCACGATTTTTCGATCCGAATAACGGTCATCAGGGATATATAAACTCCAAATGGCAGAATTTGCTCAGACTGCTTTCAGAACCTTCCTGGCAACTGACGAGATTCACTGAGAATCGAAACTGCAGTCTTGCCTCAGCATAAATATGGCAGCTAATATACTCAACAGCGCGGGTTTCCTTGAGAAAACCGCAACGGAGCTAGAGCTGATAAGAGCATCAGGAGCTCCAGAAGATATGCAGACTGACGATATTCCCGACGAACTCGAGGACAGCCTTCTGTCCGAAGGGAACGACAATGAAGACGAAATCCCGAGTGCTCAAATACCGAAACAGAGACTTACCAGCACTGAGAGACAGAGACCTGAACAGCCTAGAGAAAGACCTGAAAGACCCAGCACCTCGAGCCATCGACAGAACGATGCGGGCAGAAAACGCCACCGAGACCAGGACAAGTCCGCCAAAACTAACGGCAGCTCCGGCGCCAAAAGATCCCGCCAGGACGAAGAGCTAGACTCCATCCAGGAGAAGATTAATAGCTCGAACAATTTCATCGGTTTTCTTGAAAACCATCTAGCGAAAGGAACTTGTCCCAAGACTTTACGTTACAACGTCCGGGCTAACATCACGCCCGACGAAGATTTTAAGAGTGATATAGGCTCGATCAGAAAGAAAGCAGAACAGGCTCTCGTAGGAGCGCTGGTGAAATTTCACCATAGGCGCATAGAAAGACTATCGAGTAAGTTCAGAAAGCTCGAACAAGCGAAGTCTCGAAAGAGCAATGTTGTAAACAACCAGTCTTCAAAGAGAAAGCAACCGCCCAAGGCTAGTGAGAAAATTGTACAACATGAGAATGTAGACGAACTAGCCTCAGTTATCCTAGACAAGATTAGCGATAAATTGCTGGAAAGATTCAGGTCAGAATCAAAGATTAAAGAGAGTGAAGTTTATCCTGTTGTCTTAACTGACCCTTTAGTAATAAGGGAAGAGGGGATAGAGAAAAAACAAAACAACAAAGCGGCAAAAAACCGCAAAAGAAAAGATAGGAGAAAAGACCAAAACAAAAAGCGTTTCCGTAATGCCATTGAGTCACGCAAAGAACATATTAAAAACCTGTCAAACACACATTTGACAGATGAGCAAATCACTTTACTATCACGTGGTTTCAAATTCATTCCAGTGCCTGTCACGAGAGAAAACCTCATTAGGCGCCAACTGCTCGCAGACTTCGACCAATTTGCTAGACGAATGCGCCTCCAGTATATCTTCTACAGGCAGGAGAAAGAACCTCACCCTTTCCACGTTAAGTCAGACTGGGATCCGCCAGTTCAACCTTCTGTAGCATTAGAAACCTTCTTGGAAGAAGTCAGATTTGAACTTGCTACAATAGATATTGAAAAGCCAAAAGATAACCTATCACATGGAGAGCGATGTGCACTCAAAGAACATTCGTGTGACAAAAACATTATCTTCAAAAAAGCGGATAAGGGAACCACAACCGTCATAATGAATAGAGAACACAAAATACACGAGGGTCAAATCTTACTCGATGACGTTAACAACTATAGACCCCTAGAAAAACCTATGGCTGACACCACAGCCAAAAAAGTACAGCAAGTGATCAAGTCACTGCTTCAAGAAGGCCACATTGATGACATGACGGCGAAATGGCTCTCTCTTATGCCAAACCCTCCAAGAATACCGGTGTTTTACACACTCACTAAGATTCACAAGCCGACCCCTGTCGGTAGACCTATTATATCAGGGTGCGATGGCCCTACAGAACGTATCTCAGCATTTGTTGACCACCTTCTTCAGCCTATAGCACAAATACAACCTTCGTATCTTAAAGATACAACAGACTTTATCAACTTTATAGAGAAAACAAAACTGCCTTCTAATACCATCCTAGTCTCAATGGATGTCACTAGTCTCTACACTAACATACCACAAGAGGAGGGTATCAACACTGTATGCGAAGCATACGAAGAATTCTATCAGGAGAATCCCCCAATACCCACCTGGTATTTAAGAGAAATGCTCAGCCTCATCCTAAAAGAAAACTCATTCCAATTTAATGGAAAAGATTATTTACAATCGCATGGAACTGCGATGGGGACCCGTATGGCTGTAGCCTTTGCCAACATTTTCATGGCAAAAGTAGAACGAGAAATAATGAGACAAAGTAATACAACACCCATCTTTTGGAAGAGATTCATTGATGACATCATATCAGTGTGGGACACAAGCAGAGAAAAAATAGAAGAATTTCTATTGAAGGCAAACAGCTCTCATCCTACAATTAAATTCACGGCTGAAATATCAGAAGCAGAAACAACTTTCTTGGACACTATTGTGTACAAAGGTGACAGATTCCTCAAGGAATCTATACTTGATGTGCGAACACATTTCAAACCTACAGAGACCTTTCAATACACGAATTTTCATTCGTGTCACCCGCCAGGCGTCACGAAAGGCTTTATCAAAGGAGAAGCATTAAGGCTTCTAAGAACTAATTCCTCGCAGCTCACTTTCGAGGAAAACGTGAGTAATTTTGCAGCACGCCTTAAGAAAAGAGGTTACCCAGCAGCAACAGTAGAGAAACATCTCTCAGAAGTCAAATTTTCTGAAAGAAAAACGTCGCTGACAAATAGAAACAGAACCGCACAAAAGAAAATTCTACCCTTTGTCACGCAATACCACCCAGCGTTGCCCAACTTAAAAGAAATACTCATGGGGAAATGGCACTTGATACAGAACCAACTACAGCTAAGAAATATCTTCAAAGAGCCACCCCTCCTATCATATCGCAAGGGAAAATCCCTGAAAGACATCCTTGTCAAGGCTAAACTATGAAGACTATAGAGTCTTTTCATTGCGAACCGCAGGAGTCGTGCAGGCCCGTCAACAATTTTATTACTCTGTATGATTTTTATGGACGGGCCCCGTTCTGCCTCGCACAAGTAAAGGCTTTTCCAAGGCTTTAGCGTTACAAAACTACGATCAGAGCAGGATATTTCCCTCGCTCTAAAAGAGGAACTAACGCCAGATTTCACTCATATAAAGCCAACCAGTAGCCTTAGTTATAAGGTCGAGTTAAAACACACACCGGCCTCAATTAGGTAGGTCATGTTTCAAAATTGACTGACCTTGGACACATCTTAGGATCGAAAATCCCACGACGCTATTGGCCAGTTTCATCTGACCAATAAGAAGCAAGGCACGATTTTTCGATCCGAATAACGGTCATCAGGGATATATAAACTCCAAATGGCAGAATTTGCTCAGACTGCTTTCAGAACCTTCCTGGCAACTGACGAGATTCACTGAGAATCGAAACTGCAGTCTTGCCTCAGCATAAATATGGCAGCTAATATACTCAACAGCGCGGGTTTCCTTGAGAAAACCGCAACGGAGCTAGAGCTGATAAGAGCATCAGGAGCTCCAGAAGATATGCAGACTGACGATATTCCCGACGAACTCGAGGACAGCCTTCTGTCCGAAGGGAACGACAATGAAGACGAAATCCCGAGTGCTCAAATACCGAAACAGAGACTTACCAGCACTGAGAGACAGAGACCTGAACAGCCTAGAGAAAGACCTGAAAGACCCAGCACCTCGAGCCATCGACAGAACGATGCGGGCAGAAAACGCCACCGAGACCAGGACAAGTCCGCCAAAACTAACGGCAGCTCCGGCGCCAAAAGATCCCGCCAGGACGAAGAGCTAGACTCCATCCAGGAGAAGATTAATAGCTCGAACAATTTCATCGGTTTTCTTGAAAACCATCTAGCGAAAGGAACTTGTCCCAAGACTTTACGTTACAACGTCCGGGCTAACATCACGCCCGACGAAGATTTTAAGAGTGATATAGGCTCGATCAGAAAGAAAGCAGAACAGGCTCTCGTAGGAGCGCTGGTGAAATTTCACCATAGGCGCATAGAAAGACTATCGAGTAAGTTCAGAAAGCTCGAACAAGCGAAGTCTCGAAAGAGCAATGTTGTAAACAACCAGTCTTCAAAGAGAAAGCAACCGCCCAAGGCTAGTGAGAAAATTGTACAACATGAGAATGTAGACGAACTAGCCTCAGTTATCCTAGACAAGATTAGCGATAAATTGCTGGAAAGATTCAGGTCAGAATCAAAGATTAAAGAGAGTGAAGTTTATCCTGTTGTCTTAACTGACCCTTTAGTAATAAGGGAAGAGGGGATAGAGAAAAAACAAAACAACAAAGCGGCAAAAAACCGCAAAAGAAAAGATAGGAGAAAAGACCAAAACAAAAAGCGTTTCCGTAATGCCATTGAGTCACGCAAAGAACATATTAAAAACCTGTCAAACACACATTTGACAGATGAGCAAATCACTTTACTATCACGTGGTTTCAAATTCATTCCAGTGCCTGTCACGAGAGAAAACCTCATTAGGCGCCAACTGCTCGCAGACTTCGACCAATTTGCTAGACGAATGCGCCTCCAGTATATCTTCTACGGGCAGGAGAAAGAACCTCACCCTTTCCACGTTAAGTCAGACTGGGATCCGCCAGTTCAACCTTCTGTAGCATTAGAAACCTTCTTGGAAGAAGTCAGATTTGAACTTGCTACAATAGATATTGAAAAGCCAAAAGATAACCTATCACATGGAGAGCGATGTGCACTCAAAGAACATTCGTGTGACAAAAACATTATCTTCAAAAAAGCGGATAAGGGAACCACAACCGTCATAATGAATAGAGAACACAAAATACACGAGGGTCAAATCTTACTCGATGACGTTAACAACTATAGACCCCTAGAAAAACCTATGGCTGACACCACAGCCAAAAAAGTACAGCAAGTGATCAAGTCACTGCTTCAAGAAGGCCACATTGATGACATGACGGCGAAATGGCTCTCTCTTATGCCAAACCCTCCAAGAATACCGGTGTTTTACACACTCACTAAGATTCACAAGCCGACCCCTGTCGGTAGACCTATTATATCAGGGTGCGATGGCCCTACAGAACGTATCTCAGCATTTGTTGACCACCTTCTTCAGCCTATAGCACAAATACAACCTTCGTATCTTAAAGATACAACAGACTTTATCAACTTTATAGAGAAAACAAAACTGCCTTCTAATACCATCCTAGTCTCAATGGATGTCACTAGTCTCTACACTAACATACCACAAGAGGAGGGTATCAACACTGTATGCGAAGCATACGAAGAATTCTATCAGGAGAATCCCCCAATACCCACCTGGTATTTAAGAGAAATGCTCAGCCTCATCCTAAAAGAAAACTCATTCCAATTTAATGGAAAAGATTATTTACAATCGCATGGAACTGCGATGGGGACCCGTATGGCTGTAGCCTTTGCCAACATTTTCATGGCAAAAGTAGAACGAGAAATAATGAGACAAAGTAATACAACACCCATCTTTTGGAAGAGATTCATTGATGACATCATATCAGTGTGGGACACAAGCAGAGACAAAATAGAAGAATTTCTATTGAAGGCAAACAGCTCTCATCCTACAATTAAATTCACGGCTGAAATATCAGAAGCAGAAACAACTTTCTTGGACACTATTGTGTACAAAGGTGACAGATTCCTCAAGGAATCTATACTTGATGTGCGAACACATTTCAAACCTACAGAGACCTTTCAATACACGAATTTTCATTCGTGTCACCCGCCAGGCGTCACGAAAGGCTTTATCAAAGGAGAAGCATTAAGGCTTCTAAGAACTAATTCCTCGCAGCTCACTTTCGAGGAAAACGTGAGTAATTTTGCAGCACGCCTTAAGAAAAGAGGTTACCCAGCAGCAACAGTAGAGAAACATCTCTCAGAAGTCAAATTTTCTGAAAGAAAAACGTCGCTGACAAATAGAAACAGAACCGCACAAAAGAAAATTCTACCCTTTGTCACGCAATACCACCCAGCGTTGCCCAACTTAAAAGAAATACTCATGGGGAAATGGCACTTGATACAGAACCAACTACAGCTAAGAAATATCTTCAAAGAGCCACCCCTCCTATCATATCGCAAGGGAAAATCCCTGAAAGACATCCTTGTCAAGGCTAAACTATGAAGACTATAGAGTCTTTTCATTGCGAACCGCAGGAGTCGTGCAGGCCCGTCAACAATTTTATTACTCTGTATGATTTTTATGGACGGGCCCCGTTCTGCCTCGCACAAGTAAAGGCTTTTCCAAGGCTTTAGCGTTACAAAACTACGATCAGAGCAGGATATTTCCCTCGCTCTAAAAGAGGAACTAACGCCAGATTTCACTCATATAAAGCCAACCAGTAGCCTTAGTTATAAGGTCGAGTTAAAACACACACCGGCCTCAATTAGGTAGGTCATGTTTCAAAATTGACTGACCTTGGACACATCTTAGGATCGAAAATCCCACGACGCTATTGGCCAGTTTCATCTGACCAATAAGAAGCAAGGCACGATTTTTCGATCCGAATAACGGTCATCAGGGATATATAAACTCCAAATGGCAGAATTTGCTCAGACTGCTTTCAGAACCTTCCTGGCAACTGACGAGATTCACTGAGAATCGAAACTGCAGTCTTGCCTCAGCATAAATATGGCAGCTAATATACTCAACAGCGCGGGTTTCCTTGAGAAAACCGCAACGGAGCTAGAGCTGATAAGAGCATCAGGAGCTCCAGAAGATATGCAGACTGACGATATTCCCGACGAACTCGAGGACAGCCTTCTGTCCGAAGGGAACGACAATGAAGACGAAATCCCGAGTGCTCAAATACCGAAACAGAGACTTACCAGCACTGAGAGACAGAGACCTGAACAGCCTAGAGAAAGACCTGAAAGACCCAGCACCTCGAGCCATCGACAGAACGATGCGGGCAGAAAACGCCACCGAGACCAGGACAAGTCCGCCAAAACTAACGGCAGCTCCGGCGCCAAAAGATCCCGCCAGGACGAAGAGCTAGACTCCATCCAGGAGAAGATTAATAGCTCGAACAATTTCATCGGTTTTCTTGAAAACCATCTAGCGAAAGGAACTTGTCCCAAGACTTTACGTTACAACGTCCGGGCTAACATCACGCCCGACGAAGATTTTAAGAGTGATATAGGCTCGATCAGAAAGAAAGCAGAACAGGCTCTCGTAGGAGCGCTGGTGAAATTTCACCATAGGCGCATAGAAAGACTATCGAGTAAGTTCAGAAAGCTCGAACAAGCGAAGTCTCGAAAGAGCAATGTTGTGAACAACCAGTCTTCAAAGAGAAAGCAACCGCCCAAGGCTAGTGAGAAAATTGTACAACATGAGAATGTAGACGAACTAGCCTCAGTTATCCTAGACAAGATTAGCGATAAATTGCTGGAAAGATTCAGGTCAGAATCAAAGATTAAAGAGAGTGAAGTTTATCCTGTTGTCTTAACTGACCCTTTAGTAATAAGGGAAGAGGGGATAGAGAAAAAACAAAACAACAAAGCGGCAAAAAACCGCAAAAGAAAAGATAGGAGAAAAGACCAAAACAAAAAGCGTTTCCGTAATGCCATTGAGTCACGCAAAGAACATATTAAAAACCTGTCAAACACACATTTGACAGATGAGCAAATCACTTTACTATCACGTGGTTTCAAATTCATTCCAGTGCCTGTCACGAGAGAAAACCTCATTAGGCGCCAACTGCTCCCAGACTTCGACCAATTTGCTAGACGAATGCGCCTCCAGTATATCTTCTACGGGCAGGAGAAAGAACCTCACCCTTTCCACGTTAAGTCAGACTGGGATCCGCCAGTTCAACCTTCTGTAGCATTAGAAACCTTCTTGGAAGAAGTCAGATTTGAACTTGCTACAATAGACATTGAAAAGCCAAAAGATAACCTATCACATGGAGAGCGATGTGCACTCAAAGAACATTCGTGTGACAAAAACATTATCTTCAAAAAAGCGGATAAGGGAACCACAACCGTCATAATGAATAGAGAACACAAAATACACGAGGGTCAAATCTTACTCGATGACGTTAACAACTATAGACCCCTAGAAAAACCTATGGCTGACACCACAGCCAAAAAAGTACAGCAAGTGATCAAGTCACTGCTTCAAGAAGGCCACATTGATGACATGACGGCGAAATGGCTCTCTCTTATGCCAAACCCTCCAAGAATACCGGTGTTTTACACACTCACTAAGATTCACAAGCCGACCCCTGTCGGTAGACCTATTATATCAGGGTGCGATGGCCCTACAGAACGTATCTCAGCATTTGTTGACCACCTTCTTCAGCCTATAGCACAAATACAACCTTCGTATCTTAAAGATACAACAGACTTTATCAACTTTATAGAGAAAACAAAACTGCCTTCTAATACCATCCTAGTCTCAATGGATGTCACTAGTCTCTACACTAACATACCACAAGAGGAGGGTATCAACACTGTATGCGAAGCATACGAAGAATTCTATCAGGAGAATCCCCCAATACCCACCAGGTATTTAAGAGAAATGCTCAGCCTCATCCTAAAAGAAAACTCATTCCAATTTAATGGAAAAGATTATTTACAATCGCATGGAACTGCGATGGGGACCCGTATGGCTGTAGCCTTTGCCAACATTTTCATGGCAAAAGTAGAACGAGAAATAATGAGACAAAGTAATACAACACCCATCTTTTGGAAGAGATTCATTGATGACATCATATCAGTGTGGGACACAAGCAGAGACAAAATAGAAGAATTTCTATTGAAGGCAAACAGCTCTCATCCTACAATTAAATTCACGGCTGAAATATCAGAAGCAGAAACAACTTTCTTGGACACTATTGTGTACAAAGGTGACAGATTCCTCAAGGAATCTATACTTGATGTGCGAACACATTTCAAACCTACAGAGACCTTTCAATACACGAATTTTCATTCGTGTCACCCGCCAGGCGTCACGAAAGGCTTTATCAAAGGAGAAGCATTAAGGCTTCTAAGAACTAATTCCTCGCAGCTCACTTTCGAGGAAAACGTGAGTAATTTTGCAGCACGCCTTAAGAAAAGAGGTTACCCAGCAGCAACAGTAGAGAAACATCTCTCAGAAGTCAAATTTTCTGAAAGAAAAACGTCGCTGACAAATAGAAACAGAACCGCACAAAAGAAAATTCTACCCTTTGTCACGCAATACCACCCAGCGTTGCCCAACTTAAAAGAAATACTCATGGGGAAATGGCACTTGATACAGAACCAACTACAGCTAAGAAATATCTTCAAAGAGCCACCCCTCCTATCATATCGCAAGGGAAAATCCCTGAAAGACATCCTTGTCAAGGCTAAACTATGAAGACTATAGAGTCTTTTCATTGCGAACCGCAGGAGTCGTGCAGGCCCGTCAACAATTTTATTACTCTGTATGATTTTTATGGACGGGCCCCGTTCTGCCTCGCACAAGTAAAGGCTTTTCCAAGGCTTTAGCGTTACAAAACTACGATCAGAGCAGGATATTTCCCTCGCTCTAAAAGAGGAACTAACGCCAGATTTCACTCATATAAAGCCAACCAGTAGCCTTAGTTATAAGGTCGAGTTAAAACACACACCGGCCTCAATTAGGTAGGTCATGTTTCAAAATTGACTGACCTTGGACACATCTTAGGATCGAAAATCCCACGACGCTATTGGCCAGTTTCATCTGACCAATAAGAAGCAAGGCACGATTTTTCGATCCGAATAACGGTCATCAGGGATATATAAACTCCAAATGGCAGAATTTGCTCAGACTGCTTTCAGAACCTTCCTGGCAACTGACGAGATTCACTGAGAATCGAAACTGCAGTCTTGCCTCAGCATAAATATGGCAGCTAATATACTCAACAGCGCGGGTTTCCTTGAGAAAACCGCAACGGAGCTAGAGCTGATAAGAGCATCAGGAGCTCCAGAAGATATGCAGACTGACGATATTCCCGACGAACTCGAGGACAGCCTTCTGTCCGAAGGGAACGACAATGAAGACGAAATCCCGAGTGCTCAAATACTGAAACAGAGACTTACCAGCACTGAGAGACAGAGACCTGAACAGCCTAGAGAAAGACCTGAAAGACCCAGCACCTCGAGCCATCGACAGAACGATGCGGGCAGAAAACGCCACCGAGACCAGGACAAGTCCGCCAAAACTAACGGCAGCTCCGGCGCCAAAAGATCCCGCCAGGACGAAGAGCTAGACTCCATCCAGGAGAAGATTAATAGCTCGAACAATTTCATCGGTTTTCTTGAAAACCATCTAGCGAAAGGAACTTGTCCCAAGACTTTACGTTACAACGTCCGGGCTAACATCACGCCCGACGAAGATTTTAAGAGTGATATAGGCTCGATCAGAAAGAAAGCAGAACAGGCTCTCGTAGGAGCGCTGGTGAAATTTCACCATAGGCGCATAGAAAGACTATCGAGTAAGTTCAGAAAGCTCGAACAAGCGAAGTCTCGAAAGAGCAATGTTGTAAACAACCAGTCTTCAAAGAGAAAGCAACCGCCCAAGGCTAGTGAGAAAATTGTACAACATGAGAATGTAGACGAACTAGCCTCAGTTATCCTAGACAAGATTAGCGATAAATTGCTGGAAAGATTCAGGTCAGAATCAAAGATTAAAGAGAGTGAAGTTTATCCTGTTGTCTTAACTGACCCTTTAGTAATAAGGGAAGAGGGGATAGAGAAAAAACAAAACAACAAAGCGGCAAAAAACCGCAAAAGAAAAGATAGGAGAAAAGACCAAAACAAAAAGCGTTTCCGTAATGCCATTGAGTCACGCAAAGAACATATTAAAAACCTGTCAAACACACATTTGACAGATGAGCAAATCACTTTACTATCACGTGGTTTCAAATTCATTCCAGTGCCTGTCACGAGAGAAAACCTCATTAGGCGCCAACTGCTCGCAGACTTCGACCAATTTGCTAGACGAATGCGCCTCCAGTATATCTTCTACGGGCAGGAGAAAGAACCTCACCCTTTCCACGTTAAGTCAGACTGGGATCCGCCAGTTCAACCTTCTGTAGCATTAGAAACCTTCTTGGAAGAAGTCAGATTTGAACTTGCTACAATAGATATTGAAAAGCCAAAAGATAACCTATCACATGGAGAGCGATGTGCACTCAAAGAACATTCGTGTGACAAAAACATTATCTTCAAAAAAGCGGATAAGGGAACCACAACCGTCATAATGAATAGAGAACACAAAATACACGAGGGTCAAATCTTACTCGATGACGTTAACAACTATAGACCCCTAGAAAAACCTATGGCTGACACCACAGCCAAAAAAGTACAGCAAGTGATCAAGTCACTGCTTCAAGAAGGCCACATTGATGACATGACGGCGAAATGGCTCTCTCTTATGCCAAACCCTCCAAGAATACCGGTGTTTTACACACTCACTAAGATTCACAAGCCGACCCCTGTCGGTAAACCTATTATATCAGGGTGCGATGGCCCTACAGAACGTATCTCAGCATTTGTTGACCACCTTCTTCAGCCTATAGCACAAATACAACCTTCGTATCTTAAAGATACAACAGACTTTATCAACTTTATAGAGAAAACAAAACTGCCTTCTAATACCATCCTAGTCTCAATGGATGTCACTAGTCTCTACACTAACATACCACAAGAGGAGGGTATCAACACTGTATGCGAAGCATACGAAGAATTCTATCAGGAGAATCCCCCAATACCCACCAGGTATTTAAGAGAAATGCTCAGCCTCATCCTAAAAGAAAACTCATTCCAATTTAATGGAAAAGATTATTTACAATCGCATGGAACTGCGATGGGGACCCGTATGGCTGTAGCCTTTGCCAACATTTTCATGGCAAAAGTAGAACGAGAAATAATGAGACAAAGTAATACAACACCCATCTTTTGGAAGAGATTCATTGATGACATCATATCAGTGTGGGACACAAGCAGAGACAAAATAGAAGAATTTCTATTGAAGGCAAACAGCTCTCATCCTACAATTAAATTCACGGCTGAAATATCAGAAGCAGAAACAACTTTCTTGGACACTATTGTGTACAAAGGTGACAGATTCCTCAAGGAATCTATACTTGATGTGCGAACACATTTCAAACCTACAGAGACCTTTCAATACACGAATTTTCATTCGTGTCACCCGCCAGGCGTCACGAAAGGCTTTATCAAAGGAGAAGCATTAAGGCTTCTAAGAACTAATTCCTCGCAGCTCACTTTCGAGGAAAACGTGAGTAATTTTGCAGCACGCCTTAAGAAAAGAGGTTACCCAGCAGCAACAGTAGAGAAACATCTCTCAGAAGTCAAATTTTCTGAAAGAAAAACGTCGCTGACAAATAGAAACAGAACCGCACAAAAGAAAATTCTACCCTTTGTCACGCAATACCACCCAGCGTTGCCCAACTTAAAAGAAATACTCATGGGGAAATGGCACTTGATACAGAACCAACCACAGCTAAGAAATATCTTCAAAGAGCCACCCCTCCTATCATATCGCAAGGGAAAATCCCTGAAAGACATCCTTGTCAAGGCTAAACTATGAAGACTATAGAGTCTTTTCATTGCGAACCGCAGGAGTCGTGCAGGCCCGTCAACAATTTTATTACTCTGTATGATTTTTATGGACGGGCCCCGTTCTGCCTCGCACAAGTAAAGGCTTTTCCAAGGCTTTAGCGTTACAAAACTACGATCAGAGCAGGATATTTCCCTCGCTCTAAAAGAGGAACTAACGCCAGATTTCACTCATATAAAGCCAACCAGTAGCCTTAGTTATAAGGTCGAGTTAAAACACACACCGGCCTCAATTAGGTAGGTCATGTTTCAAAATTGACTGACCTTGGACACATCTTAGGATCGAAAATCCCACGACGCTATTGGCCAGTTTCATCTGACCAATAAGAAGCAAGGCACGATTTTTCGATCCGAATAACGGTCATCAGGGATATATAAACTCCAAACGGCAGAATTTGCTCAGACTGCTTTCAGAACCTTCCTGGCAACTGACGAGATTCACTGAGAATCGAAACTGCAGTCTTGCCTCAGCATAAATATGGCAGCTAATATACTCAACAGCGCGGGTTTCCTTGAGAAAACCGCAACGGAGCTAGAGCTGATAAGAGCATCAGGAGCTCCAGAAGATATGCAGACTGACGATATTCCCGACGAACTCGAGGACAGCCTTCTG
Organism: Micromussa lordhowensis; assembly: GCA_964020085.1. NCBI lineage: Eukaryota > Metazoa > Cnidaria > Anthozoa > Scleractinia > Lobophylliidae > Micromussa > Micromussa lordhowensis. The sequence continues at coordinate 17,095,235 of OZ026602.1, read as the reverse complement.
TCCGAAGGGAACGACAATGAAGACGAAATCCCGAGTGCTCAAATACTGAAACAGAGACTTACCAGCACTGAGAGACAGAGACCTGAACAGCCTAGAGAAAGACCTGAAAGACCCAGCACCTCGAGCCATCGACAGAACGATGCGGGCAGAAAACGCCACCGAGACCAGGACAAGTCCGCCAAAACTAACGGCAGCTCCGGCGCCAAAAGATCCCGCCAGGACGAAGAGCTAGACTCCATCCAGGAGAAGATTAATAGCTCGAACAATTTCATCGGTTTTCTTGAAAACCATCTAGCGAAAGGAACTTGTCCCAAGACTTTACGTTACAACGTCCGGGCTAACATCACGCCCGACGAAGATTTTAAGAGTGATATAGGCTCGATCAGAAAGAAAGCAGAACAGGCTCTCGTAGGAGCGCTGGTGAAATTTCACCATAGGCGCATAGAAAGACTATCGAGTAAGTTCAGAAAGCTCGAACAAGCGAAGTCTCGAAAGAGCAATGTTGTAAACAACCAGTCTTCAAAGAGAAAGCAACCGCCCAAGGCTAGTGAGAAAATTGTACAACATGAGAATGTAGACGAACTAGCCTCAGTTATCCTAGACAAGATTAGCGATAAATTGCTGGAAAGATTCAGGTCAGAATCAAAGATTAAAGAGAGTGAAGTTTATCCTGTTGTCTTAACTGACCCTTTAGTAATAAGGGAAGAGGGGATAGAGAAAAAACAAAACAACAAAGCGGCAAAAAACCGCAAAAGAAAAGATAGGAGAAAAGACCAAAACAAAAAGCGTTTCCGTAATGCCATTGAGTCACGCAAAGAACATATTAAAAACCTGTCAAACACACATTTGACAGATGAGCAAATCACTTTACTATCACGTGGTTTCAAATTCATTCCAGTGCCTGTCACGAGAGAAAACCTCATTAGGCGCCAACTGCTCGCAGACTTCGACCAATTTGCTAGACGAATGCGCCTCCAGTATATCTTCTACGGGCAGGAGAAAGAACCTCACCCTTTCCACGTTAAGTCAGACTGGGATCCGCCAGTTCAACCTTCTGTAGCATTAGAAACCTTCTTGGAAGAAGTCAGATTTGAACTTGCTACAATAGATATTGAAAAGCCAAAAGATAACCTATCACATGGAGAGCGATGTGCACTCAAAGAACATTCGTGTGACAAAAACATTATCTTCAAAAAAGCGGATAAGGGAACCACAACCGTCATAATGAATAGAGAACACAAAATACACGAGGGTCAAATCTTACTCGATGACGTTAACAACTATAGACCCCTAGAAAAACCTATGGCTGACACCACAGCCAAAAAAGTACAGCAAGTGATCAAGTCACTGCTTCAAGAAGGCCACATTGATGACATGACGGCGAAATGGCTCTCTCTTATGCCAAACCCTCCAAGAATACCGGTGTTTTACACACTCACTAAGATTCACAAGCCGACCCCTGTCGGTAAACCTATTATATCAGGGTGCGATGGCCCTACAGAACGTATCTCAGCATTTGTTGACCACCTTCTTCAGCCTATAGCACAAATACAACCTTCGTATCTTAAAGATACAACAGACTTTATCAACTTTATAGAGAAAACAAAACTGCCTTCTAATACCATCCTAGTCTCAATGGATGTCACTAGTCTCTACACTAACATACCACAAGAGGAGGGTATCAACACTGTATGCGAAGCATACGAAGAATTCTATCAGGAGAATCCCCCAATACCCACCAGGTATTTAAGAGAAATGCTCAGCCTCATCCTAAAAGAAAACTCATTCCAATTTAATGGAAAAGATTATTTACAATCGCATGGAACTGCGATGGGGACCCGTATGGCTGTAGCCTTTGCCAACATTTTCATGGCAAAAGTAGAACGAGAAATAATGAGACAAAGTAATACAACACCCATCTTTTGGAAGAGATTCATTGATGACATCATATCAGTGTGGGACACAAGCAGAGACAAAATAGAAGAATTTCTATTGAAGGCAAACAGCTCTCATCCTACAATTAAATTCACGGCTGAAATATCAGAAGCAGAAACAACTTTCTTGGACACTATTGTGTACAAAGGTGACAGATTCCTCAAGGAATCTATACTTGATGTGCGAACACATTTCAAACCTACAGAGACCTTTCAATACACGAATTTTCATTCGTGTCACCCGCCAGGCGTCACGAAAGGCTTTATCAAAGGAGAAGCATTAAGGCTTCTAAGAACTAATTCCTCGCAGCTCACTTTCGAGGAAAACGTGAGTAATTTTGCAGCACGCCTTAAGAAAAGAGGTTACCCAGCAGCAACAGTAGAGAAACATCTCTCAGAAGTCAAATTTTCTGAAAGAAAAACGTCGCTGTTAAATAGAAACAGAACCGCACAAAAGAAAATTCTACCCTTTGTCACGCAATACCACCCAGCGTTGCCCAACTTAAAAGAAATACTCATGGGGAAATGGCACTTGATACAGAACCAACCACAGCTAAGAAATATCTTCAAAGAGCCACCCCTCCTATCATATCGCAAGGGAAAATCCCTGAAAGACATCCTTGTCAAGGCTAAACTATGAAGACTATAGAGTCTTTTCATTGCGAACCGCAGGAGTCGTGCAGGCCCGTCAACAATTTTATTACTCTGTATGATTTTTATGGACGGGCCCCGTTCTGCCTCGCACAAGTAAAGGCTTTTCCAAGGCTTTAGCGTTACAAAACTACGATCAGAGCAGGATATTTCCCTCGCTCTAAAAGAGGAACTAACGCCAGATTTCACTCATATAAAGCCAACCAGTAGCCTTAGTTATAAGGTCGAGTTAAAACACACACCGGCCTCAATTAGGTAGGTCATGTTTCAAAATTGACTGACCTTGGACACATCTTAGGATCGAAAATCCCACGACGCTATTGGCCAGTTTCATCTGACCAATAAGAAGCAAGGCACGATTTTTCGATCCGAATAACGGTCATCAGGGATATATAAACTCCAAACGGCAGAATTTGCTCAGACTGCTTTCAGAACCTTCCTGGCAACTGACGAGATTCACTGAGAATCGAAACTGCAGTCTTGCCTCAGCATAAATATGGCAGCTAATATACTCAACAGCGCGGGTTTCCTTGAGAAAACCGCAACGGAGCTAGAGCTGATAAGAGCATCAGGAGCTCCAGAAGATATGCAGACTGACGATATTCCCGACGAACTCGAGGACAGCCTTCTGTCCGAAGGGAACGACAATGAAGACGAAATCCCGAGTGCTCAAATACCGAAATAGAGACTTACCAGCACTGAGAGACAGAGACCTGAACAGCCTAGAGAAAGACCTGAAAGACCCAGCACCTCGAGCCATCGACAGAACGATGCGGGCAGAAAACGCCACCGAGACCAGGACAAGTCCGCCAAAACTAACGGCAGCTCCGGCGCCAAAAGATCCCGCCAGGACGAAGAGCTAGACTCCATCCAGGAGAAGATTAATAGCTCGAACAATTTCATCGGTTTTCTTGAAAACCATCTAGCGAAAGGAACTTGTCCCAAGACTTTACGTTACAACGTCCGGGCTAACATCACGCCCGACGAAGATTTTAAGAGTGATATAGGCTCGATCAGAAAGAAAGCAGAACAGGCTCTCGTAGGAGCGCTGGTGAAATTTCACCATAGGCGCATAGAAAGACTATCGAGTAAGTTCAGAAAGCTCGAACAAGCGAAGTCTCGAAAGAGCAATGTTGTAAACAACCAGTCTTCAAAGAGAAAGCAACCGCCCAAGGCTAGTGAGAAAATTGTACAACATGAGAATGTAGACGAACTAGCCTCAGTTATCCTAGACAAGATTAGCGATAAATTGCTGGAAAGATTCAGGTCAGAATCAAAGATTAAAGAGAGTGAAGTTTATCCTGTTGTCTTAACTGACCCTTTAGTAATAAGGGAAGAGGGGATAGAGAAAAAACAAAACAACAAAGCGGCAAAAAACCGCAAAAGAAAAGATAGGAGAAAAGACCAAAACAAAAAGCGTTTCCGTAATGCCATTGAGTCACGCAAAGAACATATTAAAAACCTGTCAAACACACATTTGACAGATGAGCAAATCACTTTACTATCACGTGGTTTCAAATTCATTCCAGTGCCTGTCACGAGAGAAAACCTCATTAGGCGCCAACTGCTCGCAGACTTCGACCAATTTGCTAGACGAATGCGCCTCCAGTATATCTTCTACGGGCAGGAGAAAGAACCTCACCCTTTCCACGTTAAGTCAGACTGGGATCCGCCAGTTCAACCTTCTGTAGCATTAGAAACCTTCTTGGAAGAAGTCAGATTTGAACTTGCTACAATAGATATTGAAAAGCCAAAAGATAACCTATCACATGGAGAGCGATGTGCACTCAAAGAACATTCGTGTGACAAAAACATTATCTTCAAAAAAGCGGATAAGGGAACCACAACCGTCATAATGAATAGAGAACACAAAATACACGAGGGTCAAATCTTACTCGATGACGTTAACAACTATAGACCCCTAGAAAAACCTATGGCTGACACCACAGCCAAAAAAGTACAGCAAGTGATCAAGTCACTGCTTCAAGAAGGCCACATTGATGACATGACGGCGAAATGGCTCTCTCTTATGCCAAACCCTCCAAGAATACCGGTGTTTTACACACTCACTAAGATTCACAAGCCGACCCCTGTCGGTAAACCTATTATATCAGGGTGCGATGGCCCTACAGAACGTATCTCAGCATTTGTTGACCACCTTCTTCAGCCTATAGCACAAATACAACCTTCGTATCTTAAAGATACAACAGACTTTATCAACTTTATAGAGAAAACAAAACTGCCTTCTAATACCATCCTAGTCTCAATGGATGTCACTAGTCTCTACACTAACATACCACAAGAGGAGGGTATCAACACTGTATGCGAAGCATACGAAGAATTCTATCAGGAGAATCCCCCAATACCCACCAGGTATTTAAGAGAAATGCTCAGCCTCATCCTAAAAGAAAACTCATTCCAATTTAATGGAAAAGATTATTTACAATCGCATGGAACTGCGATGGGGACCCGTATGGCTGTAGCCTTTGCCAACATTTTCATGGCAAAAGTAGAACGAGAAATAATGAGACAAAGTAATACAACACCCATCTTTTGGAAGAGATTCATTGATAACATCATATCAGTGTGGGACACAAGCAGAGACAAAATAGAAGAATTTCTATTGAAGGCAAACAGCTCTCATCCTACAATTAAATTCACGGCTGAAATATCAGAAGCAGAAACAACTTTCTTGGACACTATTGTGTACAAAGGTGACAGATTCCTCAAGGAATCTATACTTGATGTGCGAACACATTTCAAACCTACAGAGACCTTTCAATACACGAATTTTCATTCGTGTCACCCGCCAGGCGTCACGAAAGGCTTTATCAAAGGAGAAGCATTAAGGCTTCTAAGAACTAATTCCTCGCAGCTCACTTTCGAGGAAAACGTGAGTAATTTTGCAGCACGCCTTAAGAAAAGAGGTTACCCAGCAGCAACAGTAGAGAAACATCTCTCAGAAGTCAAATTTTCTGAAAGAAAAACGTCGCTGACAAATAGAAACAGAACCGCACAAAAGAAAATTCTACCCTTTGTCACGCAATACCACCCAGCGTTGCCCAACTTAAAAGAAATACTCATGGGGAAATGGCACTTGATACAGAACCAACCACAGCTAAGAAATATCTTCAAAGAGCCACCCCTCCTATCATATCGCAAGGGAAAATCCCTGAAAGACATCCTTGTCAAGGCTAAACTATGAAGACTATAGAGTCTTTTCATTGCGAACCGCAGGAGTCGTGCAGGCCCGTCAACAATTTTATTACTCTGTATGATTTTTATGGACGGGCCCCGTTCTGCCTCGCACAAGTAAAGGCTTTTCCAAGGCTTTAGCGTTACAAAACTACGATCAGAGCAGGATATTTCCCTCGCTCTAAAAGAGGAACTAACGCCAGATTTCACTCATATAAAGCCAACCAGTAGCCTTAGTTATAAGGTCGAGTTAAAACACACACCGGCCTCAATTAGGTAGGTCATGTTTCAAAATTGACTGACCTTGGACACATCTTAGGATCGAAAATCCCACGACGCTATTGGCCAGTTTCATCTGACCAATAAGAAGCAAGGCACGATTTTTCGATCCGAATAACGGTCATCAGGGATATATAAACTCCAAACGGCAGAATTTGCTCAGACTGCTTTCAGAACCTTCCTGGCAACTGACGAGATTCACTGAGAATCGAAACTGCAGTCTTGCCTCAGCATAAATATGGCAGCTAATATACTCAACAGCGCGGGTTTCCTTGAGAAAACCGCAACGGAGCTAGAGCTGATAAGAGCATCAGGAGCTCCAGAAGATATGCAGACTGACGATATTCCCGACGAACTCGAGGACAGCCTTCTGTCCGAAGGGAACGACAATGAAGACGAAATCCCGAGTGCTCAAATACCGAAACAGAGACTTACCAGCACTGAGAGACAGAGACCTGAACAGCCTAGAGAAAGACCTGAAAGACCCAGCACCTCGAGCCATCGACAGAACGATGCGGGCAGAAAACGCCACCGAGACCAGGACAAGTCCGCCAAAACTAACGGCAGCTCCGGCGCCAAAAGATCCCGCCAGGACGAAGAGCTAGACTCCATCCAGGAGAAGATTAATAGCTCGAACAATTTCATCGGTTTTCTTGAAAACCATCTAGCGAAAGGAACTTGTCCCAAGACTTTACGTTACAACGTCCGGGCTAACATCACGCCCGACGAAGATTTTAAGAGTGATATAGGCTCGATCAGAAAGAAAGCAGAACAGGCTCTCGTAGGAGCGCTGGTGAAATTTCACCATAGGCGCATAGAAAGACTATCGAGTAAGTTCAGAAAGCTCGAACAAGCGAAGTCTCGAAAGAGCAATGTTGTAAACAACCAGTCTTCAAAGAGAAAGCAACCGCCCAAGGCTAGTGAGAAAATTGTACAACATGAGAATGTAGACGAACTAGCCTCAGTTATCCTAGACAAGATTAGCGATAAATTGCTGGAAAGATTCAGGTCAGAATCAAAGATTAAAGAGAGTGAAGTTTATCCTGTTGTCTTAACTGACCCTTTAGTAATAAGGGAAGAGGGGATAGAGAAAAAACAAAACAACAAAGCGGCAAAAAACCGCAAAAGAAAAGATAGGAGAAAAGACCAAAACAAAAAGCGTTTCCGTAATGCCATTGAGTCACGCAAAGAACATATCAAAAACCTGTCAAACACACATTTGACAGATGAGCAAATCACTTTACTATCACGTGGTTTCAAATTCATTCCAGTGCCTGTCACGAGAGAAAACCTCATTAGGCGCCAACTGCTCGCAGACTTCGACCAATTTGCTAGACGAATGCGCCTCCAGTATATCTTCTACGGGCAGGAGAAAGAACCTCACCCTTTCCACGTTAAGTCAGACTGGGATCCGCCAGTTCAACCTTCTGTAGCATTAGAAACCTTCTTGGAAGAAGTCAGATTTGAACTTGCTACAATAGACATTGAAAAGCCAAAAGATAACCTATCACATGGAGAGCGATGTGCACTCAAAGAACGTTCGTGTGACAAAAACATTATCTTCAAAAAAGCGGATAAGGGAACCACAACCGTCATAATGAATAGAGAACACAAAATACACGAGGGTCAAATCTTACTCGATGACGTTAACAACTATAGACCCCTAGAAAAACCTATGGCTGACACCACAGCCAAAAAAGTACAGCAAGTGATCAAGTCACTGCTTCAAGAAGGCCACATTGATGACATGACGGCGAAATGGCTCTCTCTTATGCCAAACCCTCCAAGAATACCGGTGTTTTACACACTCACTAAGATTCACAAGCCGACCCCTGTAGGTAGACCTATTATATCAGGGTGCGATGGCCCTACAGAACGTATCTCAGCATTTGTTGACCACCTTCTTCAGCCTATAGCACAAATACAACCTTCGTATCTTAAAGATACAACAGACTTTATCAATTTTATAGAGAAGACAAAACTGCCTTCTAATACCATCCTAGTCTCAATGGATGTCACTAGTCTCTACACTAACATACCACAAGAGGAGGGTATCAACACTGTATGCGAAGCATATGAAGAATTATATCAGGGGAATCCCCCAATACCCACCAGGTATTTAAGAGAAATGCTCAGCCTCATCCTAAAAGAAAACTCATTCCAATTTAATGGAAAAGATTATTTACAATCGCATGGAACTGCGATGGGGACCCGTATGGCTGTAGCCTTTGCCAACATTTTCATGGCAAAAGTAGAACGAGAAATAATGAGACAAAGTAATACAACACCCATCTTTTGGAAGAGATTCATTGATGACATCATATCAATGTGGGACACAAGCAGAGACAAAATAGAAGAATTTCTATTGAAGGCAAACAGCTCTCATTCTACAATTAAATTCACGGCTGAAATATCAGAAGCAGAAACAACTTTCTTGGACACTATTGTGTACAAAGGTGACAGATTCCTCAAGGAATCTATACTTGATGTGCTAACACATTTCAAACCTACAGAGACCTTTCAATACACGAATTTTCATTTGTGTCACCTGCCAGGCGTCACGAAAGGCTTTATCAAAGGAGAAGCATTAAGGCTTCTAAGAACTAATTCCTCGCAGCTCACTTTCGAGGAAAGCGTGAGTAATTTTGCAGCACGCCTTAAGAAAAGAGGTTACCCAGCAGCAACAGTAGAGAAACATCTCTCAGAAGTCAAATTTTCTGAAAGAAAAACGTCGCTGACAAATAGAAACAGAACTGCACAAAAGAAAATTCTACCCTTTGTCACGCAATACCACCCAGCGTTGCCCAACTTAAAAGAAATACTCATGGGGAAATGGCACTTGATACAGAACCAACCACAGCTAAGAAATATCTTCAAAGAGCCACCCCTCCTATCATATCGCAAGGGAAAATCCCTGAAAGACATCCTTGTCAAGGCTAAACTATGAAGACTATAGAGTCTTTTCATTGCGAACCGCAGGAGTCGTGCAGGCCCGTCAACAATTTTATTACTCTGCACGATCGATCGAGTTTCCTTTGAAATGTAGGAAACATTGGATTCCCGAAACAATTTTTCTTAAATACACAGAATTGACTCAAGTTGTTCCAGTAGGTAAAGCCTCTTTATATGCGAATTCCGTCTCCAACAGTACAAAAGTGACCTTGGGCAAAAAAAGCCATGCACCGCCATATTTGTTTTGGTCTTTCTCTCACGCCTCTATCATTCGTTTCTCACGTGTGACGCACGATGGTGATCTATTCCCCGCGCGAGCCAGCTTAATAAAATAAAATATCTATACATATAATTCATAATTGATACCCACGACCCACAACCCACGACCCACGTCTTGGTACCCACGACCCACGACCCACGACCACTAGTTACTCCCAGTTTGATGTATCCATTCATAAGGGTTATTAGTTGATGGGCAAATTCCTACACGAGTTTTTTTTTCCTACACGTGTAGTAGGTAGGGGGGGGGGGACTACATCAACTGGGCCATCTCCATGGATATGCCACAGTCCAAATAAAAATAAAGAAAGAAAGAAAGTTAACACAAAGTTGGTATTTTTAGGAGAATCTTAGCAAACTGTTGGATATTTTCTTTGTTTACATAATCTTGATGAATTAAAAAGTCTTTAATAACAGGTATTATTATACATTGAACTCACTTTCTCTTTTCTGGTTTGCCGAAAGTGAATAAAAGAATCATTAGATTCGGTTTCTGTGATTTCCAGAATAATCAAGGTCTTGGTATGGGTTATCAGCCTCATCCTTCGGCTTTGGCTGATAACCCCTACATGTACCTCAACCTTCATTATTCTGGATATCAAGAAAACCTCATCCAATAGTTATTGTTTATTATTAAACTACTCATGCAATGAAAAGAAATTGTGTCCAACCCTGATTGTTTTATGCATGCATCGTTGCATTCATCAAGTGTTTTTTTGGTGGGTTATTTAAACAAAAGTCTATATTTTTTCATTGTACTGGTAGTCTTTTTGGTTCTGGGGCCACATACCCAACTTTGAAACAATAATTGACGGAAAGAATCTAAAGTCATTGATGGGTGGAACATACTGGTAAAAAACGTTTTTAACAGTGACCAGTTGAACTTCATTGTTCTGCAGTGCAGTTGTCACTTTAGGCACTTTTGGGCCAGGAATATATCCAATTGGGTTCCACTCTTCTTCAGACCCTGACTGGGCTGATTTCACCTGAACCACAATTGCATTTTCATCCCGTCTCTTTGTTGGTTCAAAGTGCAAACGGACAGTCACTGCTTCCTTCTTCATAAGCACCTCTTTGCATTGTCTCAAGTGACTCTGAAATGATGAATGATAGCTGCTTCCTTTCAAATTCATTGTTTCTGTGAACAGCTCAACATTGCCAGCATTGGTCTCGTCACTATCTTTAGGTTCTTTACTCCGAGACAAGTCTTCCTCGCCACTTGACTCGCTGTCAAAGTCTAAGTTTTGTAGGGATTGAGAGACTGTTTCGGTGACATCTCGTGCAGAAACAATCACATCCCCAAGGTGAGGAAACTTGGTGCAGTTACAATTAACTTGACCAAACACGAGTCTCGGCATAATCACCAAGCCATCTGTTGGTTTTTCCTCTGGACGTACTGCATAAGCTGCCGCTGTCATACCGCTTGCATGGTCTTCAGGGGCAACCTTGATGTGTGAAGAAAATCACTGATCAAGTTGATGATTACAGGTAAGCTTTCGTGATATATGCTTTGGAACAAGAAATACATATAATCTTTCTAAATTATCAGTATGTAGAGCTGGAAACACAAAGGCCACACATTTGTAGTGCAAACTGGTTAAGTACCATGCGACAACAAAACAAAATGACCAGCTTTAGCTACCATCAGTATTACAATAAACGCAGTGCACAGACCGTAAGCACTTTCTTTTAAACGGTTTAGCCACAGTTATAAATAAATGAATAAGCTTACATTAAACACGGCACTTGACTTGACTTCTATACAGCATGGTGATTTCACTCCAGCAAACTTCCCAAGCACAGCATCACAATCGGGAAAGATAACTAATCGTTGCTCTGATAAGTCCGTCATGAAGCAAACGTGTCCGTATAAGCACTTCAGCTCTAAAACCGGAAAACTAGCTACTGATAGTTCGAATCTGTCGTTTTGGTCGAGACAGTGCACCCAGATAAAACGATTCTGACGGAAAATTTCGATGTCGCACGGTCTTTTCACTACAGCGTCCATCTTTGAACTGAAGAACCCTGTGATCTAACGACTTTGATAATATACTTCAAATACAAAGAGGTTACAAAGCTGTAATGGCGGCCGGTCGTGCATGAAGGTTTCAGTTAAAACCAAGCTTATTATCTAAGCTAATCATGCCTGACAAAAGTTATCTGACAGTAGACGAATTTCGTAAGATGTGGAAGACTGAATTTTTACCCAGTATACGACGAGAAGTTAAGCTCGAGATTGAGACACTGAGCACAAACATCAAAATGCTAACCGATCGATGCAGTCAAATCGAACGGTCAATGCAGTTCTTGTCCGATAAGTACGATACAGTTCTTGGCATTCTACAAGCTACTAAGAAGCAGATAGCCTAACTTGAAGTAAACATCAAAGAAAATGTGGACCAGATTTCTAAACTTCAAGAAGCTGATTACGAAAAAGATTGTACCATCGATGCAATGCAGCAGTACCTAAGAAGAGACTGTATTGAAATCACTGGTATTCCTATTCTGCCACTGGATAATCCTAAACAGCTTGTTCAAGAGCTTGGTTCACTTATTGATGTTAGTGTAAGTGAAGACCAGATCTCAACAGCCCACAGACTTCCAGATACAAAGAAGGTTAAAAATCGAATTATAGTAAAGTTTGTGCAAAGAGATAAAAGAGAAGAATTTTACAAGAAAAAGAATTTGGTTGGAAAGAAGTCTAGCCTACTACCATCTGAACAAGCTGAAATGGGCAAAAGTGTCTTAAGTGACAACAAGATCCATATCAATGAGTCGTTAACCGCCTACAGGAAGAGATTATTTGGAAGAATTAATGCGTTCAAAAAACAGCACAATCACAAATTTTTATGGACTGCCAACGGGAAGATCCTACTAAGAGAGACCGAGACCTCACGCATTGTAAGCCTCTCTACTCATGAGGAATTTGAAGACTATTTGGATTAGATTAATAACAGATGAGTATCTTCCAACATCTGATTATGCATATGTATATATATTTATTTATTCACTTTATATAAACTTCAGTTAATTTTTTACTACTAAAATAAATTCCTTACAGCATTTACCATTTTATAGCCTTAATGATCGAGAGTTTAACATTGTAAATGGCTCATGGTCAGTTCAGTTGAATCAGCTAATAGATACTGATTTGTTTAATTTGATATCCAACCCTGATAAATCTGATGAGATCGATCCTGACTTAATGCTTACTACTCCAATGTCAAATTACTACTCCATTTCTCAGATAAATAATTCTATTGCTAGAGCTGGGCCAAAAGCCATGTCAATGTTTCACTGTAATATAAGAAGCTTACAAAAAAATTTAGCTTTGCTTGAGGATTTCCTTTATTCCCTTGATAAAAGACCAGAAATTCTCGCCATTACTGAAACCAGATTAAATGCAAACTCTATCTGTAATGTGGATCTTTTAAACTATGAACTTTATCATACTGACTCACCTACGTCAGCTGGTGGGGCAGCTATCTATATTACTAAGACTCTTAAATCTATACCCAGACCTGATATAAAATTTAATATGCAGCTAGTTGAATCGTGCTGGGTTGAAATCAATCCCTGTAATGGCAAGTCACCCATATTAATTGGTTCCATTTATAGACACCCTGGTGCAAATATGGAGGAATTTGCTAAACAGCTTGATGATCTTATTAAAAAAGTACAGAATAGATACCAACTATACATTCTGGGAGACATGAATATAGATTTTCTAAAATACAACAGTCATGCATTAACTGAAGAATACCTAGATATGCTCCACTCTAACAACATCTCACCAATAATAACTAAGCCAACCAGAATTACTAATTATACTGCAACTTTGATAGATCATATATATACTAATAACACCAACCAAATAATATCGGGAATTGCTACAATAGATATCTCCGATCATCTACCAACCTTTTGTATTGTCGATATACCAGTACAGAAACAAAAATGTAAGAGATATTACAGAGACTATAGCCAATTTGATTCAGAACTTTACCTGCAGGATATTAAAGCAATTGACTGGAGTACTATTCACATTGAAAGCAATGACCTAAATGGAATTGCAACTAAGACCATAAGGACTCTTCAGCTTATTGTTAATAAACATGCTCCAAGGAAACAAATATCCAAAACTAAACAGAAGCAGTTTAGTAAGCCTTGGATAACTAATGGCATACTGAAATCTATCAAAAATAAACAAAGCATGTATAGAACACACTTTCTCTCAAACAACCCAGCTAAAACAGCTGAATATAAAAAATATGCTAATAAACTTAACCATTTAAAGGCCGTCAGTAAAAAGGTGTATTATTGTAAGCAGTTTAACCTACACAGGAGTAATTTGAAAGCTACATGGAAATTAATTGGCACTTTAATCAAACGGAAAACAAAGGGACAAACTTCACCCTCAAGAATTACAATAAATGATAAAACTTTTACCAACAAATTAGACATTGCAGAACAATTTAACAAGTATTTTATTAGTGTAGGCCCAAGCTTGGCAAGCACCATTGATCATTATGATGAGGAGCCTACAAAATACATTAATAAATCACCAGTTTCAAGTTTTATTATGTCCCCTGTCGAGGCACCACAAGTTTGTAGGCTTTTCCAAAATCTAAATGAAAATAAAACTTCACTAGATATTCCAAATAAATTAATTAAAATTGCCTCTGAGCCATTGTCACTACCTTTTACATATATCTACAACCAATCTATCGCAAACGGTATAGTACCTGATGTGTTCAAAATATCAAGAGTTACTCCAATCTATAAGTCAGGTGAGGTCACTGATACTGGGAACTACAGACCTATTGCCACACTTTCATCTTTCAGTAAAGTGTTGGAGCGATTAATATATAATCAGCTCTACCAATTTTTAGAGAAAAATGATATTATATATAAATATCAATTTGGCTTTAGGAAAGGCTATTCTACCGAACAGGCTATTTTAGAAATTACTGACAACTTGAACTCAGCAATTGATAACAAGCAAATTACATGTGGCCTATTCCTTGATTTCTCAAAGGCATTTGATACAGTTAACCATGATATTCTACTCTCTAAATTATATACTTATGGAATCCGTGGAACTCCATTTAAATGGTTTAAAAGCTACTTAAGTAATCGCACTCAATTTGTAAAGATTGATGAAATTGAATCCAGTATGGCAACTATTACATGTGGAGTTCCTCAGGGTTCAAACCCTTGGGCCATTGTTATTCTTGCTTTATATTAATGACTTACCAAACTCCTCTGAGAAGCTCTCTTTTAGAATATTTGCAGATGATACTAATATCTTTTTTACTGGTACTAATCCAAAGGAGGTTGAATTTACAATGAATGAAGAGATTAAGTTAGTTTTAAAATACTGTGCTATTAATAAATTATCTGTAAACTTTAAGAAAGCTAATTATATGCTAGTAACATCATCAAAGAAACAAGTACATTTAAATATTAACAATATTGAACGCAAAAGCTATATTAAGTATCTAGGTATATACCTTGATGAGCATCTACAGTGGGAACCCCAAATTCAACATGTAAATAATAAATTAGCAAAGAATGTAGGTATAATTAATAAGCTAAGACACTATCTTGATTTTCATATGCTCAAACAGTTATATTACACCCTTATTTATCCATACTTAAACTATGGTCTTGCCAGCTGGGGTGCTGCTTATAAAACTAGATTAAATAAAATCTGCACTAAGCAGAATAAATGTATACGAAGCATGTTCTTTGCCCATGGCAGAGAACATGTCAACCCGTATTATAATCTTCTTGAAATTTGAAAATATTTATAGACTAAAAGTATCACTTTTTACACATAAATTTAAAAACGATAAAAGTAACACCCCAGCTGTATTACTGAATATTCTTACACCTTCATCAGAGATTCACCCATATAACACCAGATATGCTGCAAATCAAAATTTCTTTAAGCCATCAGTACGCACCAATTATGGGGTATCTACATTTAAATTCTCCGCGGTAAAAATCTGGGAATCTGTCCCGTCAGAACTTAAATGTTTTCCATACTTGCTCTTCAAAAAGCAATATAAAAAATTCTTATTGACTACTCAAAACTGACCATAGTTTAACTGCTAGCTATGTAAAATAATGTTGTACGATATCAGGACATCGTTTTCCTTTTATTTGAGCTTACATGTATATATGTCTTTCCTTCTCTTATGATTGTAATATCGTCTTTTAACGTAACGTAACATGTGGCCATCGCCAACTTAAATCTACATGACAGTGGCCAACTCAAAAGCCCCTTGGCTACTTTGGTCACTGTGCACAATTACATATTGTATCGTCTAGTTAATTTCTATTTATATTTATTCGTCCTATATTGTTGTAAATCGTGTTTTTTTTTTTTTTTTCTGTAAATAGTGTGCAATAATAAAAAAACTGAAAAAACTGAAAACAATGCATCATGGGATATATGTAAATCCCCCCTTACTCCGAGCATAGGTGGGAAAGTCTCTTTTTAAAAGATCTAACATCTCCTTGCGCTTCATGTTTTGCCTCGCGTAGTTTCTCAAATCTTCCTGCAAGCGCACGTCTTCACACCACGCAACATCTCTCAAGCTCGCCATCTTGTTTTTGCCTGCCTCGTCCCCAGGTGCCCTCCTTACTACATCTACTCATTCTGCAAAGTATCCTGGTATACCATGATAGCGCTGTGCTCATGAAAAAATTTAATTTTACTTTTGTTTTTCTTTATTGTATACTATGATAGCGCTAGCGTCATGCAAAATTTAGTTTTACTTTAGTTTTTTTAATTGCATTTTTCTTTCCTTTTGGGTGCAGGTTTCATTTCACTTTTATTTAAGTTTATTTTTATTTCATTTTATTTCATTTCATTTTTGATTTTCAATGTATAAATGTTTGATTTAAGTATTACTTATCCTTTGCTTTATGTTTTCCTTAAAAAATTTGTTCATTTACAGTGCGACTACTCTAACCAAGGCCACCCGACAAAATTTTCCACAAATTTAACGAGAGAAAATCGTGGAGGTTAACAATAGTTTTCTAACAAATTATCCGAAATGACCGCAAATCGCAAGTCCGCAAATCCTGTACTATGGATCGTGGAATCAGTAAAGACATCTCCAGATTAATCTTGTGTATTACTGGAATATTTCTTCCAGTCAGTTCTGGTAAGTACCCATGTGAATAAAATCTATAGACCACAATGCTAAATTGCTTTTTATAAAAGGCAAGTCACATTCCAAAGAGCAATGCTGGACACTAACATTGAATCATTATTCAAAACGTTTGTTATTGTTTTATCTCTTTTGTAGTGAATGTAGGATA
This sequence comes from Micromussa lordhowensis, assembly GCA_964020085.1. Classification (NCBI taxonomy): domain Eukaryota; kingdom Metazoa; phylum Cnidaria; class Anthozoa; order Scleractinia; family Lobophylliidae; genus Micromussa; species Micromussa lordhowensis. Next base: position 17,078,610 of record OZ026602.1, on the reverse strand, counting down.
ACTCTTGATGAACATGTCAGAGCCGATTGCCCAGACCAACAACTTATTGCCCTTTCAGAGAGTATTCATGAACTTTGTTTGGTAAGTACTAGCTATTTTGGGAGTCTTGCACATAACATTGATTTTATTTTCCAATTTAAGCAACTGGAAAGAAAAGGCTGAAAAAAAAACAGGGCTTCAACAGGATTCGAACCAGTGACCTCCGCGATACCGGTGCGATGCTCTACCAACTGAGCTATGGAGCGAGGTCAATTTGTTGAGTTCATATCTTCCTGTGAGGAATGAAATGATGTAAAGTATATATGAAATAATTCATATTTGAACTGCGGTTATACATGAAAGTGAAGAATGATCATCCCAGTGAATTTTCCGATTTAAGCAATTTTTTCAGGCTTCTTCTTTCCAATTGCTTAAAATGGAAAATTCACAGCGAGGACCATTCTTCACTTTCATCTATAACCACAGTTCATTTGAATTATTTCATATATACTTACATCATTTCACTCCTCAGTTCTATATATTGACATGGAAAAGCCTTATGAACCGTGCGCAATATAACAGTTGACGTTGCTGTTCTAGGCTGAGGAGACAACTCGTACTTGTCCTGAACACAGTACCCCAGGAGGAAGCTTCTTTTTGGCACCTAGCGACGACTCGTCCTCTGCTCAAGACATCTCCTTTGACAGCACACCGCTACAACAAAGCGCGAACCAAAGTCCAAGACCACTGACCCACTCAATGATTATTTGAGCATTCAAGGAATCAGTCCCATTTGTTCTTGTCTACATCGGCCTTGGGAAGAAGCAAGTAAAAGAACAATGCTACTACATGTGGAAGACAGTTCAAGGTCTATCTACACTTCTACAAGACAGCTCCAAGTGATAGTGGTTCTCTCGTCAAGGCAGTCTATTCCTCTGGTGCCATACAACGAACCTTACAAAGTAACAAAGAGGAAGCCACAAGCAGGTCAGTTGACAAAACCATGATGAATGCACTTGCCGAGTGCTACCGTGCAGCCGACAACTGGGAGACGTGTCAGCAAATGCTGTCCTTTATGGCTGATAAGTTGACACTGAATCAGCTCTGACACTAGATACCCGATTTATCTCAGTATCGTTTCACTGAGGCCAGACGCACTGCTTAGTATATGGAAGTGGGGCACCAGTGCTAACAGTTCCGGCGCCAAGGATGAGAGTATCCACTGCTCAAATTGACCACTTCATAGCGTTCATTACTAGTCCCCATATAATCCAAGATTTTCCTTTTGGCGAAAGAACAATCATGTTATCGACGAAGGAATCTATCAAGGTTCCAAAAGTCATACGGATGATTATCCCAGAGCGAATAGTCATCCAGTATACAACTTACTGCCAAGAGTCTGGGTTCACGCCACTTAGCCGCGCTTCCCTTCTGTGGATTTTGAGCAAGTTCACTGCATCTGTTCGGACATCGGTTCAAGGCCTTGATAATGTTACAAATTGATCGGCAGTCAGCACTACAAACGTCTCAGAAGGAGAATAATAATAGAATTCCATTCACCCTCACAATCACGCAGTAAAATCCATCATTCTCAAAAACTTTAAATTACTTCAAAATGATCCCGATACTGGTAGAATCTTTTCACAAGCGCCACTAATTTCATTCAAACGTGACAAAAACATAGGTAACTTTTAAGTTAGCAGTGCATTCAAAACGAGTGAACAACCTGGAACTGTTGAATGCGCACGCGCGCGATGTAAAACATGTCCTTTCATTAAGAAACAGAGCCGTTAGTATGAGAAGAAATAGAGTAAGAGATCACTTTTCCAGAATCTGCATTGATAAACATTCAGATCAAAAGAAGTTTTGGAACACAATAAGACCGTACATCTCATCTAGGAAAAAAACAGACTTTCTACAATGAGCGTATTGTTTTGAAACACAATGGTGGTGTCATTAGAGAACAAAAGAAAGTCGCCGAGGTTCTGGCATAATATTTTTCAAGTTCTCAGCATACTGATTCCAATCAATTGCCTCCAAAGTCACACCAGTCGATAAAAGCTCATCAATACTGCCCCTTCACCTTAACAAACACATCTCCCGGTGAAGTAAAGAGAATTATGAAGAACCTTAAGACAAATAAAGCTACTGGACATGATCAAATTCCAGCTCGAGCCGTCAAAGAATCCGCCGAAATCCTGTGTTAGCCTTTCAGCTGTTTAGTGGATTTTCTATTTGAAAGGGGAAAGGTTCCTTCGAGTTGGAAACTAGGTGAAATTGTCCTGGTACACAAGAAAGACTGTAAGTTAACAAAGACTAACTATCGCCCAATTACAATCCTACCGGTCTTATCCAAAGTTTTTGAAAAAGTCGTTCACTCAAGACTTGCTTCACACTTTGAAGATGTTTATCATAACAATGTCTTTGCATATAGAGATCATCATGGGTGCGACACAGCTATCCTTAGTCTAACTGAACAATTCAAGAAAGAATTAAAATCACAAAGTTATTAGTCTGGTATCTATGGACTTGTCAAAAGCATTTGACACCCTCCCCCACGATCTTATTGTCAAAAAGCTTGAGGATTATGGAGGTGACTCAAGAGTTGTCAACCTTGTTGCGAATTATTTAAGTGACAGACAGTAACGTGTTAGACTGAGTGGACAACACTCTTCTATGAAAACTATAATGAGGGGTGTCCCACAGGGATCAATTTTGGGTCCCATTCTTTTAAATATCTTCATGAATGACCTTATGCTATAGATGAATGTACACTATTCACGTATGCCGATGACACTCAATTGCTTAAGTCTGCGGAGGATATCGACCAGGTTGAACATGCTATAAATGCTGATCTGAAAAAAGTTGATGAGTGGTATGAATTCAATCAAATGCAAAGAAATCATTCAAAGTATCAAGCAATTACTTTTGGAAGGGTAGAGAGAAATCCTGTGCTGACCTGTGAAGGAACTGTTATCCCTACTCAAGATGATGGATCTCCTTGGCGTCACTATTGATAATAAGCTTAAGTTTGGAAGAAAATCTGTCGCAAAGTTAGTCAACAGATCGCTGTTCTAAATCGTTTGAAGAAAATATTGCCTTTTGAACTGAGGTAAGATATATATCGAGCCTTCATTGCACCGCATTTCAATTACTGCTCTGAGTCGTGGCATCACTGTGGTAAAAGAGGTTGCGCCAAACTTGAAAAAATAAATGAACGGGTTCTTCGCTTTGTAATCCATGATAAGTCAACTATGTACGAGACGTTGCTAAAACAACTAAACCTGCTGTCCCCACTTAATCAAAGAATTGTTAAAATGGCCACCGGTGTCTACAAAGCTATCAGGGGGTAATAAAGTCCCAAGAGGAATAGGAGAGCTATTGCATGAACGATCAACTAATTATAATCTTAGAGGAAAACATATCCTCGAGCTACCCAAAGTGAATACTACCACCCATGGACTTTAATCTTGGCGTTACACTGCAGCTAAGATTTGGAACGCTCTTCCCGATCAGTTCCGTGCCGGCAATAATATCGGTACATTTGTGACCCTCCACGGGAAAACAGGTAAAAAGGTGATGACACGGGCACGCTATTTTAACACGCTAGACAAAAGAAAATTTCTTTAACACGCTAGCAGCGTGTCACAAAGCACGGCTCATTAAAATTTTCTTTTATTTGATATCGCACGGTGAAAACAAAGGAACGTGTTCATTCTAACAAAGAAGCGTGACAAAATTACAGAAACAAAGCCGCGAGTAAAATGACACACCAAGCGAGTGAAATGACACGATTTTAAACGAGCGAAATGGCACGCCGTGTCAAAATGCACAGTCAATAGTGCTGCTCGAATAATTATTTAACTCACCAACAGTTCCACGAAGTGTCCACCTTCAGAAACTTGTTGTCTATCATCAATCTGTTCTGCACGCATGCTGCCCAGTGTTTTTGCCGGACCGCACCATTTCGGGAATCCCGCGTTGCAATCAGAGAAGCATGAGAACAACAACAGAACAACGAGAAAAGGGCAAATTCTTTTTTTTTAAGACTACAGGTTTAACACAGGCATAGTATTTTAAAAGCCATCTGCAGGGATTGCGACCGATAGGTCACCAGTCCAACTAACAATTCATTCTTGGCGACCAACGCAACGAAAAATTCTGGTTTAGTCGCCATTGTGGCGACTACATTTCTTTGTGTTGACGATCAGTAATCGTTATTTTGTCACGCATTATGTCGGTCTAGAAAATAATATTGAAAGATATTTGCTTCTAAAACATTCAGCATAAGAAAAAAAGTCAATCCATCCTTTTGCGTTGCTGTATTGATTCTGTCACATCGGAAAACTTCCAAATGCCTGACCGTGTTTTTGAAATCGCCCTATAATGCATTGCAAACCCTTGTTCTATACGTCATGTATGCCTACATATATTGTTCTCTTCCTGAGTAGAAACCAGAAGGCACTAACCATCAAGTTTTAGTATAAATCTACTAGCGTTCTATCACAAATGTCGTTCTCTGATTGGCTACGCTACTAACGTTCTATTCGGTGATAGATAGTGAGTAGCGTAGCAGCGGACGCTGTGGGCCACTTCTTTGGGTTTTCTTAGTGCCCATGAAGCGGATTAAATGAAAGTTTTGAACGACTAGTAGATTTGTACTAAAACAATTACATTATTCGCTCTCGATTTCTATGCGCGGTAGTTGACGTCAACTATCACGCGATAGAAATCTCGAGCTCATAATCTAATTGTTTATTAGGATAGATTCTTAAAACTGCTCTATTTACTTTGATACCGTGATGCATTTTTCTTTTTATTGCTTTCAATTTGGCCACTATCCGAAAAAAAATTGGCCCCTAAAAAGGTTTCACCCTTCCTCACATTGTATCCGCATGAATATCCAAAATAGTTTTCTGCCAAAGGTTGAAATGGTAAGACAAACTGAAGGAACTTGGGCGGGCGATACGTTTCGCTTCAGTAGAAGAAAGAAAAACTCCATAGCCATGATCACGTGGGGAAAATAATTTTACTGCTCTTTGCCACTTATTTTTTCATGTCGACCACAGGTAAACATCCATTTTGTCAAGCACTAAATTCATTGCCAAACTCGGAATACAACCAAACGTCACTTGGTTTTAATTTAAACTAAAAGATTACAGTGAAAATAGTGCTTCCCAACAAATGAACGCTAACTGCAAGTAACCAGAGTGGGACTAACTATAAGCAAACAGATGTAAAAACTTTTAAAAGCCAGTTTATTTGTAAACAAATATTTCCTAAGATACCAATGAAATTTATTATCTTACAATTTCCTATTGAGAGAAAAATGTAGATTCATTCGAAAAGGTCATAGCTAACTGAAGCAACACGCAACAACACGTATCCTGTGAACCAAAAGTTACAGTCCACAACGTCAAGGTTAATTGAGATGAAGTTATCAATTTCCAGGTATTGTCAGCTACATATTGTTCTTTTTTTTCATAAGATTTGTGTACTAAAAGTTTGTTTGTTTCTGCAGCCTGCGAAGTACAGTTCTTCTTTTACCTCGACATTTTGTATTTATTCGCGCTTTAACAGTCTCCCACTGGTCGGTAAACACTGGTGAATCAAACTTCTGGCGAAGCGCTGATACCAGGAATCGCAGCTTCAGGTCATCCAGCGGCTTGTATCCATTAGAACCTGAGGTGTTGCCATTTGCTAACTCTTCGTCCGTAAATAAGGCATCAACGCACGCCATGGCGGTAGTGATGACTTGAGACCCCATGAAGACCATTGCTTCCACTTTCCGCCGCTGCTCGTCTGTGGGTCCGCTGCAATATGTAACCTGCTGTACGTTCTGGTTTACATTGGACAGTGGTGATCGCATCGGGTAGGAAGGTGCATCATTATTCTGGCTGTTTAGAGTAGCTCTAGGTGGCTGGGTCGCTTGACTTTGGCTTGCAGTGACAAGGATATTTTGAAGAACTGGATCCTGGGCAAAGCAAGGTGGATTGACAGGCTCTGGAGGTGGTGGTGTCTCTAACACAGCCTTGATGTCAGCACTGTCGAATGGCACAACGTCGCTGAGTGAGTCTGATAGGATGCCTTCTCCTAACAGTGGAGTACTTGTGTGTTTTCTCTCGTCTCTAGCCTTCAGGGAAGTAAGATCCGCCACTATGTTCGTGAGCTGTCTCACTTGTTCCCTCAGGTCATCCATTACGGCAGCCGAGAAGTCCGTCTGCACTCCTATTTCCGATGTCAGTTTGGAATCAGCGGTCTCCTGTCTGTCACACTGGATGCCTGCCTCTTTTGTAGGTTTTTTAGCCTTCTCCTTGCTGAGACGCTGCTGCTTCAGATGCTCCTCTCTTTTCGTTTGCTCAGCCAAGAACACATTCAATTGCTCGACCTACAAACAAGTAAGACTAACGTAAATAAAATAAAAAATTTCGATATGTTTAGCACGACCAGTTAAACGAGGCAAAAGAGGAACTTGCATTGTTATTGGCTTAAATTTATGAGCCCGAGGTCGATATGAGCGGTTAAATGACTTGGCTACCACTCATACATGAACAACGTGGTATATTGATACTAAAACAATTAGATTATTCTCTCTCGATTTCTATGCGCAATAGTTGACTAGGGCTGCACCCTCGTTAACTATCACGCGATAGAAATCCCAAGCTCACAAAAGTTTCATTGTTTCTCCGAAGTTTTGAATGAACATTTAGAAAGAACTGAATAAACAAATTCCCGAGAAGACTAAAAGGAGGACATTTACGTACGGTCTCTTGAAATAAACTGATAAGCGTGCGTGTAGAACTGTAAATGTCAAATTGATAGCATGAATTCTCTGAAGTGTAAATTTTAATACCAAGACTAGAAATAATTGGAACCGTCATTTGAAGGAAATTTCAGTAAGAATTCTACTAAATTAATTAGATTATTCTATCACTTGTTATAATGCACCACTAAATTTTCTCCGATTTTTATTGGTCTAAATTGATCACATAACGCGACAGCGTTCATCCGTGGGGAGACACTAGCAGCCCTAATTACCCATCTGAGGAAAATTCCCGTACGGAGTACGACATGATTTTTGAACTGAAGCGCGGAAGAAAATTTAGTGATGAACAGTAAAGAAAATAGAGTGTTTACGTGTTGGAACTATCAGTGTGTTATAGTTGCCCTTGGAAATTTGATGTTCTTAAAACTAGCAAATATTTTCCGCAAGAAGCATCAAATTTTCACGGGGCAACTATCAACCAATAGTTCCTCAACAGAAACACTCTAGAACTCAAAACCTAATTGCTAAATACAAATGCACTATTTCCTTTCTAAACGTAATTCTTCTAAATAGACACGAGCACTGGACTAATGCGAGCTGTTAACATAATCACTGATCGCACGAATAACATCTGTATGAACCATGGCTCCGTGCAGCATCAAACAAAAATTAATGTTTTCCATGTGTGCCCCAGTTGTTTGTTAAAGCACAATGGATACGCACACTTTGTAAATAGAAATAAGACTGGTACCGCATGCATTCGGTAACCGATCGTCTTGCCAATGGCCAGTCCATTAACCCTTACATATTGATATTTCTATAATGATGCATCGCCGAGTGAAAATTCTCACTATCTGTCGTTCTGTAAACGTCAGCAAGGAACGAGAAATGGGTAGAGGATACATAAAACGGCTTCTGAAACGAATTTTTAACTCTTCTGCTTACCTCATCATTTGAAGGTTTCATTTTTTTAGCCGCGCCAGTGACAGAGGGCAAGGCCTCTCTAGATCTTTTTTCAACAGATGGTGGGTCAAAGAACTCTTCATTCGCTGGATCATCAATGAAAGCCTTTTCCTCTGCGTTAAGTTTATCCACGTCATCTAAAATAATAAAAAATACATGTAAAAATTAATAAATACATAAAAAATATAAATAAGCAGAAAATAAACTTCAACACTCCAACAGAAAAATGCCCTGTACACTTACCATTTACTGCAATAACAATTGCTTCCAGTAACTTGCCGCCATGTTTGATAGTTACTTGGCAGTTCTTCTCTGGCACAGTCTCGATTGCTTTTTCACCATCTTTTGTTCGTAACTTTTTAGTTCCGACGACACAAGTTTTTTTGTCAACGGCAAAATAAACAAGGGTTAACTTTGGAACTTTGGTCAGATTTCTTAAAGACATTTCTGCTACTTAACTTCAACTCTGGAGGAAGGTTGTAAGAAACAAGTTCTTTGGTTGAGAAATAAACTGATAATCCACTTGCTTTATACGATTTCACCAGAAGGCGATTAGCAATAAGCCAATCAAAACATAGGCTTTCAACTGTTCGCGGAAATGTTGACAATAGGTGTGACTCACACAGGGTGCTAATTTTTTCCTTTGTTTGGCTGCAAGAGCGGTAAAGTTTGAAATGACAATGCCGATTACCGGTAGTTTTTCTTAGCAAAGTTGTAATGCGTCGCCATTCAGGTTTTTTTTTAGAGAGCTACCATTCCCATTGTGGCTCATAATTATATTGATTGGTTACAAAGCTCCAAGATGAAACTGGTTTCGTGAAACGAAAACCAAATGATTGTTTTTTCAGTCATTTAAACAAAACATAGCTAATGGGAGAACTATGGTCAACTATTGGATTTTGTTTACACAATTAAAACTAAATTCGATTGAACGTACTTTTCAAACCGCTTTCGTTCTCGCTAGTTTCTTTTCTTGTTTAAGAAAAGACAAGCAAACTTGTGATGCCTACGCGCGCACTATTTTTTTGCTAAAAAAATAGCTATTTCTATTTAGGAGTTTTTACAACTGCACTTATCGATAAAAGCTTTTATTCTCACCGGTCATTTATAACAATGTAAGTAATTTTCAAAAACCTGCGATGCGTCGGCATGTCTTTTTTTAATTGTTAAAAAAAGGTATTTCTATTTTTTCTCTTTCTAAAAGCTTTTTATTCGCACCAGTTATTTCATAACAATGTGGACAAGTTTCTAAGGAAACCTGTGATGCGTAGGCGTGGAGCAGCTTTAATTGTAATTCTTAATAGGCGGAAAACTTATTGTTTGCGCGACTAACGTATTAATCGTAACTTTTCAAAGGGGTTTTATTCACAGTGGTCAGAAGAAACCCAACCTAGTGGAAGAATTGTTTGATACACTTCAAAAAGAAGTTTTGATTCGCGTACCCAAGCGTGCGCGCTAAAAAAAGAAAAAAAAAACAGTGAACAACCATGACCCGGCCCTTGCAGACGAGAACTAACAAAAGGAATTGTTCACATGCTAATACAGTTATCGTTTTGTGAACTTCTTGGGCTGTGAGCAGTCTATTTCGTGCTTAAGTCAAAAGGGAAGGACGCTAAAAATAGTGAAAGAGCGCGTTACACGAACAGCGAAGCCGTGAGCTACGAGTAGTATTGGCTCTTTATTGATGACGCAGATTTTCTGCTCGTGTAACGTGTTTTTAATTCCATTGTGATTGGGTTCACTCCCATTGTCTTTAGAGCAAGACGAGAGACTGCTTACAGTCGACGAGTGTCTCAACACACGGGAGGTTATGAGCGGAGGTTACAAAAAGTGTGGGAAGTGCGAGCCACGATTAAACTCGAAGCGCAAGGCGAAAGCCAGCGAAAATATGTCTACTTTGTGAAATGTATAGGAAGAAACGCTTCTAGTCATATCTTATACATTGTAAAGCTAGGCAGCTTATAATTATGCCTAAATTTAGTCAGAAAGAGACAAACAAATATAAAGGATGCATTTTTATTTTCTAAAAATTAATCTTCTTATAAATATAACTAACAGTGTTTAAGTCTTGCTCTAGCCAACGCGAACGATAAATAAGTAGTAACTCCTAAGTAAAATTCATTGTTTTTAATCGGAAACTACTGGTGCAACTAAGTTCTCAGTGCCATCGCGGCAAAATTCCCTTATCTCTCGATAAAGGTACTCGGCACGTTCTCTGCTTATCCCTTGTGGATTGACAATGGCTGGGAGCTGGCCCGGTTGAGGAAGCTGATTTTCGTTTCGGAGGAGGTTTACTGCCCTTTCTTCGGAGAACCAATGTCTTTTGCAGAACACAGTTCCGGGGAAGTTTTTGTCAAATCTAAAGTGGTAGTAGGACTTAATCTGTGGTAATTTCTTGAAATATTGCTGAAGGTAAGTGACCCAGTCATAGGTAGGGACACGAACAGTCCCGTTGTGGAGTCCCACAAGTTCAGCCGTATTTACAACTGCAGATTCCTCCACAGCTCTGGCAATGTCAAATAAAGATGAAATAAAAGTACGCCTCGTTTTCTGCTTCACTAAACCAAAGCACCAGTCAGGAGCAAATTTTGTATGCCCAGGAAGTAAGAAATGATAGTTAATAGTATTGTGAAGTCCGCTCATTACGCGCCACAAATAATACCATAAGAAGGCTGAATTCTTGTTTTGTGCTCCGCAATTGTCGGCGTGCAGTTGAGCGTTAGTTTCGCCCAGTCCATGGCGTTCAAAAAAGTAATGCACATAAGAAATTGTGCTGTTCGCACCCTTTCCAGTCAAAACATTTTCGTCGACAAGAAAGTTTACTTGGCGAGGAATTGCTTCGCAACAAACGCCAAAGAGCGCACATTTTCTAGGTGTCTTAAAATAAATTGGTCCTGGCTGGTTGGGATCTGAGGGGTAATGAAGCTGTTGCGTGTAATCGTAGGAGTAATGTACAGTTCCATGGAATGAGCAAGGTGCGCGTGTTTTGTTAAAGTCAACTTCTTTGAGAAAATGTTGAACGTGATGTTTGGATTCCTCGCAACAGCTCTTGTAATGTTCTCGCTCTCCAGAGGCGAGGCGAAGATGTTCCTGTTGGGTTGTCACGGCTTCTGCTTTTTCCGCTTCGGGTAAATTTGCAGTTCTGTGAATCTTATTGTTGTTTCTCTGGCACGTCCAACATAAATCAGTAGCCGGTCGCATAATCAGGATAAATGGGCAGAGCTGGTTCCATAGGTCACAAAATTTGGAATAGCCTACTGAGACTTGACCCACGCTCGCACAAATATCCGCATACCGTCTCCAAAGACCATGTTTAGTTAGATTTGATGGTAGCAGCTTGACATCTATTCGCTTAAAACCTGGTACACGTCCAGGGAGAAGGAAGGCTTGTTCTTCTGCTGTGTTTCTGATAAATTTTACGACCTGTTCAACTGTTTCGGCAGAGGATGCACTGCTGGGCAATCGTTTTGCATTTCCATGGACACGTAAAGTTAAGCCATTTTTCCGGTAGTGTCTGACCAGGCTGTACAATCGGTTGTTGTGGATGCCATGTAGAAAGAGAAACGTTTTCAAACAAACTCTTTTCCCATGATAAAAGTATGCCATTCTTGCATGTTGCCGATTTTTTTCCACTCTGCCAGAGATGCTTGTGTCATTGCAATTTAACGAGCTCTGTATGGTTCCTAGTAAGATTAAGTCAAGTTCTGTTGATGACAGTTCCTTGCAGTTGTTTCGAGAGTCAACGAAATCATCTAGCGTGAGGGTAAGGCTGCAGGCCTTCTCATCCGGGCCCAATTTGCATTTACATGTTTCAGCATAGAACTTCTGCACTTTTGCTCGCTCAGTCATGTGAACTTCCATCAGTTCCACATCTTCATCATCTTTGTAGTCAAAGTTATCGTCTTCGTCTGCCTGATCCTCGTTGTCAGAACTGCTGTCAGAAGCCGAGTCAAATGCTTCCTCTCCATTTTCACAATTGCTGAAATACGAATCAGTCAAGCTTGCCAAACGATCTAAATCTGTCGAGTCTAAATTTAAACATTGTAAATCGCCCGTGCTGTATTCCATGATGAGCTATGCGATGGTTTCCGAGACGGTTTCAGTGAAATGACAAGAGGTTTGTTTCTTTGTAACCATAGTAACAAAGTGGTATTCATAACCCATAATAAGGTCACACAAAGCTGAACCGCGAATTCGCTGAGGTTTTTTGTGTTGTTTACAGTCAAAAAGGAAATTTACGCATCAAATTTGTTCGATTTAAAAATAAAACTTTGATAGTCAAGGGTACTTTAAATAAACAACAACGTTTTGCCTCGAATTTGAGAGCGATTCAAGGACGTAGTTTACGGCTTCGCACTAGTAAGTTACCTGTATCTGTAATGACTTCGATATTTCTTTCCGTTCTATACTAGTTAACTAGCTTGATGAACAGTATTCTCTGCAAGATAACAATGTTGGCAATTTTCTATATGTTGTTTTATGAAATACTTTTATTTTCCACATCAACAGCTTCCCGGTAACTCAGTCGGTTGATGTGAATGCACTTTTGGTCCGTCATGTACGATCTTTCTATTACTCCTTTTCAATAATACCGTGTCATATTGCTCGCTTTTGCCATGTTATATCGCACTCGAGACATCCAACACGCTCACTTGAACAAAAGCTTCAGTGTGCCTAACCGTGCCAAACAATGTCACCGTGACACTTATTGTTTTGCTTATTTTATATGCACATATCCGTGTCAAATGTCACGCTTAGCGTGCCGTGTTATCGCACGCGTGCCCGTGTCATCACCTTTTTACCCGTTTTCCCGTGGAGGGTCACATTTAAGAACTTGATGTCCAAGATAGGTAGACGACTAGGCGACCGTTTCCAAGAACACCTTCGCGACGTAGAGAAAGATGATAAAGACGCTTCTAAACCGGTTGCTAGACACTTTAATCTGCCGAATCATTCTAAGCAACATATGGCAGTCTGCGGCCTCTCCCTACATCAAGGAAGCACAGAAAGCCGCAAAACTCTTGAACAAAGATTTATTTTTCAAATCGGCACTCTTAGTCCTCACGGTATCAACAAATGCTTTTCATTCAACTAATTCATTCTGTTGTTTTTCACGTTGCCAGGCGGCACAAACCAATAGCGTAGCTCCATATTTCTGTATATAAACCACACACAACCCACAATTTCTTGATTCGCTCCGACGAAGGGCTAACGCTTGAAACGTCAGCTTCAGAATCTCTTTACGGTGGACAATTCACATTATCAACCCAGTTGATAAAACCAAATTATCTTGTAATACTCCCACCGACGCAGCACCACAGTTTCTTTAGAAACTTGCCCCCTTTATTCGTTTCTTGATCATGTTAGTTCCGCAGGTGCAGAAGCATTTGAGGATCTGTGTGATGTTGTTGAACCCCTTGGAGATGTAGGACAAGGCATGGGTTGGGCAAAACATCAGGAAGATAATCTACGTGCAAGCAAGCGGTACCTTAAAAGCGACTTTAAGGTGGGTGTAACCCTCGCTAGGCAGATCCCTCCACCTCGCTATTTTTTTATGTCACTTGCCCCAGATCTTTGACTCATGCGTCCAAAATGGCCTATGCGATCACACACTCCGGGTTTCAGTTCAGTTTGAAAAAGGTATGTTTAGCATTGTAATAGTTTGCAAGGCCCAAATGAGTCCCTGACACACCACTGTCGCACCACAAATGCATACTGTATGTAAGGTTGAAAAGTGGCCGACACGTCGACTGACAGTCAGTTGACTGTCAACCAACAGTTGGCCGACTGTCGGCCAATGCGTCAGTAGGATCGGATTCTCTACTTTTACCAAAAAAAACGTCATTAGATAAGTAGTTACTGTCCACTTCAATGCCTTGATTTGTAATGCAGAAAATTCAGAGTGTATGCTACCAAGAGCATCTCCTCACCAAGAGGGATACCTCAGTTATTGCTAACAAGGAATTTACACTTAGTTAATAAGTTATTTAGTGTTGTTCTTATGAAACGATTTTGCAAAGAGTTCATCTAAGCATAATAAGTTCTTGGAGCATGATTCTATATGAGAATACATGAAAACAAGTTAGCAATCAATGGCAGGTTAATGTAAATATTTTGTTCCTGTTGATTCAACATTATTTTTGTATTCGGCTTCATAATAGCTTTATACAAATGCACTACGATGGCAATTATTTAACTAAACTATACAAATACTGTAAAAGTGTAAAACAGGAAACCCATTTTTGTGTAGAACCAATAACACAAACACACCAAAGAACAACAAAATGTTAATCAGAATTGCAAGTTCCTTTTTAAAATTTTCTTTACGCATAGAAAGTTAAAGTACTTATGCGAATGGATTTGCTTTCTATGTAATAGACAATAAATTATAATTAATTTCAAATCGACCATGTGTGACAAGCTGGGACATTCAACAAAAAATTGTTTCTCCATGCAGAAATGACTAAAAACAACGGAGCTTTCGTGACAAAACATAAGTTGGAAATTCATAACAAAGCATTTTTCTCAAAACAAGGTAAAGTTCCTTATTGTTCGAGTTTCGTGTTACTAACATGGGGTGATTTCTACATATCAACAAGGTGCATGTTGTCTGTTACAGGCACAAGTCGAGCAAGTTTCTCCTGGAATTTGTTTCTGCACCAGCGTTTCACAATTATATTTTGACAGTGACATCATAGAAATAAGGAATCTTTATTCCGCCTCCATAAGCTCTTTGGACCCACACACCCTAATGCAAACTTGTAATAACAATTTTCAAAAGATATTCTTCCATGATATCTCACCAACACACACAGCGAATAACTTCTGATTGCTGTAGCCATTGTTTTCTATACGTGAACAGGAGCATCGCGCTCACAGTAAGACCTCCCATAAATGCAACGCTAACAAAATGAAACTCTCATCAAACGTTATTGTCCTCTACGCTAAGAAAATTCTTGCTAAAAATTGACAATACAAATGAGCAACATTCCAAACCTTACAATCCGATGGTCACTTTATTCAGTCGCACAAGTTTGAAGTTATGAACAACATATCCCAAGCACTTGCAATGCAACTAGTACGATCGTTTCACTAATATTAAACCCTTCGAATTTCGATAATTGAGAAAACTACTCTCTAAATTACTTACGATACCTTATGAATTATTTTTTTCCCAAAACTGTCTTCAGGATATTTCAAATCGTATTAAATTTGTTCCACAAACCCCACAATTTCAAAGGAATGACTTGATTAGGTTTCATGACTCGTCCGAGTTGAACAAGTCGTGGACTTGTATATACCCATTAAGTCTCTCTAATGATAACCAGTTCACCGTCTGAACAACTCGTAACTCGCTGTTTCATGACCCGTACGGGTCGTTAAATTGTATATACCCACTAGGTCTCTCTAATGATATACAGTTCACCAACTGAACTACTCGTAAATCATTGTTTCACGACTCATACGTCTCGCTAATGATATACAGTTCATGAACAGTTCAAGAACTGTACGACTCGTAAATCATTGTTTCACGACCCGTACAAGTCAAACGGGTCGTTGGCTTGTATATACCCACAAACTCTCTCTAATGTTTACAGTTCATCAACTGTACGACTCGTAAATAATTGTTTCATGACTCGTACAAGTTGAACGAGTTGTACGGGTCATTGTATATACCCACAAAGTCTCTTAATAATATACAGTTCATGAACTGTATGACTCGTAAATCATTGTTTCACGACCCGTACGAGTCGTACCAGTGGCACAGGTTGTTGACTTGCATATACCCACTAAGTCTCTATAATAAAGGGAAAGGGAAGATGCCAGTATACAGGTCATATCAATTCATGTATATTGGATAACCCTCCATTGGATCTGACAGAGATGCTGCCTTGAGAAAGGGATTTTCATCTTTCTTCCCGATCACTACACAGCTGTGCTGCAAAGTTCACCTGGAACAAGATATTTGACGTAAGATGAGAGACCTGGGAATTGGTCTGTTTCACAAGAAACTTTTCTTGGAAGATATATTTGGTTCGGAGGCAAGAAAAGAGTTTTGTGCATCTATTTTTATATGTATTTGGTTAGAAATAAATGCCACTCTAGTGGCCACATTTACTCCAGCTCAGTCTCTGTGATTCACTGAATCCTAGCTGCGAGAACGAACGCAATTATAGTAATATAGCGTTAAACAATTTTTAAGGCACCGCTCTTGGCATAAAGTTTACTTAATGGAGAATATTACTTGATTCCCAGAAAAAGTCAGATGAGGCCATCATTCCATTAAAAAACAACATTCCTGCACTGCGGAAGGGCCAATTTGATGTAACTAGAAGCCTAATTGGTATTGAAAGTCTTCCTCCCCAAGTTCCTAGGTACAAGGTCAACCTCAAGAGTGTCACAATTTGGGTCATCAGGGAAATGCACCTGCACGGTTCACTCTCTGATGACATTGTCTTTAATCTAAAGATTGATGGACGCCCTTTCTTTGGTAAGTGCACAGAAAGAAATATATCAATAAGTAAGTCATCATTGTCATTTTTTTGTCATTCATGATATTTTAATTTCTAAATAATTCAGGTCAAGCATTATTAAAAGAAAACTTTATAAAGATGTCCGTTTGGAACAATGTTGGGTACTTCAATTTCCTGTGAGTTTCACAAAAATAATACCAAAATGCTATGCTCATTAAATTGTTCCTCCTCTATATATAGTTGATACCATACTACTTTTATTATGCCAGCATTCAGTGTTCTTCCAAGAATTTATTTATGTGAAATGTTTTTTCATATTTTAGGTAAGGATCAAGTGACAGATGGTGTTGTTCCCCTTGATGCAAAACATCGATCTTCTCAAAGTGCTAAATCTGTCTATCCTCTGGCTATAGCCAATTGTAAAGAAAAGAGGTTTGTCAGTAATTATTATTTTGTTTATATCCTATATATTTTATTTGGCTATGCAACCATACTGTAATAATGCATAGATGATGCAAAAATATTATGTGAAGAAAGGAGTACATGCCAAGTGGAATATTTCTTCATTCTTAGTTCGTTTTGTCACATTTCTGTCACTATCAGAGGACAGACCCATGACCAAAAGAGATACTAACTTCTGGACTTCTGCCTGAATGTACATTACAATAACTACCGACAGCTAGCTAAATGCTAGTTGAAAACTTTTGACATCTGCCACAGTGTTTCTGATCCAGATAAAATTGTTGTGACTAAACAGCTTAGCTTGGTGAATTGTGACATAAAACACAAAGTTAGAAAGAGCAAAAACAATCGGAATTGCTGCTTCAAATCCAAATCCAAAAAGCTTAAAAAACCAATCTCAGTGCTCATGAATTTTAGACAGTTTTTTTCTGTATTGATAACTAATAGATGTGTGTCCAAACTTACCCTTAGTAAGTGATTATGAAGTCTTATGCATACCCTTGTTATTGTAAATTGAGCTTGATGCCTTATATTTATTTTCAAGGAAGGATCTGAGAAACCTTTTTGTTAATCTCAACAAACGGAAAGAAGAAATTAAAAGGAATGGGATTTGGGTTGATGGCAAGCACTATCGTGTGCGATTCAAAGGTATATATATTGTTCAGTTATATTGTAGTTTGCAACTATGTGGGATGTCAATAATTTTAAGTTGATAATATGACCCAATGTTACTGAAAGTTCTCCCACCCAATTGCAATTTCAACATTGACAATCACAGGTGTGTGGCATGTCCATGATTATGTGAAATAGATGTGAATGTAAGAAAATTGCCTCTGCCAATGCTATTCAGTGGAGGTAAAAGTTGATTATAGCCATCCTGTGGGACATAGAAACAGTAATAACAAAAAAATAATGTGAAATTAATGAGTGCAAACGAAGAACAGAAAGTAGCCCACAGCATTTGAGGATTTTATTTACCTTGGCTCCTTAAATTAGATTGTGGCTTTTGAAGTCTTTGGTTTCTTTGCAATTCATCTTAGGGAACAGTCTACTATTTGTTTTCCAGGAATTTTCTCATGAGCAAAAAAGAGCTTTAAAAATGTTAAAAGTAAGCATGATGTTTATTTTATTTTATAGTAACTGTAGACTACAAGGGTTTGCTGCTAATACTGGCAAGACTGGAGGATGAAGACTTCATCCTTGGAGGGCAAGGCCTAGCTGTTGAGTTTTGCATTTTTTGTATGGCATTAAGGGTAAGGTTATTTTACTATTATAAAACAGGCAATATTTTATTATTTATTATTTTATTATTTTATAGCTGACAATTGGAAGTCCCAAAACAATAAATCTTTGGAGCAAGACACTCTTGGCATTTATTATGTAACAACTCAGGGGATGACAGCAAATATCTCAGGGATGTCTGTGCATCCCAATTTGTGAAGACATTTGCAGACAATGCACCTAATCTCTTAAAATTGTATGGTTGAAATAAACATGCATTCAATATGTCCACCTTTTAATTTTGATTATAAAATAACTGACATACTACGTGTGCTCTGATTGGTCAATAGGGTTGCAAAACCTATGTTCTATTGTACCGGTAAACACATAGGAAATTGGTTACGTCAGCGTTCCCGTAATGGCCGAAGAGAGATTTTTCCAGCTTCGACCTAATGCCGGCTTTTGGTCTGGAAATGTCTGAAGGCGAAAATCAAAGTCAAAATAAACCAAACTCTAAATAAAGGAATGAAAACAAAAGTGCGGAAGAGGACGGGTCCAGCAAGAAGAGATGATTTGCCGTGGTGGACAGATCTTGACATCTCTATGCCAGAACTCTGCCAGAACGCTAGCAATAACAAATGTAATAAACAGTTTCGGCTTTCGCTGGCTGAGATGTCAATAACACAAGTATCTTTCACTCAACATATACATGGAAATTAACAAGGAAATACAGGACCAGAAGTTGGTTCCAATATATAAGCTTATGTGCTTAAACTTTTCTTCCATTACAAACGTTTTACACCTATTCTATTCTGCTTCAAATAGGCCCACCGAGGAGGAAGAGAGGGTGAAAGAAAACAATGATGTGAAGGTAGGAAGACTGTGTTTACATTACTGAAAATCTCAGATAAATTTATCCCTGGACAACACACACCATCTTGTTCCCTTTTAAGTTTATGACTGTTTTCTTACTTTTACTTCCATTTTCATTTCTGGAATGACATTACATTTCAGGAGTTTATTTCAACACTGGATGAGCCCATTGCCTAGTTTCATACCGTGAGGTACTGGGTCGAGTGCGGACTTTCGCGGACAAGCAAAAAACAAACATGGCGTCCGCCAACAAGTGGCACTGGAGTTGTGCCTCAAAATATTGTAAAAATCATTGGAAAACCCCAGAGATATCGTATCACCGTCTAACGAAAGTGCAACGGGCTTCAAAGGAAGCAATTGATCGATATGTTGATGTTATTGGCTGTAAAACAAAAGAGAAAGTGAAGTGGACACGCGCTGTGCTTTGCTCGGCTCACTGGAGCAAACAACCTGCAATGGTAGAAGTAGATTTGCCAGATGTAAAATTCACTACAGGAGTACGCCAAGTGAACGCCACACCAAGTGAAACGAAATGGCACTGGAATTGTGCTGCTACATTGTGCAACAACTCATGGAGAACAGAGCAAAATGGTGCTAGCAGGCTGGAGTATTACAAATTGTCGGAGGTGGAAAAGAACAAAACCCTCAAAAATGCTTACAACAAAATTCCAATAAAAATAGGTAATCCCAATAAAAATAGCTTATCTAAAGTTATCTTGATTGTATTAACTCTGGATTAATTGTTTACTTAAAACTAAGCTGTCATATTTTAAATATTTTAAACTAGGAGAACGTTTTGAGATTTTATTTGAAATTTTATTCCGGTCGACTATCTAGAATCATATATATTCCTTTAAACTCGCACTTCTGCATGTTATTTTTTATTGGTTCCTTTAGGTAAATTGGAAAAAAGGGTTGATCTGCTCAGAGCATTGGTCGAAAGGATTCAGGTCTTCTCTAGAGGATCTGCCTGACCGGTCAACGACTAAGACATATGCTGAATCCCAGTCATCATACATAACACCTCCAAGAAATATTACCTCTGCCAAAAGATGCTTAATAGATGAAGGTAGAACATCGCGAGAACCTAGAAGGGAACTGAAAAAACTTAATCCTGTAGATCCAAAAGATGAATTAATCGGAACAATCTCTCAAGAAAACTCTCAGCTTAAAAGAGAACTTTCAATTTTGAAAGAGAAGATGAAGGAAAAAGAAAAAGAAATGGCTAAGATGGTCAATGAACTAAATGGCCTTAAAAATGACCATATGCAGTACAAAAATCAACTCCAGTCATTCCAGTTTGAATTTGAAAGATCTCGTTTTACATATGAACATATTATGAAGAGAGGTCAATGCTTTTATATGACTGGACTAACTGATGCTGAGTTTCATTGTTTGTTTGACTGTATCGAGCCATTTCTAAGCTGTTTAGTATACCCAGATTGTAAATCTAGTGATTTGTGCAACCGAAAAATGGATACCAAAACCGAGCTCATGGCATTCATGACAATTTTACGACATTCTCTCCACCTCGGAATCATGGGATGGATGACAAACACAAGCATTGCAACCCAGTCAAGGATGTTTGTTGCCTGGTCGGTATTTTTAGTTGAGGTCTTTGAAAGAGTTGGATTGACTCCATTACCTGGTGAAACAGAAGCCTTTATTCCAACTGAGTTTATTAATGCAGGATTTGGGGACACATCTTGTACTTCCTAGAAGTTGCTCTCCTAATTTCTTAAGATAGGAGTGTTCATCATAATGCCAATCAGTAAAAATTGTGCTCTGCAGCATGTGATCTGTAATATCTTTGACTACATTTATTAGTAAGTCATTTCTTTTTACATAGAAGAAATGGGAAATGTCTTTCTCTGGCAAATAAGACTGGAGAAATGTGATATCACCATTGGTGCAGGCCATTTGGAAGTTAGTCTGAACTAAGTGAGTCCCTGAAATTTTCTCCAGTGGCATGTCTGAGTTTTCAGCTCTTGTTTTAACTTCAACAGCAAATGCCTCACCAATGCCATCTGGGCTTGCTCCATATCTGGGATCTTGTGGATGCTTAAAGAAGCCACAGCTACAGACTGGGGCACCTAGAATAAAAAAGTGAAAATATGACACCAGCCCTCCCTCATTTAATTTATGATTATAATTGACCCCATACCTGATACTCCTGTAAAGTTATCCAATGCTGCTTTTTCATACATTTGTCCCCTTTCAAAATTTTTGAATTTCTTTGGCCGATAAGTGCTTTCATCCAGCGTGTTGTTGATGCAAAACCAAGCTGCATCAAACTCCTTGTGCCCATTCATACCCAGCAATGTTGGCAACTTGCTAGCAGTAATAACTCCTATCCTGTTTGTGAACCATTCACTTGAACCTTGAACCACATCAACATAGTTACTCCCACCAGTGATATCAACCTTTTCATACTTGGGGAGCTTTACTGATATGATTTCATCATTACTTTGAGAAAGTAAACTGAGCAAGTCTTTAGACTTGTCAATGGAAAATAGAGACCAGTTTGTTTTGCTGGCATTCTTTGGAACAGCATTAGATTCTGGTTGACAGGGCCCTAACTGTGAGTGCCACACGTCCTGAGCATTACCTTTGTATCTAGTCGTGAGTAATGTCTCATCATAATACACTGAGTGCTTGGCATAATCATGCTCTTGCATGATTTTACAGTGATATGCATTTCTGTATTGAAGATGTTGTTTCAAGCCAGATTCTATTTTGTACTTTGTCAAGCACTTGAAAAAATGATTTGAGATATCAATGTTAATGCTTTCAAGTTTATCTTGTACCTTGTGACTGATTTCACCTACATCTCTTGAAAACCAGTCACTCCTGTCAATATCAGTCACAGACTCAGAAGAATGTATTTCAACCTTTTTGGTTGATCTCTTGTGGTAAATGGCTTTCCTTGCTGATCGAACATTCCTAAAGTACTTCAACCGAATGTGAGATGCTGCCTTTGCCTTGGCTTTTGCCTTGTCAGAGATACTAGGGCGGTGCCACTTTTGCAGTTTCTGGGTGCAAGTCAAGGCTAAGAGAAAGCTCTTGTGTTCGGTAAAGTATTTAAGCTGAAGAAGAACTAGAACTGCATGGCAGCAGAGACCACAAGCACCCACAGGGCATTCGCAGAATGCCTTTTTCGGTTTATTTCCCTCAAAAAGCACTGTAACTGTGCGAGTTACATCTTTAGAAAAACTCTTCAAAACGCTGGCTTTTACATATATTGACAGTCCTTCCCCTTGTATAGCTTTGATATGCTTCATTCTTCGAGACTGGAACATTCTGTAAGCCTTTCTATACTGTCCTTTTCTCCCCTGGCGCTTATGCGATTGATAAGCATCTATTTCGCCTTGTCCGATCTTGGGAAAGAGTGAAACGTCAAATTTCCATCTGGCTGTGGCTCGAGGAACGCATTCTCTCGGCAGTGACGTCGGAAACTTGAACTTCTTATCGATGAAAGCTATTCTTTTTCCATCAAGGCATCGTCCTGTAATGGGGATAACCGTTCAATGATGGTTTCTTTTGTACCTGATGTTTTGAGTTGTAGCTTAGCACAAAATTTGGATAAGACATCACAATCCAGGGACTTGATATTTTTCTCTTTTATCTGCTCTTTTATAAAGTCAAAACTGTAAACTTTCGACGAGTTTTCCGCTTCCTTGATCCTCTTGTTTTTGAAACAACAAGATCGTGATGAGGATGCCTTTTCCTTCGCAAGGGCGGACGCCATTTTTTTGTTGTTTTGAATTTGTCCACGAAAGTCCGCACTCGACCCAGTACCTCACGGTATGAAACTAGGCAATGGTGAGAAAGTTGTGCGTCTGAAGTTTGCCACGGGGAGTCAGAAGCATGGACTACATCCATGGTCTTCTCATTGCAGAAGATGATCTAGATGATGTGGAGGATGACAAAGAAGGAGGAGCCACTGCAGCTGCTGTGACTCAGACTCCAATAAGTGCAGCAAGTCAAGAAGAAAGCTCATCTGCTGGACCCTCAATACCTTGGTGCAAGTGCGGGGTCTGTCAAATTATGCCACAAGAAATAGAGAACAAATGCTGTGGGTAGCGGAAATGTGCGACTACAAACACTAGGTTCCAAAAATTATGTCTTGATCCTGATGTTCTCCAGCTGGTCATAAGGAACAGGGGAGACATCAGGAATGACAGAGAAGAAAATAGTACGCGATCATTCCGGAGAGCCAGTTACAGGCAGTATGCGCTTGATCATTATGGGTATCTAGGGAAGGGCAACAGAAAAGTATGTCCGGCATGCGTTGTTAAAACTGTTCGGCATTATTACCCTTCTCAAACTGGCGTGTGTATGGGATTTAGGCATGAATGAGCTAAAGTAGTAGTTTGCTTTTGGTTTTGTTACTATCAATTTGAGAAAGATTTAGGTTGCAACACTGTCTAGGAAGAGCATGTGCCCCTGGCCAAGTTTCAAGTTACTGTTCAGCACAAATAAAACCTGCTACATGAGTACCTCTTTCATGCCGAAAGTTCAAATAAGGACGCAGACGATGGTTTAAGCCCTAAAAGCCCTACTGTTCATGTTTTCCCAAGTTTTTCAATCTGTACCCTGAGTCCTCAGGCTTCTTGGTCAGTGGATAGGCGCCAGGCGAGACTCTAAAGAATTCGAAAAATTTAAATTTTTTGGTTGGCTGCTCTGTATAAGCTCTGTGACAGCTTCAATTGTTTTACCACAGAAATCCTGCAGTACCCCAAAAACCTTGGGATAATTTCCTTAGTTTTTGTTGGTATGGCTTTCAAATCTAGTTTTCCTTGCAAGAAAAAGTTCCCTGGATGGCAGTGGTGGCTTGTCTGCAATTGTTGGTGCCAATAAAGCTGGGTCGCTCTCATTCAAAGGGACATTACGAGTGACTTTATTGGCATCTTCTTTCCGTAACTTGAGGACCTTGGCCATAAGTACAGGGATGTACTCGTACCACCTTGGAGTTCCATTCCTTGGTCCTTGGTCCTTGTACCCGGCATGTACTAAAACCAGGAACACCGGAACACCGGAACACCACGGAACACCACGGAACACCGGAACACCCCAGAACAGACGAAAAACCCCGAACACTGAATTTGACGGTTTTGTTTTGTTTTCTAATTACAGACGTACAAAATAAAATCTCAATATAATTTATTTACCCAGGTAACACGAAAGAGCTTAGATGCAGGCTCTAAAAATATAGAAAAAAAAGTAAAAAGGAAGACAGAAAGAAAGGACGAAGAAATTGAAAAAAAAAAGAAAGGAAAGAAATAAGTAAATACAGAAATAAAGGAATAAAGAAATAAGCAGGTAAAGAGGTAAAGAAAGGAACACATAAGGAAACTAAAGGGAAGCCCCCTAAGCCCCTATTGTTAGGCTTGTTTACTGTTTTAATTAAGAAGCCAAAGGGGACATTGCTTACATTACAAACGCAATAGAGATTTCTGCGGTTATACACCAAAATGACCATCATGCATTTCGGGTAACACTACATGGCGGCTCCCTTGCGATCGAAACATGTATTGCATGCATGCATTGAAAGTAAGGTAAGAATCGAGAATTTGGGAGTTGACGGGATTCCTGGTCAGCTGTTGCTCAGTACAAAAGTAGATCCGCAATGCCTAGTTATAGTTGATACTTACGTCCTAGCCGCTTACGAGTTATCGACCTTTTTTCGCTTGGTCTTTGTTTACCCATTGCAGACCGCATGATATTCTCAGGGGAAAAATATATATTCATAGTCACGAGACTGTTTAAAAATTTTCCAAGACTGTTATCACATAGGGGGAGCTGGAATGGTGGAATGGCACTCGACGCCCACCATTGTTACCCGGGTTCGCGCCCCGGACCTGGGGTATTATAAAGGTAGAGTTTGTTGTTGCTTGTTTTTCTCCGGGTTTTCCGATTTTCCTCTCTCCACAAAACAAACACTTCTTAATTCTAATTCTATCTCATACACGTACACTTCATAACGAGCTCTTAGTTCTTCCGTTATCCGTGGGTAAACAAATTACATTGACTTTTTAATTTTTACATGTTTGTAATGGGAAAACAGCACCGGCAAATTCGGTGTTCCGGTGTTCCGGGATGTTCCGGGATGTTCCGGGATGTTCCGGGGTGTTCCGGGGTGTTCCGGTGTTCCGGTGTTCCTGGTTTTAGTACATGCCCTTGTACCCTACGTGGCTTTCACGGTCCAGAGAGTTTCTCGCTTGGGGTAACTCGACCGCATTCCCTGTGCTGTCCTTAAAGATTGTGATGATAGCATTTCCATCCATTTCCTCGTGATGCTGGGTTGCATGCTTCTTGAGGGAGTACAGCGTTTTAAATTTCTTTTTGCATGTTGAACATCCATAGTTATCAACATGTTCGCGATTAACCGCGTGGTCTACTGAAGTGTCTCTGGAGAAAGGAGTGACGAAAATTTCACACTTCCTGGGGTGTATAAAAATGTTTCACCCAGCCCTTGCAAATTTCTTAAGATAAACAGAAACAAAGAAAAATAAGGTGTATGAGAATTTTATTTTCCAATACAGCCACAATGCATTTACGGCAGTACTATAATAAATCAAACTAAACATGTCAAGGAAAGAATGGATATAAAACAATCACGATGAACCCCACCCCTCCCCCGAATTATTACCTCGCACTTGATTTTAAACGTGCGAAAATTTATTTTCCCGCATTGTATCCGGCCAGATTACCTGACTGATTTCATCTGTTAAAAGCGTTATTTATAGCAATGCGAACCAGCGCCTGTACACAAAGTCGTTCTGCCTCAAGATGAAGCGAATGTGATCAACAACAACAAAAAAGGAAAACGATTTCACTGAGTATGACGGTGGGACAGACTTGTTACTTCTTCAAGGATTGAGGATCCAAAGAGATGAAAAGCAGGACGAAGCAGGTAGCATAGCTTGCGTAGGTTTCCAACGACAATCCTCCTGTTTTTATCAAACCCAGTGCAGTCGTTCACGAGAATGTTGTTCCGATTAATCGAGGACGAAAACTGAAACCGCCCACAGTTCGCGAAATCGATACGTCTTTAATCGTCAAGACTACATTGCTACATTGCACCTGAAGTAATACTTGGTAAAAAAGAAGGCACGTCCAGCGACATCTACTCATTTGGAAAAATGCTTGAGGTGGCAGTTTCTGGTAGAAGTTTTAGCGCTTTGTTTAAAGAAGTGATTTCGGAAACGACAGCATTGGCTGCCTCTGGAAGGCCTTCCACTAGAAAGGTTTCCTTACTCCTCTCACAGATATAAACCTGTTTTAAGAGTCAAGTGAGTTCTATTCCAGTTGGCCTAGAAAGTACTTTGGTGCCTCAGTAGTACTCTAGTTATCTTAACTATTGCTCAGGTTAGCCTGGGAAAAGCTTGTTACAGTTGTTCTAAATGAGGGTGATGGAAACACAATATATACTTCTCATTGACTTGGACCCATTTTACTCGAAAATACTTCACTCTCCTACTCGCAAGGTCGAGTTCAAGCGCTGACAACTGAACACAAATGGGAATATACACGGTTTCCGTCTATTGTGAGTGCATTATTGCTAAGTAGGAAAATATTCTCAGCAAGTGCACTGTTACTCTATCAGTTTACATGTAATCAGGGAATTATCTGTTCTTGAGCCAAGGGAAAACAGTGCGCAACGTTTCTCATAACTGGTCGCACGATTGCTAACTCCTGTAATGTCTGGAATTATTGCCACTCTTTGGTGAGTAGAGGACATGGAAAACAGTTAAATGTTTAATTAACCAGTTTGGAAAGATCTTGCTGTTACCCTCCAAATGGCTGAAATGTTTCGTTATAAAAATTTCAGCATGCCACACGGTGAAAACGCAATGTTGAAAATCATGTGCATCTCATATGTCATCATTTGGCTTTCATCGCCGGTTCTGTAATGTTTTTCAGTTTTAGGTGCATTACTTAAGAAATGAGATTTAAAAAGTCTCTGTTTCCGTTTGATTGAAGTGCGTATAGCTTTAGAGATCCATGGCTTACTAAAGCATTGTTTCTTTTTGTTATTCAAGCTACGCTTAGGTGCATGTTTATCAGAAATGCTTTGTAGTATGTCAACAA
Organism: Micromussa lordhowensis; assembly: GCA_964020085.1. Lineage (NCBI taxonomy): Eukaryota > Metazoa > Cnidaria > Anthozoa > Scleractinia > Lobophylliidae > Micromussa > Micromussa lordhowensis. Next base: position 17,051,778 of record OZ026602.1, on the reverse strand, counting down.
GGTTGTTAATACTTTCATTAATGTGATCATTAACTAAGCCACAGAAGTCAATAGCCTCTACATCGCTTAAAAACGAGTCACTGTCAAAATGAAAGAAATCACGAAAGTATCGAGAAAGCGGGCAACTAAAGCGACTGAAGCGATTGGCGATGAAGCGAACGCAAACAGGGCGGTGGATCCAAAGGAACACATGCTGTCAACAATAAAATCAGCCGGTTAGGTTGTAAGTTTCTTTTGCACTGCCAGTACGTAAAGTAAACAGATCCAAGACGAAGACTGATCAAGCGATGTCACATTGCAATGAGTGACAATTCTCAGTGAAACCTCCGAAACACTGCGCAATTTCTTTTTCTTCAGTAGTCACTTTGCAACTTCGCTTGAAATTAGCACAGAGGACAAGATCAAACATGGAAAAACTCCAAGGAGGAACCGATATCTACACTATTGTAACTGGGCACATGCACTATTGGTATGTTCTATCCAGGTAATCAGGCTTTTGCTCATGTAATCGAATTAATAGATTTCAGTAATTCGTATGAGAGATCAAATGGCGCAAGCGAAATTATGCATTAATTTCGTATGTGAGCGTTTTGCCCAAATTCCAACATTTGAACAAAACGTGCACTAATTTATTCTGTGATTTCACAAGTAAACCATTTGATTGCTTCCAAGATGGCGAATCGCACAAAACACAAACATACATGGGTTTAGCTGCACGTAACCTCTCCTTATTTGACAACGCAATGACAGGAAGTTGTCAGCAGCTAATTAGAATAATTAAGATGGCAAAATTGTTTTCGCTCAATAACTTCCCCTACGAAAAACATTTTTTTGTGGAATTTTTTTTAATGAAAGCCACTCCCAAGATCTATCGAAACGTATAGAAATCAAAAATTATGAAAAACGGTCAATTTTGGGTTGGCTGATACCTTAATCTATGTACAAGTTTAAAAGCTTTAAAAATCAAAAAGCTCTTCAAATCAAATGAACATCAAGAGCTCGCTTAAAAGATACAGTGTCTTTGGACTCTCTAACCATTGGAGTAAACGCATTCCACAGTTTACTGACTAAAAAGGTAAAAGATCTATGCACATACTCCAAGTTGAATAGGGCAAGTTCCAACCAGGTGCGGAGCTCAGGTAAATTATATGTAACATTTTTAAGATTGAAACACTTGCTAATATAGGGTGCTCCATCGCTATACAAGCACTTATATAACATAACAAGCGACTGGAAATGCCTACATTGTTCCAGTCATATGAAACAGACTTCGGAAAGCCTTAGATACTTCTTAACAAATAGTAAGTAGTGTTCTCCATTTTGGTAGTCTCAGCATTACCTATACCCAGCAAAAGAGGGCTGCAGTACTCAAGATGTGGGAGAACATATGCCTTGTAGAAACATGCCATTACATACTTCGGAATGAACTTGCATAGTTTCCGCAAGGCCGAAGGCTTTGCGCAAGCTTTTTTCAGCTGTCCCTTTATGTGCGCCTTAAAGATTAATTTACTGTCCAAGACTATCCCAAAGATCTTCAGTGTATCCTGCGTCTCGACCTTCACATTATTGAGATGAAATTCATATTCATATTCATATAAAGACGGCCTGATGGCAACAGCTTGCGTTTTAGCGGCATTAATCTTTAAGTAATTTAATTAAGGCTTTCCATCTGCAAGTTTACCCTTAGTGCATGCCTTTCGCGTAATCTTGTACGTTGCTATACCCAGCAAAAGAGGGCTGCAGTACTCAAGATGTGGGAGAACATATGCCTTGTAGAAACATGCCATTACATACTTCGGAATGAACTTGCATAGTCTCCACAAGGCCGAAGCCTTTGCGCAAGCTTTTTTCAGCTGTCCCTTTATGTGTGCCTTAAAGGTTAATTTACTGTCCAAGACTATCCCTAAGATCTTCAGTGTATCTTGCGTCTCGACCTTCACATTATTGAGATGAAACTCGTATTCATATAATGACGACCTGATGGCAACAGCTTCCGTTTTAGCGGCATTAATCTTCAAGTAATTTAATTAATTAAGGCTTTCCATCTGCAAGTTTCCCCTTAGTGCATGCCTTTCGCATAATCCTGTAGGTTGCTGTGGGTCGTATAGACTGGACACTTTCGTAGCTTCGCTAGAGCAGCTTCATATTTACCTTGGTCTTGCACGTTTGCCACTTGTTGCAAAAGGGCAAGTAGGATCTCCTGTTGTTTGGAATCAACGCCACTCTTCCCGAATGCACCCATCGCTTCCATGCTTGATTTCGATGGAAGTCACATATATATATATACTAGGGCTGCTGGAAATTCCTTTTCAATGGCATGATCTCTGCAGTTGAGTAGTCCATCATAAAATAAGAAGGCTTCCACCCAACATTCCGACCTTCAGCAGTGGACTCCACCACAACTCTGTAGCCAACGTTGGTGTGGAGACAGAGGAAAAATAGTGGCAATGCATACTTAGTGGTCTTGTAGGTAGCATCAACAAGAACCAGCTCTGATCCATATCTCTTAAGAAGCTTTTGCTGCAAAACTTCTTGATGGACAAAAAGGAACTTTTGCCCTGAGGAATCTTTACCATTACTACAGTCTTGCCCCTTTGACCTGTACAGGAATTTTCCAGTACACGATGTCTGCCACTCACTGACATTTTAGCGAAGTGACTCCTGGTCATCTTTGCAGTATTTGGAGGCAGCAAGTGCTTTGGTTACGTGATTTCTTAGGTCTGGTCTAGTGGGGTAATATTTGCTTTTCTTAGGGCGCTCTTGAGGACAAACATTGGCAAACAATTCTTTCTCAACCAGTTCCTTAAGACATCTTCTGACCTCCTCTGGACGGGTCACTCCCCTTTGCATGGGATCATAAGTCTTGCTGATAATTTTTCAATCCCCGCAGTGGTTAATTTTTGCAGAAGCCCCAAGTGGATGGCCCTTATGCTTGGTACTCAATGGCATTTTTAACGTAATAACGTGTGACATGTGCTGTTCCTTTGGTTGAGGTCATCCTTTAGCAGGTGAAGCACTCTTTTCTTCGCCATCTGAAGGCTGTTTGAGGTTTGATCCGGTAATTGTCTTACCTCATAGAGAGGATTTATGAATGCCTTTATCCCACATAATTGGATGACAGCTGAGCAATCGAATTTTCTTGTTCATTGAAACTTTGGTAGGATTTGCAACCTTCATCATGGTCAATATTACGAGGGTTATGAGTTTTTTTCTGACCACCACAAGGTCCTTAAACTGTAGCAAAGAAGTAGATTTGTGACCAAGTTTAGGGCTCAATTTACAAAACCGAATTTATAAAAATTCATGGAAAATGATGCTTATGTACATATATATTGACCGAACAGGTTAGTACAACACTGGTATATTCTCCACTTCTAGCAATCTATTAATATTTTTTGTACCTTGATTTTTTTGCTTTGATCCGAAAACCATCACTAACATAATTTCATTTTATGAGAATATTATTACCTTGGAAGATCCATGAACACAGTGTCTGATCTCGGAGCTCTGTAACATACAGGGGTGACCAAAAAAACCTATTGGTATGTTTCCTCTCCTGTGTTCGAAAACTGGCTGAGCTGTGCATGTAATTAGATAACAGTATTTGTTAGCATCAGTCTCATTTCAAGTATTTCGAAAAGGAGATAAATACCCAAAAGAAACCAAAAATGCACTGCTTTCTTTAGCACCACACCAAGAGCAAACAGAAGAATGGCATAACATTAACGAAAAACCAACAAACTTAAGTTGCATTACTTAGCACTACCTCAATTCCGAATTACAGTGAATTTCTATGTTACTCTTTCTGTCCTCTGTAATACTGTTTTATGTATAATATTCCAGGAAGTAAGACTCATCAGTTGAAAACGGCATGTAGTACTTCCAGGAACACCGGAACACGAAACAAAGGAACACCAGAACATCCTGGGACATCACAGAATATTTCAGAACACCCAAAAAAAAAAAGGAACACCCCCTAAAAAAAACAGGAACACCCCCAAGA
>OZ026602.1:17040275-17042775 GCA_964020085.1 Micromussa lordhowensis | reverse complement strand
AATGTAGATGATAAAGAAACGTAGATGTAGAAATGGTAAATAATTCTGACTTCAGTCAGTTTCGACCCAACTTTCGTGTGTTGGACCGCGATGATGACTATTTAGACCACGCAGTCATGTAAGTATCTTTGTACATTGTTCCCAGTTCTTTTATTTACACAAAGAAAATTCATTGTACAAAGAAAATTCACACCCACTCACAAATCACACATTTTGTTCCTTTAGCGATAATTTAATCAACGGTTTGCAAGAGTAGCAAATCAAGAGCAGCCAATGAATGGTGTTCAATATTAGCCATTTCCATCAACAAGCACCACATTTTATCATCTAGCTGAGCTGCGAAGCGTGCCAGCAGGTCCACAGCCTATACATGATCCACTTCGCATGCAATCACCAATTCCACTGGCAAGAAGCACACTATCGCCACAGTCTTCAGGTGCGAGTGATGTTCAAGTACTTGCTACGGCAAACACTAAAACGAAGAAACCTTGCGTTAAGGCTGCAGACTGGACTGAGGAAAATATGCACAAACTTCTTGAAGCGTGGGCTCCCAAATTCAATAAGCTGCAAGGAGCTTCACAAAGAGATAAAATCAAAATTTGGAATGATGTCTATTCTTCGTATAAAGAAAGGTGTCCAGAGAGCTAGAGAACACTACAGCAGGTAAAGAAACTGCAGCAGAATCTAGACAACAAGTACAAGCAATTAACGCAGCGAACTCGTTCGATTGGAGAAGTTGGAATTAAGAAGATTAAAGAAGGCTTCCCCTATTACGAAATCTTTGATGAGGTGATGGGACAACAAAAGTTCTACCTCCACCTCAGAGCTCAGTGTAAACCACACTTCGCAAAACGAAAGTGTAACTGTTTCTCTCAATGAATCAGAACTATGATGTAACAGAAGTCCAGAAAAGCAGCGAGAAAAGAACGGCAGAAAAAGATAAGCAGGAGACAAGTGGGCACAAAGGCAGAAGAAGGTGGCGAGATGTCCTGGAAAATAGGACTTAAGACTGGCAGAGTTTTTTTATGGAAATGTGGGAAAAGAGTATGGAACAGGACAACGCAAGATTTGAACGTTTGGCGGAGATGTTCCGTGACGCCCAGAGCAGACAAATTGAAAACAAACGCCATACTTGCTGGCTTCAAAGACATTTTTAAAGATTTGGCATCGACCAGTAGTCCTTGTACATTAATAACTAAGAATATATACCGTTGAGGTATTATGTAATTTTTTGTAATCCATACCTGGTCTTTTACATCTAAAACGATTGAAGCGCTTGATCGAAGCATGTGCTAATCTCGTTTCTAGAGCCTGCATTTCGGTCAGCAGTGCCGTGTGCAAAAGTGAAATGAATTTCTGGCCATGCATCTGTTCATCTGTTGGGACAGGCTCATCTTCCTCCGGTAGCGCTTCCGCATTATAGACGCCAGAGATGTCTAGCAATAGCCTGTTATAGACCTCAACACCATAACAGTCACCTAGGATTCTACTTTTTACAGGAGGAACTCCATGAACTCAGAGGAGATATAGAGGTCGATCAGGCAAGAATCCTAGGTGACTGTTATGGTGTTGAGGTCTGTAACAGGCTATTGTTAGACATTTCTGGCGTCTATAATGCAGAAGCGCTACCAGAGGAAGATGAGCCTGTCCCAACACTACAAAGGCTTGAGATGGCCAAAAGGGCATTGCGCACAGGATATACTTTTCCGACAAACCACTATTTTGTCACCAATGATTTGTGGCAAGAATTTCAGGAGGCTATTCGACAAAGAAAAGGCACTTTCTCCAGAGAGCAGTTTGTTCATCCCCCTGTTTATTACAAATAAATTTATATTGAACACAATTTCTGTTATCCGTAACATAACTTACATAAAACAACAACACACTTTATTACCCATTTAAAAGTTTACACAATTATTTAAAAGATGATTTGAAAAGTTGAAGGGTTACCAGCTCCCAGAGAGGACAAAGGTGTGAAACATTTTTATAGTACAAGTTCGAAAATTGTAGGATGATGTTAAGGTTTAATTCATGACAATTTTTTTCTTTTTCCTGCAGTTGGGCCAGAGAAGAAAGATGAAGGTGAGAAATGAGCTGATACCCTCCTTTTATCATTGTTATACATTATCAAATTTCTGCAAAAAAGGAAAAGTTGAAAACATATTAACTAAAATACACGCTGGTTTCTCTCACGCAAGGTCATCCAGGCCTTAAGGGCGGAACTGGACAGTAGATATGGCAATGATTGTCATAACTATTTTTGGAAAACAATGACAGAAATCCCTTTTGGTCATTGGTTGCAATATTATCTGACGTTTGATTAACTGATGTCCTACACCGAAGTGACTTTCCACAAGCTACAACATGCTAGAAAAATATCATATTTGTTTGTGACGTTAACAAGGAAACCTCCCTAAATAACGAAAAATTGAAATATGCTAAGCAAAAAACGTCTCAAAATTTTAGATTTTTTAGTTTGCTTTTAGTGTGATGTTGGCAC
>OZ026602.1:16990575-17040075 GCA_964020085.1 Micromussa lordhowensis | reverse complement strand
GATTGGACCGCCCATCTCCCAGCCGAGAAACTGATTGCTTTACAAGAGTTGATTCAATCCTGGTGGACCAGACGGTGGTGTAACAGACGCCAACTTGAGTCTATTGTATCTCTCTAGGGACTAGGCTCTTCTAGAGGCTCGATACCTGGAGATTGACTTACTATCCATCCCCAGGTTTTTAACATAACAACAAGCAGGGCAATGACAAGGTTTTTCTAGAGCACTGGCACTTTGGGTACAAATTTACAAAAAATGCAATTTATGAATATTTGGTCCAATGAATATCACATAATGAAAAGTTATTATCTTGAAGAGTTATACGTAAAAAAAGGAGGTACATGTATATTTTTGTAAGGGAATAGTTTTTGTCCATTTCAATGAACTGTAGTTGTCACATGCTGGTGCTTGCCCATAACACTAACAGTAACTCTGAAAAAAATATTAACATTAATATGCAAGTGACATTTACAGAGTGTTGAAAATATGGGAGGGGAGAGTGCTGCTCAAAGGCCTCATGTGTAACTTGCCTTAAACGATGAATATGACAGCTTGAGTTTTTATCAATGCAAGTTACGCAGGAGTCCTTTGAGCAGCACACTTCCATTCCCTATATTTACTTGCAGGTCTCCTTTAGGGGCAATGTGCCTGAAGCCAAGGAAGACAGATTGTCTGCCAAAGTCGTTAGTAAGAAAAATTCAGGTTATCAATTTTTATGCTGGTACTGGTGAGACCCAATGTAAAACATATGCTAATACTGTAATGATTCCATTTAGTGACAGGCTGAGCTGTTGCTAAATTACTTTTGATAGCTTTAGAGACCTTTTTGCAGATTATTTCTATTTCAAAAACATAAAATGATTTTAATGCAATACAAATTGTTACAGTAGGAGCTCTGATATTTATGATGTTCAACAATATGTGGAGATAACAAAACAGAATTTTGACTAAAATAAGCTGACAATTGTCTAATCATATTTCATATGTCGATCTCTTGTTAATGCCACTTCTGCTTAAGGTGCTTTTTGGAAGGGGCAATTAATAAAAAAAACAGCACTCTTAGGGAAACACATATTAGAAAGGTGGTGTTTATTGGAAGGAGGATGCTATAACAAATGGTACGTTAATATAGTCCAGGCTTGCCCTTCTTGAAGGGCAAAGTTCTGTTAACAGAAATACAAATACAATGTCGGCAATTTAACATCGAACTGGAGAAAATATGTAAAACAAAATAATGTTTCAATTAACTATGTACTTAATATGTGTGTTTTCAACAGATGAAGTGCAAAAAGAAAAGCCCAGCCCACGGAAGCTTCAACAGACTTCAGTTTAGCTACGGTATGACACAATATTTTGTTCCTTTAATTCCACGCGATTCATTCCTGATAATGGACAATGCTTCGATTCACAATGAAAGAGACCTAATAAACATTTTAGCACCTAAGAACATTACCCTTGTTAAACTACCACCGTATTCTTATGACTTCAACCCAATCGAACTTGTATTCGGTAGTGTCAAAGTGTATGTTAGGAGATGGCCTGAGCTACTCAGTGCCAACATGTCATTTGCCATTGTGAATGCATTTTTGCAAGTTGCTGTCCGCAGCGTCCAGAAATTTTACCGCAAGTGTTGGCAAGTTATGAGTTAGTAGTTATTACGAACCCTTTGCATTCTATTTAACAAATAGATTCCATGTTGCCGTGCGTCTGTTCAGTAATAGATCACAGATGACGTCAAAATGTGGTAAGAACAAAAAAGTGGCACAAGAGGCGATAGCCGAGTGTGTCACTGATGTTCTTACCACATTTTGACGTCATCTGTGATCTATTACTGAACAGACGCACGGCAACATGGAATTTTAAAAAGGTTAGTTTTTCGATTATTGTTGTGATGGCCGATTACTTCATGTAAGCTAACCTTTTTAAAATGGGTGCTTAGACTTAAATACTGTTGAACAATGCTGTTTAAAAAGGGTTGTTGAGGCTTAAGTAAGCAGTATTCATTTTCCCATTGATTTTATAGTGGGTCAGTACGGGGTCACTAAGGGGGTCAGTTGACCGGGGGTCAGTGTTTTGTTGAAACCCATCAAAATCCGTGAATAACTTGGGTTATTATATAAATTGGAATAGTCTAGCTTACAGTACAGGATGCAAAATAGGACTTATCAAAAGGGGTGTGTTAGTGTGTGTGTGGTGGGGGAGGGGTGAGGGTAGGTGGCCAAATGTCTTCTTGAAATGGTTTAGTTTTGAGTTTAGACTATAATTTCTTGAAAAGATGTTGAATTGGTAAAATTTGAAAAGAAAATCTAAGGTTTGTTCTCTTGTGCGACCTATCTGTGCCTGTCCCCTAAGTAGGTTTCCTTCATCCATCTCCCCTTATTGGTAATGAGGCATTCAAAAAATTTTTGGCCAGATTGCAGACTACCACCTCTGCATCCCTGAGCATTGTGAAGCCAGTGCTATGCCAAAGTTTTCAATTCCTCTGGTTTGAAGAGCAGTTTTGGAAAGCTTGTTTCCAAAATGGTGCAGTGAGTCTTAAAGTAGAAATAGAGCAGAGTTTTCACATTTTCAATGCTACTGGTATTTCCTTACTTAAACAAATGACTTCAAAATATGTTTTGGGTCTACAAAAAAGTCAACTTACCTTTCGTCTTTTATGACACAGGATTTCATATAATTATTTTCTCGATTGAAACTTTGAGCTTAAAAATGTGTGGATGAACTTGTTGCTTCAACACAGAGGTGAATTGGATGGTAGTACAGTAAAAAGCAAATTTTGTCATTACACAATATGAACTGATGTAAAAAATCAAATTTTTTTTTTGTAATTTTGCTTGTTTGGTTACTTCATGATTCCTTTTTTTTTTCTTTTTTTTTATATTGAGGAAGGTACATTTTTGTTTTTGTGGATGGAGAGGCTGGGGTACAAAAAGTTGACGGTACATTGTATTCTAAAAAGGATCAATAATAATTGATCCCTTTCAGAATAATGTATATGTGCTGAAAAGGGGTGGCAAACAGTAGCAGGGAAAACATGGATCGCAGAATTTCTGTATATAATTTAAATGATTTTTAGAGAATTTTGGTTTACAATGGGTCATCAAGAGTTGTTTTTGTATGCCCCTTCCTATCTTTGAGTAACAACCTTTTGTGCTTAAGGTCTTAGACTTACATACATAATTTGGATTTTACTATTTGCCAACCCTTTTATGTTAAGGATATATGTGATAAAATTGACATTGTAGTTGCTCTCAAAGAACCACCAACATGTAATGAGTTTGAAGAATGAGAACTGAAAATATTTAATGCAATTTTTTGCTGGAATGCTTCAGACTTGAGAACTTGTGGATTTTAGTTTACCAAGATGCAACTTGAGAGTCTCTCTACTTGCAATGTTAAATAATGTTTGCAACATTTCATTACATAATACCAAAACATTAAATTTAAATGTCCTCCAAAAAAGTTGTCGACTGTTTCTTTGCAATCACCCGATGGAGATAGGGGAATAATAGGAGCATGTAAGCACGTTTGCATGGGGGTGGTAGATAAGATGTGTCTCCTTGTTGTAAAGCGTTACATTCCCACTTTGGGGAGGTGAGGGAGTCTTTGGTTGAAAAAGACTGGTACAAAAGATTGTCAAGCACATTGCCACTGTGTGCCATCCATATTGACAGAAAGCTTTGCAAGATCAGGTTTAATAACTCACCCATTAAAAGAGACAAAGGTTGTGACAACCAATGCCAATGAAAGCCAGCTAGTAAAGGTAAGTGTGTTCCAAATATAAATCTGTAGCCACTGTATTAGCACTCATTTATTATCTTCTTTTTGTTTGCTTTGTTGTACGATTTCAGCCATTTATTTATAAAATGACCATTCAGGGCTTCAGGTTTTATATAAGCTTAAGTGTACTGCCCCACTTGTCCTTTTGTGCTAATACTTCCACAGCATCTGAAAATGGAGGTGTGCAGACTGTGGCTTATGTGATAAAATTAATTTCCACGATTTTTAAGATCAGGTAATTTTGGTTGTATTTTCACAAATGCAGTAGACCTTACCAAAATTTTGTGTTGTTTTCAAAATCCTACTTGTATTTCACGGACACACATGAGAAAAATGGATGAAAAGCAGAAAGTTAACAGGGTAATGCGATGTTTTCTCGGGCAGCTTCATCCTAATTCATGTTCTCTTTCAAGAGGGTAACAATCTAGCATGGCACATCATGATATAATAGCTTTTTTCAGGGTGTCAAGCAGCACATCAGCTCAAGGAAATATAAAAATTGGAAATTTGACCACAACAAAATAGGAAAAACGTGAAAAAATAGGAAAAAATATAAAATTTCACAAGTAGCTTACACAGCACATCGGCTTACCCACACAAGCCTACAATCTTTTAAATGATCTTCACTACCTTCTGTTCCATCCTTACAACTTTAGTTTGGAAATGTCAGTTATCCTTCCATGACAAAACACTCACCAGTATATACCGGTATTCACCTGGCCCCAGTTGTTCAAATGATGGATAGTGCTATCCACCGGATAAATAACTATCCAGTGGGTAAGTTATAGCGAAACCAATTCCACTATCCAATGGATAGTGATTTATCCAGTGGATAGCGTTATCCATGGAGCCTGACAGACACAGTATGAAGTATGATTGCTTCAAATGCTACAGCCCTCCAAAACCCAATTGAGCTCCCCAGCACTATATTTGAAGTTTCCAAGAACTCAGCAATAGTTAAGTTTTCTTGAAATCAACAATCATCATTCAGCTTCATTGGTCGTCAGATGGTCAAGCACAGTGTTTACATTTTCCCCACATTCCCTGAACAACTGCTCCAAAGTTGTAAAGGGAATGTGAGGAAAGGCTGCCTCCAGTTGCGTGAGGGCCATGACTGCTGACGGCTGTCTTTCTGTTACCTGCCCATGGTTCTCTGTCTGCATGATTTAAAATAAAGGTTTATATAAATTAACGCATCCGTTGATTTTCAGAACACACTTTAACAATGTTTTCCTCCAAAACAATTTTGACATCCTCCAGGAGGATAATGACATTTTACTCACATCAAGAGCACTAGTAAATCACAATTCTATTACTACCTACTGTGAAGGTTGTTATACAATCCAGGCGAAATGGAAATTAAAGTTGGTTTCGGGATGGACCTTCACAAAAGTTATTGGGATTGGGGGAACAAGGGTAGGTGCATAAAAATGTCATTTATAGTAAACAACAAGAAATATCAATTATTTAAATTGTGTGTATTATCCATCTAAAAGGGCCACAATCAGATGGTTTTTAATTGTATTAATACTACGTTTCGTTCTTCAGCACCATGCTATGGATTTGATCATCCAAAAATAGAAAAAACACCACTTTTGAACACTTATTAGACATGGAAAAACAAGACAGCACTTATTCATGGGGTAAATATGCATTATAGAAGGTAGCAACCAATACATTTATATTTACTTTTTTTCCTTTTATTTACTTACCCTCTGCATACTGCCTTCTGAATAGGACCTCAAAGCCCTTGCATGGTTGGTTAGGAATGGCAGCTTTTTCTCCTCTTCTGAGAGATTTGCCATGAAATTGTTGACAAATCTGTTCATTTGCTCATTTTTGCTTTAGCTACATGTAGGGTAAAAACGAACAAAACTGAACGCAGTGTAAAAAATATTGAGGAAAAGGCTCACCAACGAATTTAGTACAATCCATATCTCAATGGCAAAAAAATAATAATTAAGCTTTAACCTTTCTTCATGAAGAAGATATTTGCATTACTGCTAAAATGGTAAAAACACTTTGCTTGCTCTCCACAGGTCTACATCCCTTTTTCATTTATCAACTTAACGTAGTAAAAGGAAAAGTGCATTTCCCTTCATCCATTTTACCGATAATTCAAGTTTACTGACCATCTCTGGTAGCCGCAGCTACACAAGTTGACAACCTTCAAATACATAATTTTTGATCTTAAAAAAACAGACCAAGGAGGGTCGCACGGCTGAAGTAAGCTTTCTTTCATCTATTATCATTAACATAGTAAAAGGAAAAAAAATTCATTTCCGATCGTCAATCTTTATGATAATTCTAATGAAATATCTAGTAGAGTAACAGTTTAATTACCGGCTCTGGCAGCCGCAACCGAAGTGGCACTCGCTTTTTGTCCAGAATTTGCTACTGCGAGAACATTAGCAGCGGAAACAGTTCCGAGAGTTCCGACGACCGCAGCGACCGGTGTTGTTGTGGTGCTGGTGACTGTGGATGTCTCTACATTCCTCAAATTGCGGTGATAGGAATTTCTGTGCCGCGTTCTGGTACAATTCAGGCAGACACAGTCCTTCCAAGGGCAACTCGCTCTATGAGCGTGTGTAACCCTTGTTGAGACCCCATGGTTTTTACAAAAATTACAAAAATGTGGGCCAGGCATACTAGACAACAAAGACAAAATCGTGACCCAAACAGAAAAAAAATTGTTTCGCCCTAGCTACGGAGCGGTCACACGATTTTCCCGCCAAAAGGACGCCGTTCGCCACTAGCCGTCAGCAGAAAGCTACACAGCGTTTGAATACATGTATATTTTTTCCTTTAAAAAAGAACCAGACTATGGGTACTTTCTCCGGTTGTCTGTTAGACTATCGGCAACCGCGAATGGCTCTGAGAATAATTTGGTTTTCCAAAGGCAATTTCATCAAAGAATACAAACTCATCCCCCTGAGTTGTGACCCGTAAAGCAGAGAATTTCAATGGGGACTTTTCAAAGCATAAGGCAAAATATTAAACGAAGTACGAAATATTAGCCTAACTTACATCACACCGCCCAAGTAGTTCTTCCAAAAGAAGACGAAGACGAGCTGGTAAGCTACCGAACAATGAAGCTGGCCAGCAATATTCCTGAAGGAGGCCAACGCGAAGTCTTGCGTTTACGGCACAAAGTGGGGAAAAACATGTACCTACGTTCCCAAATACCACTCCCGTAAATAATGATACCCACCACAACATCTTTCCGTTCCAAAGCGTTTATTCCAATGCCATTTTCATCTAAATACAGCTCTCAAAATCTCAAAAGCCCGGCCGACGATTCACAGTCATAAAGAAATGGCGGCAATTGAAAGTTCGCGAATTCAGTGGTGGATATTTGATCCCTGTTGATTGGTTAGTTTTTTCATGACGCCATAGAGTGATACAATGTTGTATTTCATTGGGTAGTTGTTTACAATTGGTTTTGGTTTTACTTCTCCTTGTGTTTGGCTGAGTAATTGGTTTTGGTTTTACGACACTCAATTGAAAACCGCTCTATCCCTTCATACGATGACGAGTCGTAATTCGTCATTGAAGACCAGGCTTGCAAACACTCATAAATATTCTTATTTTTCGGCCATTTCAACTTTAACAGAAAGACAAAACAAACAGCGGTTACAAACATAGCAGTAAGGTTACAAAAATATTTTGCAACCGTCACTTCTGAAGATGTATGTTGTAGCATACGAAACGTCAAGTTAAATATACCATGTGAAACCTTACTGTTATGTTTGTAACCGCTGTTTGTTTTCTCTTTCTGTTAAAGTTGAAATGGCCGAAAAACAAGAATATTCATGATGTCACTTTTGAGCGGTATGGCCACGAGACGCTGAAATTGGTTCGGGATTTTGAAAAGGATCTTTCACGTTTCAACAAAGTTACATTGGATATTGGCTTTCTACAGAAATGCAAAGTTTCTTTTTTCCATTGTTGTCTAGCTAGTTACCAATACCTCACTTTAGTTTTTGTTTTTTTTAATCTCGTCATATTTTGTAACCGTCACTTCTGAAGATGTATGTTGTAGCATACAAAACGTCAAGTTAAATATACCATACGAAACCTTACTGTTATGTTTGCAACCGCTGTTTGTTTTCTCTTTCTGTTAAAGTTGCAAACACTCTCTGTTTCATTCAACACTAACAGCATCAGGTGCGACAGACCTCTCAAATTTTACAGTTTTTCTGACACGAAACTTTAAACATATATAATGGTTAATGGAATCGCAATCTGGTGGAATGTAGTGAGACAATTGAATGAACAAATCAATAACAGAACACCTGGTTTTTTATTGTTTTTGTCACTAACTGAATAATCTCCAGGTTATCTAACTCATGGCATATAGGTATCAGGTGATTTGGGGTTGATAGGTCTTGGGGAATGACACTATAATGAGTTACTAGAGACTCGGCAATAATTTTTGCCCATTACCATATTCACGCGATTGAATACTGGCCTTCAAATAAACGCTGGGTCTCCAAGGTGGAGTGCGAAATAAATAATAATAATATGAATAATTTATGAGATGTAAAATAAGAAGTACATATAATAACGGGATGATTTTATGTATGCAAAAATTAATGAAGAAAACCATTGCTTCATGAATAAAGATCTCAATCCAGCTTCTGGTGTCAAATAAATGCCGGGTCTGCAATGCCAGGGGCATTCAATCGGGTAAATGTGGTAATTTTTGTATGCCGCTGGTTTTAAATAGTGCAGCAGGCAGGTGGAGTGTCAGGTCTGCAATGCCAGGCCGGCATTCAGTTGAGTAAATGTGATAACTTTTGCATGCTGCTGGCTTTCAATAGTGCAGCATGCAGATTTTTGTTCCATCAAAAAGTACCCCCTATTTAAAAGTTTTCAAACCTGTTTAATTATCATTGTTGTGTTAATAGCAATGTAATTTGTGCTTCAAATGATATTCGTATCTTGAAGGCTTACAAAGAAATTCCCAGTTGACAAGGAGTCGATCAACAGCAAATGCATTTGTCTCCAAACTATATGGTAAGTTAATTTAAATGTTACATCTTTTGTTAACCAAAAACTGTTTTTTTTTTTGTTTTGGTGTCTTTTTTTGGAATTGTTGTTGTTTTTGCTTGATTTTGCTTTGTTTAAACCAATAAAGTCAAATGTCTCTTTCATTGATTAATTTTGACTAAGACCATTCGCACACTTAAATGGGCAGGACACTAGGATATTTTTAAAGGTTAAGTAAGCTTTTCTACCTGAAGATGCCTGCAGGATGCAATTTAAAATGGTAAAACAAAGAAGTAAAGGAGACTTTTAATTGGAAATGATTTCTTCTCTTGGTCAAATAGATATGGTCACTTGGACTTTTCCATGTTAACCAGAGATCAAACCTTGATGTGTGGGTTAAGTTATAATGAAAAGATGAAGAAAAACAAAAATGGTTGAATGAGGTGTATGAGGCGAATGTGTATGTTCAAAATGCAGTATTGATATATAGCACAGAGTAAATATGTCTTTATTTTGCTTTAATAGATACAGTTGTGATCACAGGTGCAACTGTGGACAATGCAGCTTCTGCCAAGGCAACAGAAGGTACTTGTACATGTATTTAATGGGTACTTTTGCATCTATAGTCTAGAGTAAGGCCATTAGAGTGCCAGCATCACACCCCGACCCCAAGATATCCAGAGTATTCCATGCTGATATAGAGTGTTTTGTAATTTCTAATACAAAGTACTAACAATACTAATAAACATGTCAGAAGACCATCTAACTGCAGCAGAAGCAAGTATGTTACACCTTCTAAATCAATAAATTTGGTTTGCATCACTTTAGCTTTGATCATTTTAAACATTGTTGGATCATTTTGTGTTTGTAAAAATGTGCTTGATGAGTGCTAGAGTATTGTGCAAAAGTAATGCAAGCGAAATGTGAGAATTTCATTCTTTGTTCCCGTGATTTTTTGACGAAAGTTCGCTTGAAAGTTCGCATGAATTTTCACGGCATATAGAGCAATAATTCGCTTGAACAAAGGGCGATTTTTCTTCGAACTTTCGTTCAGCTAAAGAAAATTAGTGAGCACAAGTGATAAATCGCTAGGTAGCACACAAAATTTTGCAACGTATTGAACGGCAGTTGGCAGTGTTCACACAATTTTCTTTTACGGACTGATACGAACAACGTGTCGTGTAGTCTAACTTAAGAGCGATAAATTGGAAACACGTGCTGATAAGCTGTTTGCAAAAAGTAAGCGGGTTTGCAGCCATCGACCGCAGATTGAGGGGATAGCATTTTATCTATGACAGTCACTTAAATCTTACTTACCTACGGTAAAATTCAACGTTTTCAAACAGCTTTTCCTTCGAGTTAAGTTCAAGCTCAGTTTCATACGCAGAGAAGTTGAATACTCTTAAGTGCATTATGAAGACAGTGAACTTTTTCCACAAACAAAACAAAAACATCTCCAGTTCTCTGCTCTTGGGCCGCTTCAAAACACACGCAACCAAATTCACGAGGGCCTTTCAATCTGAACACATGTGCATGTTCGTGAATCCTTTCGGCTGTTGTTTATTTCCATCCCAGTCCCCTCGCGGTCGGTTGTTAATTCTTCAAGCTAAAACGAGAGCTTGAGCTTTTACCGACCACTTTTGCTGTCATTTTAACACCTGTAGCTTTAACAATCGTTCTAAATTACCAAGTCCAAAAAGCTGCTATCTGCAATCTATCGTCAAAACTTACTTGAAAGCGCTGTGATCTTCATGTTTTTGTGACGATTGTAGGAAGAAAAACTTCCTTACCAGAAAGGTATGTCATCATTTTTTTGCATCTGTTGATCTGTAAATCCTCTTTGCATGTACAGAAAACTTTGCTATGGCTGCAAACAATGCAAGCCTGCATGGAGACTGGGGTCTGGCGCGAGAAACATTGTGTGGTTCTACATGCCGTGAAAAACGTAGTGATTAACCATGTGTGTTTAGTGCAAGTACAGTGCATCTATTTATTCGAACTGTGGTGTTTTGCGGTTTGGATCAAGTCAACAATTAAGTGTTCCTTGTGAAATAACCAGGTGAGTTTTATAGCTAACATTTCCTCGGGCTATCATACTATTTCAGCAGATTAATAGCTTTTTGGTGCCCAATGATTGGAAAGGTCATTTATATGTTTCCCTCAGCGAAGTGTGTTTCGAAAATGCTCGTGGTTATTGAAAAACAATAGATCGAATTTTCGGGACGAGCGAATTATCGTTCGAAAAATCGAAAAAAAAAGTTTAATGTTTGAAATGACCATCAAGTCAGTGCTGAAATCCCCTAAAATTGCATGACTGAGCACCTTAATACAATAATCTTTGTTTTACTTTCTAGATGAGACTGCAGAGCCACCTTGACTGCAAACCACTTGTGCTCATACATTTTGAACTGTCCCACCAAATGGCGACAATCATAAGGTATCTATTTTTATGGAAAGACACAGTTTTATAAGAAGTCCAAGAGGAAGTTTTTTGACTTACAGTATAAATAAATTTTATTTTTCTTGCATAAGTGTCCACCCATTCTTCCCACAAAAGATTAGAAATTTCTAAGAGAGGGGGTAGGGAACTTCTAACTTCATGCTGTTAGGAACCGTTTGGTGTTGATTTTTTTGTAATCGGTTCTTTAGTTAATTAGTTGTCACATGATCGGTGTCGAAAGCTTACACCTTAATAACTTTGCGAGTTTTTAACCGATTGGCCAGTTTCTTATTGATCGAGCTTCCTCTTAACATGGGCAACATGCATGCAAAATTTGATTGCAATTGATAAAATCGTTGCAGAGTTATTAACGGTTAAAGATTTTGACAAAATGGCGGACACAGTTTGTTGGGTCCATGCCGCCAGCGGATTTTTAGCGCAAAAGCGAGGAGAACTTTAACCGTCTATAGCTCGTATGGGATTTGGTGCCCGTATTTCAAATTCACAGACATTATACAATGATCGATGGCAAGTTGTTGGTTTCACTTGATGTCTTTCTATAATGTCTGAAAGTATCAAAAACGAGGACCAATTTTAAGCACTAATAAATTTGGAAGGATAATAAGCCAGGGCTTGATATTTACAGACGTTAAAGAAGGATAACAGCGCTATCCGCCGGGCATGTTGCTATCTCATTATAGCTGCACTACCATGTCTGCAGGTATGGGCAATTTAACAGTTTTGTTGGAAACTTAGAATGTCTGCGTTCACAATGTATGTCGAGGACATTATTGCGGCCCGTCACAGAATTATGAATGGGGACACTGAAGGCTTGCAAGAACTAGGGCTGGACAGCATCTCCAACCCAGAGCCAACGCCGTTGAACACCTCATCCACCAACATTCAAGTTACACACAATTCGGTGTTAAACACTGCCGTAGCAGCAAGGGAGCTGCAGATGGGCTTCTTGGAGAAGCAATGCCACTCCTTTTCTTAAGGCAGTCCTTTAAATAAGCAAAATAGCTTCCTGGACTGCCTGCCAAATGTATGATAATTATATGTAATTTAGTACTATAACTTATAAAAGCAAATAAAATGAACTGAACTGAACTGAACTGAACAGTGCCGATGCCAAGAAGATGACCCTTGTGCATAACGTGGATAGCGTAGATGTGGCTGAAAAAATGCTTTCACTAATCAATGAGGAAAGACGTGTGTTTCCCGTATAATCTAGATTAGAAGAAAATTCTGGAAGTGAAGAGGGCGAGCAACAAGTGCCACCACAGCCAGAGATGGAGCAGATGCAGCCACCACCGCCTTCTGCTCGCCACCACCATCAAAGCAACCCAAGGTGAAGAAGGCTTAACCCTAAGCAACGACAATGCCACACCAAGGCAACACACTAAAGACCTATCTATGCAGCTTGGAGTACTTTGTTAAATTCATTGCCAAGGGCCTTCTGTGCAAGAAGGACATACTAAATGCTAGACATAAAGAGATCATCTTGCGCCTCAAAGAACGCCTTCCAGACTTTCGTGAGACCGTTCACAGAAGAACTGTCGATCAGATGACAACAAGGAAGGTGAATGAGGCTTTTGCGCGCCTGAATCCTGCTGATCTTTGTCAAGTAGTGGCTTCAGAGCAAGCCCAAAAAGCCGTGAAGCTAATTGGTCTTGCTGCAGATAAAAAGCGACTGACCCAGAGCGAATTTGTGACTGTCAGAGACTACCTGATAGTAACCATGGTGTATGAGAACGGCTCAAAACCAGGGCCCATAGAGAATGCCCTTGTTACTCGCTTCAAGCAGGCCACCTACAGTGCTTCAAGTGGTTGATATACTATCCTAGTCGACAAGCACAAAACAACCAGACACCATGGGCCAGCTGAGCTAACTGTCACAAGTAGAGTGTATGGTTTTCTCCAGATATGTCCTTCTCATCAGACCCAAATTTGTTGCTAAAGGCGAAGACACGTTGTTTGTCAGAGGATGGCTTTGCGTTCTCTTTAGGCACCGTGAGCAAAAGATTAACCCAGTTCTTTCAGCAGGCTGGCATTCGTAGGGATGTTAGGGTGAAGGCGAGAAACATCAGAAAAATGATTAGTGACAAAACCTATGAGATGTCACCAACGAAGAAGCACATGATTCATGGGCATATGAAGCATCAGGAGAAGACCGCCGATGCCAATTACGTGACACGCCTGAATGCAGATCGGGCGGTCAAAGCCCACCAGCTGATGCAGGACATAATTCACAAGACTACCCCCAGTGCACCTGCTGAGCCCTCCCCAGTGGACGAGACTGCTCCGGGTAAACCTGATGACACCTCTCCAGTAGACAAGACCACCACCAGCAAACCAGCTAAGCCCTCTCCAGTGAAAGATACTGCCGCCAGTAAACCTGCTCATCCCCGTCCAAAAGGAAAGGAAGAAGTGTCAGACTCAGATGATTGCTCAGATAACCAGCCCTTGGCTATTGTACTCAAAATGCGAATGAAGATGAGCTTATCAGATGAAAGCGGCATTGTCTCTGCTGCTACCCCTTCTGTGTTGAGTCTGGGAGACGACCACAAGTCTGTCCTGCTAACTGTCTTCCAAAAGGATATCTCTACCGGCAACTACTTACAATGGACGAGGTGCGCAACAAGATGCATGAACATTTGTTTCTAAGGAAGTCGGTGCTCCACCAAGAGTTCTTCAAGAAAGTTGTGGACTTCGTTCGCTATTCTTGGGTTTCACGTGACGTCACTAGCTCTGCTAAAATCAGTGTCCGCCATGTTGGTGTCCCTCGAGGTGTCAAATTTATGTAAATATAAGCCATTTCTATAGCAAACCTCTTGCTTTCTCAACCAGTTTTTTCGATTTTTCGATGGATATTTCAAAAAAAAAAACGAAAATAGTACTGATGATGCATCTAAATGCATCCCAGTGCTCTCTGAGTACGCCAAAGCCTTAGAAGGCCGAGTAAAGGAGAGATATCTGCAGAAGATCTCGGTCATCAGAGTTGGCCCCGCAAGTATACCGACGGACCAGTTTAGTCCGGAATGCTTGCCTCCAGTTGAGATCTTGGACTTCCTAAGCTATCTTGTACTTGAGACTAGTTACTATACAAACCAACAGTTCAAGGCTTTCAACCAAATGGTTTCGGGATTTGTGACCCCAGTTGTGGGCAAACTAATCACCGGAAAATATGTTGTAAGAGCACGTGTGCGACACTCACAGCGGATGAATGATCCTTTGGTGAATATTTGGATTATAACCGAACAGGATGGGACTGTTTTGTCGGCCCATTGCTTGGGATGCAAAGCTGGACTAGCAGAATCGTGCTCACATATCGCGAGTGTTTTATTTTATTTGGAGGCCACTACACAAATTCATGGCAAGTTTGCTTGTACTCAAGTAAAATGTTCATGGATTTTACCTACGTATGTGAATGAAGTGCCGTATGCGAGGGTCAAGGACATCAATTCTCATCTGCTAAGAAGCTTAAAGAAAACCTTGACCAGAAAATCGATAATCTTGATAATCTACAGCAGCCAACAATCTCCAGCCAACCGCAAACTTCGCAAAGCCCTCGAGTTTCCAGTTCAGGAGCTGTTTCTGCCTCTGCTAATTTGCATCCCTTGAAGGAGGAAATCGATGAGCTGTACGGAAAACTAAATAAGTGTAAAATCAAAGCAGTGGCTTTGAGTTTGGTTCCTCCCTTTGCCGATCAATTCGCCGATCAATTCGTCGACCAAAGTCGTTCAGTCCCGGTAGTTCCAGAATTGTTTCACACTGAAAATTTAAGTCTTGGCTACATGAAACTGTTGCGGAAATGCATTGAAGTACAATTAAACTATTCAGAAGACCAAATCAAACTAGTTGAGAGAAACACCCAAGCTCAATCAAAGGGTGTTGGCTTCTTTAAACATCGTGCTGGAAGAATTGGGGCTTCTATAAGCGGTGCTGTTTTTCACTCGAATTTATCACAACCATCACAGAGCCTCAACAAGACAATCTGTTACCCTAGTCTTTACAAGATAAACACCAAAGCAATGAGGCATGGCTGTAAACATGAGGGTGATGCTATAAAGGCTTATGAAACAGTTATGAAAAAGAGCCATGTGAACTTTCAAGTCATGAAATGTGGGTTGTTTATAAATAAAGACCACCCATTTCTACATGCCACACTAGATTTCCTCACTTCTTGTGAGTGCTGTGGGTTAGGATGTCGGGAAGTAAAATGTCCCTTTTGTATCCAAGATGCAAAGTTTGAAGAGTATATTAGGCTCAAGAACTCTTGTTTGGTTAAGACAGATGGTGTTTTCAAACTTAAGAGGGAACACAATTATTATCATCAAATTCAGCAGCAGTTATTCACTCTGAAAGAGAGGAGGCACAATGACTTTGTTGTATATGCTGTCGACCACAAGGGAAATGCACACTTGGTGATGGACAGAATCCTACCCGATGAACAGCATTGGACAAAGGTTCTTCCAAAACTGGAGGTATTCTGGCGAATCTGTGTTCTACCTGAAGAACTACTAGGACACTGGTACACAAGGCGATGCATGGTAGAAGTGAAAGGGCCTGGTGATGACAGCATATGTTTCTGTAGATCTTGCGGGACGAAGACACAGTTGCATGCAGTAACGAGGAATGCCCATATCGCAGGTTTCACACATCGTGCCTGTCTCTTGGTGATGTTTCCATCCCAAAGAAATGGTACTGCCCTCACTGCTCTAGATTACAACAGTTTAAGAGATATTCCAGGAAGCAATCTGGTGTCAACATTAAAGCCAAGGCTAAGGTATCAGCCTCAACTCATCCTTCCTTATTGCCCAACACTATTTGCATCTGCAAAGCTAAAGCTACAATGTCAGACAAACTTGTGGAATTTTATGGCCCTGATTGTACCAATGCTTAGGCTTAAAGAGAATGCCGACAAATCACAAGACCACCTGGAGATGCTATATATGCCGCACAACAAGGAAGGCCAATGTTCCACTACCTACTGTAATTGCAAGATGCTAGAGGTTGCTTGTTACTCAAATCTAAACAACTACAGGGGTAGCGCGGTGCGAGATATTCGAACTCCACTTGGTAGATTCAAACTGATTTAATGACAGATCAAGTCCATAGATCTAGTTCACAATGGGTAGCAATTGACGGAATAGCGAAAACCAGCAGGCCGCGAATAATACAAGTAGATGTAGTAGTAGCAGTAGACGAATAAGTAGGTTCGAACTGAAAAGCGATAGTTAAGAATACGTCTCCTTAGATAAGGCATAAAAATACAAATCTAACAAAATAGAACAATCATAATAAAACTAACGAGACCATAGCGTGAAACATACGTGACAATTGATACTTGAACTAGTAAACTGAGGCGATAACAACTCTTGTCTTAACAAACCAAGATATCAACGACTATTTTGCAAATAGCTAAATATAGCGTGAAAGAATCACAATTTGGTAATCATATGACAATAAGCCTTAGATCTCGCGAAAGCGATTTCGCGGCAATAAAACCTAAATACTAAATGAAACCCTTCGTGATAACGAAAAGACTAACAATTAGCAACTTAGCATATAAAAACTTACGTACTTTGGTTGACGACTCGCACCAAAGGGTAGCAGAGAGACAGCGAAATACACTTGAGATAGCGGTAACTTGGATCCTCTGATCGTAGCACGGTAGCGGTGTAACTTCACTAACAATCTCTGACTAAAAGAAGTTGCGCTTCGTTTTTATTGCCTATGCTACGCGAGAATTAGGGCGTTGTGAGAAACGTGGCGCCCACAATAAAGACCATTTCCTAGCGGCAAAATTTCTAGAACTATTAGATTCGTGTGAAATCACGATTCTATGAAGGCTTTGATTTTGAAATCACGTACTTGGCTGGAATAATAAATGATAATAAATCGGTAGGAAGTTTCATAGCAAAGTGGTAAAATGATATAGACGTTTCAAAACTAACATTCCGGCCCCTTAAAGGCGTCACAAATAGCCTTTACACATAAACTATAATAGGTTTGAAACACTAAAACTACGATTATTTCTAATAGTAAAGTTCATGGTTATATAGTGTCTATAATGCTAGCTAAACTTATCTAATCCTTGCTTGTTATCGGTACAGCCTCGAGTAGAACAATCTTGTCCACGGGTCGCACTAACACGGGCGTCCTGGTCTTGACTTTAGCTGAGCGTACTAGCCCATCCTTGCGATTGCTGTATACTTCCAGCACTCGTGCTAGTGGCCAAAGACTGCGGGGCATATTCTCATCAAGAAGTAGCACAATATCATTTACGGCGAGATTACACTGTGGCTTGGTCCACTTTTGACGTTGCTGCAGTGACGGCAGGTACTCTCTGATCCAGCGTGACCAGAAGATATTGCTAAGATATTGCACTTGGCGCCATCTGCAACAGGTGTATTTATCGTCCTTGGAAAACACTCCAGGTAGCATTGCTGTTCCTGCTCGAAGTAGCAGGAGATGATTGGGTGTAAGTGCGTTGAGATCCCTTGGATCGTCAGACACTTTGGTGATTGGTCTGCCATTAACAATAGACTCCACCTCACACATCAGCGTGTGAAGACTTTCATCATCGAGAACTTGTTGTTTGAGTAGCGCTTTCATGACCTTTCTTACTGTTCTTATGCATCTTTCCCACACCCCTCCGAAGTGCGATGCAGCGGGTGGGTTGAATATCCACTTGACATCGTGCTGTAGTAGGCATTCGTGAATCTGCGCTTGATTCCACGCTTGAAGTGCTCCGCGCAGCTCTTTTTCGCCTTTCACGAAATTTCCTCCGTTGTCTGACCTTATTTGTTCCGGGCGTCCTCTCCTCGCAATGAAACGTCGAAGAGCATTGATGAAAGACTCTGTGTCCAAAGAATAGACCACCTCGATATGGACTGCACGGATGGCCAGGCACGTAAACAAAACACCATATCTCTTAGCAGTTGTCCGTCCGCGACGAACCGTGAAGGGACCAAAACAATCGACCCCTACATTCGTGAATGGTGGCTTGGAAGGCGTTATTCTCTCCTCTGGTAGGCTTGCCATTTTCTGTTGCATTACTGGCGCTTGGCGTCGCCGGCAATTGAAACACGCGTTGACAATGTTGCGTACACTTGATCGCGCCCCGACGATCCAAAATTTTCCTCTAATCAACGACAGTGTGTAGTCGACTCCAGAGTGACCAGAGGCTCGGTGATAGTAGTCGATTATTAACTTGACGATGTGATGCTTTCTTGGGAGAATCACTGGGTGTTTAGCATCGCTTTTGATTGGTGCTTGGTGCAGGCGTCCTCCTACACGTATGAGGCCGTTTTCCAAAACGGGATCGAGCTTGTAGATACTGCTGCTCTTCTTTGTGGTGTTCTTGGTGGCCGTTTTCTCCGTCTCCTTGCAGACTTGACTTAAAGCTAATAATTCTTCCTTGAAGTTTTGTTTCTGCACGAACTTGACGATTTCCTTTTCTGCTTCGTTGATTTCAGACACACTCAATGGGGTGACTTTACTGGCATCTGATTGGTAGCTGATAGCTTCGTTTGCCTTGCTTCGCTGACTTTGCTTGTTTAGGTTTTGCTTGTAGCGTACCACCCAGACTATAACTTTCTTCAGGCGGGTCCACGAGGAAAACTTCTCTATTGCTTCATTAATATGGTTGCTTTGATCGTTTACTTTGTTTGCAAATACTTCAACGGTCTTCTTGACTTCTGGGTCGCTGTCAGAGATCTCACCGATATCAGCGGGTCTTTGCGGCCAGGTCTCCTTAGGTTGCTTTAGAAAAGGGGTCCCTGTGACCAGCGGTCGTTCTTTAGTAGCGCTTCAACAGTCATTCCTCTGGATGCTTCGTCAGCTGGGTTTAGCGATGTCTCCACGTATCGCCATTGGGTTGCTGTGGACTGATCCAATATTGCTGAAACGCGATTGGCGACAAAGATCTGGAATCTCTTGTCCTTGTTCTCTATGTATCGAAGAACGCAAGTGCTGTCGGTCCAGAAGGTAGAACTGTCAACGGACAAATCCAGTTCTCGTCTGATCATCTGATCCAATCTTGTTGCTAAAACTGCTGCGGATAATTCCATTCTTGGAATTGTCATTGCTTTTAGGGGAGCTAATCTCGACTTTGTCATGATTAAGGAACAGTGGACTTTACCATTCACGTTGATTTGCCGGAGATATGAAACTACTCCATACCCTTGACTAGAGGCATCTGAGAAGTGATGAAGCTCACGCTGTTGAACATCTGAGAAGTCTGCTGGTTTGAAGCATCGGGGAACTTCAAATTGTTCCAGTTTAGGCAGTTCTCTAGGTCAGGTTTCCCATTTCTGTTTGCTAAGTTCGGGGATCTGGTCATCCCATCCGAGGCCCTTGAGACACAGGTCTTGGAGGATACCTTTGGCAGGTAGAATACACGGCGATACGAAACCCAGTGGATCGTAGATTGAAGAGACAATAGAAAGAATTCCTCTCCTTGTAGCTGGTTTTTCTTTGCTAGCGATTTTGAAACTAAACGTGTCTGCTTGAACATTCCACCGGACGCCTAGGGCTCTTTCAGTTAGCGCTGAAGTCTTGTTGAATTCGAGATCCTTGACTGAGGGTGCTCTTTCTGACTCAGGAACAGAGTTGATTACTTCTCTTGAATTGGATATCCACTTCGTAAGGCGAAAGCCTCCTTTGGATAGCAGCTCGCGGAGTTGTCCTACCAAACGAACTGCTTGTGTATCTACATGTAGCAACTGAACGAAGGCAGTCATCTACATAGAAATTTCGCTTTACAGTCTCGACTGTGGCCGTGTCGAAGTCTTCTCTGTTATGGTCAGCGGTTTCCTTTAAGGCGTAGTTCGCACAGCTTGGAGATGAAGCGCCGCCGAACAAATGGACCAACATTCGGTATTCTTCTGGCTCCTTTTCTAGGTCGCCGCCTGGCCACCAAAGGAATCGCAAATAGTCGCAGTCGCTTGGCTGAACTCGAACTTGATAGAACATTGCTTCAATGTCCGACATAAAGGCAACTGGATCCTGTCGGAATCGCGTTAGAACACCAACCAGCGAGTTGGTTAGATCCGGCCCCTGTAAGAGCTGATCGTTAAGAGAAGTGCCACGATATTTGGCTGAACAGTCAAACACGACCCGCACTTTGTCTGGCTTCTGTGGGTGAAACACTGGATGGTGCGGTAGGTACCATGTGTCCTTCAGAGATAAGTCCTCGCTTGTCACCTTTTCGGCATAATTCTTGCTTAGCAAGTCATCCATGAAATCCTTGTATTTCTTTAGCAGGATTTCATCTCTTTGAAGGCGTCTCTTTAGTGGTTGCAGTCTGGATTCGGCTTGGGACTTGTTGTTCTCTAGGCATGGCGGATTATTTTTCCACGGTAGACCGATTTCGTAATGACTGTTCGAAAGCTTCACAGTACTTTCCATGATTTCTAATGCGCGTCGATCATTTTGAGACATGGACATCTTGGGCTCGTAGCTTGAGTCGTTAAACTCTAAATTGCAATAATCTTCAAATTGCTTGCTGAGGTTAGCATTAGCGTCGACGAAGTTAGCAGTTGCCTCTTCTGGCCCTGTCCGTCCCAGGGGTCCGTTAAGCACCCATCCAAAAACAGTACGCGTAGCAAAGGGACCGCCATTTTTGCTTTCTCTCACTTCCACTGGTTGCAGTACTTGCGGTACGTCGCTGCCAATCAAAAGGCCAATTTCTGCTTCGATGTTGGGTACTGTGATACCCTTGAGGTGTAGCCAGCGGGTCACGTCTTCCTGTGTGCCAATAGCGTTGGTTGATACGGGAAGACTGGGTTGAGAGTAAACCATAGGTAGCTCTATTACGTTGAGGTCGCTGAGATCAGAAACTTCTAGGTTAATGAGAGAACATTTGATTGCTTCATTGCTCGTTTGCATCGTAGTAAGTGAAAGGGTGGTTTTCACTCCCTTGGCATCGAGTTTTCAGAGTAGTGCGTCAGTACAGAATAAAGTGTTTGATCCTGAGTCGAGGAACGCGTATGTTAGCACTTTCTTGTCTTGGCCCTTGGCTTTGACCTTCACTGGCACAATTGATAGTCCTACGATGGAGGATACGCTGGATGCTTGAAATGTCTCACTTTGGACGTAGCCGTTACTCACTTGTGTTGCGGTTGCGTTTGTTTCGGTGCTTGCAGCCCTGTTACTCTGGTTTGATTGTGATGGCGTTACTTCCTGAGCTCGATCCTTTTCATGTAGAAAGGTAGAATGCTTTTTCGTACAGCCTTCGATACGACAGAAGCTTTGCTTTGGACAATCTTGCACGAAGTGTCCTGATACTAAACAATTTAGGCACAGTTTTTTAGCGCGAACAAACTTGAGTTGGTCGCCTAAACGTAATTTTCTAAAGTCGCTGCATTGTGAAAGCCAATGACTTTTGTTGCACGAGGGACACTTCAATGTTTTCTTCTCTGGATTGCTTGATGGCAGATAGGATGGCTTCGACTGACTGTCCACTGCAAATGACCTTGCATCTCTTTTTGACCTGTCGCTGGACTTGTGACTGGTGGATATGCTCGGTTCGCCTTGAATCTTGCCGAAAATAGGATGATTTGTGACTCTTGATCTGGCTTCAACGAAGTCTGTAATGTCCTTCAAGTTGGGGTCTCTTGCTTCTTCCTGCGTAATAGTGTCAACCAGCTCGCGCCATTTTAACCTAAGTGGATAAGGCAGCCGGTCGACGATTTTCCTCAGACCTTCTGGATTTTCTAGAAGGTTTAGGTAGCCGATCTCCTTTAACGTATTTCTGCAGCTGGTTAGCAATATCGAGAACTTCTGCAGTGCGGGACCGTCTTCAGTGCGGATTGGTTGGCCATTGATAACGCGGTCGACATATGCTGTAGCGATTTTGTATGACTGACCATACCTCTCTGCCAGTAGCTTTCTTGCTTCTTCGTATCCTCTATGATCCTGCATGGCTAAGCAGCTTCGCACCAGGTCTTGTACCTGACCACTCGTGTACTGCAGGAGGTAATAAAGCCTTGTGCTTGGACTGCTTGTTTTACTCTCAATAAGGTTCTCGAAGGCTCGGATAAAGTCACAGTACTCCACTGGATCACCGGTGAAGACAGGAACGTCGGGTTGGGGAAGCGTTAACGCCATAATAGCCTCTTGTTGCTGTGCTCTTAGCGACTGCGTTGAAAGGCGAATATTGCGGAGTTTTATTCTGCCATTCAAGAGCTTCTGGGTTTAAGGGAAGGCGTTGACTCGTTACGCGGGAATCTTCCATGGGACAAGGTAGTCTTCTAGGCTGGCAGAACTCGCGATCTGTTGCCAATTGATCTGAATATTTATGGCCGGTTTCTATTGCTTCACGAATGTCCGGTTTGGCTTCTACGGCAGCTGCCTCGTCTTCGATAGGCCCGTCTTCATACGGCGTTGCTTGGGGTTGCAGGAATGAAACGCTTTTCTTAATTTGCTCCTTTTCCGGAAGTAACTTTGCGGTACTTCCACTATCGGTGTGCTCATAAACCAGTTCTTTGATCTCGGCCTTTGCTATTTCAGTTTCAAGTTTTAACTGAGTTTTGCGTTGGCGCAATTTCATTTCTTCTTCTTCAATCTCGTGTAGCCTCTTAAGCGTCGCGACTCCGGCCTTTAGAATAGCCTTTTTTGCTGCGGCTCTTGCCCTGGAGCTAGCAGAAGAATTATGTGATGTGCGTGACGAGTGCGATGAGCATGACGAGCGTGACGTGATGGTCCTTAAACTGGCGTTTGAAATGCTGTCTTCAGGGTTCATCTCACAAGATCTTAGTAATCTTGAAGCTTCCACCCCAGCTAGCCAAACGTCCACGTTTTCTTGTAGCTGCTCGACTTTATTGAGAACTGATTGGTAATAATTCCCGGATTCGCCGATCGGCTCTGGATCTTCTAATTGTCTATGAAACGCCTTGTGCGCCTCTTGAAATTTCTTAAACGCTTGCTCTAGTTCAGCTGACTTTTTCAATACTTCATCTGCATTGCTTTCATCAGTCATTAGACCGGAAATTTCCTTAATCTTCTTGGTCACGATGCCTTTTGCGCTGCTACGTGCCTTCCTTGTTTCCATGGTGATTCGATTGCGTTAATTGATCCTTTAGCTAGAGCGATGACAGGTTGTGTGACCGCGGGCAAACAATCAAGGCACGGGCGATGGCTATAATCCAGATATCGGATAGCTATTGCGTGGGTCTCCAAGACTTAGCCTAGTTTTTTGAATTCCTTCACAATTCGTTGCCGGTAGGTTCGTCAGCCAAATTCGAACTAATGTAATTGCAAGATTCTAGAGGTTGCTTGTTACTCAAATCTAAACAACTACAGGGGTAGCGCGGTGCGAGATATTCGAACTCCACTTGGTAGATTCAAACTGATTTAATGACAGATCAAGTCCATAGATCTAGTTCACAATGGGTAGCAATTGACGGAATAGCGAAAACCAGCAGGCCGCGAATAATACAAGTAGATGTAGTAGTAGCAGTAGACGAATAAGTAGGTTCGAACTGAAAAGCGATAGTTAAGAATACGTCTCCTTAGATAAGGCATAAAAATACAAATCTAACAAAATAGAACAATCATAATAAAACTAACGAGACCATAGCGTGAAACATACGTGACAATTGATACTTGAACTAGTAAACTGAGGCGATAACAACTCTTGTCTTAACAAACCAAGATATCAACGACTATTTTGCAAATAGCTAAATATAGCGTGAAAGAATCACAATTTGGTAATCATATGACAATAAGCCTTAGATCTCGCAAAAGCGATTTCGCAGCAATAAAACCTAAATACTAAATGAAACCCTTCGTGATAACGAAAAGACTAACAATTAGCAACATAGCATATAAAAACTTACGTACTTTGGTTGACGACTCGCACCAAAGGGTAGCAGAGAGACAGCGAAATACACTTGAGATAGCGGTAACTTGGATCCTCTGATCGTAGCACGGTAGCGGTGTAACTTCACTAACAATCTCTGACTAAAAGAAGTTGCGCTTCGTTTTTATTGCCTATGCTACGTGAGAATTAGGGCGTTGTGAGAAACGTGGTGCCCACAATAAAGACCATTTCCTAGCAGCAAAATTTCTAGAACTATTAGATTCGTGTGAAATCACGATTCTATGAAGGCTTTGATTTTGAAATCACGTACTTGGCTGGAATAATAAATGATAATAAATCGGTAGGAAGTTTCATAGCAAAATGGTAAAATGATATAGACGTTTCAAAACTAACATCTACCACTTGTTCTTCTTCCACCTCGGAGTCGTCTAGTTCTGAGGATGATAGTGATTCTGTTGAATGTGTTGGAACTAGTCAAGGATATCAAAATAAGGCTGGAGCTCTTGCAAATCTGACAAATGCTCATTTTGATCTCATATACAACCCAAATGGATGGTTAGACTGTGACATTATCCAGCAAGCACACATTCTTTTACATAATGAAAATTTAAACATTGAAGGGTTTCAGCTACCAACTTTTGGGCCAATGAGAAACTTTAACATTGTTTCTGGAGAATTTGTCCAAATTCTTCACACTGGCAACAGCCATTGGGTATGTGTGAGCTCGATAGGATGCCCACCAGGTCATGTTAAACTTTACGACAGCCTGTACGATGATGCTATCAGTCAGGAAATTAAGGAGCAAACGAATGATATGTTAGGAGGCAGATTAGTGTCACTAGTCCCTGCTTCAGTTCAACAGCAGAGTAATGCATCAGACTGTGGCATTTTTGCCATTGCATTTGCTGCTTGTCTAGTCTTTGGAGAAGACCCAATCCATGTAAATTTGCATGTATTAAAAATGAGACCTCACCTGGCAAAATGTCTCAAGAACTGCAAAATAAGTTTGTTTCCATCATGTTAATTCTGCATTCATTACTCTGTGACCACATGGTTTCTTCCTTTTCCCCAACAATTGTAGCCGAAAAAATACCTCTACAACAATCATGTGGTGAATGTCTAAGTACTCATTCGAGAAATTTGAAATGAATATTTTGCTTGTACACACCAAAATTCATGCCACATTCATTCTTTATTATAGATTCTGGATTTTTTTTCCTGTATGCTTTTGTCTACAAGTGGTACTTCTTTTGAACAAACTTTTGAGAAGAAAACAAATACCACCTCTGGTTGAGTAGCCTTCATTTAATCAAACATATAAGCTTTTGTTTTGATGACCTGACATGTGGTTTGGTAAATATCCACCACTGTTCACCTCGACTTTGGAGAATCATTGTTAACAAGAAGATCATAGATCTTAAAACCGCGCTTACAAAGATTTAACCGTTTTCTTAACCCTACATTCGCAACGTAGTGCACATTCCAACGCTGTCCTTGATGATTAATTCATTTCTGTACTCACCAGTGACGTAATCCTTACATGTTCTTTGCTTGACTTGCAAGGATTTCATTTTCCTTCCGATCTCTAAACTTGTTTCAATAAAAGAGCTCGACAATTCTGTTCTCTTGTTTAAAACTGCGAAAAATACTCAGAAAACTTGAGGGCCACGCTCCTGGCGAAATAAACTTGCAAAGTAAACAAGATCTTATCTGTCACGTAGCGAAAGTGAAATTAGCAAGGTCAACACATTCCATGGCTGACCTAAGACCTTTTCAGCGTATTTAATATTTCGTTCGAATGAAAAGCTTTCAAAACACTAAAAGAAAATATATTTTACACACAATAAAGAAAACAATATTCGTAACACTGTCCGTGTATGCACGTTTCAAAAGCTTTTGGCGAATAAACATCTCTGGTTGCGTGATTCACGGCTATCTTTGGTACGACCGAGTGGAGATCTAGGCCTCTCGACACGAAAAAAAAAAAAAACAAGAAGTTGTTAACAACTTATAACCGCGCTTTTAAAATAGAACTGTTTTCTAAGTAATTTGCAACACTGTTTTGCAATTAAACATTACTCATTGGAAACAGTAGAACCCAAAACATTTTTTGATGAAAAGGAGATCAACCTTCTTATATCACAGTGGTCGCATTATCCCTGCTTTTTTGACAGAACTAATCTCTACCACTAAGACCAAAATAAACGCGCCGATTCTCGGGGCCGACAAATCGGCACAACACATTGCAGCGTGTAAATAGGCCTTAAGGTGATTCCCGAGTTTTGCATTGCGCATTCCTACTGCGCACTAATTTAGCGTCATCAGCGTGCGCACATGAGCGCGCGCGCGTACAAAACATAAGAGATTTCGTTCAAACTAAGCTCTATAGCGAGATAAAAGCTAATTTCCTTTTAAACGAGCACGGTGACCCCCACTTTATATTTTCTAAATTCAATGAGAACAATATCCGCAATAACTGAGAAAAAATTTGGCAGAAATCTATGGCTACTTTTTTGGCAAATGAAATAAATGGTACAGATAGAGACGTAACGGGCCCATTAGAGCAAGTCCAAATTATGTTTCCTTTAAAGGATAAAAATATCAGTTAATAATGCAGGGTATTTGAAGCCATTTCTTCTGGGACGTAGATGAATAAGCAATCAAAGACAGTGGAATTCTTCGTGATATAACACGCCGCATTGAAAAATAATCGAGCTTATTTGTTGCGCACTGAGATAACCAAAAGTCACCAAAATAACCATATTTGTCAGCATCGTGGCATGAAAACAAGCACGGTGACCCCCTCTTTTTATTACGTTTTTAACATCTCCTTGTACTGTAATGACACCATACCAAGTTTCATCGGAAATCTATGGCGGGTTCTTTTACCCGGTAATCACCTTAACTTGACAGAGGTGAGGATTGGGCAATAGGTAATGGAAGCCTGCGATCGCTTTTAGTGAAAATCAGCGGGTCATGATATAAAATGATTGCACGTACTTAACGAAGAGTTGTTCCCTCTTAAGATTATCAATTTTCAATTTTGACTTGGGTGATTATAAAAAGAAATTAACTTGTGGTGAAATGAGGATGAAGTTACAATGTAAAGATATAAGTTGGTGTTACGAGAGTGATTGGTGTTGGGTGGAAATGAAATGAAGAGAGCGTAGCAAAAAAGAAACGCTAGTTTCTTATGGCCACAAGTTGTTTCTGAAGTCTATCTATCAAAAATCTAAAGGCGTTTCAACAATATGGATGGTAAATGTGGATTGACAGCAGCATTGTGACAAACTTGTGTTAGGTAGGTAACTCCAGTATTTAACGTATCTTATTATGTTTCCATTATTTCTTAAGAGATCACTGTCATAAATAACGATCAATAATTACAACACTCACTTAATTGAAGCCTGGCAAGGAAACTTGGACATACAATATGTCTTAGATCCCTATTAATGTGATACATACATATTGCTTTACATTAGAAAAGGCCAGCGAGATATGAGCAGATTTCTAGAAGAATTATGTGAATAAGCAAAGTTAGGTAATAAAGGCATTATAAATTCAGTTAGATTTATTGGAAACAAGTTTTTCAATGTAGTTGAAATCAGTGTTCAAGAAGCTCTTCATCTTTATTATTTTATAATGTTTAGTTTATAAGCAGTTCACCCTAGATAAAAGAACATTTTTTATAAAGAAACTGGAAAAGGTGAAAAAGTTACCTGATAGTTCACATTAAATAGAATTTTATAATGTTTTGTTCCATATACTAATTTTGAGGAAAACAGTGATGGTGATCCAAATTGGACTAATACTGCTAACCCAGAATGTGACCAAAATGAACACAAACTTGAAGGAGGCATGAAACTAATGAAATTAAAGAAGGCTAAAATTATGCGATATATCAGTTACCATAAAGATAAGAACCTAGGAAACTATTATAGAGAGCAACTTATGCTTTATACACCAAGGTGGAATAGAGCATAGATTTGATTAAAAATTTTCAAATTTATTAATAGATTACATAGACTATAGAGTTGAAAATTGTTCCCGATGAAGTATTCTTTTGGTGTCGTTTCTATATTTTGACTTTGGCATCCATGAAAGCTGTTGGAATGTACAGATGTTGTACATGACAATACATTTTTCCAGGTTTAAAGGATCATTTTAGTCTCAATGTTTCTTTAGCAAAGGTATTACACAATAACTTGCATTTCTTTTCTTAAACTCTTTTTAGAAAAGAAAGAAATACACTAGGACACTGCATAGTTATGTAAGTATCTTATTGTTATTAAGGGTTTTGGGGGGGGGTTGGTTAGAAAGGCAATTATATTAATCTTGAGCATCTGCATTTAATTCAGATAAACACTGTAGTAACAACTATAATATTCAAGTGAGAGCAAGCAGATAATGAAAAGATGCATACATTAAAAGTGCTTAAAGAATGTAAATGTTTTGGGGTTATGAATGCTAATGGATATTTTAAAGTTGTAAAGAAAATAAAGATAATATTGTGGTAGCAACTTTGAACAATATTTTAGTCCAATTTTGGGATTGAAATATTTCTTTCTAGGTAATTGTTTGATCATTGCTTGTTTATTTTGTGGATTTGGTATTTATTCAGAGGGTAGCCATGGTTTGATAACATTCAGTGATCGAATTTGGTGTGCAAAAGAACAGCTATATGCAAGAACCAATTTGAACTTCTTATATGAAACTCTGATAAGACACAGGGTGCGGATCAAGTTTTTGGTTGCTTTTTGTAGACTGATTATACTGGTTTAGTTTTTTAATAATATGCTTATGCATGAGGGCAGTGGTCATTGCATTGTAATTAAATTTTTTAAAGTGGCTATGAGGCAAAAAGTTTTTTGGCATAATTTTGTAGTTCATTATTTCCTTATTGTGAAATAACAAAAGAAATTTCATTAAAAGAAAAGTAAATTCGCTTGTTGGTTGTTTAAAGTCCGTCAAATACTGTCTTTTCTTGGAGATATTTGCGCTTATGCGCTACTCTTTAATTTGAGTTGAAATAAAGTTTGCTATTACTACTACTTTGGAAACTGGGAACGGGTTTAGCAGTGATTAGGTAATTTATGGGTTGATTGCTTTGTTTACACTTGGTTTTGTGTGCTGCAGAGTGAGAATGTCTGTGTCGAAGTACTCTATTTGCATTGCTTTTTTGGGCTTCAATGTAACTATGTTAAGCGATGAGCAGTTGTCTAGTAACGATTTATGAGAAGAAATGGAGGTTCTTGGACAAGTCCAACCTTACATGGATGAAGTGTTAGCTCATACGAGTGATGAAAATGAAGCGATCGATGGATTTTTGTTCTTTGCACTTTTTGAGCTACATTATACTTACATTTTGTATTTGTTTTCCAAGGTGCAAATGTATAGAAATTAAAAAGTTGTGACAGGCCTGCATTACTCCTGTTGTGTGCAAATGTGTTTTCTTTGTCTTTAGAGTATGATTTGCACAAGTGTAAAATTAGGTTTACTAGCCTATGCGACTCTTACAATATGAAGGAATTGATAAATGCATTGATTTACTTTACACTAGGATGGAAATTGAAAAACTGGTAATCAGGAGAGTTGAGCATAAATCATGTCAACAGAGTAACCAAATCAAGTGAATTTGTTTTTTTTGAAAGTTCTTTGACATTTTGGTTGAATGGTAAGGAGTTCAAGATATTATTTGAAATTTGTTTAATCCGAAAGGGAATGTTGTTGTGTTCGTAAAACTTTGTAAGAATCTACAGGTTTTTTTTTCATTATATTAGAGTTATTTTAGCTAAAGGTTAATGAAATGATTAGTACAAAGTTCACGTTTAAATATACCTGAAGCTTTCAAAACAAGGTTTGAAGAGGATAATCACACCTAGTGTCTAAATTAGTCATGTAAGCAGCATTTGCCAATTTCTGTAGTGCACGTCTCATCTAGTGTACAAAGGAAATGACATAAGAATTTCTTGGCCACTTGTGGATGAATTTGGTTTTAAGTGTCATTATATCAGATAAAAGCGCTTAGCAAGCTTGCCTTCATGACAGCAAACTAAAGTTTTTTAAAATCTTCCCCCGAGTGTTCCCCCCTTTGTCCTGTCTAGACTTCAGATAAGATAGCCCTTTTGAAAGATAATGTCATAGATTGAAAGTTGCCAAAGTTTAGTACAGCACTAGTTCATCACTAACGAATTGCTGCTTTACTGTGTTTAACTTTCAGAAGTTTCCAAACATCTCTCTATAAGCTTATGAAACTAATTCTTTTGGTTAATTCTGTCTTTTGAGACTACAGTAAAACAACAGCATAGTTATCTCAGGCTACAGAACATATGTATGCACAATGTTTAGGAAACTTGGTGTTATAGAATGCACCCCTAAGTGATATACTAAAAGTTTCCAAAGTTTAGTACAGCACTAGTTCACCACTAACGAATCCCTACTTTACTGTGTTTAACTTTCAGAAGTTTCCAAACATCTCTCTATAAGCTTATGAAACTAATTGTTTTGCTTAATTCTGTTTTTTGAGGCTACAGTAAAACAACAGGAAAGGGATCTAAAAGTCGCTGTTAGTTGCCAAAGTTAGTACAGTACTAGTTCACCACTAACAAATTGCTGCTTTACTGTGTTTAACTTTCAGAAGTTTCCAAACATTTCTTTATAAGCTTATAAAACTAATTTTTTGGCTTAATTCTGTCTTTGGAGACTGCATTAAAACAACAGCAAAGGAATCTAAAAGTCCCTGTTAGAAACCTAATGACTTCAGTTATAAAGGAGTTACTAACAATATCTTAATTTAACCCCATTAGTTACCTCAGGCTATAGAACATATGTATGCACAATGTTTAGGAAACTTGGTGTTATAGAATGCACCCCTAAGTGATAGACTAAAAGTTTCCAAAGTTTAGTACAACACTAGTTCACCACTAACGAATCCCTGCTTTACTGTGTTTAACTTTCAGAAGTTTCCAAATATCTCTCTATAAGCTTATGAAACTAATTGTTTTGCTTAATTCTGTCTTTTGAGGCTACAGTAAAACAA
Source organism: Micromussa lordhowensis (assembly GCA_964020085.1). Classification (NCBI taxonomy): domain Eukaryota; kingdom Metazoa; phylum Cnidaria; class Anthozoa; order Scleractinia; family Lobophylliidae; genus Micromussa; species Micromussa lordhowensis. Next base: position 17,008,995 of record OZ026602.1, on the reverse strand, counting down.
CAGGAAAGGAATCTAAAAGTCACTGTTAGAAATCTATAAGAGTGTCTTCAGTTATAAAGGAGTTACTGACAATATCTTAAGCTAACCCCAAGTTACTTCATGCTACAGAACATATGTATGCAGAATATCTAGGGAACTTGATGTTCTAGAATGCACTCCTAAGTGATATATCGAAAGTTGCCAAAGTTTAGTAGAGCACTAGGTCACCACTAACGAATCGCTGCTTTATTGCGTTTAACTTTTAGAAGTTTCCAAACACCTCTCTCTAAACTTATGAAACTAATTGTTTTGTTTAATTCTGTCTTTGGATACTACAGTAAAACAATAGCAAAGGAATCTAAATGTCCCTGTTAGAAATCTAGTGACTTCAGTTATAAAGGAGTTATTGACAATATCGTAACCTAACCCCATTAATGACCTCAGGCTACAGAACATATGTATAAAGAATGTCTAGGGAACTTGGTGTTCTAGAATGCACTCCTAATTGATAGACTAAAATTTGTCAAATTTTAGTACAGCACTTGTTCACCACTAACAAATGGCTGCTTTACTGTGTTTAACTTTCAGAAGTTTCCAAACATTTCTCTATAAGCTTATGAAACTAATCTTTTGCTTAATTCTTTCTTTGGAGACTACATGAAAACAATAGCAAAGGAATCTAAATGTCCCTGTTAGAAACCTAGTGACTTCAGTTATAAAGGAGTTACTAACATTTCTCTATAAGCTTATATTATAGTCTCTTTTAAAAATCTAGATTTGAAAATGAGAAAATCCAAGGGACTATTGATTAAGTCAAAGTGGTTTGAAAATTTTAGGAAAAAAATAATTTTGCAGCACAATTAATAGACCCCTTTTTCAAAACTCCAGGTAGAAATACCTATACAGTAATTGCTTACCTGGTCTTTTTTTATTACATTTTGTTAAGTTCTTTGTAAAAGCATTGCTGAAATGAAAAATCAATGAGTAATGAGTGAAGTTATAATTTTGAAACAGGTAAACATATTACAGTTAAGGTGATATGTAATGGACCATTTTACAGTTATGTGCTTAGTGATCTGGTCTTTAAATGGCAGTGAGGTTGGAGGTGACCTTGAATTTATACAAACCTATAGTTAACTGCTTCTGTTGTGTAAATCAAGTTGTTGTAATGCTAACTAGGTGTTTTTACATGATAAAAGCAGAGAGGTCTGCATTAAAGTAAGGTTTTCTGACAACTGTAAAATGGTCTATTGTGTCTGACATAACAATGTAACAGATGGTTAGTTTTTGTGTTCTTGGTAAGATTATTATGTTATTAATTTTTTGTTACAGATGAAATAATGAAATAAAGATCCTACATTAAACAAGAATGCAAGATATATGGCCATGTTTTATACAAATAAGAAGAAATTAAAGCTTATACTAATGAAGGTATTGTAATTATTTGTCCAATGTGTTTCTTTTCATAATGCATACAACTTATTTAGGTGGGTGAGTTTAGTAGGTTACTCTGGTATAAGAAATAATTTGGAAAATAGATTTTATGTTTATTTTGTTACAATAGTTTCTAAGTGAGATTGTTGTGAAATCTCAAGTTGTTTTGAAGAATTGAAAATGGTGAACAAGATAACAAAAGTATATGTTATTGAAATTCAACATCTAAATAAAGACGTATCTGTTATAGGATTGGAATAAGCTTATCAAAATTAGTAAGTAAGGAGGACTTTTTTATTTGATAATACAATTTGTAGCGTAGTTGTAGGTAAAAAATCTTCTTGGTCCTTTCTCTCCTTCAAATTTCAAAAAGACTCGGGATACATAGTGATTTGGAAGTGCTTAAATGTGGAGAGTAGTTCCGACCTTAGACAATTCATATTTTAGATCAGGAGTGATTGAGTTTTTGATGCACATGGTTGCATGTTCTAAAGATAAGTTAAATTATTTGCTTTGTTATTTTAACTTCAGGTAAGGTTCGAGTAAGGTAGTAGCGATCAAGAAGATTAGAGTTTATTTCAGATGCTGATGTTTATTTTTGCCGCTTTGGAGAGGTCTTTGTTTTTATGGCGTTTGTGAAAAAAAGAGGTATATAAATAATTTTGATAGCTGCTTTTTGAGTCTATTTAGAGTTGGAGTTATGTGAAATATGATGGAGTCTCGGGGAGGAGAGAGGAATTGGAAAACGTGAGGATCAATCTACATAAAATCGAGAAGATTTCAAAATGGCCTAACAGTAGTACTATTTTTCACTTACCTGTAGTATAGTTTCGAGGGCCGTATTGTTATATGAGTCATCATATTGTCCCTTTAATTTTCAATGACGGTGAAATGAGGAGGTGTAGATTCTTCGGTAGACAAGTAAAAATACACTAGAAGATTCGACATCGTTGATTGTTGCATTGTTGGTTAATAACAGAATTATTAACAGAGATTCCAACTAACAACCAATAGCAACATATTCACACTAACATGAAGGGAATATCCACTCTTTTCAACGAAAACAATCACGAAGTAAAAACTTTTCGGAAGACGTGTTTGGATGTTGTATTCACAAGTTGGTAGATGGTATAGTACGTGATCTATTTTCGTGAACCAGTTAGAAGCCGGACGTAGACATGATGGGATATTATGTGTCAATCACATCAATGTCTTTTATGGTAAGGGATTACACAATACAATGTATATAAGACCAATGGGAAGCCTTCTAGAATTTCGCGGTGGGAGAATTTTGTAGAGTGTGTTGTGTGATTTAGAAAAGAAAAAAACACGTAAGTAGATGAATAATTTATTAATCATTGTTTGTCGAAAGGGTGAATAGTTGTGAGTGCGTGACTAAATCAACGTTAGAGTCAATAGTAGGAGTCATGTTAATCGTGCGAATTGTTTCGTTTTATTTACGAAATGGTATCAAATCGTAAAACTGATACGTTGATCTAAACCATTTCAAGTGCGAAAAAAGTATTGTTGCCAGTATGCAATGCATTAATTGTAGTATCTACGGATTGGGAAGATAATACTGCACTATTATAAGTGCATGAGTTTACACAATGGCTAAGTTTTTGTTGTAAAATTGTAGGAGAAGGCGGCACGTTAAAACATCAATTTCAATCCTTTAAAGTTTTTCTGTTTAGTCAGCAGATTCAACTTCGCACAAATTTAACGAAATGTCGTCGCGTTTGTTAATTAGGTACTAAGTGTCTTAAGTTCCATGTGGATCTTTTCGGTAACAGTGTAAATATTAGCTTCTGGAAAAATAGAAATTTCTCAAACGTTATTGTTATTTCTCTTATATTCATGTACACCTTGAAATCTGTTTACAAAAATAAGGAAAAATCATAATTATTTAATGATTTCAACGTCATTGTCGTCATTCAAAATTGTAGTTGATACTTTTTAGATTAAATAGTTAACAGAATTGTAATTTTCTTTACAAATACAGTAAAAATCTTCGAATGCCCTTTTCTTGGTATCAGTGACATTTGAGTGTATATATATTCAATTGTTTTTTAGCCTGTTTTAGTTCATAATACATTTAGAATAAGCATTAACTGAGCAAAGTACATAGCAGTGTATGGGTAAAAAACAGCTAGATTATATAGAAAAGCTTATTAGTAAATCCAATTGAAGTTATGGTTAAATTGATATTCAAAATATTTACACCAATTCTAATTTATTTTTCTACTCTCAATTTTGCAGATGCCATTTTTACACGTTATTGTTTTAGTAGCTGCTCTCCTTCGAGCTTTAGAGCTCGGAGGAGAGGAGCTACCTTTTCCGATTCAGGAAACTGGTGGGATCGAGATAGAGTGAGTAGAATTACCATTGGCACTATTTTTCTTTGTTTCAGAGATTTTTTCTAGTTCTTTTCAAAGAAATGCTTATGTAGAGTTGTGTTTTCAACAGAGCTGAGGAGCACGGGGGTCAAGAGTTATGAGCATTGACACCCGTGATGTATAATATGTTGAGAATAGTGAGTACATTATTAGTATTACTATTATACTTATTGTTGTCTTTTGTATAATAAATAGAGTTATATTATATTTGCTTAATATATAAACTATGATAAATTAATTGATATCTCTTTGTTGCAGTATATCAGTTGTTGTGTTTGAGAAGCTCTACGTGAGCAAAGACTGACTGCGCCACCAGGACTCTTTGTTGCAATATCAAAGACTAACTGCGCCACTTATACACTCTTGACCATGTCGTTGTCTTGTTCATGCGCGGTTAAGAACCTACTACCTGTTTTGGACAACATCCAGTGGTCTTTACTGTCGAACTCATGTGCAATGTTACTTGGAAGGACATGATCATCATGGGGTATCCTAAATGAAGCAGTTAGCCAGGAACCATTTGGGGGATGCTTTTACTTAGTTGTTATCATAAATTTTAATCAAAATCAAGTTTCTTATTCTTTTTTGCTCTGAGTGTGTAGTTTACTAAAGAACTTAAGGTGCATCTAACCCCAAATATTATTTCTGTATAAATTAATGCAAATTTGAAACTGTTTCCAAAGCAACTTAATTTTTTTCAAGCTGCAATACAACGTGAAATTTTGATATTTTTTATGTCATGACTGAGCTGATGGAGGGCATGAGTTTATTTGTGTTTTGACATTAAAAACTGTTTTGTACGTATGTTTACAAAAAATGTGTCTGTGACCTCAAATCAGGAATAGAGCCAGGTCCTTGGTAGCTCAGTTGTGAACTAATTGATAACCAATTTCAGCTGTTTACTGTTAAGTTTTAAAGCCCTTAAAATTAGCAGGTAGTGACAATATTATCAAATCTTTAGGTGAATATTGCAAAGTTTCATCTTGTCCCAAAAAAAAAAGTTGGGGGTTAGCTACACTTTAATGTATGGAACTTTTAGTTGATCATGACTTGTGTAAACTTTGATTTGGAGAGAAAAGAGAAAAAATAACTTTATTTTTAATCAATTTTAATTTAATTAATTAAAGTAAAATTGCTTATCAACTAATTAATTAATTTGTCTTAAATAAATTAATTAAAAAAAATTTTAAAAGTATTTTAATAATTAAATAAATTATTTAACACAGTAAACATAAAAAATGAACTTATTGCACAAAATAAACATTACAATCAATAATTAATGGTTGTAAGATTAGAACACTTTTCTATTTTACATAAATTACATTGGCAGTAATTAAATTTTTTAGCGCAATCAATTGTTGATGAATGCATTATAACTGAACTTGGTCAATGGCCATAGATTAAAGTGTAAAGTTAACAATTAAAATATGAGAGACAGGTGTCATAATTAAAATAGATTTGGAAGTCTTAATATGTTTTTTTTTAATGTTAATAGATGAATTAGTGTCAATATTAAGTGTACAGCAGTCGAACTCGTGGTCATAATGGCGTTAAGTTCAGGGCCGTAGCTAGCATGAGGCAAAACGTGGATCATTTTCTCTTTGGTGGATGAATTGAAAAGAAAATCATTTTAATGAGGTTAATTAGTTTGATAAGTGATCGTGATTTTGAATATCTAAGAATTAACTTCAAAAAAATGTTGTCTAAGACTTTTCTAAGTTATTCATAGTATAAAATCCATAAATGTTGACTACTGTTGTGGATTCATTGTTATAATACGTGTTACAACATTTGAATACAGATAGTCATGAACTTGACACCAGTATCGTTCTGTAATAAAAAAGTGAATTTCTAAAATTTGACAGGGGTGGAGAAGTATGCCCCCACACCCCTCTAGATTCTTAGGCCTTGGGAGCTCAAAGTTTGCCTCGTCTTGTTCTTAAGTTTGGCTATGGCCCTGAACTTGACTCATTGCTACTACAAGAAAACGATCCAGTAGTCACATTTGAACTTGTGTGGAGACATTTTTTTTATATTATTATTACACTAGAAATAAAACAAATTGTTTAGTGTTTATGTTATGTAATTGCACATCTGGGGTCATTTAATGGCTGACAAGTGTATTATCTTCTTTACTGATAACGCTGCCGTTGTTGACATAATCAATCAGCAGACATCCAAACATCAGGGTATTATGGTGCTAATCAGGGATTTAGTGCTAAGTTGTCTCCGACACAATGTGTTATTTCACGCAAAACACATTTCGGGGTTTTACAATACTCGCGCCAATTACATTTCACGTTCTCAAGTAGCAAAGTTCAAGGAACTTTCACCAGATGTAGACTAGAATCCAACCACAATACCAGACAACCTATTGCCCAAGAGTTGCTCTCTAATTTGAGTGGCTTGTGGAGCTCAGCAAAAACTGAAGGAACCCGGAGATCGTATGAACGTGCGTGGGTCGTCTTTCGACAATTTTATGCTTAATTTATGGGTCCCCTAACCCCACATTGCCATTATCTCGTGTCTGTCTTCTCCTTTATATTTCATATCTTTCTTTCCGCAAATTGGCTTATTCTACGATAACTTTACATCTTTCAGTCAATTTTTATGCTCACAAACTTGGAGGATTTTTTGATGTTATGTAATTTGTGTTAAGACTTTACCATGTAAATTATTGTCCATTAGTGTTTTATAGTCTACCGTAAAGAACACAATCATAAAGACTACTGAGGTTACATTTAATTTCCGTTTTGCATTAACGTTATACAGTTATTGTTTTTACAATAATGTATCAAATATTTTCTGCTTACTCTTATGTCACTGGATATTCACTAACTAAACAATTATCCTGGTTAATTTCGCGGAATATCGTCTGATTTTAGTTGTTTAGTTCCCTAAAGCTTTTCTTACTACGCAAAAAAGAGGAGTTTTTGGGTCTAGATCTAGAAAGGCGCCAAAGGCTGCGACGACTGGACACTCGCGTGAACACGCGCGAGTTTAAGCACTTCCGGTCACTTTCCCTCTTTATCCCATAAAATTTCCACGATCAACCTCCGCCACATGAGGCATCTCGGTACTAAGTTCAATCATTCTACCGCTACAAACGTTCTTTTCCCAAGTTTTATTGCTTAGGCAACAGCCTTTCTCATGTGAAAATATGACCCCAGAGAGACCAATGACAACTATCACGATAAAAACACAAGTCTTCATGTTTCTCTACGAACTCTTAACGAACTGCGCTTTTGTTTGTGAACGAAATATTGTTGCGTCTATTTTTTCTCGTGGATGAATCATTACGCTGATGCCTTACCATGTATAAATGAAGACTTTTATGGCATTAAACGGAAAAGAGGGGATCCAGTTTGAGTCAAACTACTTGCTCGGTTGCACGTCGCATGGGCAGGCATGGCGAGGTGAGTAAACAGTATTAAAACAGATTAAAAACAAGTACATTGCTGAACACTTTCTGTTTTCTGAGAGGGCTGTTCGTATTCAAGGTTTTGCCGAGGAAGTTGTTCTAAATTGTTCTCTGTCTACTTTTCGTGAGCACTTTAGGCTTACTCCAGAAACATTTGAAAAACTAGTATGCTAGTTAGGTAACTGTTGTGGTCACAACACTTGTGAAAAGCAAGTGTCAATGATTTCCACTTTTCCTCAACCTGTTCTGGTCGTGCGATGAAGTTTGGATTTTCTGCCACCATACTCGTTGTTATCAGCTTCCAAACGCTCGTATTATTTCAGTTATTCTTATTCCCGATTGATCACAAACGAATGTGCCCTAAGACTTTAAAATGCAAAAACAAATTTTAATTTGCTACCAACATTCATATGATTGGTCAGTTTGTATACCATTCACAATTTATTGATATATAATTTGACATTTATTATAATATACTCTTTCTTTTAAATTTGACATTTCTATTTTCCATAGAGAGAGAAGGATATCAATAAATAGTAAATTATACAGGATATAATGTCATCCAAATACTCTATTGAATATTGTTAATTATCAACAGCATGCCGTCTTTTTCTAACAGTAGCTTTAAGTACAGTTATTAATGTGCTAAGCATGGAGTAAGTACAGATTTTACTTTCCTCAAAGTGATCTAGAAAAATGTCAAAGTAGATGCAAATGTCGTATGGAATCGGTTCAGCAAACATTCATTGTTGAAATATAACTAAGCTTGCAGATTAATGCAGAATGTAATTCTGCTAAGGAAACTGTGATTCCAGTAGCCTTGAATATTGTACTTTGGACTATGGCTTCATCTTCACTTTGTTATGTGTCAAATAGTTTTTCTATAGAATTTCCTTTTGTTGTCTTGAGGTAAACTGGACCACCAATTGTTTGACTAGAATAAGTCTTGATGATTCCACATTTGGATGCACCAGTAGTGTTTCTGTGCTGATTGAGATGTTCATTGTGTTCATTTTGTACTTGATTTTCACTTGCTTTTGGTTACATGCATACTTTATTCATTACTGACAAAGTGACACATTGTGGTGCAATTCCCTCAATCTGCAAGTTATAACAATAAGAACAACATATTTAATTTTTGCTATTTTGACAAGGAAAACTATTGACTTACAGGTGTAGATATGTAAGATTGTGATAGAAATCAAAAGTTATGTATTGCATTACACTCTCTCCACACTTTGAATAGCTAGTAAAGTATTTGTTCCAATTATTAATAACAAAAAATAACTTGCCAAGAAAATATGACATCTTATGAATCCTAGACAAATACATGTGCCTTAATTTAAACATAAATGGCCATATAAGTAAATGAATATAATTCAAAACTATTCAATAGTTTCAATAATCCAAAGCACATTTTGACTTTAAAAGTCAGTATAAGTTGTAAATTGAAGATGAGACTTACCTTGGTGGTGGTCCAGGCCTCATGTTTCTACACATTGTGCACAGTATTGACTGCTGTACACTGGAATGGGATTTCTGTGTTACTCACTGCATCCACTATATTCACTTAATTTTTTAAATTCATTGTTCACATTAAATGATATTATTGCATTTTTTTTGGTGTAAAATTGAAAATCCATGCAACATGTATTTTACAGTCTTTAGAAAACTCTCATCTTGAGCTTTTAATTATTGTTTACGTCATAAATGAAAGAGGATTTTAACTGCATCATGATCTGAATAGTAAACCCCAACCACGTTATTATAAACACTTTTAAATTTATGTGATTTGATGTAAACATGATCAAGAAGACTTCCTGATAAAAATGTTGGTTTGCGTACAATTTGCTGATAACCCAGTGTACCTTCCAATATGTTCTTTATATTGTTTGATTCTTTTTCATCAAAGTAATTGATATTAAAATCTCCAAGTATTACATCAATTGTGTACGAATTAATGATATGATTTAGATTGTTAACAAAATCATGTACATTTGAAGCTTGTTTTCTATAAAGTAACAAAAATCTCATTTCACAATTCTCTTTGCTAGTAAAAACTATTGTTAGCATCAAACCATTTATGACTGAAAGATACTCTTTCTCTTTGATGTGCAATGTTGTTTTGTTACAGAAAGCTAGGCTAGAATATCTATCATCACTGTCTTGCCTGTTTAATGTAAAAGGATATAGGTGATCTTGAATATCATTGTCTGAATCAGATGGTGTAAGTTGAGTCTCTGTTAAAAGCAACATATCACAGTTGAAAATGTTAGCGTCAAATTTTATGTCAATACTGTGCTTTCGAAGTGATCTGATATTTAACAGGACAATATATACGTTAAGGTCATCTTCCTGTACTTGAAAATGAACATTCTCCTTTAGCAGTGATGTATTTCGCAGTCTCTCATACTCTTCAATTACTCTTGGATCTGCTTTGATATGTTTGTGTTCTAATTTTCCAAGAACATAAAGACCTTGAAGAGAAGTGGCACGGCTCAAGGCAACATAAGTTTGCCCATAATTAAATGACCTTTGTTTAAATAATTCAAAACTTATAACAATTTTGTTTAAAGTCAATCCTTGAACTTTATGAACAGTACATGCCCATGCCAAAGCTAATGGAAACTGCAATCTTTGTATTTCTGGTGAAGAACGCTTCCCAGGATTCAACTTTATTTTAGCTAAGATTGGTTTAATTGGGACAACTTTGTTTTCTGTAGCAAAGATATCACCAGATTTATCAATAACCAAATTACCGGCATCTTCATCATCAAACTTAATATACACAATAGTGGGCTTGTGAGTCACTTCATTTACAAAGATTCGAGCCACAGTACCTAACTGTCCATTTATGAGTCTGTCAGAGATATCAACATTGTTTGTTAACATGACACGGGCTCCTTCTTTAATAAATACCTCCAAATCTAGACCACCCGTGTAAGAACGGCCTTTTGAAAGAACTCTTTCAATTTCATGCCTTGATACATTCTTTGGATATTGGTCCACTGCTTGAAGAACATGTAAAGGCATCAAAATTTCTTGAAGTCGTTGATTGTTGTAGTCCATTACAGGCTTATTTTCAGCCCAAACATGCAATTCATTGAAACGATAATTATTTTTGTCATTTACATCAACTGCCCTAGATTGAATAGTGTGTATGTCAGCTTCTGTGTGTTGTGCAACCCTCACTCTGTTTAAGAGCTCAATAAAAGGTTGATCGTCCTTTTGTCTCATGATTTCAACCAGTTCTATCATTTTGAATTCGTGCCATGGATGTGACAAATTGTATACATCATTACCATATCTACAGAAAATAGGTTTTTGTTGAATAGGTGGTAGCTGATGTAAATCTCCCACAGCAATAATGCTTATACCAGCAAATATCTTTGAGCTTGAAGTTCCAAAAATTTCCCTTAGTCTTTGATGGATATTCAATAGTCTGTTATTAGAAACCATCGATATTTCATCAATAATCAACAGTTTCAGTTCACTTAAACTGAGTCTTAACAACGTTTTCTTTTGATCTGGTAACGGAGGTAAATTAATTCCAGCGTGTTTTGGAATAGCTAGACCTGTATTTACAGTCGTGCCACTAATGTTAACAGCTGCAACCCCTGTTGGTGCCATTAGTAGAACTGTTGGTAAAGACGGATTCACTGCACTGTACTTAAACATATTCACTGCAGTATGATAAATTGTTCTAATTAAGTGGCTCTTACCACCACCACCACCACCAGTGATAAATATATGTATCGGCTCAATAGTTTCCTTATTGAGGCAATTAACATTTTTAATGGAGTTTCTACACCAAGACAGCACGAGATCATACGTAATACGCTGTTTTACATTTAAAGATCTTACAGCATCACGTAGTTCGTCATCTCTAATAGCTGATGGCTGGTTATAAGTAGCTATTCCTGCAAATGTTTGGCCTGATTGAGGTGGCAGTGATACCACTTCCCCAGGAAAATCGTCATCACATTCATCATCTATGTTATTCATTGCTTCTCTTGACAAGTCGTCGTTTTCTTGATCATTAATAGGATCATATGATTGAACATCTCTCACTTGATTCTCCCTAAGCATCTGTAATGCGGTATCGATAGCCTCAACGTTTGGTTCAAACGTTTTCCTGTTTGTTTCTACTTTACTAAAAACTTCAGGCTCCTGGAATTTTGTTAAATATAATTGATCATCACCAAGAAGATCAGTCTCTTTTCGCCATGGAAAGTAAAGCATTAGTAAATGGTGGTAAAATTTTTCAGACTCTTTTGCTTTACTGGGTGTATGGAACCTTATTACAGCCTTAATCTTACGACGCTTCATTATTTCTTGTCCGTTATTGAGCTTAATATTCATTGGTGGAAAAACAGATTCACAATTAGAGAAATGGTTTGATTCTACTAAATCGTCAGAAAGAACATTAGGTTGAACATCATTAAATTCATAAGGGTCTTTTTTATAATCTTTATAGTAATAAGCTGCAAACTCCGCTAAGCATAACTGGTCAACAATATTTGGCCGATCACTGTATCGTACGATTATATTTGACATGAAAATGTCAGTACTGTCATCTTCCAGAGCGTTAATTTCCTCTTGAGATTTTGCCACTCGGCATCTTTCTTCCGGTAAACCAGTATTTACAAACACTGTGCAAGGAAAGGTCTTTCGTAACCAAAGCTCTGGCATGCATCTGTAAACGCATTCTTGAGCGCTAACTTCTCTACACGACAAAAATGCTGTACCAACCTTTCTCAAGGTTTCTCTTATGTTCAGGTTATTGTCTTTAGCTTCCCTTGCTGCGTTCATTATTGCTTGAGAACATTCGGTCTCGTCTTTTGAGAAATAGGAGCACACGTACGTTATGCATTTGTAATGATTAAAAACAGGTTGCAAATCCACATTAGCTCTGAAACCTTTTATTCCTGCTTCAAAGTAGTTATTGATGAAGCAACTGTCAACTGCTCTTTTAAGATGCAGCTCAAAATCGGAATCCGCAGAAATAGATAAAGCCCAATTGTACTCGTCTTTGGAAACTTTACACATAGCCAACACGTCCTCTGCACTTGTGCTTGAATCATAATCAGGTTTACTTGGATCTAATTTTTCATTAATTTTCTCTTTTACACAGCATAAGATCTCATTACGCCTTTTCAAGACTACTACTTTTTGTTCATCAGGCATGTCTTCCGGCAGTGGCTTGGACACAACTGTTTTGCTAGTGAAAAATTGCCCAAAGTTAAATCTGCATGGAATGTTCCTATACTTTTTACAACTTCTAGAATGTGTATGTTTTTGGTACATGTTTACCAAGTCATGAAATTGGCAGTCATTTTCCCTATTTGGAAGACTTCCTTGTACATGTTTATCAATGTACCTTGTGTAAGCTTCTTCGCTGCCATCTTTGAGTTCAGGACAATCTGAAGTCCATATCAGTGAGTGTAAATGTGGAGAACCTCGCATTTGAAATTCAATTCTAAGCGCATAATACACAATCTTTCCCACAGGTTTCGCATTGCTCAATAATACATCCTTGAAAAATGTCTCTACTCTGTGTTGGAAGTGCTTAGCAACAATAACAGGATTTAAGTTAAGCAAAGAACATTTTTCATTATATGACAAATTGTCTATTTCCTCATCTGTGATATTTTCTCCTCTCACACGAGACAGTATGTGAAAAAGTTCATGCCATCGAAGGTCAGCGCATGATAAAGTCAAAAACCACGTTGGGATTCCAAGTTGTTGTACCATTGCTATTACTTCGTACATAAATTTTTGCCAATATGGTGGACTACCTGGGATACCTCTCAGAAAAAGATATGCCTGGTCCCTAAATATAAGATTTTTCACACATTGTTCATTTGATCTAAATTGTGATGCTGTTAGGGGCTGCCCGTGTAGCTTTTTTAAAGCAATGTTGATGCTATCCGAAACTTTTTTTTGTTCAATGATAAATTGCGCAAAGAAAAGATATTCGGGATTCATAGCAAATCTCCCGCTACAGTGAAGTAAACGAGCATTAAAGTATCTGACCGGTGTTAATTTCTCTTTTCTGTCCATTTTATACCCAAATCTACCTTTAGGAAAAAGAACTGGAAAGGCTAATTCTTCACAATGTTTGTCAGTCATCATAGACACGGGATGCTTATTTTCTCCAGGAGCAACACTGAATATTTCACTTCCTGCAGACTTCTGCTTTCCCTCTTCATCAGATATTATAGGGTAATCTGGGATAATGGACTGTAAACACGTTTCACAAGTCACTGCTCTGTGTTCATTAAGTGGGTCTTCCCTCTCACAATCGTCATCATAATCCCCAGAAGCATCACTATCTAAGTTTCCATCCTGAGAACAATGTCCCTTGTCTTTTCCAACTTGCTCGTTAACTCCGTGTTCCTCCCCACAATCGGCATCATTGTCATCACAAGCACTAGCTAAAATTCTAGTCTGAGAATAGCTTGTGATGCCCGATTCGGTTTCCTGTTCATGATCACAAAGATTCGATAGTTCACGATCAATGTTTTCAAGGTTAATGGCTACATTTTCGTATAATTCATTATTCCGTTTAAGCCACTGGAGAGCATGTAGCACTACCTCTGGACGCACTGCCTGAAAGTAAACATGACCTCTGAATTGCAATTTCCTCTTTAATTTTAACATAATAATTCCAGAACTATCAGGTGGCCTTGGTAAAACATGACAGGTTTCTTCACAGGACACTGGGACATTGCAAATTGCTCCCTTAATTTTCTTTTGCTGGCCTTTTGGCATCACAACAATTTTCTGAAATACGATTCGTTTCGAAATCAATATTTGCTCAAGTTTTTCTAAACTTGCAAGCTCAGGTGGCACATCATCAACGGCGAGATTGTTGTACACTGCTTGACACGGAGTTTTATTTTTCTTTTTGATTGTGACGTGACAAGTGTTGCAAATGTACATATTTCCGTTAAATGACGTGACATTTGTAAACAAACAGGAACTGGAGTTGTAATTGTCCTTCTTAAATTCCAATATAGTTTTTCTGTACAAAAGTCTATTGCACACTACACAGATATAATAAGGACCTTCCCTTATCGCTCGATTGAATTGCTGGATGTAATAGTGCAGTGAATGTGTAAAGGAACATTTCTCCTCTTTTAATTCTTTTCGCCTAGTTACTATTTGTTTTATTACCTCCTTCTTTTCGCTAGAATCCATTAGTCTATATTTCTCAGCATTTTGAACACTCAATTGTTGCTTTTTGTTCGACTCCATAATTCTGTATTTCTCAGCATTGTGAATTCTTAATTCCTGCTTTTTATTCGGCTCCATAAGTTTGTATTTCTCAGTATTTTGAATACTCAATTTTCGCTTTTTAGTCGGCTCCATAAGTCGGTATTTTTCGGCCTTTCCAATCGTTAAGGCTTTCTTTTTATAGGATTCCATGTTAGCATACTTTGCAGCGCAATTATCTAAACAAACTCGTTTTTTCGTTGATTCCATTGCAGCATAGTTTTCTCTCCGTTGTTTAGCAAGTTTCTCTTTCTGTTTTATTGATATGTGTTTTCTGATAATTTTCTTGCGATCCTTTTCTAACAGGTCACAATTGCATTTGATAAACTGCATTTCATACGTTTTTGCCTCTAATCTTGTTTTATCCCTTAGCATTCTAACAAGAAGTTCGATAGCACTGGTTACATTTTCGACAATTTTATAAACATAACCTTTCGACTCTTTATTGTCAAGTCCAAATACAGCGTAACTTTTCTTCCCCAAATTCCCTCTTTTAAAAATGCAGCAAATATAGCACTTTGACTGAGACATGGACATCAAAAAACCGGTATTGTGTTCTTGATTTTCTGTTATAACTGTTTTCATTTCTTGTATGACAAATAAAGATTCTTGCTTTTTTTCTCTCCCTTTGTATACGACATTGAAACTTGCTTCGATGTTAGCAACGTCTATTACAAGAGAGGTTGGAAGATCAGATACAGTGCAATGTTCTTTCAACATCATGTTCTCGTGAATGTAGTTACTATTTTCAATTATGGCATCCAATGTATTTTCATTCCAATAATTAATTTCCTTTAAGATTGAAAAACAAATTGCATAGAAACAAACAAAACAACACCCTCCACACGAACAGAATAACGTCGCGGTATCACTTCCTGGTGAACTATCTGAAATTAATTCAGTTCTATTTAAATTCTCAATATTTACTGGTACACAGGCTTCAAGTGTAGTTTCACAATAGCGGCTTTCAGTCACATGTGTTGATATCTCAAGGCCTTTTAATTCATAAACTGCATCTATAATTCCAAGGTATAAGTTTACAAAATACTCTACTAGTTTGTTAATAGAAGTTATCTCCACGAGTACACAGGTTCCACAAGGATCAAACATTCCTTGAGAATCACGGCTATGCGAATCGAAAACTTTAAAAATGCCATTGCTTTTCATAAGAATGGCTACCGTAGAAGTCGTAATTGTGAGGATAAACGATGTAAAATCATCTCTTAGTAATAATTCAAACGCTTCGATCAAAGGTAGACAATGACTTTCTATTGTACAGTCATTACAATTGTGCACACTTCCAAAGTAGCTTTCACTGTATTTCAATCTATACATAGTATCCCTTAGACACAATACTTCAGGTAACTCTGTCAACATTAATAAATCCTGTCCTGCCGACTGTGATAGCCGTGTGTATAACTCATTACCAACATTCAATATTTCTCCAAGATCTGAGGATGATTTTATTGAATAAATGAAGTCAAATAATATTGCTATCAAGCTCATTGCCACACATTGTTTGCCCGCATTTCGACCGAAAACAAAACTATTTCCTTGACTATATGGAGCATGAATGGTTTTGGAAGAATCTACCACAAATGGACCAGGATTTGTCTCAATATCCCCAGAGAGCTTACTAGCAATATTGTTTATTTTGTGATTTAGAGTCTTGTACACCGTTTTAGTCCCGAATGACAACACTTTACAACTACTTCTCAAGGGGTATTTTTTATTCATCCTAAACTCGTTGACTTCTGTTATATGCTCACCATTCCTAAAAACAACTCTTTTGCGAAAAAAAGGAGTGCGGATAATTTGATAAAATCTTGATGACCTGGGCAAGTTTTTTGATACATAATTTCGAATTCTTTTCCTTAGTTTTCTCTTTTTCCAAAACTGTTTCAAATGTTTCACAGGCAGCCTACTCGGTTCTCTAAAGCGTCGTTTTTTACTTTTCGTTCGACTGGCGACATTACAAATAAACAATGCAAACCGAGATCGACAACAACTTTCTTTTATTATCTCCATTATAAGTATCTACGTTGGATAACTTGACCTCCTCGCTACGCACCCTCTGATGCAGTATTCATTCGAATATTGTTCAATGTATATTTTACAGTTTTATCACAACTTCAGTTGCTTTTGTTGAGTTTTGTTTGCTTTGGTTTACTTTTGTTTGCTTTTGTTTCAACTTCAGTCGTTTTTTGTGTTAGGACGAACAGGGTGATCGTTCACCCATAAACTCGTAGATCAACTGCAATAGGTATCTTGAACCCTAAAAAAAACAAAAGGAAAAAACAATTAAAATCGAAGCTATTTGAAGGAATGAAGACAGAAACCTATCAATAAACAATATAACTGCAATCAATCTTTTTTAACCCTACACGAAATTACAAACCGTAAATATTATCCATAAATGAAACTAGACATACAATCATGAACATAAGATAAATTATACAATTATGAAAGACATGAACATACACTTAAAATAAATAGAAACAAACCTTACGAAACAAATCTAAACCAAAACAAAAAAACATACCTCCCCAACTAAAAACTGGGAAAATAAAACAGAAATATCCAAAACCGATCATTGCTACAAAAAGCGGAGTGGCGGACAATACGAAAAGCACTCGGACAATTATAGCTCAATCAATGGCTGTAGCTCATTGCCAAATAAAACTTTAAAACAAGCACAATTTTCTTTAATACGCTGCACGATTTAGTATTGTTGTCCGAAATTTACGTCAAGCGCACCACTGTACATGTACTCCAGAACCGATCCTTAAAAGCAATAAGGTGTATCCTTTCCATTCAGGCACGAAATGATTAATTTGTTATAAAAACCAATTCTCATTGAACAAAAATCTGCATAGAAACATTACGTAACAACGTTTTGCGAATAAACATTACCCATTGCAAACAATAGAAATTGGCTGATTCAAAGTTGGCTCAAGACATTTTATTTCACATTCTTTGCATGGTTGCGTAATTGGTAATTGCCAAATAAAAGTTCAAAATAAACACAATTTTTTTTAACACGCTGTACAATACGACATTGTTACCTGAAATTTACGTCAATTTATGCATCACTAGTGGTACATATAGTCCAGAATTGATCCTTAAAAGCGATAAGGGGATAAGGGGTATCCTTTGCATTCCGGCACGAAATGGTTATTTGTTACGAAAATATATCCTCATTGAATCGAAATTCTCAAATTCTTATTTGACAATTTCTAATAATCCCTAACATGCCTCACTTAGAAATTAATATTGCCTACATATCAGTCACAGAAGTATTCTTACCTCTTAGACCAAGGTGAACCAAACATTTAAGCAGCCAATAAATATTTTACCTTTCGAAAGCATACTAACACAAGCACAGTACAAAATGTTAAAAGGGTTTTTGAAGAGTGCTGAAATCTTAAATTTTTTCCTTAAAAAATTCGACCATTGCTTTTGGTGAAGTAAACATGATCTTATTTATCATAGTAAGCGCATTCCATGACTGACGGTAGATGTAATACATTTTTCGCTATGGTTAAATGACCGGCAGCCGGCCAAGGTTTTGAAATGACTAAATGAACGGCGGACAGATATATGTCTTAACTCTGAGAATTGTAGCAAACTTTTCATAATACGGCATTGTTGTCCATAATTAGCATATAAGTTAAACTACGAAAATTACGAAGAATACGAGGATGGATTTTTATGATACATGGAAACAGACCATATTCGCGCATCTCTAAACAAGATATAAAAGAGAAATACCTACCTTCTCAACTTAAAGCTGAGAAAATAAAAAACAAGTATCCATAAACAGATCAGTAAAACATAAAACCAAAGTATCCAACAATAGCAAAAATACTCGGAAAATTACAGGTCAATCAATGTTTGTAGCTTAAGGCAAAA
>OZ026602.1:16843075-16985575 GCA_964020085.1 Micromussa lordhowensis | reverse complement strand
AATTACAATGAGCAGTTTGTGTTTTCATTGGTTTGTTCAAAGAGATTTAAAGCCTGCGACAAGCGTACGTTATCGGATTTTGCTTGAAAACGTGTTGTAAGCATGACTTTGCCGTTTTTCCAAGTGTCGAGCAAATTGACTTTCGCACCGGTTAAGAAAAATGCCTTCAGAAAACGTACAGCGATCTACATACTGGCGGGAAAAAAAAAAAGCATAAAGGCGTGACGAAGGCGTGCCTCGTGTGGATAAACGATTGCATGAGTATTGTCAGGTAGCTGAATTAGCTGTAGACGACTTATTTATTGTCAAAAAGGCTCCCAGATAGCACCCGATAGAACTAAGCGGTGATAGAAGACAGGACATCGCAATAGCATAGTATAGCACGATATCACAACACAAAGAAGCAACAGGAAACCACAACACGCAGTCATTAACAGAAGTGAGTAAACAATAGTTGCTTGACTACTGACGTCGTTACGAAGTAAATCAAAAAGCAGCTGTTAGTTTTAGGGCAAGAGAGATGTTTGTTTTAGCAGACACATCTTTCTTTAGAATTTGCAGCGTTCTTGTGATTCTACAATGTACTCTTCTCTCGCAGAGAAAATGGAACATGCGGTAGAAAAGTCACTAGGATGCTATATAGTCAAGCTGCCAGTAGAACTCCGTTTCATGCTATTAGAACTAGTGGTCATAGGAGGAGAAAGAGACCTTGGATGCAGAGAAATGAAAAAAAGAGAAACTACAGATGAAGAATTTATTTATGTTGTTAAAACATACAACGGAGTTCAAGGACGTGGCTCAAATTTTAGAAAAAAAATACGCCAATCTAACTGAGTATTATAGAATTTTCCTAACATTTCACACTTCGCGTTATGATTATGCTACGTTGCCTTTTTACTGTCAAATTGAAAAATGTGATAAAATGGAAGCTTTAGAACAAGCTGTCCGTAAAGAAAGTAGAGTAATACAACACATGGTAGAGAAAAACAAGAAAGGAGAAGAATGGTCTTTAACCAATGTAGACAACATGATTATATCAGCACAATTAGATGTTGTGGAACTTTCTCTAAAATTACACGTAACTTCTCGTGTTAGTGAACAGAAATATCTTTCCATCAGAATGGAAAGAGACGAAAAAGGAAACCATCATGCCACATTAAAACTGAGATGTTGTGGCACTACTTTGTTCAAAGTACCTAAATGTACTGCAGATTGTAAAAGATTTAAAGAATTTGCTATTAAAATTTGCTCAACAGGAAATTAAGAAAAGAATGGCAAATCGAGAAGGAGAAGCATCATCATATTTTGCAAGAATTGCACAGGCGAACAAAATGGCAAAGAATACGGTTATCCTGGATTACTGGCCGCTTTTTCCTTTTCAAACTCAAACGAGGATAATAGAATATCTAATAATCAACTACCCGAAACGATACGAACTTAATGTGATAGCACATTGTAAACTAAGCGATATATTAAATGTCTATTCAAAACGTAGATTGTTGGAAGGACTTGAGCAAATACCGGACATGTTTGCAGTTGTATATGAAGTTAAACGACGATTACAGATAAATTACGATATCTTAAGTATAACGGGTCTGGATGTGTTTAGCAGACAATGTTTTGGAACAAGAACAAGCTATGTTAACACTGCCTCTTGGAAACAGGACTCGATGAACGAATGCTTTGATATTGTTAATTCGTGTTCAAGAGTGAAGTATTTGAGAATAAACCGTGAACGTCGTGTTAAATTACTGCATTTCAAAAAAAAGAGTTTTATTCTGAACTCCAACAAGTTGTATAAAGTCAGTAATAATCGGAAGCGAATAACACATTGTAAAGAAACTGTTATCGACTATGATAACATCATATGTCCTACAATGGAAAGCAAAACACAACACTCATGTATTTATAAACGCAATGCCGCTATTGCTCATGTAATGGATAATGAATGCATGTTTAATCACACAAAATTTTATGAGCAAAAAGCACACGAAATTTGTAAAGTCACACCTAAGTTTCAATAAAATTGTTCGCTATTCTTCTTCTCTCTCGTCCTCGTTCAATGCATCCATATCCAGCAGCATGTATTTACGTGCAGTCAGGGGATTGAAAATGGTAACTTTATACGCGAAAATACTGCTTTTTCGGTATAACAGAACGTGTTTCTCTCCTACGTACTGTCTGAAATAACAACGAAGCCTACTAATAACTCTTGATCCCCTGCACTCGAAAACAGCGTCTTGACAAGTCCATTCCTGTCTCAAAACAGCATGTACAAAGTTTTTGTATCTATTGCATCCAGATAATTTTTCTTCACGCAAAGGTAAAGTTACGAGGAGAAAACTGTCGCCGCCCGCCGTAGCTTCTGAGAAAACTTGGAAATGAGTGGCAGCTTCGGCTTCGCTTTGATTCCACAGACTGTCTTGCAAATATTTGAAAGGCGCTTTAAACAGTACGTTCCTAGAATAATTCTGCCTTTTCAGTTCTTCTCCGTCGGTAGTATCCAACAGTTCGCGCAATGCGCCAACAACTTGGGGCTCAATCATCTAATGCAACAATCTTCGCGGAACTTCTTAAAAAAGCTTTTCTCTTTTTCTCAAAAATCTCTTCCTGCTCGCGTGTGTACAATGTGCAACGCGTTATTTTAAGGCACGGGTTATCTCTTTTGAAAATGCTTGCGGCGTACTCCGGGAACGTAGACTGGAAACAAAACTGTATGGAAGCTTTGTTAAGTTTCAGAAAGCGGGCTTTAGTGCGAAAGCGGCTTACGTAGATTTTGGCTCTGCCCTTTGGCTTTCGAGCTTCGATGAAAACTAAACTCGGTTCTCTGTAAGGGTTTAGTCGACTCGTGTCCCACACACTCCCTATTTCAATTACCGACATTGTGAAAACGATGTTGAATAGGTCTTTACTTCTAATAGACCAACTCCGATCCATTAAAGTGCGAACTTGGCTCCGAGGCTTAGGGGAATAAAACAAAAGAAATCGTATGGAGGTTTTAATTTATCGAAATTGACCTCTAAAACGTCTGTTTGTCGGCGTGCAAACAAGGAACATATATATGCCGCGTCTGAAAAAAAAAGAAAAACAAACAAAACAAACAAAGACTCTTTTCACCGCCTTTCTGGGAATTGAAATAATAGTGGATATAGCGCCAAACATTTCTCAAGCTCTTTAAACTGAAGCGCGTGGAGCTAAGTTTTGCATAAAACAGAAGACATGGCAGCGACGAAAATCAGGAAAGTGCTCGATGTGTTCGGTGAACATGTAGATGGATTTATGGTTTATAAGTGCACCATTGACCAAAAAACGAAGCTAGCAAAATACATTGGGATGAGGTTTTGGCTGAAAGAGCAAGATGAAGAAGGTCTTTTAAAGATGCTAGATGGCATCCACTGGTTGTTAGTCGAAGAGGGGCACAAAAAAACCAAGGTGAGTTTGTAGAAAAAAGAAAAAAACATAAAACCAATTTTGCTTTGGTAGTACCTTAGTCAACTATGTATTTTGTTTTTTCTTCAGAGATGGATTCAACGTTTTCAGAGGTGGAATAGAAAAGATAAGGCAAAGAAATGAAAGAAGAAAAAGGAATGACGAAGATTGAAAAGTTTCCGGACGCTGTGCGTTTTATGGACAAATGAACAATGCAATAGTATATTTTGCTTTTACCTCAAGTGTTGTACATTTGGATGTGTAGTGTTTTTGCAAGAAAAATACAGATTATAAAATACCTGGTGATGTTGTTTGTTAACTCTTTTTAGCGGGCAGACACGGAAAGGGAAAGCGTGTTTTAAGGCATTTCTCTATAGCTAAAGCAGCGCAAAGTCAATTTGTTCGACAAAGCCTTGCCTACCACGCGTTTTCAAGCAAAAACAAGTGGCTTATAGGATAACATCAGTCTTTTGTTTACCTGAGCAAAAGCGAACAAATGAACAAATGAACAATTTCTTTTACCTCACGTATTATACATTTGCACGTGCACTGTTTTACAAGAAAAATGCAGATTAAAAAATACCACGTGATGTTATTTGTTTGCGCGTTTTAGGGGGCAGACACGGAAAGAGAAACATGGCTTCTGGGAGTTTTTTAGCCGTTCCAACAGTGTCCAATCCACAAGAAACGGAGTGTGGCTTAAGTTTAAATCACTTGTCTTTGCTTACCTCTGTGGATGCTATGGGGTGTGGTGGTGAAGATGAAGAGTTCAATCTAGACACATTACGCGTTATTAACGATATGATTTCCGCGTCATCGAGTGTGAATAATGAAATATTTGACGTCCGTGTCGATAATACGAGCAGTCAAGCCATGCAGCAGAACACGACTACGAAAAAAGGCCGAAATTCTCGGAGCAAAAATACAAAGAAAGCTTCGCAAGATGATTCTTCTATTAACCTTCAATCCACTCAATCTTCTCTACCAGTTTTAACTCCTGCAGCAGATATGTTACCTGCCACACCCTATATACCTGATCAACATGCAAACAGTCTTTATCAGCCTGATCAACAATTGAACAAAGTGGTTCCTACACAACAAGCACAGGCACCTCCGCTACCTTCTCCCACGCCTTCTTGCAGTTCAATGACAGGAATCCAATTAGCGGAAATGATGTTTGCTCCAAATCCCTATGAGGACAATGGAAAACACGTTGCTAAACCTAACTACCTAAATCAATGTAAATCCAGATTGCGCCGATACCAAAGTGACGCCATGAGGGATTTTGCGGACGTACTCTATATGCCTTTCGCCCACGAAACAAGTTTCGACAGTTTGGAAGGCGCAGAGATGCAGTTTGCCTTAAGGAAAAAAGTGTTTGACTGTATGGACACCCTCAATAAACACTCTCAAGCAGTTTGGGAGTTCGAAAAAGCTATTTATTCTTGCGTGCTTCCTTTAAGAGAGAAAGTGGGTGGGATTTTGCCAGACAGCCACAATTTCAATAGCGTCACTCCTACCCGAGTAAACAATGCTTTGAAAAGAAAGCGCCAGGAACATTTAGAGACTTGTCGGGATGGTGCATTATCTGTCGAGGTTATTGCGCAGCTTAGACCACCCAAGAGCTATTGTTTGAAGCAATGGCCAAGCAGACCGACAGGACAACAATTTGAAAAATTACAACCCCTGTTCGAAGCCTTTGTGTTGATGCGGCAAGACCCCGACCTCAAGTTGCACGCATACGAATGGGTACAAACCTTGGAGCAGTTTCGAGCTTTGCTTTTGAGTTTGAAAGAGAAGGACCCGAAATACTACGAAGAGTTAACGCGCTATCTGGTTACCGCCGGTATAAAGATGTGGTCAACCACAAAATAGACGAGGTAGCTTACCTGGAATTATGCAAGAAACAAAACAAACAAAAAGCGCCACATGACATTTTGCGGTTGATGTGACCAGCCTCTTTTTTACTCATTATGAACAACGGTAAGGTGAAAATTGAACAATGAGGATAATGGAAAACACGCCGCTAATCCTAACTACCTGAATAAGAATAAATATAGCGGAAAAGGTGCACACATTTTCATTATTAGTCTGCCCAGAGATAGAAGCCAGAAGTGAAATTAAAATGGCTGGTGGTAAACGTGGTACCAAAAGAGCAGCTTCACCTTTCATCGAAAAAGAGGCGCAAGTTGAAGGTGACGACAGTGAAGAGGAGGTTGCGTCGGCAACACCCACAGTCGATTTAACCTCTTTTCAAGACGATTCACCAGAAATAGACTCCTCTGCAGATACGCATCGTGCACTGGACGCCTCTCGGCGAAAAAAGGCGCGAAAAAGTGAAACCGCGAAATACCTAGACGACCAAGAGGAGGAGGAGGAAGATGCAGTGACTATGCGCAGGCGAGAACTTCTCAACAAACTCAGGGAAGCTAAGGAAGAGACCAAGGCCATCCAAAGCGGCAAATTCACCTGCAGGCGTGTACGTTGTCCGCTGTGCCACGCTCAGATGAGCGAGTCAACCAGCGAGGAAGGCGAAACCTACTTATGGTGTCCGAATAAATGTAACCTCCCTTACAAGCCAAACAATGAGAAAGCGAGATATCTTGGCGAGCTGTCGGCGCGTATCAACGCAAAGTTTGTCAACCCCAATCGTCCGCCTGACTGTCGACATGGTGATACTGCAGCCCTAACTCATCTAAACGGTCCGAAGGTTAAAGAACAGCTCCGAGATACGCTTTTCTTTATCTGCCCGAGAAAAGTTGCAGAAGGTCGCTGCGATTTTGTCATTGCAGCAGAGGAGGAAGACGAACTTGAAGCGGAATACCTAGAAACTATTTACAAGAATAGAAACAAAAAAATTAGCAAATATGCAGAGGAAAATCGCAAAGCTAATGAAAACAGTTTTGAATTAGGCCTGCAAGCTGCACTGAAAGCCAAAGAAAAAAGGAATAAGCTTTCAAAAAAGGAATAAGAACATTGAACATTTCAACACGTTTTACTCTGTGTAGCCAGCAGTAAGCTGTAGTTTTTTCGATGTTTTGAAAAGAATATCTGACGAAAAACAATGCTGTACTTCGTTTATGCATTAGGTTAGATTTCTGGTTTGAAGTGTGTATGCGAGATAATTGTGTTATTCAATAAAAGTTTTTGGTAAAAGAGAAAATATTTTTAAAATCACTGTTTGGTTTTCGGGCTTTTCTGGGGGCACTGACAATCCAACATGAATTTGAATGAAACTTGACAGACAAGCATGAACTTTGCAAGTGAAGATGTGAAAGACCATACATTATGGGGTTGTGAGTAATATAAAGAAAACAAATATTTTTCTTTCGATAAGCATTAGAGAGAAAAAAACAATACTTTTGTTTTTACAAAGAAGCTTTTATTATAGTCGCGTTCTTTGACTACATTCAAAATTCTTGCGAATAAACTACCACACGGTTTGTAGAAAGAAAAAAACAACAACACAAAAACAAGAAAACAATGTCAAAAAGTGTCCTTATTCGTATTCAATCTTTCTCTTCAACGAATACTTTCGACTGCAGTCGAAGCAAAGTTTGTATCTACTTATACACTGCTTATCGCCGGCCGAGGCGTAAGTATATTTTTCGGAACTTAACACCTTTCCACATCGATCACATTTTTGTTCAATTTGCCCAACTTGCTGAAGGCAGCGGAGACCTTCGCACTTTCTACCTACTTGTAAAAATAAATTTGAGAATGATTCGTTCAACGCGAGCAATCTTTCCGTCAACTCTTGGGACATCTTGTAAATGGTATCGCTGACTTTTTCGACTTGTCCTGTTTCCTCGGCTATTTTGGCTAAAATGGCGCAAACAAATACTCTGTCGGGTTTAACCACCTCTTGTTCGAAGTTGCTTTCTTGTTTGTACTTGAAAAGGCTTGGGTTCAGCTCCAAGATACCATCCCGTCCTTTTCTGGTGACTTCGAACCTGTCGAGGAAGACTGTAATCCGCCCACCTGTTTGGAAACCTTTTCGAATTACAGTTTTTCTGACCAAAAGCTCGAGGCCTATCCTTTTCCCTTCGACAGCGAAATAAGGACACAGTCTCACCACCGCGTCCACTTCGTTAGCGGAAATGTCGCCAAGCAGCGATTTTCTGTCGAAGATAAGGTCTCTATCGAAGCCTTCCTCATCTTGTAGGTTGAACAAAAAACTGCTTGCAGCATAATATACGGAGTGTTGATAGAATTGGTTTTGTAACACTGTGCTCGAGTCCAATGTGAAGTCGTCATAATTTAGTTCAATGTTGACGCTTCGACTTGCTGCATCCATTTTTCCAACTATCCGAGGAGTGTAATGGCGCCAAATAAAAGGTAATTGATTTTAAGTGATTAGAACACGCGTCACTCCAACTCACTAACCGTGAAAAGGTATTACTATTATTATTAGTATTATTATTATTAGCATAATCACACCTTGTTGTGTGAAAAGCAGGCAATTTGCAGAAAATGGCGGATTGCTGGTTAGATTCTAGCAGCGATGAAGACGACTTGTTGGGAGAAGCTATAGACGCTTTGTACCTGCATGTGGTGAGAAGATATGGGGAGGTTAGTAGAACTAATTTCACATCGTCAAATATGACTTTCTAGCAGTGCAGAGCAGAGTTAATTAAATTGACTAAGCAATGCTATGCACGCTCAAAACAAGAAAAGTATGTCGTTATTGTTGTGCGAGACTTTTTGGATTTTGATCGAGTGTGAAATTTATTCAGTTGGTCAAACAGCTTAGCTAGTTTAAAGTGTTACTGAAATGCAATTTTCCCCTTTCAGTAACGTTAACTGATGTTTATAACCCCCGGGCTTATTAAAAGGTCGTAAGGGGTTTTAGATGGGCTTGTAAAAGGAGGGACTTATATCCGAGGGGGCTTACCTCCGACAGTGTTTATAAGCGGAACAAAACAATCGCTTCGAAAGGAGCTGTGGCAGTGTTGATCGAGCTAAATTGTTCATTTACTGGTTTGTAATTTCTATTCCCATAGAGACTTAGATCATTTGGAGCAATCTGGAAAACAGGAATCTAAAATAATTAATACACGGCTATGTGTGAACAAAGTCTCATTAAATATCGCTAAGTCACATTTTGTAATCTTCAGGCCTTATCAAAAGAAAGTTAATTCCCAAATTAAAATTAAATAGAGGGTAAATTTCATACGGCGATTGAGCCCGCAGTACGAGCTGCAGTCAAAACTTAGGTGTCCTAACGAAACGATATGATAACAGCCTTTTTTCTTCGCAGCTAACAAAAATAAAGACAGTGCGTAAGTTGCTTTGGCCTCTACTAGTAGTTAACTTGAGTATTCTGGGTTTAATTTGACGAGGAACAATATATTTAAAATAACAGAACTGCTATCCCACCTGGCGATACTCCACAAACAACGAGCGAGTTGCTATGCTGAACTCCGAAGACCCATTTTTTGCGTTAAAATAGAAGCTTGGAAACACTAAATGGTTCACATTTTTATTTATTTATTTATTTTTTATTATTTTTTTTTTTCGTGAAAACAGGTATGGTTTTTAAAATTGTAAATCCCTTTTCGTGAATATTTAATGTAATTTCCAGTGAGAAAAGTTGCCTGATTTCGAAGCCTTTCCTGACTTGTTTTACTTGACATCTGGACCCTAGATTTTTTCCCGCCTACTGACTCCTAATTGCATGGTCAATGTAAATTTCCCACCCCCAACCGTATGCAAGGAAATGATAAATAAATGTAAAAGTGTTTCACTGTACTTTCGCAGACTTCTTCGACAGCGCAAACTAGACAAGAAAATTCGTACTCACCGACTTATGGAGAGATGAATACTGACGACGAAGAGGAAATCGGAATTCGGAATTCGGATACTGACGATGAAGAAGAAATTGAGGGGATACTGAGAAGCATTTACTCGCCCATGGAACAGGAGGGCGGTAGGATGGACATAAATCAAACTCATTCTGAGAAGACCTTACTTCCTGCTACAGTTTATGAGGGAGATGGAGTGAGGAACTTTGGAGGCGAAAACTCACAACTTGAAAGAAGAGAGCGCGACCGTCTTGTGGAAGCCAGCCCGCCGCCAAGAGGTTTGCAGGGGGGAAGTGAAGAAAATTTGGATGTTGAAGCGAGCAATTTTCTTTACTTGCACAATACTCGTAGTTTCTTCAACAAGAAATTTAGTTTGACGGGTACTATGTACACCGTACGAGTTGACAATAGACCCGAGGCAGAAGATAGATTAGATGCTTTCAACGCGGTTCTGCAAGACTTGGAGTTAGTTATGTTGAGACAAATTGGTGAAGATGACTATGTGCAACTGCGATTCATGTCTAGCGACTTGAATAATCCTTTCATACTGCCGGTCGTTAGGAGGTCCATGTACGATAGTCGCGTGGCCAGCGAGATGTTTGCTAGAATTTTGCCCAGCAATACAGAAGTAGATGTAGGAAGAGGCGATTTCACTGTGGACGTGTACCATACTAGAATTCCTAGAGGTGGCGGTCATGTGAGAGAGTACGGGAAAACCGTAGACAAATTGTTGAAGCAAAAGAGCAGTGTAATACAAGTTCCGCCACAAGTGGCACCACATTGTCTTGTTCTCGCTATGAAAGTAGCCGTTCTGGCGATTCGGGGAAAACACAAAAATTTTCTTCAAGTTACCAGAAAAAGACAGCAATACAAACTGACATCTTACGCGAAGAAGGTGAGAGAAGAGTGTGGATTGCCGCTAACCGGTGAGCTCAAAGTGACAGACATAGCCAAACTCGCTCAGCACGGTGATTTCTGCGATCATCCCGTAACAGTGTTCTCTCGAAAGAACGACTTTTCGCCAATTTACTCCACGAACAGAAACGCCTCTGGTGAAGCGATCTCTCTCGTGCTGACCGAAAACCACTTCGACTGCATACGCTCAGTACCTGCCTTCATGAAAAAAGCCCGCGGCCTTTTCTGCCATCAGTGTCAGAAGTATGACTCGAAAAAGAGGCACAGGTGTGAGGCTAAAGTTTGCACGCTGTGCAAATGTTTTTGTGGAGGAATAGACGCTTGCAACCCTTACGAAGAAATCAAGTGCGAGGATTGTGGACGCGGCTTCCTCAACAAACGGTGTTACGACTTCCACAAGCGTCCCTACTGTGCTGTCAAAGATAACCGCCCCACTTGTTCTCTGGTGTACGCCTGTCCCACCTGCAGCAGAGATTTGAAGATAATCAAAGGCCTGAGAACTAACAAAAACCACTGGAATGGTAAACCACACGAATGCTACAAGACCTACTGTTATATATGCAAGTTCAATGTAGACAAGTTTGACCACCTTTGCTTTCTCCGCCCTTTCAAACTTCAAGAAGTCTTGCAAGAACAGCGGGAAAAACGTGGTTTGTTCATGTTTCTAGACATGGAGTGCTTGCGAGAGGATGATGGGAGATTGGTAGCAAATCTGATAATCATTCAAGACGAATTGGGATACGAGTGGGTTTTCAGAGGCCTCAACGCTTTACAAGACTTCTGCAAGTCCTTTTTCGAGCAAAATGGTGACCTTTACAAAAAGACACTGGGAATGGTGAAGTACATCCGCGTCTTTGCGCACAATGGTTCCCGCTTCGATTACTATCCCATTATCTCCGAACTTGGAAAGTACACTGGCAAAGACCCAAAAGTGGTTTTCGATGGAGCCTCCATCGTGCAAATAAAAACCTTTGAAGGGAGGTTGATATTCATGGACTCCCTTCGATTTCTCACTATGAGGCTGAAGGACATGCCCAAGACCTTTGGTGTGCAGGAGGTAAAGAAAGGGTTTTTCCCTTACCGTCTCAACAACCGCGAGTACTGGGACAAGGTCATCGCGCTCCCCTCGAAAGAAGATTTCGAAGTACAATTCATGAGCAACAAAGACAAGGTAGAGTTCGAAAAGTGGTACAACAAAAACATATCTGAGGTCTTCATGCGAGTGCAGGAGGAATACCAGAACGGTCTACGCCAGGACGACTTGTGGTACGACATCTTCGAGGAAAACGAGGCCTACTGTAGAGACGACGTGCGAGTGTTGCGCCTCTGTTTCATGAAGTTTCTCAACGCTTGCAAAGAGACCACGCAGATATTGCCGGGCATTGACAATATGACAATAGCCTCGTATTGCAATAAAGTCTGGCAGACGCATCACCTGGAGAAAGACACAGTGGGACTGGTGCCTCACAAGGGCTACCTTCAAAAAGACATACAGAGCAAGATGGCGAAGACCTGGCTTTCATTTCTCGACAGCTGTTATCTTGAGGGCAAGCTGCAGTACGCAGGGAAGGACGCCGGGGAAAAGAAAATCCACATTCTAGGCGGGCTTTACAAAGTGGACGGTTTTCTGGAGGAAGAAAACACGGTGTACGAGTTTTTCGGCTGCTATTTTCACGGCTGCCCGCGATGCACAAACGCTACAGCCAAATCTGTTGGAGCCGGCATGCTGATGGGAGATTTGTACACCATGACTATGAACAGAGTGGCATCCCTGCGCTCTGCAGGCTTCAAAGTGGTGACCATATGGGAATGTCAATGGAAGCGAGAGATGAGAGAAGACCAGGAAACAAAGACCATGTATGACTGTTTTGTGTCGAACGACCTGCGCATTTTCCGAGATCCCTTGGACCCCAGAGAAGCCCTCTATGGCGGTCGAGTGGACTGCTATCAGCTCTTTTGGAAAAGCTTCGAGGGACGGATACTGGCAGCCAGACCCGATTGCAGAGGTCTCTTGAAGAAAAAGCACGTGAAGTACAAAGATTTCACTTCATTGTACCCCTTCATTAACAAGAACGGAGTTTACCCTGTAGGCCATCCCGTCGTGCTCCGCAACCGTGAATTTGAGAAAACTACGCCTTGGAGCTATTTCGGATTAATGCATTGCAAAGTGCTGCCACCGCAAGATCTGTTTCACCCCGTGCTGCCTGCCAGAGTCAGGCCCGATGGCTGTAGCGCTCCCAAACTTGTCTTCACCCTGTGTCGCAGCTGTAGCGAGCAAGCCAACTTTCAAGTGAACGCATGCACTCACACGGTGGAAGAAAGAGCCTTGGAAGGTGTGTGGACGACGCCCGAAATAGAATTGGCTATAGAAGAGAAATACGTAGTTTTGGAAGTCTACGAGGTCTGGAACTACATGAGGAGAAAGAAAGGTCTCTTCGCCCAGTATATAAAAACCTTTCAGAAAGGCAAGCAGGAGGCAGCTGGCTGGCCGAGAAACTGCGACACACCTGCAAAGAGATCGGAGTACATCAGACGATACAAGGAGGTGGAAGGCGTAGAGTTGGACCCCGCAAACATTGGCGAGAGCAAGAACCCCACTCTCTATGATCTCAACAAGAGATGCATGAACAGCTTTTGGGGAAAATGGGCAGAAAGACAGGACACGCTACAAACCACGCTGACCCACAGCGCAGACGCATTTTACAAGTTCCTGGAAAACCCCGATTTGCAAGAAAAAAAGTTTGCCATCGTGAACGAGGAAACACTTGTGCTCAACTGGAGGCAGCAGCCGTTCGCTATCAGCGGAAGTGCTAAGGGCAGTATAGTGCACGCCGTATTCACAACCTCGTTAGCGCGCATAAAGCTGTACAGAGAGCTTCTCAAACCTCTGGGAACCCGCATATTCTACTGCGACACAGACAGCGCACTGTACCTTTCTGGAGAAGGACTGTACGACCCACCCGACGGAGACTTTCTCGGAGAGCTGACGGATGAGCTTGACCCTTCAGGAGAAGTGGTTATAGGAGAGTGGGTCTGCGGAGGTCCAAAAAACTATGGGTATAGAAGTTATGACTTGCGCAAAGACAGGTTCCACGACGAGTTCTCGCATGTCAAATTCAAGTGCAAGGGGGTGGTCAACAGCAGTGCCAGCGAGAAAAAGGTCAATTTTCAAACTCTGTGCGAACTTATGTTGCAGTCCTTCTGCAGCGGAGCGAACGAAGAGGAGAAGCATCAGATGAGAAACGGTCTGGCCGTGACGCAGACGGTAAGCTACCCCAAATTTGAAATCAACCGTGGGCTCGGTAAAGACGGAGTCTACGAAAGAAAGTTCGAGCTAGCTTCCAGCGTAGTGGAGAAGAAATACAGGCTGTACTTTGACAAGAGAGTGGTGCTTAGCGGAAACTATTGCACCTACCCGTTTGGTTACATGGGACCTTTGGTGGAAAGAAAGCTGCATTTGTATTAAAAGGTGAGTGCCACTTGGGTGTTTTACATTACACAGTTGTACTTTTGTAGTGAAAGATGGATTTGGCAGCTGCAGCCACGCTGACCTTGCAGAACTGTTTTGCGGTTCTGTGGAGACGTTTGAGAAAAGCCTTTGTTTGCGCGCAACCCGTTGCAGAGGAACAACAACACCGACAACATGAAAACGAACAAGAAGAAAAAGACGGGGCGAGCGGGCACCCAGTGCGAGTAGAAAATTTCATAAGCTGTTGCGGCGGGCGGGCAGTTAACGTCGGACAGGTGGATCCCTATACGAGACAGGGGATAACAGAGGTGTTAGAGACACAGCCGAGAGAGACGGAGAGAAGTGGATTATGCGAGTACGCCTTACGAATAAATAAACTTTTTTGCGAAATAGCGCTCATTATGTTTACTTACTTATGCTTATGTATTGTTATCGTACAGGTTAGACGCAGAGTGTCGATTAGCAGTGGTCGATGCTACAGAAGCCAATATACAGGAGTTGATGCAGAGTAACTGTTTCCGAGCAAAGATCCGAGAGATAATAGCAGAAGTGCTCGTGGACGAAGCAGTAGACAGCTTTTCAGAAACAGAAGAGGAGAAAGAGGATGGACAGGAGTATCAAACGGTGTAATTCAGCCATTAACCACTACTGCAGCGCAGAAAGATTTTCTTTTAAGGAAACATTTTATTTGGTAGCTTGTAAAGACAGCTTTTAAAGTTTTTTAGAGTTTTGTTGCATGTGTGACTGATTTGCGATTCTCTCAGCTACCAAATTACGTTTAATCTTTTTCCATTTTTCTCATATTGAAATACTGTTGTTTTAAATTGTAAGCTTCGATTTTTTACTCAACTTTGCAAATAAAAAGAATCGAAAGAGTGACAAGCAGTTGTAGTATTTTTCTTTTACCCCTACCGCTGGCATGAGCAGAGAAGTCCTTTTGAGAGAGACGTTTCTAGACGATGAAAAAAGCCCAGTTGCACATGCTGCGCCGAAAGTAGTGTATGATTATTTGAAGAAGCATAGACCTGAAGAGAAGTTTACCCTTAGGGAAGTGCGAGAGTTTGAACAGCGCCACGTTTTAGGTAACCAACTTCTAAGAAACGCGAAGGAGGGAAAAGAACAGGGCGCGCCTACGCTGTCTTACGGTTTGCACGAGCTCTGGCAAATTGATCTCGTCGATACCCACGACAAACACTACGTGTTAGCGCGCATAGACGTGACGAGTAGACAGGGAGATTTAGTGTGGGTTTCCAACAAGTCTGGTCCCAAAGTACTAGAGGCCTTCCGCAAAGTCATATTCAGAAATGGTGGCGTTTTCCCCCACCGCTTACAGTCTGACAGAGGTACCAAATTTTTTAACAAGTACCTCTCCCCGTATTTAAAAGCTAACGACGTTAACCACTTTGCCAGTCACGGAGACAAGAAAGCTGCAGTGGTAGAGCGGTTTAACGGAACGTGGCAGCGGTTCTACTACAAGGGCCTCAAATATAGACCTTACCAAAGAAACAAGCAGAAACTATTAGACGTAGTGGTCTACAACTACAACCGCAGACCTCACAGTGCTCTGAAGGGGAAGAGACCCATAGACATAGACATAGATAAAGCTAACGCATTAGTTTCTACGCGTCTGGACAAGACCGACAAAGACAAGTTGCGCAGAGTGCCTAGAGATATAAAGAAAGGCGACACCGTACGTATAACAAGAGCTAGAAGCACTTTCTTCAAACAGTACAGAGGAAACTTCAGCAACGAAACCTTCGTTGTATCCAAAGTGTACAGGCAGGCGGGAGCTCCGCAGACAGTTGTGTACAAGCTGCACGACCTTTTGGGCGAAGAAATACAGGGCGTCTTTTACAGACCGCAGCTACAAAAAGTGCTGCTTTCGCGCAAGCCCGTGATTAACAGAATAGTCCGCAAGTCGAAAGGTAAGGGCTACCTTGTGCAGCTGATGAATTACCCGAGTACTCACAGAATTTGGCTGACCAAAAAAGAGTTAAAAGATGGCTACACACTTGGAGAGAATATTCGCCTTGCCTCTTAACACGCTAGCGGGCGATAACGACTTCACCTACACGGCCCTCTCGAATGACGCAAGCAATACCCGAACGGGGAACAGCATACGCACTAGCTTTCAGAGCAAATTGCCCGGTTATCTAAATTTTGCAAACACTAAGAAAAGAGGCAGAGAAGACGGAGATGAGGAAAACCTGTCGGAAGAATGGCGCGTAACTCTGCACAAGGCCTTGATTAACAACTTTCCTGAAAACGCGCCTGTTGTCAAAGTTCTGCAAGACGACGGGCAACTTGTCTACTCCAAGAAGCTGCCCGTAGGCTACTACCCCAACCTGAACGCCGTCCTTCGACAGACCTACGACACTTTGCAGGAAAACTTGGTACACATACAAGTACCGCAGTACACACAAGTTTTCAGAGAACAGTATATTTTCCACTATACTTGGGCAGGCAGTGTGAAGAAAGAGGTTGCCTTTCTCCGCCAATTTGATGACGCGAACAATCGTACACTGGACACCCACCAACAGTACATCCACGCCTTGTTCAGTGCAGATGCAAGGGTCCAACAAGTTTTAGATGTCTTGGTGGGTAGTATGGTTAACAACACGACCGTATACTCTTTTGCAGACAAGAAAGCTACACTGCGTGAAAGATATGAGGCCTACCGTATAATAGATTCGACGTTCCCCACCACTTCAGGCTACGGGTACTACAAAAAGAGCGGGGCTTACTACCTTAAACCCTATAATCACAACCTGCTTTATCACCATGATTACAAAAATAGATTTTGTTTCAGCGAAGCCATGGCAATTATGCTCGGTTTACACGATAGCAAGAACTACAATTTGATAAATGGTACGACTGTGAGCAAGCAGTCAGACGGTGTATATGTTGTAAACTTTCAAAACCAGCACTCTCAATTGACTTGGACATCGCACGCTCTACAAGAAAAATACGCGTCCGTTCTACAACACGTTGTCAAAAAGCCGGTCGCGGTCTTTAAATTACAGATAGACCCTGCGCTTAAGACAGTGAGGGTCAAAACTGAGAAGAACATTAGGATCATTCTCGCCAACAAAAAAGACACCTTGTTGAATACTTTCGTAGATGGAGACCAAATATCCTTTACCGACTTCTTTGCCGACACCCTTTACAGAGACCACATGCAGAGCGAAGCCATGCGTGTCAACACGCCCAACCTGGAATTCTTAAACAGAATTCAAGGCACTGGCGACAACCTCAACACGATCCTTCATCCTTTAATACCTGTGCCCATGGAAGAGCGCGTGGTGGCCTTCTATCCGAAACCAGAGAAGCACGAGCGCAAGCTTACCAAGAAACGGCACGTGGACCAGCTGGAAGTCACCCTTAGAGACGCTTGGAACTCGGACCTGGAGCCTGTACTTTACACGGGTGCCAACGTCTTCGTGCTTACTTTTTATAGAGGTCGTGGAATAGACTGGTATTGAAAACAAGGGATGAACTCGCTTTTTGGCAAACCGGAAAGCATATGCTTGCAAGGTACTACGAATGCCTTGGGAAAGTACGTCTTCAGCAAAATTAATAATGATTTCATAAAGATAGACAGACTTGACGAGGTCTGCGTGACAGACTTGGGGCTGAACAATGAACAAATTCACAACGTGCAAGAAAAGCAGATAGCTTTGAAGCAAGTTGTTCTGGACTCGCGAGGACAGGAGATTGTGAGCGAAATCTACATGCCGGCCTGTCGCATAGTGACCGTCCGACAACTGTGCGAACAATTGGCGGCTGTGACTAACAATGCATCGTCTACGGTTGAGTGGAAGGTAAAGTTTCTGGACAGAGCAACTTGCCTAATACACCCTTCCAGTGGAACCTCGAGAGAGATGTTAATACCGGCGAACATAGGGTTTTGCCTGGGTCTCTGCAATTTGCAGGGCAAGCCTAGCGCTTTCTCCAAGCTGATGATGAGTAGCTACAATACGGGAGACGCCATCACCAGCAGTGAACAAGTGGCTGCCGACCAAACAAGATGGCTCTCATTACGAGTCGCTCCTCAGACCGATGCCAACGAGTTTGCTCGGCGCGAGGGCATTCCCGTTTGCAGACCTCTGGACGAGAACATCTGGAGGTACGTCTCGGAAAATTCGTTCGCCACACTGTTTGTCAACGGGAACTTCGTAACAGAGAGCTACGTGGGACGCGAGTGCGTGCAGGTCATGGACGTGTTCGAGTACAACCCCTACATGCCTGGCAACTGG
Organism: Micromussa lordhowensis; assembly: GCA_964020085.1. NCBI lineage: Eukaryota > Metazoa > Cnidaria > Anthozoa > Scleractinia > Lobophylliidae > Micromussa > Micromussa lordhowensis. The sequence continues at coordinate 16,967,702 of OZ026602.1, read as the reverse complement.
GCAAATTATGCTCCACCCAATGTACAGTGGAAACGCGTTAACGTATCGTCGCCAGAAGACCTAGTCTTTGAGTTCACCACGGAAAGAAACCAGCCCCTTTCCAATGTAGATTTTATTTTACATCTTAATTTCAGAAAGAAAAACGTGTATTGAGCTGATAAATAAAAATGTATTCGTAAAGTGGTCTTAGTCATTACTTGGTGAAGCTATGCAAAGGGCAGACGGGTTCATACGCGCAGTTCAGACTTCCACCGATCCCGGTCTCTACCGCTACCGACGCAAGTTAGAGTACCTCGAGCGTCTGAAAAAACGAAAGCGATCAGGTCAGAAAGGAAAAGAAAATAAGAAGCGTGTAAGAAAAATCCAGCCAAAAGGACAAGTTGTGTAAAGCAAGGAGTAGTTTTGGGGAATAGAGAAAGGCTTTTAGAGAAGCAGCTGCGAAACAGAAAAGTGGGTCTTGGAAGAAGAGTGCAATACTGAAGAAATTCTTTGGGGCAGGAAGAGAATAATTTTTTCGGAAAACTGGGGAAATAATTTGCAGGAATGTGTTTTAAAAGTAAGACCTTGAGAAAAAGAAATGTATTCCAATTCAGAAAATCAAGAAAAAGCATCGAAGGCCTTCAAAAGTGAGAAAAAAAAATCGTTCCTCTACTAATCGTTAAAAACAAAGTAAAAAGACAGGAATTCGAGAAATATAACAGAGCCATATTGTTGCAGCAGCATTCTAGACAGACCTGATAGCAGAGATGTACGGAACAGCGAGGCGAGACCTGGTTTTCTTCCAGCGAGGTGCTGGGTATGCCAGCGGTTTAAACCCTTATCAGGAAGGAGGTAGTAAGAGGCGTCAGAAAACGCTTCACGAAATGTACTGCGGTAAAACCCTACACGCTCCACACTCTAGCGCAAAAAGGATAAAAAGGGGCAAGAGCAACAAGCAGCAGGCTGACGCAGTGGTTTTACGCCGCAGTAGCAGAGTGAAAAAAACTAAAATGCGCGGAAGTGGAAAGAAAGGAAGGCAGAACGGCGGATTCGGCGGATTTCTAGGTGGGCTGGGAAGTGCCGTAGTGAACGGATTGGCGGGTTTGGTCGTAGGAGGACTGCAAAACGTCATTGGCGGAGTTGCAAGTCAGCTTGGAAGGGGGAAGAAAAGAAGCCCAACCTTCAGAACAGCTGATATGTATAGAGGTATACAGACATATTTCGCCAGAGGAGGTCAAGTGGGGTCGGGAAAGAGAGCCCAGGCGTTTTTCGGAAAATTGAGAAAGGTGGCGTCCAAAATTGTTGCTAACCCCGAAGTTCGAAAGGTTGCCAAAAATCTCATGCAGAAGGCAGCCGACAAAGGAATAGACATGGTGGTCAACAAAGCGAGTCAAATAAAGATGGTGAAAGAGCTGATGACGCCTGCCCATATAAATGCGGTAAAATCTGTTGTGAATAAGCAGATTGCCAAAATTTAAGTTGGAGAAGACCTTTAGAGGGAGCGAGCGTCTTAAAGCGAAACAAAGAAAGCACTACGCTAGAAGAAACACTCTTGATAGCAGATTAAAACAGAGCTTTAATACAATGGATACACAAGCAGAAATCCAACAAATAAAAATAGGGACATACACTTACACATTCTCGACCTTTCTTCATCAACGAAATCCACCTGACCGCTTACAAGTGTTTGGGATCTGGAACAAAAACTGACAGAAAGATTGTAGCAGAAGGAATTACCCAAGAACAGACTAAATGCTTCAGGACGAAAACATGACATTGCTTACGCTTATTCGAGGAACAGTCTGTATAAGAAACACGAAGCTGACCTCTATATGGCTGACACTAGCTCTAATTTCAAAGGACAAGAGTCCTTTTTTGTTTTTTTTTTTTGTTTTTTGAAAAGACAGTGTGTTACGCGCTGGGACTCAAAGTGCTACTTGGATTTTGAGAGTAAAGATGCCTCTCCTGAAGTACTGGACGGGTGGGATGCCTGGGCAAGTTAGACTGACAGAACCTGCAATTAACCCGAAAAGAGTGACCTCCACAGCACCCTATTCGACTGTACCAGCATTAACGTCCCAAGAAAAAGAGACAAAGAAGCTCGCCGTAGAGCAACAAAAGTTGCAGCAGAAAATTAAAGCTGCCGAAAAGAAAGCTGTCGATTTAGAAAACGAGAGGTCGGAAGAGGAGTTTGACAGCGACTCTGCAGAATACTCGAGCGAATCCGACGAAGTGAGCAGCGAAGAAGCTAGCCCTCCTCCACGCTTCACGAAAGCACAGCTTCGAGCCCAAGCAAAGTTGCAAGAACTGAACAGCATCAACAGAGACTTAACTAAAACAGCCTCTCGAACCCGTGTGATAAACAGAATAAAGGCCGAGCATAATAAACGTAAGCAGGAGGCCCTGCGAGAAAGAAACGCGAACTTGAAAGATATGTTGGCGCAGAAACAGGCCGGTACACGAGAAGCGAAGACACGCAGAAGGCAGAGGAGGAAAAAAGCATTAGTGCTGCAGTCTGATATGAACGAGACGCGTATGCAGAACATAGAAAACGTGTTGCAGAATGTGATGAAAGAACAGCAGAAATCCAAAACAGCTTTCAAAATCAACAACAGCAGCAAAAGCAAAAGCAAGAAAAGAAAGAAAGCTTCAGACTCTGAACATTCTGACACAGAGACAATATCTTCCTCTTCTGAAGACGAGTCTGAAGACTCTTCCGACTCGGAGAAAAAATCGAAAAAGAGAGCAGATAAAAAGCAACGCGGTCAGAAGAAAAAGAGTAATAAAAAGTCTTTTAACGAAAGCTACAACTATGGGTCCATAGGTAATTTCATAAAATCGATAAACAAGTAGATTTATTTCATTCAGCCTCGAAGACTTGACAGAGTAAAAGATGGGTATGAAACGTGACCATGTGGCATTGGATACGGAGAGTTTGGACGCTTCTTCTCTGCAAGAGATGGTGGAGATACAAGCCGTCAAACAGCCTTTGGCCAAGCAAGCCAAAATAAACATGCAGGTTGATAAAACGTTTGTCAAAGGACGCACCCAGCGTGTATTTGCCGAAGAGAAAGGCGGCGCTCCTGCAAATGGATGGATGAGCAGAGCACAACTCGATGGCAACCTTACATTCAGAGTGGAGCCTCCCGACGCCTCCGTTTTCAAACCCTATGACGTAACTTTTCACACCCAGATGAAAATAGAACGCTCTGACGGCGCAGGCGGGTGGACGACCTTAGACTACGATGATATGTACAGAAACGGGCATTTCAGCGCAGTGGAAAACCACATACGAAATGAATCAGACACTGCACCTGCTGGAGTTGCACAATCAAACGGAGATCACATAGCACCAGCTCCTAGAGCCAGATTTTCGAGTCCGCTGCCTATTATACATACAATCGAAGTGCGTATGAACACGGTTGACAGCTTGAATACCCCAACCGAGTATGACTCTGTGAAAGAGTATGTGCGCTGGCTCATGAACACGACCGACGCCGAAAAAAGAGATTTGGAGACTATGCGAGACAAGAACTACTGGTACGACCTCTCAGCTGTGCAGTTTGGAAGCTTTCATTGCGCCGAGGACCGAGACTGTGTAGGTATATACCGCACAGACGTCGAACTCGACGCCAGCGGCGGTAGATTAAGAGAAAAGTTCAAAAACGTCATCGCCATGGATAAGGATTTGCAGAAAAACGGAGGAATAAAAAGATACACCAGCAACATCCCACACGGTTTCTTTGAACGAGTGAACAACCAGCCCGGTTGGCAGAATTTCGACATGAACCTCAAACTGTCGAAAGACAACCTGCTGCTAGTGGCCCGCACAGCTCACAACGAAGGTAAAGGGGCAGCTCTAGAAGAAAACACAGTGCGCATCATGTATAACCTCAACGAAACCTACGTCGAGTACCAGTACCTGGAAACACACAAGAGCGAGGGCATGGAGACTTTGGTGGAGGACAACCAAGTTTTTGTCACGGCGGAGCAGATGAATCTCTTGATAAGCGAACCCATAACCAACCCTTTCACTCATACAGAAGGGCAAATTCTGGACAAAATCAGCGACACTGACTTTGGAGACATATTCCCTAAGAAGGCTTACTTTTTTGTACACTTGCAGTCCGAAATGCGTGGAGATGGGAGCCTTGATCGAGATGCCTACAGCTTCAGACCCTGGCATATAACCGGTATACAACCTAGGCAAGGAGACAGACCCATTTTTGAGGAGGAGCCTACCATCCCTTGGCGGCCCCATCACTACCTGGATGACGGTACCAAAGTACCAGACCCCCACGTGAAAAACATGGTCTACAAGATGCAGTTAGACGCAGACAAACCTGCCTACATGAAACCCCGTGAGCAGAGAGGTAGTGGACACCCCGACAGAATCCACCTTGGTGGATATGTGGGTTACTGGTGTATCGATCCTGAAAATGTCGGTATGAACGGATTTGTTGAAAAACAACGAGTGAAGCCCAAGATACGCATAACTGCAGACAACACAGCAAATGCAAATGCAGACAAGCCTCCTGGCCCTCTTGTGTTCGTGATTGCCTATTCCGAACCGAAAAAACTGGTAAACACTGACAACGCAGCCAACCGATGGGATACGATTAAAAAACTGGAACAAGACTTCGAGCCAGACAGTAACTCCTACTCGCGGTGGGGAGGCAATCCCAACAGAGTGAGTTGAAAGGCGAGGGAAATGCACGACACCTTTCAGTTACAGAGGGCCTTGAAAATAGACGAGCACACTGAGAAGTTCGACCCCGAAGTCATTGCTGCAGATGGCGTTTTGCCTTTAGTCAAGGAGAACCCTAACAGATATTTAATAATAGGAAACACGGATCCCAGAGGTTTCCCAGGCGTGCACTGGGTATTGTTTTTCCGCCGAAGCAGTTCCCACCCGCCCATTTTCTTCGACTCCTATGGTAAAAACCCTAGCTACTACTATCCAGGTTGGATGATCTTCGACTCGCACAGAAGGAGCAAAGAAGACTTTCAGCAGGAAGAAACCACTGTCTGCGGCGACTTCTGTCTGTACGTGGCGAGGCGCGTGGCCGCTGGATACAGTCTTCAAACAGTCTTGGAAAGCTTCCGGCCGGAGGACAAAAAACACAACGACGAGATGGTCTTTTCCCTAGTGCACCGTAGATTTAAATTTCTAAACAAGACCGGACATGGTAGAGTGGTTAAGAAACAATACATTCAGAACTGTCAAGTTTGTAAAGCAAGAAAAATTTTCTAGAATTACGACATATTATTTTTTCCGAGAAAATGAGTCAAAATAACAAAAGAAATGCCGAACATTTTTCTCGCGATAAGGAGAAAAGTTAGATAGAGTGAAGAAAAGCAATAAAAAGCACTTTCATTTCAAAACAAACAAAAGCAAAGGAGTTTTCGTTTATGGAAGCACGTATAAACAAGTTAAAACTCTTATTATGTTCTTTTTTCAAATGTTTATGTAGGTTTAGAGAATAAAAGCAGCAGTTGTGTGAGAAATGCGTACTGTGTTGATATTATAGATGAAACAAAATGGCGCTCAAAGATTCCATGGGAAACACGGCGCAGATGAACCGCTTGCGTTTTCAGGTGCCTGGCAACATGTGTTGTTACGGACCAACCTGCTCGGGTAAAACAACCTGGATATGCAAGTTACTATCGAATCTACCCGAACACTTCCAAACAAAAAACGGACAAGCTATAAAGCGGATTGTATATTGTTACAACTCCAACTTCCAACCCGCTTTCAAAATTCTGCAGAAAAAAGGAGTTGAATTTATGGAAGGTATGCCGGGAGATGTCGAAGCGCTTTTTCCGAAAAGCAAGCAGCCTGGAATTTTGATTCTAGATGATTTAATGAGTGCTATGAACAAAGACGAGCAAGCACTTCACACGGTGACAGTGACTGCGCACCACAGTAATATTTTTCTAATATTTACGCAGCAGTGTTTACATCCGAGAGGCAGAAACGCGGTCCAGCTGCGACAGAACTTTCACTACAAGGTGTTGTTCCCGTATCCGGCTGACAAGCAAACCGTTAAAAGGTTTCTCAGCAACAATGAAACCGGCGAACAACTTAAATGGTTGTACGACTACTACAATTTTTGTTGCGAAGAATACAACAGGTATTTTATAATAGCAGCGCACCCCGAAGACGAGAACAGATTAGCCACATACAGGACTAACGTGTTGGTAGGAGAACAACCGCAGCGTGTTCTAGTGGACAAACAAAGGTTAAAGAATTTCAAAACAAAAACAAAGCCTTTCAAAAGATTGCAAAATGCTCCGAAATCCGTCAGGTAGATACATATCAGGCAAGTACAAAGCAGAAAAAATGCCCAAGCTTCGAGCTGTCAGAGTAGCGGAAGACTTATATACCCCTTCGCACAGAGAGGGTATCGCATTCGTTAACACCAATACCAACAAAGTAGTAGTGCCTACAAGCTACGTGGACGCTCTAAAACTCAAGAAGCAGATGAAACAAAAGCAATGAGCGAACGGTTTTACGACAAATATACAGCGGTGAGAGACTTTGTGAATAAAGGGAAACTGCCAAAAACTAAAGAGGAGACTCTCGCTATCGCCGACGTTTTTCACAACCACAAAAACAACGCCGACGTGAAGGAAGCTAGCGAGCACGCAGAAAACATTCAGTGTTTAACAGCTTTGTCCCACCCTTGGAAAGAAAGAAGAGAAGCCTTGCGTTCGCAACGGGCAGTTTGCAGAGAAGTTTTGCGCAGATTGATAGAACCGAACTTGACTAGAATAGGCAAAAAAGATCTTAAACGCTTGCGTAAATAGAAAATCAATGAGCGAGAATAGCATCTTAAACAACAAATATTTTCAGGAGTACATGCTGGTGAGCAGCAAGGACTGGAACAAACTACAGTCGGAGCAAGAGGAGAATCAGACCGGCGGAGCTACGGGAGAAGGCCTTGATGCAGATTTAACCAGAGTGAACCACTCGGTGCGTTCTGCTCTTATATACCATGTGCAGCGGATACGTCGGATAGAAGAAATTATTCAGGCCCTAAAAGAAGGAAGACTAAAACATCACGAGCTGCCTGACGGAATGACTCTCGAAGGGTTGATAGCTAGAAAACAGAAATTGCTCAACAAATATGGAAACAGAATTATGAATATGGGCATCCCGCCAGCCACTTACTTCTACACGCAGAAAATGCACCAGCTGCAGCAGAAACAATTAGATACAGCCAGAGCCAACACCGAAGCTAACACAGCTACAAAAACACTGCAAGAAAACATCCTCGAGCAGCAGAAAAAAAACACCGCGAAATTGGAAGAAATTTTAGCCGAAAATGAAAAAGGGAAACTTCCGCTACTTTTAGATCATAGCGAAGAGGAAGACGAGATGGATGTAAAAGAAGGAATAAAAGACAGTGAAGAAGAAAAAGAAGTACAAGGCATGCTTTCCAGAATGTCTTCCTCTCTATTGTCTATGCTGAGCCCAAAAAAATCGCCTACAAAAGAATTACAAGTACGATATCAACCGGACGATGGTGAAATTCACGTGCAAACTTCACCATCTCGATTGAGAGGAACGAAACGCCTGAGAGGTGACCACCCCATGAAAACCAGATCTCAAGCTACCCCGCAACACGGAAAAGGAATGGTTGCTCCTACTGTTAAAAAACAACACGTAGAATTTTATTTGCCGGAAGACTGCGATGCCTACATAACTAGACCGCTATACAAAAAACCTTGGAAAAGTACTATATAAAAATAAACAGACTTAATTTTACTCTAACCTATTAACTAACACTTGTATTCCATCTATTGTATTTTTGACATATTCAGTGAGGCGTGAATGTAATTTTTAGTTTAAAAAGGTTGTGAATAAAAATAAATTATAAAAACTGTGTGTTATTCAACGCGTTAAGATGGGGCGTCGAGACTTGATTTTCAAAGCGCAGAGAAAAGAAAAGCCTACAATATTAAAACCAAAAATGAAACAGGTGAAGAAAGGAGACCCTTTAAACAGATTCAAGAAACGAGGGTTGGGGCCTTTGAAAGAGTTCTTCAAGAAAAAGTTGTTCGAACAAGAAGAACAGTATCAAGAAGTGGTTGGCGAGGATCCGAAGTATCTTTTCCAACTTCAGAACAACGGGGAATACGGTTTGCTGGCCAAGTTCCTTCAACTCTTGCGAAGGCGTGAGTTAAGAGTTTTCTTCGTTCTGCTAGCAACCTGCAGCGAGGACAGCCGAGAATACATACTAGATAATTGGAAGAGGTCTAGTGCCCGCGCAAGTTATTTCGCTTTCTTCCCAAAGAGCGACAGTAATTTTCATCCCACGCCGGCAGAAATATGGGAATTGTACAAACCTCCAAACAGCGAGCAGTCAGCGGAAAACTTGTGCAAAAACAGCCATTTCGAGTTCTTCACCACCCAGAAAGAAAAAGAAGAGTACTTGAAACTGTACGGAATTGAGGGAGTGTTGCAACCAGAACCTAGCTTCTTTCTGAAAGAAGCGCAGAGAAACCAGTTTGCTTACGAGTGTGGGAGCTTCTACGAACAGTTGGCTAAAGAGTTAGCCTTCAAAGAAAAGCCCGAAAATCCTTACTCGTTCCCGGAAGATTTGACAGACGAAGAAATGAACGAAGCTTTTGATAGCGCTTTCTTCTGAAAGAACACTTAATTACTCCTTATGTAACAACACACGTACTCCTCACGTAGCAAAACACGTTTTCCTGAATAAAGCAACAGTTTAATTATAAAAACTTACTCTGTATCGTCTATTACTATATCAGGTTTCCTCACGATCTCTTTACACTCGTCACAATATCCTCTAGTGGAGTTCCTATCACTACAATTATTTCTCCAAAAGATGGAATCGTACATGATACTAGGTCGATTTTGGTTAACGTAATTAACAATGCTCAAGTCAAAATTGAAATTCGCAAAGTCTATACAACGTTTGGCTTCTGCCTTGCACAAAGTTTTAGTCTGCAGGCCTTCGTACGTTAAACGGAATCCACAAGTATTTCCCCACGCGTTCACATCTCGTTCTATCCTAGTCACCTTTTTGTGTGAGAACTTCTCTGCAGCTCTCTTCCGCAGTTGAGACTCTCGTTCTCTGGGAAAATGCATCAACCGTCGAAATGCACATCTTTTCTTGAAGCGTGAGTAGACCCAACGGTCGAAAATCCATCTCCGAAGCCTCCGCTTTCTCTTCTCGCCTGTCAGCCACTTGTTCAGCTTGCTCTGCGAAAATCTGTCTTCGGATGTTGAGAAAGTTTCCCGACGCTGTGCGTTTTCTGAAGGCATTTTTCTTAACCGGTGCGAAAGTCAATTTGCTCGACACTTGGAAAAACGGCAAAGTCATGCTTACAACACGTTTTCAAGCAAAATCCGATAACGTACGCTTGTCGCAGGCTTTAAATCTCTTTGAACAAACCAATGAAAACACAAACTGCTCGTTGTAATTAGTTTTCACCCGCTTCATAGTTTAGCATAGTGTCCCGGTTTTCTCTCGCTCTGGCCCCTTTCATTTTTTACTCAATCTATAAGTAAAGAGACTTCTATGCTGTTTGTTATCCGCCATATTTTCTTTGTAACTTTCAAAATCTACCATACTTTCTTTATAACTTACAAAAATACGTGATAAAATATACTAAAATCCCTCCTGAGAGATTGTTTATCCGCATGAACCACGCCTTCGTCACGGCTTTATGCTTTTTTCCCGCCAGTATGTAAATTATGTTTATTTCCGATTCGTCACGCATGAGAGTCAACTTTTGAAGCTCAAATCGCACTTATTACAACAACTATTTTTTCTTAAAGATTTATTTTTTCCAAAGTCTTTTCTTTCTGCAATGAAGAAAATAGATTATAAATACATGTATATACTTTGTTTTAATATTGTTTTAGAGGTTTCTGTCCCTTACCTTTTGACATTTTCAAAGTGAAAAGCTATACACTCATAGAAGGCAATTTTATGCTTTACAACGCAATGTTACAGTGGCAGAAAACAAACAAGGTGTGTGCATTTTATACACAAATCGCAAAACGATGTCATTGTATTGAATAAAAAGATCTTATTGGTTCTGGGCTGTTTGATTGACAAAAATATAGATTGGTCATGCTGTTTGTCTTTAGATTTGAGGCGGGGTTGGAGAAGTAACATATTATCGCGACTGTAAATTTAGTGCCTTTATGGATCTACCATACATAGATTTTAACATTTTAGGTACACTTTCAATTTAAACACAAACAAAATACATGTATCTTTCAATATATCAAAGTTAGAAAAAAGATAAAAACTTTACCTTTAGAACTATTTGGGAAAGAAGAAAACAACAGCAACAAGAGTAGATAGTTGCTTAGTTTTACCATATTGACTTGTCACTTTCATTAAGTGACTGAAAATTAAGGAGTAGAAATAAAGACAAGTTTATATCCAATTTCGTAACAGTGAACAGTAACCTTATTGGCTTATTGTTTGATAAACATTGCACAACTTTTATTTATAGAAAATTAAGTGCTAATTATCTTATCTTTCTCTAGTTTTTTATCTTTTTCACATCATTTACCTAAAGTTGTCTGTGATGTTTTTTGAAAATTAACTTAGCTTTGTTTTTAGCGTTATTTTCTAAGTATATATATTGTCTCTTATTTCATTAGTTACACTTTATTGGAAAATTTTTACTACTTTCTTTTTCTATTCATTTTGTTTTGATAACATGACTGCATGCTTGTCAGCATATTTTCTCAAGGGCACAAGTTTTCTATTGTTTTCTCTATATCTACATTATCAGGATAGGTTTATAGTGCATTGCTCTCTAATGTCTAATGTTTCAGTGTACTAAAAATTCTTCTCAGTTGTCTTCTACTAAACGTATTAATACTCTTTCATTTGTTTTTTTCTAATTTGGTTCACAATCCAAAATTGTAGCTATTGGTATATAATAAAAAATATGTCCTTTTCTCTTCTTTTTTTTTAACTTTTTTTTAACCATATTTTTTACTTCTTAAGCAAAAATAACAAGAATAATTTCAAGGAAAGTCTATCTTTTAATCTAACAATTTAAAATGAGGCAAGTGCTCCTTGTATCTTTCTTATTGCATGCGTCATTATCTCGTTTTCTATTTGCATCATATTTCCTTTTAAGGAGTTGTTTGTGTACTTCTTCAAGCTACATGTTCTGTTTTTCTCTTGCTATTAACACATGTCCATTTGAATCTGTAAAAATTTTAGTATCTTCTGTATTGTAATTAAGAAATGTTAAGATAAACTGTATTTCTTTAGATTCAAGCTTTTTTTTATTATTTCGAAGCAGATGTATCTTTCTACGAAGTGACACGATTTGCAAAACATCCTTTGTTGATAGCATCTTGTTTCAAATGAGACAAGTTTTCCATTGTTTTCTTTATCTGTATATTATCAGTATAGCTTTGTAGTACACTGTTCTTTTCTGTGTAATATTTGTCTGTGCTAAAAGTTCTCAATTGTCTTGAAATCTCTTCGGTTTTCTATTAAAGCTGTTGATACACTTTTATTTTTTTTTTCTAATTTGGTTAACATTCTTAGGCGTAACTTTTCTATTGTTTTCTCTATGTGTACATTATCAGGATAGGTTGTAGTGCATTGCTCTCTAATGTCTAATGTTTTAGTATGCTATCACTTCTTCTCGGTTGTCAACAAATTTCTTGTGTTTTCTATTACAGGTATTAATGTGCTTTTATTTGTTTTTTTTCTAATTTGGTTTACAATCCAAAATTGTAACTATTGGCATATAATAAAAAATAAGTCCTTTTTTCTTCTTTTTTTTAAACTTTTTCTTAACCATATTTTTTACTTCTAAAGCAAAAATAAGAAGAATAATTTCAAGGAAAATCTATCTTTTAATCTAATAGAATTTAAAATGAGACAAGTATTCCTTGTATCTTTTCCATTGTATGCGTCATTATCTCTTTTTCTATGTACATCATATTTCCTTTTAAGGAGGTTGTTTGTTCAAGCTACATGTTCTGTTTTTCTCTTGCTATTCACAAGTGTCCATTTGAATCTGTAAAAATTTTAATATCTTCTTTGATGTAATTAAGAAATGTTACAACAAAGTGTATTTCTTTAGAGTAAAGCTTTATTTTATTATTTCGGGGCAGATGCACCTTTCTACGAAGTGACACAATTTACAAAACATCCTTTGTTGATAGCATCTCGTTTCAAATGGGACACCTTTTCTAGTGTTTTCTCTATCTTTACATTATCAGTATAAGTTTGTAGCACACTGTTCTCTTCTGTATAATATTTGTCCGTCCTAAAAGTTCTCAATTGTCTTGCAATTTCTTTAGTTTTGTATTAAAAGTATTGATATATTTATTTCTTTTTTTCTTATTTGATTAACATTCCTAGCTTAAACCTATCAACATAGCCCACGTGGCCCCTTGTACCCTCTCAAAACTCTCTAGGGCCTCTTTACGACCTTTCCTGCCCCTTGTACGGTTTGGAATGCAGATTACTATAAACATGTAACAAAAAAATATGTGGGTTTTTTTTCTTCTTTTAATACTTTTTCTTAATCACATTTTTATTTCTTAAGAAAAATATGAAGAAGAATTTTAGCAAAGTCTATCTTTTGGTCTAACAGAATGTAAAATGAGACAAATATTCCTTCAACCTTTTCCCATTATATGCGTCATTATTTCATTTTGTACGTGTATTACTTTCCTTTAATACACCTTTTACTTATTACTGCAATTATATATTTGTTATTCTTCAAAATTATTTCCAATCTCTATGTTACTGAACTGTACAGAGAATTTATTTATCCAAGAATTTCCCCAATTGATCACATTGAAACTTAATTTGTGTTCTTTATACTAGGGTTCTACGTTGAAACGAGACATGGGCATGGGATGCACAAGAAGAAAAACTAGCTGTAAACTATTCTCGTGCTTTTAATTGAAGTTTCCTTTACTCTTTTGACAATTATCTGTCACTGGGGACATATTGACAAATCAAATGCTCCATTATTGGGCTGATGGAGAGTTCAAAAGGTTAAATTAAAGTGACTATGAGTCACTGAGCTTCGATAATGATTTATGAAGATTGAGAATGGAGTTTTTGTATTAATTAAGTAAGGGGAGTCTATTGACATGTTTGAACATAGTCGCTCTATTATGCAAAGAACGAAATGCGCTATTTTGGCATAATTGAAATTGAGGGAGGAATAGTCCAGATGTTCCATTTTTTTGTCCAACATTGTAACTAAATGTTTACTTTCCTGATGTTTGCACGTTTATGTGTGTTTTTAATTGTGGTATGTTCTAATTAGCACAAATGACATATCCTTGGAGAGATAAGTGTAACACGCTTTAACTTATATAATGTCTTATTACATTCAGCACGAATAATCGAGAAAAAGGAATAACAATTGTCAGATCTTTTTTTAAAAGAGTTTTATATTCATTTGGTGAATTTTGGTAGTAGTAGCAACTACAACTATTTTTAGCAAGAATGCATGATAACGAAAAGTCTGTTTAATTTCATCTGTGATAACAAAACGTTAAGTAAATTTGTCATCACGTTACAATCGAATCATTAGCATGTAATCCCAAGTTGATCTTTTAATGAAAGGACATTACAAATTGTCATATACATTTTCTCTAAGGACACATTCTACATAGTACGCTCATTTACACTTGTACTAAAAAAAATAATTTTACATAATTGCGCTTATTTTACCTCAATTGGAAATAAAAAAGTACTAAGGGCCCAGTGCATGACTGTGCATGATTGTTCATAACCCTTATTGAATAATCAAATGTGCAAATATCCCTCTTTTTTTGAGTTTCACTCGGTCATTCGGTCACAGTGGGTTTTGTGGAGTTGATTTTCACTTCTTTGATACCAATTTCTGCCTTGAATCCTAAATCTAGGCATAATGTGACATGCGCCACGCCGAGAGTCGTCCCGGTTAAGCGAGCCAAAGTGTTTATTTGAAGAAAAGTTGTCCCGCCCGCCAGGGTTACCCTACCTGCCGAGGTGAGACAACTGGTCCACAACTCGGGGACTCATATAAACGGTTGTTTGACGTTTTCAACAACACAATGAAAAGTAAACTCGCCCAAGGTGGCTCGGGTGAAGGGTTGTCTCGGGTACCCGAGATCATATAACTGGGCACTAATTAAACAACCCTATAACAAATTGTCATATAGATACTTTCCAGAGGACACATCCTACAGATCACGCCCATTTGCACGTGTATTAAAAATAGTGTTATATAACTGCGCTCATTTTTACCTTAATTGGAAATAAAAGAGTACTAATCAAACACCCCTACAACAAGTTGTCGTATAGATACTCTCCAGAGGACATATTCTACAGATCACGCCCATTTAGACCCGTAGTAAAAAAATAGTTTTACATAATTGCACTCATTTTTACCTTAATTGGAATTAAAAAAGTACTAATAAAAGTCCCCTATAACAAGTTGTCGTATAGATACTCCCCAGAGGACACATTCTACAAATTATGCCCACTTGTACATGTACTAAGAAATAATTTTACATAACTGCCCTCATTTTTACCTTAATTGAAAATAACAGAGTGGTAATCAAACATTCTTATAGTAAATTATCGTATATATGGTGTCCAGAAGAATTCGTTCATCTTTTGTTGTCCTTTCTTTCCTCCACAGTTTACTTGTTCAATTTTCTAACGTAAGTTTCCATTGCCAGGTCAACTAAAAGAGATAATAAATTTACTGTTGAGCAAATATACAATGACAATATAAAACTCCATTTAACATTTTGCTTGCTTTTCATATTTTAGTACTTCAGTGAAATTTTCTATTATCAAATCAATTACAGCAGATAGTAAATTTCCTGTTTAACAAATGTACATTAGCCACATAAACCTGCATTTCACATTTTGCTTGCTTTTCATTGTTTAGTACTTTAGTGAAATTTTCTATTGTCAAGTCAACTAGAAAAGGTACCAAATTTATTGCTGAACAAACCGACAATTACAACATAAGCCTGCATTTTACATTTTGCTTGATTTTGACAACAAAGTTTGAAACCTATTGAGAAATAAATTCACTGATGAAACATCCTTATTGCTAATATTTTTTTCATTTTATCTCGGATAACAATTTAAAAAAAGTGTTTTAAACTACGATAAATGTTGTTAATTCTTTAACCAAGCTATAATAATTTCCTTTTACATTAATTGCGAAAAATGAAATTATTTTTATTCGTACATAGCGCCAATTGCTCTTCTATAAAATAGCATACATAGTAGAAAAAATGTAAGTACTTACAACCACAGTTGGCCGTGGTGATATATTCATACAAACTATCTTCTACCATATTTCTGTAAGCAAATATAAAAATATGATCAGTGTTATAGTTTATGAAAGGCAACAATTTCTAGCTTTATTACATAACAAAATGTATACAAAACAAAGTATCAAATGCTTACCCGCACACACATTCTTTTGTTTGCTTTAACTGCTCCATATTTTTAAGAAAACAATCTAAGCAAACGATATGATCGCACGGCAGCACCATCCAGTCTGCCACAGGTGAAGACTTTGTCTTGAAACACATTATGCAGACTAAGAAACAATTAAACCAAGATTAAATAAAAAATAAATTATTCAATTCCATTTTTAAATTGTATATAAAGCAATTCATTATGTTGATTATAAATGACCAATACTTACTCCATTTTGCTAGACGTTCTATTATTCTCTTAGTAGATGAATCCATTTTGTATCTGTCCTTGTGCGAAGCAAGCAACTATATAGTTTTTCTTGCAGTTGTGATCTCAGTTTAACTAGTCATCTTATTAGTGACGTCAAGTATTGTTATTGATTTGCCAATCACAGCCTCTCATGAAATGAACGCTTCCTTTGTTTCTCTGAAACTCATTAATGATTCATCAAGCTAACACAAAAGTAAATCACAGTTTAGATACCTGATTAAATTAAGATAAATTTTAACCTTTTTGCTTCTCCGTTTCTTTGTTGGTTTTGATTTCGTTTAACAAGGTATATCAAACACTCAAAAAGGTGTTTCATTAACGATCGAATTTCCTTAAAAATACTTTTTTGCGCTTCAAGAACAGTCTTTATAAACAAATAGCCTCTGTGGATTTTTCGCTCATGTTACTGCCGAGACAGATTTGACAGCTGAGTACTACTATTCTGACAGTTTCAAAATGAAACCGTTTCAGTTTAATATTACTTTAAGCACTACATGATGCAAAAAAATCGTGTAATGAAAGGAACTAAAAAAATTCAAGTTTGAAGGTTGAGTAAAAATAAATACCAAGGTGGTAAAAAACTTGAATTGAACTCTGTGAACTTCGATGAAACACTTCTGAATTTTATCTAGCATGTTGTATTGACGTGCTAGTAACACCTTTGAACGTTTATTGACACGTTATGCAACAATGCACAATATAGTGGACTATGTACCTATAGCGTCTTTTGACGCGTCCCAAATTTTATTTCAAATTTACTAAAGCAAGCACCTATTTCATTATTTTACAACTTATTGACTTTATAAAAATATAAGTAAACGTCAAATCTGCATCCCAGTTAAGGGGCCTATTACGCCAAAGCTTATCAATGCGTTATTAGGAGTATTTCTAGTTTCCTGTGAATGAGATTATGCTCCGTTGTCGCAAAATTATCCCCAATATTAACTTCTCCAGTACCCATTTAAACGTCTACGTAGTGACCCGATCCTAACTGCAAAAAATATCTGATTCTCTTCAGAACTTGCCATATAAAAGTCCTTCCAATTCGGCTGAATATCCCTGATAAGAATCTACATATGCAGTTTTGTAAAATCTTGTTTGATTTCATTTTCAATTTCTCCTTCTCTGTCCATTTTGTTGCCTCACTTGTGTTTATGAAGGGCACTTCATGTTGTGTTATAAAGATTAATTTTTAGTAGAGCTGAGCCGTTAGACTGTGCTATAGCAAAGTCAGTTTCCGCCGTTATCGGCATGTCGCTTTGCAGAGTTTGACACCTCTGTAATTTGCCCTGTGTTTACGCATTGTTTAGGCTCATTTCTAATGCAAGATATGTCTCCAAGAATTTGCTTTCGAAAGACAAAATATGAAATTTACCGTGAACATGTTCCTTACTAGCATCATATATCGTGACGCCGGGCAACACAGATAACACAGTAAACAAACTTGCGCGTAAACAGCTACATTTGCATCGCATGGTGTCAGAACGAAGAAAAGGAGGAATAAACCTATACACCGAGCTCGACAAATATAAGCTCGATCAGATATAGGCAAGTAACATAAGAACGTCTCTAGACAAACGTATAGCTTTCTCGAAGTAAAGCCACGGCGTCTCCGAACAAAAACGTACGAGGACAAATATGAGATCCATGATAACAATCTAATAAATATGCAGTTTTAATCAAATGACTAGGCCCGGCGTCATTTGTAAAATCTTGCTTGATTCCATTTTCAATTTCTCCTACTCTATCCAAAGCTCTTTTATACCGAAGAAGACGATTATAACATTTAATGCGGCAAATGGCAGCAAGACAGCCGGAAATACGTCTGCGTTCGCAGGCTAGTATTAAGGTATGTGATCGGTTACTTAGAGACTGGTTCACACTAGCGACATAAGCCCGACATAACCAAATAATCACGAGGTCACGCAAATGCAAAAATACCTTTCACTTACATTTTATGTCACCAGTGGGAACAACACAACATAACGACATAGCAATAATATTATGAGACCAAAAGTTGAAAAAAACTTATAACCACGCTTTTAAAATTGAACTGTTTTCTAAGTATTTAGCAACACCGTTTTGCGAGTAAACATTACCAATTAGAAACAATATAGATTGCGTGATTCAAAGTAAGCTCAATGCCTGGATTGAAAGAGATTTTATTTCAAATTCTTTGCATAGCGTGGTAACGTGATTGGTAAGCAAAACAAAAATACAACTCTAGATAATTTAAGCCTTAGTAGCCAACAACAAGTCCCAAATTACATTCTTTATACTTGCAAATGTCCTGACGTACAACTCCGACGGATTTCGGCCCAATTATTTCTCCCCGACTATCAATATTCAAGTCGCTAACTAGACAAAACTTTTCGGAGGGGAGGTATGACGAAAAGAGCTGAGAAATGGCATGTAATTGGCTAATGTGACATCATTCGGTGACGACATTTGCCCGAGTGGGAGTTTGACCTGTGATTGGTTGATGAAGACATCATCCGCGGAGGTCTGCGTCTGGTGACACGAAAACGAAAAAAAAAAAACCCGTGCAGAGCAAGAACCGCGCTCGGCCCATGGCCGCGCGGTTAATAACTCAACAATAATTGTTGTGAATGGATCATTTCAGCTATAACTTAGTCTCTCGTCACTTGAAAAAATTAGTTTAAAAAAAATGTTAAAAAATGAAATGTTTTATCCATTGCCCCTTCCCTCTGAAATTTTTAATTTATACCCTGATATCATAGGGGACATTTAGAAATAATCTGGCTATGTTTACTACACATTGTGACGCTTAGCATAAACATGCCTTTGGTCACCAATTCCTAGATTACCCCAATGATTTTTTATAATACTAATAAGAATCAACTTTATTTAACGAGGGTAGATATGTGACAGTAAAAAAGTGAGAAACCAGTGGCCCTCTAATATATAATACAAAAGAACAGAATTAATGATTAAAATTAGGAGACTGTAGCAAAAATTTATTAAAGTACACTACAAAAATGAGGCCCTCTAATGTATAATACATCAGGAACAGAAATAATGATTAAAATCTAAGAAACAAGATTTTTTGCATTGCATTTGTAAATTGCAGCTTTTCCAGTTACTCTACAAAGCAGCAGTCTAACTAAAACATCATACACCCCTTGTCAAGGAACATACTTTCAGCTATCACTGCAGCTGAAATTTTGAATGAAATTTGGCCTCCTAGGAAGTCGAATGATCTTTTTCAATATCACTCAAAGGTCGTATTTGAAAAAAATGTTATCAGAGCTATTTTGTCCACCCATCTTGGAATTGCAGAGATCCTTAGAGGTGTGTGATTTTTTTTTCAACCAGGTACATGTATGTACGCAAATGTAACGGTAACACTTACTAATCAAAAGAAACTACTTGATTGTACTGTAACCCTCACTAATCAAAAGGAACTATTGGTGGGCAAAAATTTACAAGGGCTGAGCACACCCTCACAATCCTGTCAATAAGTGGAACCTGGTGTTCAATTGGTCCATTAGAATTACAAAACAAAAATTCTGCTGGCAATGTACCTTCCAGTATGGTATATTTTCTCCTGAGAAGACCAATTACTCTCTCAATATGGATAGTTACATTTGCTATGCCACGTGTGCTCTCCACATCCACAGGATCCAACTGATCCTTACCCTTGGTGAATGCTGGTTAGTGGTATCACCAACTTTGCATGCTTCAAACTGACACTTTCAGTGATGGTAAACCCTTGATCAGCCATAACCATATCTCCAGGTGTCAAATGTCCAAGGAAACCACAATTCTCAGTGAGATATTTATCCGACGTTCTGCCACCCAAGCCTCTGACACATATGATATAGTTCCTTGAGGTGTAATCCCAATCAGTATCTTTATGGTGTTATGATGTTTGTAGCTTGAGAAAGTTTAAGCTCTGGCTAACAGGTTGGTTGGTTTTTCGATGAAAATCTCAAAGCAATCAATCACCACTGTAACCTTTTTTCCAAAAGAATACATAAAACATTGCGGCATAGTCCTCCATAAGTGCTCCCTTTCGGGCCAAGAAATCAAAGGGGAGAGCTTGTTATCCATGACAACTAGCCAAGAAGAAAAACTTCTAGACGCAGTGGGCTGCGAAACTTTGAAACGGTAAGCTAGATCTTGTAGAGGAACGTTCAGTCTCAGTTTCATTAGCACCATGACAAACTCCTGAAAGCGGTCTAATGATAGAGTTTTGCGTGTTACAAATAAGGAGATGTGCTCCAAAACCACGATCAAAATTTCGCGAGAAGGCAGGCCTGTACAAAATAGGACTTTATCGTCCGAGTCAAAGAAGTCTTGCATGGAGCTTCATACCCCCTTTGATGAAACATGTACCCGAATTTATCGGTCTGACAACTTGCATCGTGGGATGGCGATTTGTAATTCTTTTTGATATTTTCATCAACTATCTCGGTAGAAACATCGCTTCTCACCTCGGTACAGTCAGTAGCCATTAAGTCTACTAAATTCGGACTAAAGTTGTCGACTTCTAAATATGCTTCTGATTGGCCTTGACCTGCCTGACCCTCTATAAGTTCTGTCGATAATGCTTCAAATGCTGATGAACTTGGCTCACCAGAATCATTTAAGTTTATATCACCGATGCGTAGGCCACTTGTGTTTAAGCATTTTCGCTTTTCTGCCGCTGGACATATTTTCTCAGATAATTCTCTTCAAGAGACTCTGGTCTAAACCTTCCACCGAGATTCTTTGCAAATCACAACTTTCTACCAAGTCGGCTTCTCATTGTTAAGAATGAGGATGAATCTTGTCGTTTAAGGCAATAAATCTCGAATAATCCTGACGGATACTTTGGATTATAAAGCATTATATTGAAGAGCTAAGCGCACTAAGCGATTGACAACAACAATTTGGAGTAAAGTTGTCTGGGTTACCCAACCTGTCGAGACGTGATGATTCGCCCACCCCAATTTACCTCGCGTCTGACCTAAAGAATGTATCATGATTCTAGTGTAATTGCTTGGTTACAAGAATTGCAAACTTCTCTCGCCAGGGTAACTTAGGGTTAGGGGATCCTTGATTAACTCACCCCATAAATCATGTGTACACTGGAATTTATCAGCCATTCTCAATATTAATATATAGGTTAGTTCGACTCCTTCAAAGATAAAGGCATATAGATTGGAACCCATTTTTCTTTTCACTTTCACTTTCACTTTATTACTTCTATCACCTAATTACATACATAAATTTTTCCTTATCATTGATCTCTGTAAATCTCTGGGTCATAGTTGTCTAATATCGACAAGAACACTTCATCAGACATTCCCAACACATTGATTGTATCTCAGTCTTCTGTAGCGGACAAGGACAAATAGACTGGCCCTTATTGATAAGACATTCTCAACATATCATACTACGAAAATCACCGAACTGTGAAATGGGCCCGAATTTTCATATCACTGCCCCACCCACTTTCTTCTACTGCCCGCCCACTTTCTTCGATGAATTACGTTAGCGTTATCTTCCCGCAAATGAAGATTGAAGAAGAAATATTATTCAAGATGTTGTGGAAAAGGGAGGCGACTTAGTTACCGGTTATTTTCCTGGGAGTTTTTCGGAAATTGCGCTGAAAAACAGGACATCATACAATACAGTTAGAAAGATTTGGAAACAATTTTTTGAAACTGGTATCACGCGTTATGAAAGCCTCGCCGCCGGATCAAAACATCTCCAACAGGATGATCTCGATTTCATACGATATTTGAAAACTTCTCGAGCATCTATGGCCACGGGTGAAGTTTGTAGGTATGTCAACGAGTTTTGTAATGTTGCTGGCGGAACGTCAAATGTAGCTATACAACGAGCGCTTCGAAATCACTTGATGGATGGAAGATGGACTTGGAAGAGACTCACACATCCTGTCGCGGAGAAATTTAGCCCCGAAAATGTGCGTTACTGTCAACAATTTGTCAATTACATTTATACAGTTGATCCGTACAAACTTAAATTTTTTTATGAAAGTGGTATAAAGCTGCCTGATGTTGGCAAACCAAACTATGGCCACTCACTAAAAGGAACACCAGCTGTAGAAATTTCAAGGAACATGAACTCCCCAAATATTACACTGAACTTGATGTGTGGACTTGACGGGATCATCTATGCCAACACCACTAATGGAACAAGTAATTCCATGACTTTTCTTAATTTTTTTTGAGGAAGCTAGTCATATTTTTCTACCAGATGGCAGACCACCGTACATTTATGGCGATCATATTATAATGGACAATGCAGCAATTCATCATCACAGAGCGGGAGATGCGCTGGGGGAATGGCTGGATGATATCGGCTGTTCATTTGTGTATTTACCAACGTATTCCCCAGAAATGAATCCAGCCGAATATGTTTTCAATAAACTTAAGACCATAATGAAGCGATTTGAATTTTGGGAACTTCTGCGAGAAAATTTGCATGTAGCAGTTCATGAAGCTCTGTAAGAAGTAATGACAGATGATATGTGCGAATTGTTCAAGTACACTGGTTACATCAATATTTAGAATAGCTTCTTTGCCCTAACAACACTTTGACCAACGATCGTGTTAGTCATGCAACACAGAAAGACTTTAAAAATGTATCAAACAAGAAGGTTAAATAAAACATAAGTTGTTCTTTCAGTTAATCTTCAACACTTTTACACTGCCTATACTGCGGCGGGAATGTTTTTCAAATAATTACAAACAGATGTCACTAAGTAAACAAACGCAACAGTTTGTCAAGACTTGCAAAGATATGAACAGATAACGTTTTCCTTAGTAAATCGGGATACATTGCTGTAGTTAATACTGCGAGTATTTGAGAATGTTAGGACTTGTTATAATATAGCTCGATACACATAAACTTAACATTCCTGTAATTTGTAACGTGACACTCTAAAAAATAACAACACAGCTGTTCAGTCGCTTACTACTTTAGCAGCAGTAAAAAGTAATGAAAGGCCATAATCAGGCTCGTCAACATCAGGCTGCCTATCGCTACTAGTAATTTCTGACTGTTCAGTGTTTTCGGTATCGATGAGTACGACTTTAAGCTTTCTGTAATCCCCATTTCGAGGTTCAAATTTTCTTCTTTGACGGTATTAGGCTCATCGCTGACAGACGTGCCAACAGAAGCAGTACAGGTACTTGTAGCGGTACAACTTTTCACTGAACTGTTGGGAAGGATGCCTTTCCCTGGAAATTTAATACCTTTTTGCTCCCACAGGCCTTTCACAGGGTTAACAGGTGCTTGCTCGAGCTCTAGCACCTTTCGTCGGCTAGTGACGGCGAAACCCTCGTCGTATTCATGGATAAGTTTCGGAATTTCACTTGTGTCTGGAACTTTGCCGTTGCAAATTCTCTCTAGTTTTCTTATGTCTGTATTGACAAGAAGCCATTGTGGAACCCTTTCTCCTGTAGTTGTTTTTCTCAGGTATTTTTGAGGATCACTGTTTATTAGGTTCGCCTGAACTTTTGCAGCGAATGTATTAAGGCTAGCGGAATAACTATCTTTCTTCAACATAATATCCAGTTCTAATTGCTTGAGTTTGGTCTTCGCAGCTTTAAGCTCAGACTGCACTTTTTTGAAATATTTCTCCTCTTCTGGATGTCGCTTTATGTCTTTACATATCGTAGCAGAAGAACAGGGTGCAAACGAACACGTAGTTTTGTTGTGCCCCGAATTGTGGCAATTCGAACACATTGGTTTCTTGCTAGTTTCAAGCGACTTGAAGCTACTCTCGAGCTCAAATACCTTGTGTTGTTTCTTTGCAACAGTTTGTTCAGCATCCTTCTTTTCTTGCTCAAGATTTTTAAACAGTTTCTGAGTGGGAGATTCATAAGCTACAGTATCTGAAGCTTTTGACTGATTAAATTCGGCTTCAAGGCGTCGCGCCAGTAGATGTTTAGGTTTTTTCGCCACATGCACGCTCCCGCTTTTTGGCGATGGCGATGGCGAAGCGCAGAGTCGTTTATGTGAAGCAGTTTCTTGTGGAGTTTGAGCTAGCTCGCATATCTTTAGTTCAATCACCTTGAGGTTTTCTCTTGCAGAGTCTTTCGCAGTTTCTATCATGTCGATAAATGAATCCAAGTCATCTGCGGGAAGCTCGATCCAGTCATTGTTGTCTGCGTATTTTAAGCTCACTTCCTTGCCGCGAAGGCCAGTGAATCTTGTCAAGATACGATCTAGCAAGGACTCCATGCATAATGTTTTAACTTCCTCTGATGACAAGAAAAGTTTTACGCATTTTTCTTTTGGACCTCTAACCTTAAATTCATATCTATCCATCTTGTTCAAACTCAAGTGGAGCTAAATTTAACCGGCCGCGATCGACGCGATTACAGTTTCGTACAGCAAGAACAGCCGTTTACGCGGGGGGCGAGAATTCTTGGAATTCATCGATAAAAGTGGGCGGGGCGGTAAAAGAAAGTCGGTGGGGCAGTTATACGAAAATTCGAGCCCATTTCACAGTTCGGTGATTTTCGTAGTATCTTCAAGTTGCCTTCTACGCGAGACAGAATCCTGCCATTCGACATTTTATTTGTAAATAGTACTTTTTAACTTCTTAAATACATGACCACATCAGCTCTGCTGTAAATTTTATTTAGTGTTTAAATAAATGTCGTTTTTATCCTTAAGGCAGGGGTTAACATGGAGGCTGTCTGTTGGCTGGGTACTATGGTTTTGATGTAAATAGCTTGTTTACGTGTCAAGCAATCTGCTCATCTCACATTTGTAAATGCTTGGGTGATTTTTGGGTATATTTGGGGAGAAATAGGATTAGTAAAATTTATGGGACATCGGAAATTTGGAAGATCTGATGTTATTTTAAAATTAGAATTTGAAGTAAAAAATTGGAAGACGTACAACAAACATAAAACAGTTGCCCATCAAGCTGGGGTGCCCTTTCGGGGGCATTTAACTGTCTGGTGGTGTTCCAAAACGTTTTTCTCTTTTCAGTAATCTCTCTTCAAACTTCCTAAAATTTCACTTAAATTCATGTTAAACCCCACCCCCCCTTAATTGTAGTGGGACATTTAGTGACGGTTACGTGATATACCGTATAGTCTCAGAAACCGGTCGGAACCGGTCAAAAAGAAACACATGTTGTCGAAGGTCGTCGAGGTTAAGTTGTTCACTGTTGTCTTTGCTAGGCATAAATAAACCTCAAGAGTGTTGTGTTTACTTGCCTTGAACCTCGTCCCGGTCCGTCTACATAATGGGCCTGTCTCCACCCTGCAGTGTCTTCGAGACGGCCTCTTCCATTTCTTCAGCCAGATTCTCCCCCTTGGCCATCCTTTCCATCTCCTTATCCATTTCACTTCTTTGCTATTTCTTTCTGCGGCGGTCTTTCGCCCTCTCTGATCTTTTTGAATCGATCTTCTCCTTCATCTGTTTCCTTTCTGTGATTTTATCTTGAGTTCTTTCTGTATCCATTCTTCACTTTTCCTTCTTCTGAATCTCAGGATCTTCGCTCCCACTTCTCTTGCTGTCGAATGGAAACTGCTAAGGTCATGTTCTTCCAGTTCTTCCTCAAGGGCTGGAAAGCAGTTTTTAGGTTCTAGCTGAAATGCTGCCTTAGTTTCTTCCACTTGCCTTAAATTCGTCCACTTGCTGTTGATGACGTGATCAATCTGCATGTGTCTTGCCTTCAGTGGATGTCCATGTCATCTTGTGGATTTCTTTCCATTGGCCAGGTTGTTCTCCACGCACTGGATGCATAATCTATAACTTGAAATATTTATAACTCGATGCCTTCTGTGAGCGACGTTTTCTTGCTTTTCTGATTTGTGAATTGTTACCGAAGTACCTCTTGCCTTATTTCAGAATTCTTGGAGTACGTGGGTAGAGCAAATGGTTCCCGTGGTGATGGCTGGGAACCATTTCATCCAGCTGTTGTAGCGATACTCTTAGCCGCCTTTTGCTCTTAAAGTGCAGCTAAGCACTAGTTCTTCAACCAATTCCAATTTTACCTCTAATATACTTTGACAGGTACCCTAACTCACCGAGAACCAAAACCTGTTTACGTCCCAAAGGTTAGAACGATGGCCCATGGACGGATTGAGAGTTGCTCATGAAGCCTTGCATAGCTAGGTGCAAAGAGAAGTTGAGTCTATGTGGCCCTGTAATATTTGCAACAGATGTGATCCACAGTTTGAGTTGAGTTTATGTGGCCCTGTTATATGCCTAACAGATATGATCCACAGTTTGAGATAAGATGGTGAAGTCGATTCTATGCCGGTGGCCCTGTTATATGCATAACTGATATGATCCACGGTTTGAGTTGGGTCTATGTGGCCCTGTTATATGCGTAACAGATATGATCTACACTTTGAGTTGAGTCTAGGTGGACCAGTTATATGCGTAACGGATATGATCGACACTTTGAGTTGAGTCTAGGTGGCCCTGTTATATGCGTAACAGATATGATCCACAGTTTGAGTTGAGTCTAGGTGGCCCTGTTGGATGCATAGCAAACACGATCCACAGTTTGAGTTGAGTCTAGATGGCCCTGTTATATGCGTAACAGGTATGATCCACAGTTTGAGTTGAGCCGGTCTGGGTAGCCCTGTTGGATGTGTAGCAAACATGATCCACAGTTTGAGTTGAGTCTGTGAGGCCCTGTTAGATGCGCAATCAAGTAACAGATATGATCCACAGCTTGAATCAAGTTTAGATGGCCCTGTCATATGCCTAACAGATATGATCCACAGTTTGAGTTGAGTGTAAGTGGCCCTGTTGGATGCGTAACAAACACGATCCACAGTTTGA
Source organism: Micromussa lordhowensis (assembly GCA_964020085.1). Taxonomy (NCBI): domain Eukaryota; kingdom Metazoa; phylum Cnidaria; class Anthozoa; order Scleractinia; family Lobophylliidae; genus Micromussa; species Micromussa lordhowensis. Next base: position 16,941,192 of record OZ026602.1, on the reverse strand, counting down.
GTTGAGTCTATGTGGCCCTGTTAGATACGTAACCAGGTGACAGATATGATCCACAGTTTGAATCAAGTCTAGATGGCCCTGTCATATGCGTAACAGATATGATCCACAGTTTGAGATTAGATGATGAAGTTGAATCTATGTGGCCCTGTTATATGCGTAACAGATATGATCCACACTTTGAGTTGAGTCTAGGTGGCCTTGTTATATGCGTAGCAGATATGATCCACAGTTTGTGCTGAGTCTAGGTGGCCCTGTTGGATGCGTAACAAACATGATCCCCAGTTTGAGTTGAGTCTATGCGGCCCTGTTAGATGCGTAACGAGGTAACAGATGTGATCCACAGTTTGAATCGAGTTTAGATGGCCCTGTCATATGCGTAACAGATATGATCCACAGTTCGAGATAAGATGATGAAGTTGAGTCTATGTGGCCCTGTTATCTGTGCACCACATGACCTAGTGATTGAGATTTCCGTTAATTTGGCCTCAGATTCTCGATACTGGCCATGCAAAACTCACAAAGAAATTGAATGAGTGGCTTGAAACAGAAAAAGGAAAAAAACATTATTTTCTCAGGGTGGAGATCAGGTCTAAGTAGCCTGGTTTCTTAAATCCTACGTTTAGGGGCAATTCCACAAATACTGCTTGCATTTCAGATTTTTTACACTTGGTGTTAAAATAGATTTTTTTCCTGTTGTCTCGAGAAATTCTCTTTGTTTGTATAATAGATTAGATTAAATTTGGCAATCTTCATTCCTGACTCTATTTTTGGCAGTCTTCTTTGTCTTGCAAGCTTGTCTTGCACACTTCGCCTCCAGGATTGCTTTGAGCGGCCTCTTCTTCTGAACCCCTGAGGGCAGCACGTCTGGGCCGCCTGTTGTTTATAAATTAATTTCACTTACAGCACGTCTGGGCCGTCTGTGGTAACAATATTAACTCTGAGGAGTTAAAGCTGCTACAGTCTGGTCTACAAGTTAGTTACAAAATCGGTAAATAAATAAATAAATAAATAAATAAATACAATGTAAACAAACGGAAATAGTTAACGCCTATGAAAGCGTTAAACGTTTTGGCAAAGTTGTTGAATCTAAATGACTTGAAACGAAGACTTAAAAGGTGTAAAAGTTAAACAGAATTTTCGGATGGATAACTAAAGACTATTCGAAGTGCTTGAAAAAAAACTTAACTCTACAATAAAGCGAATAATTCAAACCTATCCAAAGAAGTAATCAAATAGTTTCCTACATTTGCGGAAGTTGTCAGCAGAAGTAACACGTAAACAAAATACAAAACATCAATGATACTAGTGCATTCATCAACGCAAACAGTACTACTCCAGACCTGCATTTCCAGTCCACAAATGAAATAAAAATGTATCGGTATCGATGTTACTGCAATACCAATGCAAGAGAGCGAGAAGCAAATAAAAATGCCAGAATGAAAATCAGTAGATCGACTTAGGAGTTACACATCAAACCAAACACGTCACTGATACCTTACGGACGAAAGAAAAAATGAATGTTAAAATTTTAAACCACTTACAGTCAAATCTCTATCAAGCGGTCACCCTCGGGAAATAGCCAGATGACCTCTTGTTGACGGTTTGAAAGAGGTGATCAAAATCTAGCGTGATATGGGACAAGAAACTGAACAAGAAAACTTAAAGCTGACTAAAGTAAGCGTGCAATCCGTATTTATTGTTCGTAATAACTGTAACGCGAAATATAAGTTGGTGAAGCATGTCACCGACTTTTGTTCGGCACAAGAGTAAGTTCTTCGTGACCATAAAACTGTGCTCAGGTTGACCACCTTATGAGGCAAGGTGACCTTTTAACAGAGGTGAATTACAATAAAAATAGTGGGGAAGTTTAAAAGCTGACCACGTCCGCTTAATAGAGGTGACCGCTTAATGAAGGTAAAATATACAGTAACTATGTGAAATGAAATTCGAGAATTTGAATAGTGTGTCTACTATATAGTGCATGACATGCTGATGACATAGGGAGGGGAGGGTGGAAAATCATAATAATAATTATTATTGTACTGGAACGAAGAAAACTAGAGCAAGCAAAGATAATGTTTGCCTGCTTGACAGATTACCGTTTACACTATGAATAAAAGAAACAACTCGCTCCGATCACTAAAAATTTCGTCACTATAAATGAATCGCCGAAACTCGCGTTGCTGGTGTACTTATGAGTTGATAAAACTGGTCGCACAAAATGTTCTTCTTTTCCCGCGTTAGGGCCAAAGCGATTGCGGTTTCCGGTCGGGTCAAATCAAACGCAGTAGTCCCTCCCACCGTGTCGATCGAACTAGTCTCAAATAGTACGGTCCCTCCCTTGGCAAGTGTTATTTTGTCGGGCGGGCGCGGTCGCTAAGCTTGAAATTCAAAATGCGTAGTAAAACCGTCGGGTACACGGTTCATGGCGGAGCGAAAAGGTCAAGTATATGCTGATAAATGAGTGGCTCTCGTGCAGTTCCGATGGGTTTGGGAAGCCAGCGAGCACTATCCAGGAAACCACGGAATATATGGTTCAGCTGATGGTAATTTGGAGCAGGAATTTATTGAGCTTCGCGTGGAGATGGTCCGTTGACCATGTAGCCAGCCTTTACTTCTTTTATAGTGGAAGATACCTCATATTGTAAAAAGCGAAAAAATGCCGTTTAAACCAGCCAGGATGAACAAGGAGGCATTCAGCTAAAGGTATGCAGGTTGTGTCTTACAATATTTCGATTTTTAAACACTCTTTGGACCCTTAATATAATTTTAAGATAATAGCTCCCACGCAGCCATGATGGCAAGCGAACTAACTGAGAAAATGCAGTAAAATAGACCAGATATTGACCAGGACAAAGAAATAGACAAATGTATTAGGGCAAACCAACATTTATTTTGAATTATTTGATAAATATTTTGACTCCTTTGCAGTTAATTTTGCCTGTAACTTCACATACATATTCGGCTCTGTTGTTTATAAATTAATTTCACTAACAGCACGTCTGGGCCGCCTGTGTTGCTACCTATATGGTAAACACATTTTCAATTAACTTGTTACTGTTGTTTGTTTTCTTTGTAGTTTATACCTTAAAACTCCAGTGGTGGCGCCATACCATTGTCAGGTGTACAAGATCCCAATTTTTCCCCAATGTAGATTTTATATGTCTCCATCTTTGATGTATGTTGTTAAAAACAATCAGAAAAATTTGACTAAAATGCCCATGTCTCGCAGCCTGTCAAGTTTGATCGGCTGTGTAGTCGGAATGTAAATGCAAACGTATATTTAGAATACATTGGAATCCTAACATTCAACGTTGAGCTAGACCGTAAGTTAAAACCATGAGGAAAAAAATAGCCGCGTGAAATTGCATCATGCACGACCGACATTCTTGTCCCCATAGCCCTCTTCGCTTCTCTTAGACTCTGGGGACATAGGATTTTTGAATTGAATTCGATACACTAGAAGGTCTGAGTTTTTCAAGGGTCTGAGGTCTGAGTTTTTGAGACACCCGTTTAACGCGAATAGGCCTAAAACTACCGACTTGTTAACATCAAGTCCAACAGATGAACCTAGGCTAAGCTAGTCATGCAAATACCTCCTAAGAAGGGTAACCCTAGCTGCCTTCTAAACAAGACGAATGAAAAAAGAGGAAATGTGTGAGTGCTAGGGTAACCCGCTTGCTAGGGTAAGCCTTTCTCCTTGTAAACAGGCCCTTAGATACCCTGGGTGCCAGAGGTTTTTCTTGCTCGTGTGCCAATGGCCTTCGGCCTCATTTCTATCCGCCGCACGAGAAAAACCTCTGGTACCCAGGGTAGCCCTTAGAGAATCTGAATTTTAAATTTCAACAAAAGATTTACTGAGAAGTGCCCAACACATAGTTAAACCAGAAAGCTTTAGGTATAAAGAGCACGCCTCTCTGTTAATGCCTCGACCTATACGAACACGCCTGACGGCGGTGCGATTGGATGGTTTGCAATGTTTTCAAATGCAATCGGCCATCGATCGATCAATGGACTTTCGTCTTATAATTTTTTTAAATTAGATCTATTTAGCTAAGAGGGAGGCATAGGCGTCCCGAGGTGGACTGATTGTCATCAGCCCGCAGCAGGGCCCTTTGAGGTCATAACTTCGAGAAGCTTGATTCCCCAAAGGGCGTTCTGCCACTTGAGAGGTGGCGGAGGTGAAGTAGGTTCGTGGTCCGATTCATTCATGGTTGTAAGCTTATTGGGTCCAGTATGCTATTTGTACTCTACGCATGTCCTGATACATATGGTAGCAGATTTCTCACGAGCGTGCGCAATTTAGACGACACTGCTTCCAGTTAAGTTTGTTACAAAAATGCTGCATTTTCTGGACGCACGCTCTTGTTTTACCCGATTGAAAGAATTGTGAATAAAATACTCCGATGGGTGGCAAAATATGATGGGCTTCTCATGTATGAAGGCTGTTTATGAACACACTCCTTACCTTCATGGCAGAGAAAAACAAAAAATTATGTCCCAAACATAATTACATTTTTGCGTCTGGATACCTGTTGTTATCAAGCACTGGCTGCGTGAACTGGGTACTAGGTAACACATGATCGAGCATTGCTTTATAGTACGTTGCGCAAATACGAGAGCCCCTTTCTACCTCTACACCATCGTGTGGCAAGTTATCTGTTCAAATTCAAGTTCTTTTGTGTTTTTCTTTTTTGTCGGTATGGAACAGCCGAGGGTTCTGATTTTGGGTCACTCCTTTATACGTAGGCTCCGGGATTTTATTATTAGGAATAGTCCCACATATAACCTTAATTTAAACATTAATACCCCGGTTACAATTCATTGGCATGGCGTTGGGGGTCGAACAATCGATAAGGTTAGGCGGTTTGATTTAACTGAAGTAGAACGTTTTAAACCTGATGTTGTACTTTTACAAATCGGTACTAACGACCTCACACGCCGTCGGTCCTCTCCAGAATCTGTTGGCTCTGCCATCGAGGATTTGGTCTGTTTACTTCATAATGAGTACAGGGTTTGCTTAGTTTGTGTTGGTCAAACCGTTAAAAGGCACCCGGTTGGGACGTTCCATGCAAACGTACAAATCCTGGCGCAGTACCTTCAAGGGGTCTTAGAACCGCTCCCCTTTGCCATATATTGGACGCATCGGGGATTTTGGCGGGCTTCCTGTTCATACTTGTCATACGATGGTGTCCACTTAAATACAGAAGGGCAGCATAAACTGTACAGGAGTGTAAGGGGGGCAGTACTGCATTGTTTAAAACGCATACAAACATAAGGAATTTCTCGCCCAACCAGTTTTAATTTTTGGCAAGTTCATAGCCTTGGCCAAGGAGTTGCGTTCAGTGGGCTTTTGGTGTCTTTTTATGTCCTGTCCATGTGCTTTTGTTGCAATTTAATAGTTGGTTTGGGATTCTGTGCATTCCTGTGTGATGCCCATCCCTGATTTATGTCAATCATTGTCTTTGGAATTTGTTGCGTTATGTGCCTGAGTGACAACCAAATCCGGCCGTCGTTGACGTGCCCAATTCACTCCAGCTATTAACGCTTTTACATGTGTCTTTATAGATACCTATGTGATCGGCCCGTGACTGACGCTCTCCCATCACATATGATGACATACGATTGTTGTAGCTGGTTAATGGGCATCCTGGATTTTTGAATTAGCGTACAATGCATTCTGCCCCCCCTTGATTCTCCTTGTTGTCTAATCCCGACTTTGCCTATAACATGTCCGAATTAACTCTAGCTAAGTTTTATAGGCCTTATTAATCAGCATGCTGCCACGAAGGAAATCGCGATGAACAGCAGGACCGTCAGATGATACTGTCAGCGTCCAATTTGTTCCTGACCCGGTCGAAATCCTCCCCTCCCAAGCGGCCGTTGAGGCGTCTGCATCTGGTGTGGGATCGGAGGGCCTTTCTGATGCAATGGTTTCGTCTATTGTAGCTGCAGTGAAAACGGCGATACAGTCGACCAACGCGGCCCAGAATTCTTCCCGTTCCATCAATCTGGTCACCGACGCAGTGCAACGCGATGTGCAGTCCCTTACCAATACTCCAGTTGGGGCCGTTGAGTCGTCAGGTAGCGAGATATTACCCAGTGCGCCTTTATTTTCTAGTATAGGTGTACCCTTAGGTAGCCGCTTGAGTGCACGCCTAAAGAATAAGATCTGGGCGGAGGAATTCGTCAACTTTGGCTCTCTTCTAGATATGTCCCCTAATCCGGATAAGTTCGCATTATCTATCACCGCTCCCACCGCCGGCATTGGGTCTAAAACCCCTAATTTTACATTCGAACCGGTACACAATGCGAAGAAATTGACGTCTATTCACGAGTGGGTGTCGCCCTTCCACTCTTTTGTTGCAGTCTACTGCGAAAAATTCCCCAGAGAGACGCCAAATTTGATGCAATTTTGCGAAACAGTGCGCGACATCGCCACATGTGGGGGGGACTGGAACTATTACGATGAACAGTTCCGGTATCTTTGTCAAGGCAACCCACAAACGTACCCTTGGGGAGTGGTACATTGGGAGTTATGGCATCGCGCGGTGACTTTTCGTGCCAAATCTGGATATTTTGCAACAGACAAACCCAACTCGAGGTTCAGGGGAAAACAATCAATGGTCAGAGGGGTGTGTTTCACGTTCAACACCGGTCGTCCCTGTGCGGGCTGCAGATATGACCATAAATGCTCCAAATGTGGTGGTAGACATGCAGCTACGTCTTGTCAATCTGCCTCGAACATTCCCAAACCAGCCGGAGATAGAACTATCGCAACTCCATCGCATAATAAACAGCCCGCCAGTAACGCCGGTAAAAGTATCCACCCTTAGCCCCCTTTTACAACAATACGACCCTTGTCTTAAGCAATTTTTGATTGATGGCTTTTCGTTTGGATTTCGCGTTGGGTTTGTTGGTACTAGCCAATTACATCTTGCTTCAAATTTACGCAGTGCGAAGGACCAACCTGAAATTTTAGCTGCTAAACTTGAGAAAGAATGGTACGCTGGGAGAATTGTAGGTCCATTTTCTCGTCCACCTTTTGATAATTTTATTTCTTAACCTTTAGGCGTAGTTCCAAAGAAAACCCCAGGGGAATTTTGTATTATACACCATTTGTCATACCCAGATGGCTCGTCGGTGAATGATTTTATTCCGGAACAATTTTCGTCGGTTCAATATGCTTCAATAGGTGATGCTATTACACTCATTAAGTCGTTAGGTAGGGGCTGCTACATGGCCAAGACCGATATAAAATCAGCTTTCCGCATTATTCCGATTCACCCTGACGATTACCATCTACTGGGTATGAAATGGAATAATTCATACTTTTTTGACCGGTGTCTGCCCATGGGCTGTTCTTCGTCTTGCGCTATATTTGAAGCTTTTAGCACCGCGCTGGAGTGGCTTGCTAAACATTATCTCTGTGTTTCCGGTGTTTTGCATATTTTGGATGATTTCTTGTTTATTGCTTCCTCTCAAGGCAAATGTGCCTCCAATTTAAACAACTTTTTGAGCCTATGTGATAGTTTAGGGGTACCTATAGCACATGGAAAAACGGAAGGTCCTTCAACCACTTTACAGTTTGCTGGGATAACACTCGACACGATTAATATGAAAGCACGTCTGCCGGACGATAAGCTTCAGAAATGCAATGCTCAGTTATTGGACATGCACAGACGCCGTAAAACTACCCTGAAAGAACTTCAATCTTTGATTGGATTATTAAATTTTACTTGTTCAGTTGTTCTACCTGGTCGGGCCTTTCTTCGGCGGCTTGTTGATCTCACAAAGGGTGTCCGTCTCCCTCGCCATCGTATACGGATTACTGAAGCCTGTCGTCGAGATTTATTGGTATGGCTTCAATTTTTAAGAGATTTTAACGGCCGTACATTTTTTCTGGACGATCTGTGGCAGGTTTCACCGCCTCTCAACCTTTACACCGACGCTGCCGGCTCAAAGGGCTATGGCGCACTTTTTGGGAAACATTGGTTTTACGGAGAATGGCCTGCCAATTGGAAATCATTGAACATTGCATTTTTGGAGCTCTTTCCGATTACTATCTTGCTCCACGTGTGGGCATGTCACGTTTTGCCCCGTGCAGACCTTAATCGACTACATTAAACTTAGGGGTTACCACAAAGGCCCCTTGTTCACGTGTGCAGCCAGCGGGGCAATCTCAACAAATAATTTTAACACTGACCTCCGTCGTGCTTTGAACTTTTGCGGCCTTGATTATTCTCGCTACAAGAGCCATAGCTTTCGCATTGGTGCAGCGTGCCATGCGTCTGAGAAAGGTTTTTCGGATTCGCAAATACGTGCCCTAGGTAGATGGAGTTCGGACGCTTTTAGAACTTACATTCGTCCGCCTTCACTCAAGGCTAACTAATTGTTTTTAAACGTTTCAACGACACTAGTCAAGCCGCGGTTGGATCTCCGCTGTATAGGTCAGTCAGGAGCTGCTATGCGGTGGTGATTTTCACTACGGCTATTTAAACATCCATTATGGGACCAGTATTTTTTGTCTTCATCTCTGGTTAGCTTTCACGGGCCACGGTGGATTCTCTGATGCGTGGGTCAGTCAGGGGCTGCCATACTGAAAGGGTTTTTCACTGGACTCTTTCCGCTATAACTTACTATGTACTTTACCAATCTGTTCTCATGTACTACTTTATCAATAGGTTATCTGTCCTACGAAGGAGCTACGGTCCTGGCACGAATTGCTATGTTATTTAACCTCTGTTTTCAATGTCAGTTCGCGTGCGGTTCATGACTAGGTCAGCCAGGGGCTGCTGGAAATGACCGTACTTTACAAGATTTTCTTATATCCTCGCTGTTTTGAGTTAAAATATTCCTCGGGGTTCTTAGTTCCGGATCTTGGTGGGGTGGTCACACGCTGTGTGCCTTGTGGCGGTTATTTCTTCCCCACCTTTTCCGAAGAGACATTCAATTACTTAATTTTTTCCATGTCACGTCACGATCTGATTAGTTTGTTAAGCGTGGCGGGACTTTTTATTGTTATATTAATAAATACGTCACAATAGTGGCCAATTTTATCCAGCCATATGAGTACATTGTCTCTTCGTAAAACTAGTGCGACCCGGAGCTAATTACCCCTCGACTACCTAAGTTCGCGGGATTAGTAAATCCGCAATATATAACTTTCGGAAAGGTATCGTGATGTAAAAATATTACTATTGTGCCCGACATTCAGGTGTGTCACCCGCAAGAAAGTCAGCAAGCCAGCTAGAGGAATACGTGATAAAGAAATAACAGTAGATCCGATCGGATTCGTTGCATTGCCGTGATGAAACTGGCCTACTCCATCTTCGCAAATAAAAAAAAAACAGCTTTAGCACACGCTATTTAGTACACGTATCGTGCCAAACATATATAGAGTGTGTGCGGCTGTCACGCAATAAAAAATAAAATAAAAACTATTCAACGGACAAAGTCAAAAAATTGTGATATTGTAGACAATAAATAAAGAAGACAGTTCTCCAAGTTTAAGCTGTGTGCGTTATCCTAAAGCTGAGATATTCATCGAAATGTTCTGCACAAAATTACAGTGCGTAGTATGGCGCTGCCATGTTGGAGGACTAAAGAGGTCCTCCAACATAGTGTAAACATCTGGAACTTACTTTGGCTCTCTTGTCAACTGATTATCTAAACCGAACCAAAAAATATTTACAAAAACACTTTTCCTGATACTTAAACTCCTAAAATGGCCGAATATCAGGAGATAAGTGTATATTTTTCGACAAAGGCAATCTTCGCATTATGTCACGCACCACCATAACTTCGAAATTCAAAATGTTATGGTTTCCAAACGAAGGATGCTATTGAGCTGGAAAGTTGTAAACAGAGCTAAATTTGGAACCTCTTAACCCTGATGAGGATAAAACATTTAGTGGCTCTTTAGTTTTGGATTTGAGAATTTGATGACGTCACCTGCACACACTCTATAGCTATGATGTCTGGTCACGGTCACAGATTTGTTTATGTGGTTGGATAAATGGCTCTATTAAAATCATGGCCCTCCAAATTGCCTCATAGTACACCAAATTCTGCTCTGAATTTGGAATTGTCTCAGAGATAATAATTGTGTACATGTGCTCCGGTTCTGTCGTATTCGTTTGAGCGGACGGCTCGGGTGGTTGAGTTTCGGAATTTCTGGCAATAAGTCAACAGATAAGTCTTCTCTTCAAGACCAGGAGAAACAAAAGATAAGTTTCTTCGTAATACGTTTCACCGTGAAGTATTTTTACGTTGATCGGCTATTTGCAACCGCCGCGCTAAAACTTCTCGACTTCCGATTCCTGCAGGGTTTGGGATCTCGTCTGCCTGTCACTGCGGCTTTGTAAGACGCTCGTTCAATTTGTGACATTTATCAACTCATTCTTTCATCATGAAACTATGGTGCAAATGAAGAGTCTTGTAAAGAAAACGTGGGACGAATGTAAGAGAAAAGTGGACGCTCAATCAGGTTCGAGGAACAAGAACTGTATAAACTGTTTTTATTTCTACCAATAAGGGTTTCTAATGCAAGCTGCTCCGCCCGTGTTCCCGTCAAACACGCTCAGTCGATCACGGACCACAAATCAGTGATGCTTCTGTAGAGTATGAACCGCCTGGGAAACCTTTCTTTTAAACATTTTCGTAGTTAAAAAGCCATTGAGCCCTAATATGGTAATATATTTGCTTGATTATTGTGGGTAGAAGTGTTGTTCATTACATTCACTTGTTGCGCTCGCATAGCAACAAAAGGTAAAAATCCGTGGATGGTTTCAAAGTTTTCAAATCGATCAACAAGCGATTACGGACCATAAATTATAATGTCCTCGAGTCCCAAGTTAAACAATAGGTCTTTTAACTCGCACCGCCGTCAAGCGTGTTCGTATACTTCGAGGCATTAAGAGAGAGGCGCGCTCTTAATACCTAAAGCTTTTTGGTTTAACTGTGTATTGGGCGCTTCTCAGTAAATCTTTTGTCGAGATTTAAAGTTCAGATTCTCTCGGAATCGACACCGATTTTAATTACAATGATAGTTTGAAGGGCATATTTTATATTACCCGGATTTCAGATAGGCCAGCAGTTTCACGACAACTTCTCGATTAGACGCGGTAAAGGTAAAAAGAGCGAAAGCCCGATATCGACTGTCAGTCACACCCGATCGATCACGCACCACAGACGAACTAGGTATATGCAAATTAATGATGTCCTCTAGTCCCAAGTTAAATAATAGGTCTTCAGTTTGCTGAAGAATTGAAATAAACGAAGAAAGTCTTGAAATTACACCTGGCCACCACCGGCTAAATGGAAGAACTACTCAAACAGATTCATCGAACAATTTTAATCAAGTATTTTTTTCCTTAAAAAGTACGTTATCAAGTCGAGCGGTTCCGAACAGAAAGTGCGAAGTCAGCAAGCTTCACTTAATGGAAGCACTGAGGATTAAGTATGTTACCAAGTCGAGCGGTTCCGAATGGAAAGTGCGAAGTCAGCAAGCTTCACTTAATGGGAGCAATGATAACTATATAACACTGCGTAACAAAAATCAGGTGAACGACATAAAGATCATGTTCATGAAAAATAGGATATAGCGTTCTCCAAAAGTGTATTTAGCTATTTGTGAGCGTCGCTGTCTCTCAAGAGGCAGAACGCCCTTTGGGGAATCAAGCTTCTCGAAGCTATGACCTCAAAGAGCCCTGCAGCAGGCTGATGACAATCAGTCCACCTTGGAAGGCCTACGCCTCCCTCATAGCTAAATAGATCTATTTTTAAAACAAGACGAAAGACCGTTGATCGATCGATGGCCGATTACATTTGAAAACTTTAAAAACCATCCAATCGCACCGCCGTTAGGTGTGTTCGTATACTTCGAGGCATTAAAAGAGAGGCGTGCTCTTTAGACCTAAAGCTTTTTGGTTTAATTGCGTGTTGGGCGCTGATTCTCTAAGAATCGAGAAACCAATTTTAATTACAATGATGGTTTGAAGAGCATTTATCTTAGCTGGATTTCAGATAGGCCAGCAGTTTCACGAGCGGTGTTGACAGAATGAGTAACAAGCATTTTTCCCTCTTGCGAGAACTTATTTATGTTTTGACTAGTGAAGTCTGCATCAAATTTCACTTGAATAAATATTATGAAATTCGCGTGACTTTTTAAAGGGAAATTAAAAAAGATCAGTGGGAAACTACTCTTCGTTACGTCACTTCATAAACAAAATTGTATATTACAAGCCTCATGGCAATTCGGAATGAAACACCAAATTCTATATTGACTTGTTATTATACACAACGAAAGTTTCTCCTCCTTAAATGGATTATTTATTTCCAGGACTCCCCTTTGGAACAAACTTTTTGTTTTTCATTGGGTAAAATAGTAAAAAACAAACACAAAACAAGAAAGTTTTGAATTTGCTTTTGCTTTTGAACTTACGATGCAGCGAGTGGCAGTTCCCTCATCTTTTGGTTTCTATTTTGGCTGTTGTCATTTCCTTCTATTGATGTGTTGGTTTCTAAAGAAGCTGGTTTTTTTTTGTTATGGTGCATTACGTTACAGACTGTTAACTGCCTTTAAAATTAAAGACGACAGTTCGTTGTCATCGTGCTCTTCATCTGAGAAGGAACAATTAGCTGTCTCCGAGATTGTCTTCTCAGCCTCCTTTCTAAGATCCGGGTGGGCTTTTTTATGTGCCTGTCTAGTCTTGCCATTGGTACTTGGTAGAATCGACATCCCGTCACTGTACATTCTTTATGTGATCGATCGGTCACTGCTGCCAACGCTCGATCTTTAACAAATGGGACTGTAAAGGAAAAGTTCGTCTTCCGGCTTATTCCTGGATGAACTCGCCTGAGATGTTGGTCCAGTCTTTTGAAATATAGGCCCAACTGCTTGCAGCCAGGTACTCTACAATGTCCATCAACAGGCATATTTGAAATAAAAGTTATTTCCCAGGTTGAAACTAAGGCGGAAAAAACACACGGGCAGCTGTATTTATACTCACCCTTTCACAGTAATTTATGCAACGGATCGAAATTGTCATTTTACAGCCAATCACATTTTTAATAATACACAGGGTTTTCCCTGGAGGATATATATTCTTAGAATTTCGTCTTTCCACGATGGACACTGTCGTGCAAGGACTACAATTTGCATTTTTCTGAAATTCAGGGCTTTTGATTTTTTTCCCGTTTTCATCATGGTGTGGCTTGACAAACGGTTTTATATTTTAAGTCCGCGGTCAAGTAAGTTTTAGCGATGGCTTTAAACTTTTGTTTAAAACTGCAAAACATATTCTGCAATGTCTATTATTACGAAATTGTTTCCCTTAACGTCGATAATACTAAACCACATTCGACTTGTCAATTGTGTTCATTCTAAAACAGATACGCGTGGACGGCCAAAACATGTTAATTTGTTTGTTTGAAAACATAAGTTGTTGAAAACAACAAGTGCGAAAAAGGCGTGATTTTGCGTAGACTTTGACGCCACCGTGCTGGTAAAAAAAGTCAGTAGACCACGCTATGGATTAACAAAGGATCGACTCAAATAATAATATTGTTAACAATAAAAGTCTCCCTGTGTAAGTAAATAAGTAAAGTGTTTACTCTGAAATAGTTTCCAGAATTGTATACAGGAGAAACACTTTGCAGAACAATAAAAAAAAAACGTCCAGGACGGGTTGTGAAGTAAATTTTATTTTTTATTCATGTCCCGCATGGCATGCAGGGTAACCGGTTAGACTTGCCACAAGTCGACCTCATGAATTTTAGAGTAGAGTATGTTAGGCCGCAAAGCGGTCGTTTATAGATATAAACAAGACTAAGGATTTTTCAGAAAGTCTAGTAACCGGTCGGTTGGCCTACAAGTCGTTTTGCCTACACGACCGAAGTCGTTTCGCGTACACTAAATACCTATTACTAAATACTTATCTCAAAATTGACAAATAAGTTTACAATAATGTTCTAGTAATGTTTTTTCGGAAGAGCGGTATGTTACAATAGTTTGTAAATTTGACTTTATTAACAATAAACTGACTTGTTTAAGGCATTGTTAACTATGTTTAAGGTGAGTGTGACTTTTTTCTGCTTTGTTTTTAACTTCTCTATTGTTCACGTATTATTCGGACTTGTGACTTTCTGAACAATAATGTTTTTCAACTAATCAGTGCCCCACGCAAGGCATTAAGTGTGATGTTTTTCTCTTTGTGTTTCACAGCGGCAGTAAGTAAATTATTTAATTCAAGTACCGGTAACTCTGTGTGTATCCTGCGAGCAGAGGTCCCTTCGATCGTCCTAGGAAAGTCTTCCCGACTTTTCTAGGAAGATCGAAGGGACCTCTGCTCGCAGGGTACTCTATGTGATCGAACCTCTCAGGATAACTTGCACCAAAAGTCGTTTTCCTTGGCTCAGTCAAACACTACAATTTTATCCCCCGATTTTTCAGAATCTCCAAGTTTTGGGTTTGGTAATCGAATATAATTGAACTCACCCAAAAATTTTTCCAATCGAACAAAATCGAACTGGTCGGTTTTATCCCACAGAAAGACAGCTTACATGGTTTAATGTGCTGTTCGTGTTTTCAGTATTAATTGCAAAATTTATCAATTTTGAATTACTTAAACGATAAAGATTTACTGAACACGGATAAGCTTTTGGGAGGAGCTTACGGTGAGAGCTAAAGACCAATAAAAGATATATCTCACTCAACCCTCGACACCAATATGAAATGATTTCCCAAGCTTAAATTTAAGAGATACTCGTTAATTTTTTTCACAAACATCTCCTCCTCCAAAACAAACTGTTATTCAAGATAAGGGCCCAAAAAAATGAACAAAACACATACAGCGAAGCGCGTGGCACGCCTCTAAATTAGTTTTCAAACATATTGTCACGTGTTAATCTCTCGCGTGCTAATGACTTAAATTATTCCAAATGATCATCTTGAGTTTCAATTTCGAAAAGATGTGATTTACTCGGACGTTCCGCCACTGGTCTAAGAGAATAAAACGCAGTTATTCAAAAGAAACAAAGCACATTAAGATTTTGAACTAGTAAGTCGCCCGATCACTCATTAAATACACAAACCGATGCTCAGCTTCGACACGAACTCTCCAATATAATGGACGTTTATGATTATACTCGATTATGACAAAACAAATAACCGACGCTTGTAAGTCTATGTACTATATAGCTTATTTGTCCTATTTGATTTTAGTGTACCCTCGCTTTCCGCTCAAACCAAATGAAAGAGAATAGAAAATGACACCAAAGTATCTATTGTTTTCTATTCAAAGTCGGAATTAACATAAGTTCGCACATAAGGAGGCGGAACTCATATTCAGAGCACTTCTGACACACCGCGAACTCACACCTTTTGTGTTTATCGTCCTTTGAGAATCAATCAGTTTTTTCGAAAGACTACTATAAAAACCAGCTTTTGAGTTTTTCAAGTCGCAGTGGTTAGTGATGGCTGAGGGAGCATCTGATCCATACGATTTTGATAACGATAGCTATGTCGAAAGTCAAACTCCGGGTCTTAGTGATTCTTTTATGGAAATGTTTCGAGAGGACTCGAGTGAAGATGATTTTTCTGGTTTTACGAGTGAGGAGGCTTTCGTGTACGGGAACAGACGTATGGATGAATTCTATACAGCAACGAATCCAGCAGTTCAGGAGGCAGACAAGGAGAACGTTAGCCCGGCCGCAAAACGTCCTAAAAAACTGACAGCCAATCCATCCAGGTAAGAAACTGCATTCGACTCATACCTCGAGGGAAAGACAACCTTATTTTGTAATGGATCTCCCATTCTAGGTCTGCCCTCTGTAAATTTTAAACTAGTTATGAAACTGTTTACATGCAAAAGCTGTTAACGGAGTAAATAAAAATTGTTTATGTTTTAACTATGTTTAAAAAACTAGGCAAATCATACGTGCCAACTTGTATTGTGTAGGTTCACCGCTGAACTTATTTTTGTTTTGTTTTCTGAACTGTTCAGTTTGCGGAAAGTATGTTAGCAGCTTTTCCATGGCAGCAGTATTACTACAGCGTATACCTTTGCTTGCTTTTGGATGCCAATGTTTTAAACTTTCTGATTTTGAAATGATGATACTTGATAATATCTGACTTAGATAATTCGGCAAAGTTGCGAGTGGGTTGACATCATCTAGAGAACAACGTGCCACTTGATAATAATAAGCTAAAAAATACGAAGAGATCAACGCAATAAGCTAATTGAGTTAGCTCGTCAGGGGCACCCAACGACAAGTTCCGGTAGATATCTGTTGGGTGGAGGGTAGTTCGCCTTAGCCTTTCGGCGTCGAGTAAATGAATGTGCTCGGTTTCAAGTTTCAGCTAAGAAATCCGAAGAGATCATATTTTTCTTGCTAACGTAAACATTACTTTAAACAGACTTCAGACACCATATTAAAGGTACTTAAGAATGGCTTGATAAACTGTAAAGCCCAACTGAAGATAAGCTAAGTTTGCGTTTAATATCGTTTAACGTTTACATACAACACTGAAACTTCGCTTTCATAGAAGTCGGCATAACATACCGGGTTCACAGGAACAGTCTGGAAAACTAAGATAGAACTATTCTTAAAATCACATCAGTCTTAAAAGCGTGTAATGAATTTCCATAGACTGCGAGCATGGTCCCTTGTCGATCTTGTGCGTGAGCGGAAGTCAGCGAAGCGCTTCGCACTCGCTGACTTCCGCTCGCCCTAATTCCGCTCGCTGGCGTTTCAAGCTCGCTTTCAAGATCGACGAAGGAAAGAAGGAGGCGAATTTTAAACGCCTGATCGCTGGATAAAGAAAGAGGGACTACTCGCACTCTAGAATTTCCGTTACTCATGACATAAATCGAGAAATTTAGACAATGAAACTGCAAAGTTATTGCTGAAGCTGCAAAGCAGTTAAAAAAAGACAACAACTTAACCCTAAAAGAAATCTATGATTTCGTTTTGGGTACCAAAAAAGGTCAGCTATCATTTTCATCTAAGGTTTTCGGGAAATGGATAAGAAAGCCCTAAAAAATTCGCGAATACTCAAGTTTCCTTAGAATAACCGAACAGATGTTATTTCAGTTCTAGCGCAACCTGAAATTATACTTAAAAGCTATAAAAGTATTCCAGATAGCCCAAACTGAACAGCATTTAACAGCATTATGAGAGAGAACGGTCGCTGCGTGCCCCTGGTAGAGTTGATACTAAACATCATCTTTAGAATTTTAGGAGACCGGAATTTAGAGCGAAAATAAAACGAAGATTGGCTTCACAGTTCTCTTTGATAGGAATGAACAGCGAACGCTGGGGTTAAAAGATGATACCAATCTATTTGGTCGCCATCTTGAATCCTTCGTATGTTTATTCAAATTTATTGACGAGTGTCTTCGATCAGTCAATTTCCTTTCTTGGATTTAAGTTAAGTACATGATTCAATTTCTGGACTTCATTCACTACTTGGCATGGAATTAAGGTCCTGATTTTTTATTAAGTAGAGTAGAGTAAAGTAAAGTAAAATCCTTTATTTAAAATTAAGCATTACATGCTTGAGGGGTCGTGTGTCTGTCCAATTAATTACTATCTTATTATTAAAGACACTTCTTTCTCATGTCTAGGCATCTCTTTAGGAATTGGTGACTGACAAACAAAAAAGGTCAAATTTTCAATTCGGTGGCCTTCAGCGGGTCCAGTCTAAAATGTTATGCTTTCGTGAAAGAGTGGGCCGACAGAATTTGCTTTCTGTAGACACTGGAGAAACAATATGAAGCCTTTTATGTTAGCGTAAAATTAATACATTCCAATAATGTTCTTTTTGCTTGTTTCCTAGTTGGAAAAGAAATAAGCGAAAGATTGCATTTGCGCGTGGCCAGGCAACAACAGACTGCAGAGGGAGACCTGTACCGTCCAGAAAAACCGGTCCGCCTTGTGGATGTCGTCGAGGGTGCTTCTCACAAGTAGACGAAAGACAAAGGATACTAGAGAACTTCAATGGCATGGGAGACACCAGCAGCCAGAATATTTACCTCCGGGGCTTGATCGTTGGAAAAGACCCGAAACGTCTTGGTTCAGGTGGATCCCTCGGCATCAACAAGCCAGGAAAAGAAAGAAAACGTGCGTTTTCGTACGAGTATTTTGTGCAAACCTCCGACCTGAAGAGAATACCGGTATGTAACTTAGTTAACCTTGAAAACTTGCCTTGCCTTGTCTTGTTAGTCACTACATTATATTTTATAAGGACGTCCCAATTTTGAAGCCGAGTAGTATTTGGCTTAGTTTTACTGTAAGACTACAGTTTCACGTTCATTTTGTCTTTCTTTATTGCCGGTTTTCACCTGACGTCACTAAAATTCAAACTACAAAACTATTGATCCTCCTGATATTTTACTTTCATGATGTATAAGAGCAGCTGAAAACTAATATTCATACAAATTCTCGCTCCGAATGGGTTCTTGGTTTTCTGATGGACTACGCTTGAATTTCTAAGCTTTTACTTGACGAGGGATTCACATGGCGGCCGAGTTGGTTAAAAGTGACTTATTTCGGAGAATTTGGCTATCTGAACAGTTTTTGTATCAGAAAAAGTATCAATTTAATGCTTTTGAGTTCACCGAGAGAGAAATTCACGCTTTTGTAGCAAAACTCAGTGACAGATGTTTCTGTTGGTTTCCGGCCGCCGATTCTAGACTTTATCTAGTGAACGGTTTTGATTTTTATAAACCGCGCAGTCATGGGCCCAGGCGATTCTTGCTTGGATTCTAAGAGAATATATTAAATGAGCTAAAAAAGGTATTACTTCAGCTATGGAATGCGCTGACCTTGACGCTGACCTTGCTATGTGATAAATAAGATCGTGTTTACTTCGCCAGAAGCGATAGTCATTTATTTCATTTGCAATTTTGCAAGTATTTCTTGCGGGTTTAGGTACTTGAGGTGAATATTATTGTTTGGCTGTTTCATCAAAGCGAGTTAAAGGGGCATTGTCACGAGGATTTAGGTGTTTCGGGTCAATTCTGTGCTAAGATCATTACTTTAAGGCTTTAATCATAAACAAAAAGCTTATGTAAAGCTACGACGAAGATATCAAATGAATTTTATCAGAGAGGGCTAACCATAATAAATTTCTTGAGCGTAAACCTCGGATTGTGTGACTCGCGTGACTATTTGCTTTTCTTTTACTCATATAGCACAAACAAATAAAATTCTAACTTTTCAGAAAAAAAGCTGTATGTTAATAACGTTACTAATAGCGTGATACTCGTTTCCTTTTCGTGTCATTCATGGGCATGTTCTTGTCTTGCTACGTTTTAGTACGTTCTTAAAATTGAGCTTAATCTCAGTCTCAACGTTCTTGCAAAAGAGGTCCTTACAAAGAAAAGAGTATATACTTTTTAAGATCGCGATGGAATGGCTATGTCCTTCGGATTTTTATTCTTTCAACCACAGAAACAAGTATAGTAATATTTTGTTAATTTGTTAGGTTTGCAGGGAGGCGTTTATATCCCTACATGGCATAACGGAACAGCAAGCAAAAACAGTCCGGAGCAAAGCAACCCCTGTGGACATGCGAGGTCGGCACCAGAACCGTCCACATAAAATTACGGATGATTTAAAAAACCAGGTAACAGTGCATTACTCTACTCCATGAACCCCCTCCATTTACTGCTTCGACTTCGTGAATGGAAAAGGAAGAATCTAGTCCTTTTTTATTTAAATTCGTTGATAGCACCGGAAAAAACAGGACACGGGGACGATCACGGTTCACCTACTAGTGTTGTGGGTTTAGTTAAAGTGATTGTCAAGTCCGGTGAAGAGTGCCATTGTGCACACCACCCACAGACTAATATTTATTACAATAACTAGAGCAAATGCACTCTCGCGTGCCATCTAACACTTGTCACTGTCTTCTAGGTTAGGGCTCACATCCAGCAATATCCAAGGCAGATTTCCCATTATTCCCGGGCGAAGAACCCAAACAGGAAGTACCTCGAAGAGGACCAGTCTGTGAACCGAATGTATCACAAGTACATAGAGAAGAATCGCATAGCTAAAGGTAAACTCGCAGTCTGATTGGCTACCGATGAGAGGGTATTTAGCGTGGAATTGCACTTGCGCATAAAGGGATATTGCTGACGTGAGTCGCAAGCAAAAATTAATTGTTGCGAGTTGCGAGCGTGAAAACAAAAATGCAACTCGTGGTATGAAAATATCACCTTGGAAATGAACAAATTTACAGAAAATGAATGCCTGCCAAATTTTGAACTGAAATTTAAATTTTTAGAAGATTTGAGGAAACCACTCACACTCAAAAGTACGAGAAAACGCATAGAAGAAAAAAACAAAATGGCAGAGACGAGGAAAGAAAGCCAAACGACAGTTCTTGCCGAGGAAAACCAAACAAGCGTCGGGAAAGAAAACCAAACAGGTGTCAATGCCGAAAAAGGTCAAGCATTTATTCCGGAGAACCAAACCATTGTAACCTACACAGAAGACGAACTGGCCTCTTTTAGAGACAACATGGTTTCGAAAAACACTAAAAAAAGCACGAGTACATCCGTACGCCGTTTGCAGTCTTGGTTCAAGGAAAAACACGGCAAACAAATAAATCTTGATGCAATTTCGAAGCAAGAAGCACCGCAGCTTCTGAAGCACTTCTTTCTAGAGATAAGGCAGACGACGAAAGAAAACAAAGGCAAGGAATATGAACCAGGAACATTACAAACTTACCGAAATGGTTTACGAAGGTACTTTCTGGAGCGTCCATGTCCACCGGCAATAGACAACTTCGACCTCGAAAAATCTTCAGCCACTGACTTCGAAGAAGTTTCAACGATGCTGTCCATGAAGAAAAAAGATTTGAAGCAAAAGGGTCTTGGCAACAAAGCAAATGCCGCTCAGCCAGTTGAAACAGAAGATATTGAAAAGATGTGGTCGTCAGGTGCAATCGGCCTTCAAAATCCTCGCTCTCTTCTCCATTTGGTATGGTGGAACAATGTCACGCACTTAGGTATGAGAGGATTTAAAGAACAACATGATTGTCAACTAAGTGATTTCACCGTAACAGAGCAGTACATCGAATACAAAGAGCGACAAACCAAGAACCGCCAGGGAGACGAACCGACGGCGACAAAACGGGCGAGAAAGTATAACAACAAGATTTGGAGGACGGATGGGGGAGAGCGAGATCCGCACAGAGCATTTATCGAGTACATTGGTCATCGTCCGAAGGGTGATAACGTCCCTGGAAATTTCTACCTGAGTCCAGTTGACAGCCCAAAATCCAATGTCTGGTACAAGATGGTTCCAATTGGTAGAAATACATTGGCAAAGCAAATGCAGAGTATTGCGTCCATCGCCTCCCTAGACGGCAAATTCACAAACTCGAGTGGTCGCAAAACAGTCATCCAAACGCTTCGTGATGATTTTGACCCACTGGAGATCTCAGAGCTCACTGGGCACGCCAATCCGTTATCCATTTCCAGCTACAGCCATAATCCTCTGGAAAAACAGCGGCGAATGTCGAACAAGTTGGCCGGTTTCAACCCAAGCACGACAACCACTAACAGCGATTCAAGTCATGCTTTACAGGAGCTTGTTCTCAACAACTCAGCCCCGCCAAGTAACACAGCAGCTACTAGTAACCGCGACATCAGCACCAGTCGTTCTAGTTACCTGATGGCAGAAGCAGTTGGCGGGATGTTTACTGGAGTAACTTTCAATAACTCTCCAGTAAATATTTCCATAAACTTTCAGTCCAACATGACACCAACGAGCGACTCTCTGCAATGAAAGAAAAGCAGTTTAAACGGTGACTTTTAAGAGTTTATCGAGAAATTCCAATCTTTATTCTTATATTTTGAATACAATTTTTTTTATAACTGTAAAGCACTTACCGTTTTTTTGTAGATCTTGTTTTAATACAGGAACGCTTGCAATTTTCCTTTCGGTTGAGAATTCAGTTTTTGATTGTCGGCGCCACATTTTGCCAAGTTGTATGGTAGCAGGTAAATCCAAGATATTCATTGAATGAAAGACCTTTGCTATAAAATGTTTGTCTTAAATAATTCCGTATTTTGTACTTTCAGTTTTGTTGCTGAAGATTGTAAACTGTGAGGCACTGCTTTCTTCGAGTTTGAAATAAAAGAAAATAAAAGTGGTTTCCACTCTAAAAATATCTTGTCTCCTATTCGCTAGATCATGACACCTGACTTTGAAAGGGTTTCCAGTGTTTGCGCACTGGCGTGGCGAATAAACATACAGAACGTTGGTTTTGTCCAGTGATTTGGTGGCTTTAGCTATGCGATTCAAGAAAAATTCACTGCCTGACTCGTGAATTCCACGCTAAATTTCACTTGAAAAACCGATATCGCACTCATCGCTTCGCGATTCGTGCGATATTGGTTTTTCGCGTGAAATTTAACGTGGAATTCACTCGTCAGGCAGTGAATTTTTCTATAGAATGAACCGGAAGTGTATCAACGAAACAACGAAATTTTAAGGTACGTACTCTTTAGTAAAAATATCAGAATTCGATCAAATTTGGTTCGGTTGACAAATGATTGTATTTCAGTTTAGGACTTGGTGTAGTCCATTTGTGATCGCACGAGTGATAAAAATATGATTTCTCAAGAGTCCAATTTGTTAATTAATAAGATAATCAATAAGAATCAGAGAACTGAATTTAGAAGTGAACTATAACGCTTGATAGGCAGAGTTTGCTTTGCTGAAATGTCTCAAATCATTTGTCCCGAATTATTAACTTTAGATACTCATGGCATCCTTTCCCCGCTTTTAGGTCCAGACAAGAGAACCGTTTTCCCACCCCCACCCCCAAGAAACCGAAGATATCGCTGCACACCTACAGGAATATCTTCAATAGGGAGTTCAACCTGAGTTTTGGTGTACCGCGAACAGATACGTGCGCCAGGTGCGAGGCTTTAAACATGGCATTGCTGTCCTGTAGCGGGGAGGAGGAGATGAACCGTCTTCTAGAAGAGCGTCGAGAACACCAGGAACAGGGGGAAAATGGGTACGAATCCAAGAGGAGGGATAAGCAGCGCACTCAACAAAGCTGGGAGGGCAAGACCCGCATCCTTGGAGAGAACAGCACTTCAAAAGATGCGATTGACATGATTACTTTTGACTTCCAGCAAAATCTACCAACGCCACATCTTCATCATAATGACATTTTTTATTTGAGACAGCTATGGACATATAATTTTGGCATTCATGACTGCATTAACGAGCGAGGATACATGTTTTTATGGAGTGAGGCCACAGCAAAGCGCGGTTCATCAGAAGTTGCCTCATGTCTCCATAAATTCTTCACAGAATTCAAATCAGGAGCAAGGTTGGTCATTTGTTGTTGTGCACTCTTTAACAAAAAAGCCCCTTAACCTTAGGCAGGCAAGGAGGTAACGAGTGCTCCCATCATTTTGCTTATGTGCCTTGTAACAGAACAAAGCACGGTTAAATCTTCTTTTTCATTGTTTTTTCGAGAAGTTCCTGCTGTGGATTGTTAAAAGTGAGGGATTTGTAATGATTTCGAACCTGTGCTAGCGGAAAATTGGCCACGTTACCCGGGATTATACTCTCACAAGCACGCTTAATTTTATTGAAAGATGTGTGAGCTATATTGTTATGAATTTTTCGTCAGAAACAGCTGACAGCCCACGAGTTTAAGAACATTCTCAGAACATGATCGGGCTAAGCTGCCTAAGCTGAGAAACGTGACTAGTAGAGTAAAGCCGGGGGGTTAGCTTTTAAGGAAATTCTTTTGTAGCGTCGCCGAGGGTGTGCTACACCAAAATTGGTCTTACCAACTAAATCCCTTTGCGGTGGCCAATTTTTATTATCATCTCAGTTGATAAAACCACTAGAGTAAACCTACCAATATTTTTTTTTTCTTTACAGGTCACTTGTGAGTTACTCCGATGGTTGCTGCGGCCAAAACAAAAATGTAACGTTAATTGGTTTTTACAATGAAATGCACCGAAACAAAATATATGAAAGAATCGACCACAAATACCTTCAACGAGGACACACATATTTAGAAAACAATCGAGATTTTGCTCGAATCGAAAAAAGAAAAAAAAACAGCAACCCTTTATTTACCGGAACACTGGGAGGAAGTCGTGAGAGAGTCTAATGTAACAGAACCGTTTGAAACGGCAACGATGAAACAGGAAGACTTTCTTGATTGGAAAGGTTTCGTGAACGGGAGATATAAGATGGCCAAGCGAGTTCTACTCAGGGACATTCACTGGTTGAACTTCGGATTGGGGGAGGAAAAGGAAGCGGGAAAAGTTACAATGAGGCATCACCCAGACGAAGTGTGGGTAAGATTTAGTTTAAGAGAGGATGAACCTTGGAAAAAATTAAAAATCGTGCGACCAAGGCAAACTACAATGGGGCAATCAATTCCACGGGAACTTTACCAAGGGCAGGTTCTCCTAAAAGCTGCCAAAGTAAAAGATTTGAAAAAAATTGCCTCACAATTTGTACCACCCCTTCAGCGTACATTTTACTTTCAACTAAAGGACGATGGCTCGGAGGACGGAAATTCTACGCACGAGGATCCTGTCAAATAAACTAATGCTCAAGTCAAATTCCAATAAAATTATTACTCTAGCTTATGACTACAAAAGAAAACGGCACAAAGAACCAATCAGCATTCAAAGCAATTACGATGATGCAGCCGGCGCCAAGCGCGGGAAATACATGCGAGCAGGTCACGATTGGCGGGTTCTGCTTCTCACTGGCTTAACAGCTCTCAAAAATGAAAGCGCTCTATAGCTACAACTAAAATTGGAATTTGACTTAAGTATATGAGTGCAACTAAAAATGAGATAAAGTTTGCCTTGAGTAGGATTACGAAGTGCAAAATGTTATAGTTATGGACGTCTGGTCACTAGGACCAGACACACGTTTCACCAGTAAATTTCATGTATGATAAAATGACTTAATGGACGGTCTTGTCACTTGGACAGCCACATGTTCCACTTGTAAATAGTTGTGTGAAATACTATTTCAATGGAGGGTCTTGTCACTAGGACAGCCAAACGTTCCACATGCAAATATTTATACATAATAAAATGAATTGCATGGACGGTCTTGTCACTCGTAGTGAATTGAATGAAAATGCCTGTAAATCTATAGCAAAGATTTGGCCAAAAAAGAATGTCTTTAGAATGATGGAAAAAGCGAGTTTTTCCTGAGCACATGGGATTCATGCGATCCGTTTCTTCGAGTTTGAGGTATATTTTGGGTTAAATTTAGTTTTCGACCCCCTGTCATATCCTCTTCACATAATCTCTTTTTCACATGCTTTGTTTTGCATATATTCTATCGATTCTTTCTATCGTTGCCACTGCGGATTAAAATATTCTTCATGACAATTATAAATACATTTGGATTCTTGCATAGTCATCCAGTATTATATAAACAAACTTTAAATACAAAAATAAACAGGGAAAACTCAAATAAGAAAAAATATTCAATTTCCACATGCACAAGTTTTGGCGACAATGGTCACGCTGTTATACTGATGCACATCAACCGGCGTGATTTTAACGGCTTTTAAGCTCGATCACAAAATACTGCAAAACATTGGTCGAACACGAACAGTTAAAATCACAAATCAACAGGAAAATAATATCCATTAAATTAGTTCAACAAGGCAAATTGTAGAGACGCTTAGTTACAAGTAGCCGCAAATAGTCGTAGAGATATTGGTTGTGTTTTCACTTGGCGACATTCTGTTTGTTTATTTACAGACCAACATTTGCTAGTAAAACGTAACGTCTGTTTCCACTGGAAATTTAACCCAGCATTTAATCCGCTGACTCAGAAGATTCAAATCACAAAAGCAGGCAACTTTCAAAATTAACTAAGAGAGGAAGCGCTTTTAATGACTTCTCTTGTATCAATTCTAGCTTTGCTTATGCGTAGGAGATCGATAAGGCATTTTTTCTAGAGGATGCGGTTAATGGCCCAGAAATGAGGAAAACGTTACGAAATATTGTAATGTAGGAACTCGTTGTGCACGGCTGTGCCGTGTCATAGGTAGGGTCCTGGCCGAGGAACTGGAGAATCTAATGGGACCGTAGAAATAGTAAATCGAAATAAATGAGAAGGACTGTTAAACTTGTCTGCCGTTTTAAAAGTTCTGTTTCGCAAACCTCACCGTGATACGAGCGTCTGGTAAATACTATCGCCAGATTCTTCTTCTTTTTTTCTGGTGAAAACAGCGTGCATTTTTAACTCGCTAAACTCAAGATGAACTGTTTTCACTGCGTTTCCAGACTTTTCCGACTTTATCTAGCCAAAATTGTCCCAGTGAAAACACAACCATTAGGAAAGCAAAAGAAACTTAGTCTGCAATTTTGATAGTGACAGTGACAGGAGACGGGTATTCTCAGTGAATACAAAGCATAGTGGACAGAGCACAAAGGCACAAAGCCTCCCAGTGCTTCCGTCGCTGAAACTTAGGACGCCACGTTAACATGTTCCAATACAAAAGGGGAAATTTAAGTGTCGATTTCCTATTGTTTTACCTCGTTGCGTTCATTGTGCACGCTTCGATATTTTGTCCTCGTTTTTCTCAGAAACAAAGTGCAAACCAGCCAAAAATAATACAGGAGAATGTTTTACTACTAAATTCAGGTACTTTTGACGGAAAAAAATTTCACCCAAAAAGTCACTTTGGTCCGTCTTAAACGTTTTCTAGACTGTCGCGTTTCTTTAATTATTGTTTTGTCGAGTTATCGCCAAGTTGTGTTTTTTGTTGGTATTTGTGAAATTCTCCTATCTCCCGTTTGGATTGTATTCCATTGTGTACGGTGAATAAATTCACTTGAACAAAGGTTATGTGGTCTGACTGTCTGCTTGGTCACTGTGCGTTCTCGAAACAAGCAAGAAAGACAACATTCTGAACATTGTGGGAATTATGAAACAAAATTACACAAAACATATTTTAATATTTCTCGTCAGTTAATTTATTGACGACGGAGATTGCAGTATGGGCTAACCGACTTAACAATAGTCCGGGAGAACAGGCTATCGGCTGGTAGGTATCTAGTTGGTCATTTACTTTTTTGAATTTTCTGGCTTCTTCTTTTTGGATGGGTGCTGCAATAGAGCTGTGATCGTCAGGAAATAAAATAAATCTGTTTAGCGCCTTTTGAAACAAAGAATGGGCTATGTTCAGTGTAAACTGATCTTGCAGCTAACGTCACAGTAGCTCGCGCGTGAGGTTGTAGCATCTCTGGTTTGGAAAAGCGGACACAGCATATAAACGTAAGTAGTAAAATGACGAGTTTTACATTCTTCTTTCATGGCAGCCTTGTGTGAATTAGACTGCAAGATGCCCTCCTTTTGCTAAAGCTTTTCATATATTTTCAAACTACAGGACATCAATCTCCTTGATTAAGAGATCAGGACTATTCCTAAACAGTTTTACGCTGTCTCCCTCCACTTACAATTTAAGCAATAGAGCCCTCCTACCAGCAATTAAAAGTAAGCATGTGCACACCTGTACACACAACTTTGAATGTGATTGGTTGATTTAAACTACAACTTTGAATGCAATTGGCTTAATGAATTCTGTGATAACAAACTGTCCAATTAAACAAATTGTCCAAAAGCAAACTGTCCAATAACAACTTGGCAAGTGAATTAGTGTAAAATAGGGGTTTAACCAATCTAAATCGAGGAAATTGCAATTTTTAGGATGAAATGCATTATTTGTGACTGATGTGACGAATGAAACAGATCAGAGATGCAAGAGGCTAGGAAAGAAGTTTTCAGAAGGAAAGCATCTGGTACTGAACATTCACCCAAAAACTTCCAGCACAAATTTTGATTGACAGTCAAATGGATCGGACAGTTTGGGTGCTTACCAAAAAAACCCCAGAAATTTCAGTTGAAAGTCACATGGAACAGTAATTTTCTGGACAATCTGTTTGGACATTGTAGACTACCTCCAGAGGTAGTACTCTTTTTCCGTTCAGAATGGAACGGTGAAAATTTCCTTACCATTTGCTAAACTTTCCAGTCTCTAGCCTCTTATCAGCCGAAAAACAATTACGGGAAATCGAATTGCAAATGGTAAGTGCCATTTCATTAGGTTGTTTTGCTGTTTTTGTAAAAACCCTTACCATTATTCAACGGTCGTCCCAATCAGTTAATATCTGACAAATGGTAAGCACCCTAATTATACCCATACAATCAACTATGTAGATTAATAAGCAATTGTGCAGGAGGTACTGAGTGCACTAGTGTTTTGACCATTTGATAATGGTAAGCACCCCATGTGTACAAGCTTGTATAATTCGGAGGTAACTATGACTTGAATAAAAAGTAGTTTGAATAGGTAATACATTTCCCTTGCAACTACTTGGGCTTTGTTTCATTGAAGCTACTAGCTTTCTAGCCAGACCATGCACCACACATTGGATTACTGTATCTGTATTTCATATATACACTGATGATGAGACCATGTCAATCTTTGGCTAGACAAACTTGTTTCAGGAGTCAAACCATTGTCCATGTGCTCGGAGAGCTTCTGAAGACATGTGAAGCGGCTAATTAGGAGTATCAAGTAGCAACTACAGAATACAGGGCCTTTAGTGCTCGGCTGCTTGACGGCTCGTGAGTCGTACTAAGTGCTCGTAGAGCCAGAAATGTGGATAATTTAGTGGCTCGACGGCTCGTCAGTCACGCTCAGTTTTCAAAGAACGAGAAAGGCATATAATTTAGTGGCTGAGTCGGCGGCTCGACGGCTCGCGACTCAGTCGGCGGATTGAGTGATTGAGTGTTCTGAAGAGCCACCGAGCCACTCAAATGATACTTCTCAAAAGTGCCCTGCATTCCGTTATGTAGTGTAGCATCCGAAAATAAATGTGACTTACCTTTTAACTATTACAGAGGAGAGTAATTTCAGCGTTCTTTGACCTAGTCTCCTCCGCAGCCATTATTAGGGTCCTCACGCAACGCTTCTCCCTCTTTGACCTGATTTCCCGCCGAAATCAAGCGTGGTAGAGAAGGCTCGAGTTTCGTGTTAATAATTGACACTGGAACTTTTGCATTGGCTGCTGTTAGTGACATGAAGCACGAGATTGAGGCACACTTCAAAGAACGGCAGTTCAAATAACTTGGCGCGCTTTTTCGGCGAGTGTTGATACTCTTTGAGTCTTGTCTTGTCCAAGATCCGAAGTCGTTTTTCCTTCTTTCAATATCTGCGATGTTTTGGTAGACTTTACAGTGCATGATCAGCTAACTAATACGTACCTAAGTCATTCAACTAGTTGACAAGCAGGAGATCGAGAATCATGGCAGAGCGAGTTGATGTACCTACCACCAACGTCCGCGCTAATTTGTCCGACGATTGCTTGGTATTACTAGAGGAAGTGATAGCGAGCAACAGAAAACTTGCCGAGGAAAACAAGAAGCTAAGAAAGGAGCACGAGAGAAACAACAAAACACACGCTGAAGTTCTCCAACGGATCGAGCAGCAGCTGGAGAGCCAAGGCAATGCTGAAGCGGGAAATGTTATTCGAAGATGTTTCCATCGTCGAA
Source organism: Micromussa lordhowensis (assembly GCA_964020085.1). NCBI lineage: Eukaryota > Metazoa > Cnidaria > Anthozoa > Scleractinia > Lobophylliidae > Micromussa > Micromussa lordhowensis. Next base: position 16,911,603 of record OZ026602.1, on the reverse strand, counting down.
GACAGACAACATGAATTGTGGTACCAGCTGCATGTAGAGTAAGTGAAAAGTCTACCCCTGTAATTAAAGTTTGCATAACAATGAATCAGTGAGTGACCCACAGATCGAGCTAATTCGTTTGAATTATTTCTATTGTTTGGTTCTCGAGCATCATAATTAACGACTTGAAACTTTTAAAATTGAGACAGAAATCAAGTGAAGTTAACTTGAAATTTTTCTACTTCTCAGCCTACGAAATACAATCTAAGATATAAATTCTCAAGATTAAACAAAAAACTTTTCTTTCTCATTTTTTTTACATATGGTTATGCGACTAAGTTTATTTGGTGCGCAAATCAAATTATGCGTGCATAATTATTGATGCATAATTATTCATTCATTTACCACGGGTAAGATAGAGGTTAATATGGATTTTTTCGCTTCCAAACCAATCAAACGAAATCTAAGAAGTACGGTTTCATGAATTCACTGAAAAAGTATTCCTATTCTTTTTTTTTCACGTAGTTGTTTATGTTTAATAAAAAATGATAATGCCCAGATGAATTAAACATGTGCATAATTACCCAGACTGGTCATGGTTATGTTAAAGTTAAATTAACTCAGGTGGAAAGTTTATTTAAAGTGCACCTAACCCCAAAATATTTTGTTAAATTAATCTTTTGATCTGTTCGAAATGCACTGTGCCTTTTTAAACGAAATCTTGACTTTTTACAGCCTGTAAAAGTTATGAAATCTAGCCATCATCCGTTGCATGACCAAGCTAATAAGGGGCATGGGTCTATTCCAGGTTTGACACCACAGATGAATTTACATCATGTAAGTCTTTGTAAACCTGTATGCAAAGAAGTTTGTGACATCAAACCAGGAATAGACCCATACTCCTTACTTGCTCAGTCATGGAACAGATGATGTCCAGATTTCGTAACTTTTACAGCCTGTGGAAAGGCTGTATAAGAGGCAAAAAGGCGCAATGCATTTCAAACAGGTGAAAAGATTCATTTAAGCAGAAAAAATATTTTTTTGGGGGGGTTAGGTACACTTGAAGTTTTTTTTTACAGTAACAGGTGGAAACATATTATTAAAAGTAACTTTCTTAAACATTTTGACAAACACTAGACAAATTCCAGGACCAATATCTACATTTCTCTTGATTAATGTTTGTTGTTAATGAAACTTAAAGCTTTGTATCTTGGGTTTGTAGCCAATGTATTGCACACTTTTAGTGGCCAATCTTGGGGTGTTATTCTTTCATAATCCACTTGGGCCTTCAAAAACAAAGCTAAAGGTAGCTAAAATAGCTGCTGCTTTTTCCTGAATATGGCAGTGGCTGAAAATTTGTTGCTCTTGATAACTTTTAGAAATTGAAAAAAAAAAAAAGAAAAATGTGCCTTCAAAATACACTAACCCACTCACAAGCCTAAAATTATTTTCTAACTGAGTGAAAGCTCGTTGCAGTGTCATTTTCAGTGAAACTGCTGAAAACAAGATATTGTGTTGCTCTGTTACAGGTACTGCACCCTAAATAAACAAGTAAATTACACTATTAATAAACAAACTCAAAGGCATCTGTTATAACTGTCATAATGCTAGACAGTGGTATTTACCCCTGAAGAAAAGAGGTAGAAAATTTAATGTTAGAAACCCAATCAACAGCAACAAATTGTATTTTTAACTGAAACGTTTCTTTCTCAGAGATCAATCAGGAAGATGTACAAAGTTCTGGCCAAAAAGGATGACTTCAATGGCTTCTACCTTGATGAAGAGTGAGTGAGTAATTCAATGATATGAACATCTGATTTTATAAGGCAAAGTGTTTTGTCTAATACAATACAAATTGGGGAAAATGACCTGTTTAAAATTCATACATATGGGTTAATCTTAACAATGGTCTGTAATCCTCCACAGCTGTACTGCAAATAAGAAAATTGGTTGTCTTTATTGCTGTCTTGTGGCTGACAACAATCAGGCAGAGTGATAAATGAATCCCTGCCTTGCAGAGTAATCTGCAATAACACCTACAGCTATAGAAATATTCATCATGTCCAAAATGTGTCTTGTTTAAATATCTGAAATGCAGTGTTACACTGAATCAAAACTGAATGTTTTGTTGATGTTATATCTTTTTAGAGTAAGTTCAGAGAACAACAGAGCAATCTTTGAAAGAGTAATAAACCAAAGTCCTCCTTGAATATGGAGGATCAGAGAGATGTCCATGGACTAGGGCCATTGTTGAAGGTACACTGCTGTTTTCCAAGGCAATTTATTCAAATGTATTTGTGCTTTAAACATTGAAACTGAAACTCGTTCCATGCATCGCTTTGTAGAGGTTTTATTACGGGCCAGGCACCAGGCAAACTGACTGGCTGTGAAAACAATTTTACTCAGCTGGTTTGATCATCTAGGGATAAATTTTTTTTTTTTTACAAAGAAGTTCAGTTTATATTTGCCTGCCTGTGAAAAACAGTTACCCTCCTGTTGAAAATGTTAATAAAACCCTGCTTATCTTGGTTCCATTGATTAGAAATGTTTTCTAAGAGCTTTTCTTAATCACAACTAGTACATCAAAAAATAAATAAATAAATGAATTGTAAATGCTTGTTTGCATGCTATAGGGCTAATTCTACATATAAAGAAAATCAGCAATTGAAAATTATTTCTGGGCTCAGTCCATCAGTTCTGATCAAATAGTCTTGTCAAAAGATTTTTGCCGAAATATACACATCTTTATTAGAATAATAATTGTTCTCCTGAAGTGTTTAATTAGCATCGTACATGTGCTTCTAACACTTGTTATTTTTTTTAACAGCGGCTCTGCAAAGATATTACTTGTCTTGCTATGAGACAAGGCGGCTAAAAAGCTCATCCAAATATGAAGATCATAAGAGGAAGACTCGCAAGAGTGGCCGTCAAAGAGAGGTAGATAAAAGTACTTTCAATTGTCATTTTAGAAATGCCTTCCAAGCCATAAAGGCAAGTTCAGACCTCTGAAATGAATCTTTATAAAATTAATCCAAAAAGATGCATGCTTGGTAGAAAACCACACTCTTTTCTTTTATTAGTCCTTTAGTTTGTTTGCCTTAATATACATACATGTAAGCTTGGGCTGTTAAAGCTGCAAAATATTGCTATAATTCACTATGGCCACAGTATGCTGCTACATTTGTTGGTGAAGCCAAAAACACACAAAGCTTCATTGGACTACAACAGATGAAGCTCTTAGCTACAACCCAGTGTGCTCAGAGAAATGAAAACACTGTAAACAGCTAGATTATGTGTACTAAAGTCATCCACAGTCAAATGTCACTCAATATCCTTGATCGATCAAGTTGGGTGACACTCAGCAGACTATTGACCAACTGTTAATCTATGCTCCATCGACATCTTGGTCGAGCATTGGCCAAGAGTCAACTAATTTACGATCAATTGATATGAGTTGGGTGACACTCAGCAGACTACTGACCAACTGTTACTCAAGCGTCGACTGAGTATCAATCATGATGTTGATCAAGTATTGATCGAGGGTATCAATCAAGAGTATTGATTGATACTCTTGATTTGCATGCCAGTTTACATGATTTGATTTGCATGCCAATGCCGGTACTGTAGGAATGTGGTATTAATGAAGAGTATTGATCAACACTAGAGTTTATATGCCTTAATAGTATACATAATCCAACAAATGTATAGTTGAGCAAAATTAATTGAACAAACTTAAGATGCAGTTTGACTGTGTTGCAAGGTGGATATCTTACTCATCCTTTTATATAATTATGTTTTTTAGAAGTTATCAAGGCGAACAGCAGCCCTTGAAATGGTCAAATGGGCTGACCAGCATGAAAAAGGCAAAGCTGCAGAGATACTTGTAATTGATGCCATGAGCAGCGAGGAAAGCTGCTGCGAAAATGATGATAATGGCAACTCAAAAGTGGTGAAGTATGCCGTGAAGAGACTCTCATGGGAAAGCAGGCAGCTCAGGAAAATGAAGAAAAAGCTGGACAAAGCTTATAAGAAGAGGCTGACAAAGAGGGCAAAAGAACGAATTTTACCAAGAACTGAAGCGGAGGAAAAGTCAGATCGTCAGCCTCCAAATGAATTCCCCCAATGGGCTCAGAAAGAGTAGACATGTTTCTCTTTTGTATATAAGGTTGCTAATAGTCACTGGGATTGCCAGCATGACAAAGAATTAATAAAAGGCATACAATACTTTCTATGGTTTTTAAGAGCATATCATTGTGTTATTTTTCTTATTAATATTTTTCGATGAATTTGTCAATGACAGATGAATCCCCATTGTGTGATGACATCGCAAATTTCCCAAAGTATCCAATCAATGGAATCCATAATCAATGACAATCAATATCAAATATCAATTGATCAGATTGACGATACCAATTGAGTAATTTTATCAACTGATATCGCTTGATCGAATGGTTTGCGCTCATCAAGTTCCATCGATTCGATACCCCAGGAAATTTGCATTTTTATTAGTAATATATATCCTACATAGAAATTAACTCTTAGTGGATATATCATTAAGAGAATACAAGCTAGGAGCATTTCAGGACTCCAGTGTGAAATAGCAACCAGTAACAGCCCAACTGTCAAAGTTTCAGTTAAAATACTTTAATCTTTCGGCAAGATATATGTAAAGCTGCTTTCAACTTATTCCTGTTTCAAAATATGCAGGATCGCAGAGTTTAGCTACTTTACCCAGTTATTTTAAATAGTCTCCTCTGTACTGTAGTTCTTTTGAAAGAGAGATTTCTTGTTACAGTCAAGAATATTTTTCCAATTTGAAAATCTTTTTAAATTACTTTATAGTGTACATGTAAAGTCATCGTTCACTCAGTCAACAATCAGCAGTACTTAGAGGAAAAAAGGGTTGAGGGGTAGACACAAACTAGGCTTGTCTTGTACTCGACTTTGAGGAGACACATTTGTCATTGACATGGTTGAGTTTCCTCAGCAGAGACTTGTAATTTGTCTTTTTTTAGAGAGAGATTCAAAATACATTTCTCTGAATTGGTCCTGCTAAGGCAAGCTCAGTCAGAGTTGGATGTTTTTCGTATCTGTCGGGTAGGCCCTGACAACCCCCATAAAGTGCAATCAGATTAAAAGAAAATGAAGATATAGCATTTTTCCTCAAATGGCAAACAGGAGACTTCTGTAAACTTTGAATTAAGTGATTGACAGTTTAAATTTTTGTCATTATTTACTGCAAATTTTAATGGAGTAGTCAGCAAGTAGTGTTAGTAGTATTTCATGCGACGATAGAATATAGAGGAACAAGAACCCATAAAAAATAAAACAATTTTGATATAAATTGGGATTCACTTGTTTGTTATGTATCTAGCAAAACCCACCAATTTGCATGGCAGATTTCAGTGATTAACTCAATAAAATATTGTACATGTGTTTGAACAATTAAGTTAAGGAACTCCTGCTATCACTGTCCCTTTAAAGTAAGATTATTGGACACTGAGCTTCTGGTGGAGTGTATTTTCCAAATTACCACCTTTGATGATTTTTGTCCTTTTTTTCATTATTTACAAAAAGACAATTTTCTGAGCATTTAAGGCACACTATAAAGTTAAATTAAAGATTAATTGTTGACACTTTTAGTTAACATTTAAGGAGTAATAAAAGGCGAATTAAAGATAACTTTTGGAGCCACCAAGTAAAGATTAAAGCTAAACTAAAGTCGCCTAAATGTACCTTTAAGACAATTTAGAGGATATTCCTAAAGCCTATGAAATGAGCCTATAGGTTAACTTTAATTCCAGCTTAAAGTACTTATGAATTGGTTCATAAGTAAACTTTACTTCACACATTAAAGTTCAATTAAATGTTTATTTCAGGAATTTCGGAAATAAATTATATATTGTTTAAATGCCGCAAATGTTTACCTTTAAGTTAGCTTTAAAACCAATTAATTGGGTTATTCCATCCTGTGGTGAGAAGAGTTCAGAGAGCTTTTCAAGCAAGTTTACAATCGCCAGGATGGAAGCTAGTAGAAGATGAACACACAGGCGTTCTCAAGTGTGAAGGCAGAGTCAAAGGATACAGGCCCACGTACCTTCCAGGAGGACCGCTGGCTGAGAAGCTTGTTGCTCATGTACACAATGAGATAATGCATCTTGGTGTTGCTAATACAATGGCAAGAGTAAGAGAGAGTTGGTGGATTCCGAAGTTGAGAGCAAGAGTCAAGAAGATGATCGAAAGATGTAATGTCTGCAAAGTATTGTCCACCAGGCCGTATGAAGCACCACCAACGAGCGCCCTGCCAGAATACAGGTCAGAGGGGAGTAGACCGTTTGAGGTCACCGGAGTAGACTTTGCCGGACCTTTGAGTTACAGGGTTGGCAAGGAAGAACTAGGAAAGTACTCGATCATCATCTTCACGTGCGCAAGTTCAAGGGCAGTCCATTTAGAAGTAACAAGGACAAACGGCGGACGAATTCCAGAAGAAACTGAACGCATTCATCTCACGCCAAACGAGGCCTCGTTTAATCATCTCAGACAATGCCGGAGTCTTCAAGACCACAGCAGACTGGATCAGAGCTATCAGGAAGAGCAAGAAGTTGCAGAACTACTTAGCAAGAGAGGAAATTCGTTGGCAGTTTAACCTTGCGAGATCCCCTTGGTGGGGAGGGTTCTATGAGAGACTGATCAAAGAAATAAAGAAGACTTTACACAAGACGCTAGGGCGGTCAAGCCTTTCGTATGAAGCCATGGAATCAGTCATGATGGATATAGAAAGGAACTTGAACAACCGCCCCGTGACTTACGTGGAGGCGGAGGAAGAAGAAGAGGTGCTAACACCAAACGTGATCATGTGGGGACGTGATGCTTACCCAATCGAAGACATCGAACTTATCGAAGATGACAAGGAGAAGCTGACGAAGATGAATAAGAGGTTGGAAGAAGCTAAGGCCCACGCATGGAGACGATGGAAGAGAGAATACATCCACAGTCTAATGGAAGGTCACCGTCTAAACAAGGAAAGGGGAGCTACACCCATAGTCGGAGAAGTTGTTCTTGTCGTTGGAGACGAAAAGAACCGAGGAGAGTGGAAGAAAGGGAAGGTGTCGCGCCTCATTCAAGGCATGGATGGTGTTGTTAGAGGTGTGGTTTTGTTGCATAAGGGACACACTATTGAGAGACCTCTTCAGCTAGTTTGTCCATTGGAGATACGAGGAGTGGATTACAGTGTTCACCTGCAAGAGGGGAGGAGAGACGAAGTGCAGCCGAGGAACCAGAGAGTGCGGACACTTGCAGCCCAACAAGCAGCTGAAAGGATTGCAGTACAAATGCGAGCAGAAGAGGAGGACTAAATCTGAACTGAACTGTTTACAAGTTGCATGATCTTTTGTTAAGGATTGTAAAAATTGATAGTTTCAATTTTTAGGGGAGTTGTGTACGAGAGTTTTGACCGACCCCACCCTTGTTAGTTGTTGACATGCGATAACTACCAAATAAGGTAATGAACACGTGCAAGCAGGATAAGACGATCGGAATGTGAAAAAGGTAGCGAGTAGCGAGGAAGTTTTTCTAGAGTTTTATATTGTGAGTTTTAAGTCTTTTCAGTGAGTCATTGAGCAGTGAATAAAACCAGAAAACGGAGAAGAAATTGTGAGTTCGACGTAGGGTTGGGAGAACGGCTCAGTTACGCAATGTATACATAAGACCACATTTATTGATTTCTAGATCATCAAGCAAATGGTGCAGAAAATTCTTCACTCATCAGTACGGTACCAGGTAGGAATTAATTATTCACTTTAGCTTACTTTCATTTAACAACTTGAATGTATATTTGAAAGTAATTCAATCAAAATAACTTTACAAATTAAGGAGACACTTTGGCAGTTTCATCAGATGATCAGCATGAAAGGCATTCAAGTCTTAAATCCTGGAAGCATTAGTTACCAAAGCCAAAAAAATGAATTGAATGTTCTCATAACTATTGATATTGTCCAGCTTAACTGCAGTAATTGTCATTTGCTGAAATTAAGAAAAGGAAGAAATGCTTTTTTCTACTTTTCTCCAATGCAGCAGCCAGCAAGACCTTCAGCATTGCAGAAAGTTACCCACTCAGTATGCCAAATCTGGACCCGTATGATGCATTAAAGGTGCATAAATCTAAAGTTGTCATTCCATGTAACCAAGACATCTCAATTGACTGCCAATCTGGTATTGTACTGAGAGACCTGTTCAAAAAGCTGAAGCGATGGGTGTTGGATACCAGAAAGGTTCCAGACATAACATTTGTTGGAGAAGAGGGGATTGATGCAGATTCTTCTTTGTTTCCTATATCTCCTCTGGGAGAATAGGGCCGTCATTGATGCAGATGGGCTAACAAAAGAATTCTTCACCCTCATCATGAGTGCGTTGGCCTCAACAACTTTGGCCTTAACAGTGAAGAATTTTATCAAAGTGGCTTTTTTAAGTATGCTGGCCAGCTTATTGGCATGTCAGTACTCCACAGTAATGTTAGTCCAGTAGGGCTATCAAGAGCTCTCACAACATACATCAGGAGTACCCAACAAACCGCTCTTCACCCTTTTTATCCCTGGCTGGCATCCCTTCACAACAATCCTTTTGCTTGCTGGTTTAGCCATAATATTTATTTATTTGCTGGCTGACTGAGTTCTAATTCCCGTCCTTGCTGGGAAAATTATTTCATTCCTGATCCTGGCAAAACAATTCAGACCAACCGCGCGTGTTACTGGGATAATGGGGAGACCCAATTTTCGCGTTCATATAAAATAATTAGTGCATTTCCCCCGATTGATTTCTGGTTAATGTGTGGTCTTTCATTTGTGTTGAAAATGAGAGTTGTCAGTCTGCGCAAGCGGTTCCTTTGTAGTCTTGTATATGTCAGTAAATTTTTAACTTAATTACTTGACAAGCAATTACATTATTCGCTGTAGTGTTATCGGTATTTTTCTCTCTGCTTTGTTCATCTGCGCGCCAACAGACAGCAGACCGTTGACAAATAGTCGTGGATTTTACCCGCCGAATAAGCATTCTCAGAGTTGATGTGTTACTCTGCTGACTCTAACATGTGTTTTGGGGATTTTGCTACGTCAGATAACAGGCGTGTTCACTTTTTCTGCCGGTGGATTTAAATCTAAAAAAAAACAGCCGAACAAGCATTCTGTTCAGAATTGAATGACTGACTGTGTTTTGGTGGATCTATTGAAACTTTGGACAGCAAGTGTGTTCACTTTTATTGGCCTTTTGGTAAGCATTATTGGCACAAATTTCCATCTACTTCTTGAGACCTTTTTGAAGAAATTAAACAGTCAAATTCTTTTCTTATTCTTTCATGTTCGTTTTGTTGCAGAGGCATTCTGAACTGAAGTGGGGAGGGTGTTCTCTAGCCGCATGGCTTGATAGACTCTCGATAGTTCCAGCTGGAGTAGAAATTGCAGGTAAGGACAACTGTTATCTAAGTTTTCATTATTACTCAATCAACATCGAGAGAATCTGCTCATCGACAGAATTTAAAATAGTCATCAAAGCCAAAGCAGCCGAAAGTGTTAAACATGTAAGTATGCCTTTACAATTTATGTAATCAGTGGTACCAAAACGTAATGGGGCTGATAGCGAAAAAAACTGGGTCTGATCTTTGGCAAAATCTGAAGAATTGTCCTATGTCTGCCATAATACAGTATGTCAAGGGAACAATGATCAGGAAAATGTCATGCTACTGCGGTTATATACTAGGTGTGACTACTATTTTAAAAAATAATGAACTATTGTTGCAACAGTCCTTTATAGTGAAATTATTTAATTGAGTTAGATTTACTGCATGGTGCCTGGCGCTTCTTCCTAAAGTTACTGTATTTGAATTGTGTTCATGAATTTCCTGAGTTACCAAAATAGTAAGGTCCTTAAAGATTTACGGTGCGTTTATCCATGAAAATTTGCTCTTCAATTTTTTCTGAATTTTCTGTCACTGGTTCATTGAGCAGATTGATTATCATGTAATTTCTCGTCGCTTTATATCTTTCGGCTGATCTTTTTATGCGCTGCACGTGATAGACCTTGATGGAGTAAGCATTCTGGTCTAAAGTACAGGTCAGATTCCACAGGTCACAGGTACAAAATGATGTTTCTACTATAATTTCATCCATTGACGGGCAATATAGGAATTATTTCCTTAATTTCCGATATACCTTTACACAAATTACTACATATAAAGACCGAGTCAAGCTTAGCATGCAATTTTTTCTTGCTTTGATCCTCGTACTTCAGGCAACAGAGTCAATGGTTTTCCTGTTTACCTGGGTTTTCCCGTGAATCACTACACCGACTGGCGATGATTTTCACAATGTTCACAAGTTTCACAAGATCGCCTTTGTTTTCATTCTCGTCACATTTAAATAACCTCAACCAAAAGTCAGGATATCTGGTGTCCATGTACCATGGGTGCCAAACGGAAGGCTTTTTCTCTAGTGGGTAATGATAGACCACCTTAGCAAGGATATTTGTGTCAAAATCTTTAAGGTTCATCGCGGATGCAGCTAGCGGCGAAAAATTAAAACATGGTTGTCACCTGTGGTTGTCTATGCAACCTCAACATTTGGTGGAGTAAATAAACATCTGATAGAGAAAAATGTTTTGGCGACAAACATTATAATGCTGGAGTAAAACGCTAAACAAAATACATCTGGAACCCAGAGCCTGTCCATTCTGATGAGAACCCGGGGGGAGTGAGAGGCAATACCAGAGAAAGATATTTTCATTTTCAATTAAGGTTTTTCCACCTATTTCGGGTTGTTTTAAATTTGCACCTATGTAACTGGCAATCGGCAAACTCGAACCGTTCCCGACAGCTGTCGCGTCTCCGTTCTCCGCGCTTTGCATTTTGCCTCGCTAAGAAAAATAAACCTCTAGCACCCAGGGTAGATGGCCACTTACGTTCATCGCCAGGCTTGCGTCCATGTGAAAAGTCAATTATTCGATAAACGTGCAAATTACAAACTTAAGAATACCAGCGAGGCAGTGAACGTCGCAATCAATCAATCTATCAGTTGTTTTGCTTCCAAAAATTTCACCAGTGAAAGCTGACTTAGGGCCGGGTCGCACTAGAGCCAATTTTTTTTACTTCCAATTTTTTGCGAACAAAAAATTGGCAAAAATTTGGCAAGTTCCAAATTTTGGCGGTGGTCGCATTGGACCAAAATGTTTTAAACCAAAATTTTGTTGATCGGCATGTACTGGGCACAAGATCTACAGACAACAAAACGTCTTGCGCATTAATTGTTCATTCAAGGGTTTCACTCTTCGCAGATTTTTCTCTATGCTGCATGTTCTTGACTGGCTCTGCTCTCCAGCAACGCGTGATTTTCGGCCCCTAATTGGACGAACAGTTTTCGCTCGGCTTACTTGCGATTGTGTTGTTGCTTCCACCACTTGCAATTCAAGAAGACTGACTTGCTGAAGCCATCTCTTCAAACCCTTGCCAGTAAACAGATCAAAGAAATGAGTCAAAACAATTTGAATAAAAACGCCGCTCACATTACTCGTTTTCATTGAAGTAACAGTGAAAAGCATCAGATGGACCGGGTAAAAAATGATTGTCAAGTCATAACACGCTACAAACTGGACTAGCCGACCAAAGTTATTTATCTCACCGTAATTTTATCCAGACATGTTTAGAAAATTATGACAGTTTAATGGTTAAAAAAACAAAATTGTTTGGTTTGCCAAAATTTGGGAGCCTCCGTGGCAGCACTTCGGCTTCTTTGAAGATTGGTGAAAGTTTTTGAAACTGGGGGTCGCACTTATTTTGCGCTACTTGTTGACAGATCTACTTATCCAAACAAAATTGGCTCTAGTGCGACCCGGGCCTTAGGTCTAAAATATAGTGAGACTGTAGTAGCCCTGCATAGCCGGCGAGGTTTCGTGCGCGAGTGCTTTTGTTTTGGTAGCGAAGCTGTGAACTTGAGTGATGAAGCCGTGAGAGGATTGATGAAGAGTTGAGTTGAATTCCCGCCTGCCCAAATTAGTGGGGTTTTTTGAATTATGCGTTCACCAGTGCACGCGAATTTCGGATTGGCTGAGAGCACTGGAACGTCAATCAAATGTTAAGAATGGCTGACTGTTAGGATCGGGACACCGGTCAACGGCCCATTTGGCAAATCGCTCATATTTTGCCCAAAGATACCCTTAGGTGACCTATTTTTAAAAATCACTTTAAAAGGTTCCAGCGAATTTTAATTGTTGAGAAATTTGGGAAAATTTAAAAACGCGGTCAAAGTGCGGTTTCTAGTTCAATAAAATGCCCAAAAATAGGTGTAGGAACGAAGCACTGCTCAAGTCTTAAAATAAAGTCATTTGGCTTCAAACTTCACACAAACATGGAAAAACCATTCTAATTCATTCTTCGTTTCAAACCAATCTTAGGTATGTTGATATAGTGATTTTGCGAACCATTTAAAGAACACCTCTGGAGGTTATTAAAAATTGGGGCAAAACTTAAGTCATGTTTAACAGCATAAAAATGCATCTGGTACCTCACTTTTCGATTATTTCACTTTACAGCCTAAAAATATCGTTATTAAACATTCACCATGCCAAGTTTCATGCTCGAACTTGAAGTTTTTCCCTTTGAGAAAAACGAAAACCTTTGTCAATGCGTGACACAGTATTAATATGCATGAGCTCGGTTTCCAATCACTTTGAATGGCGTAAATAAAATACTAACTTTAACTAAAATCCTGTCAATTCACTGCTAGCATAGGAACATGATGTCCACTATATGGAAACCGTTTTTAGACATTTTAGAAACCTTCCTCATTTAATTTTGTTTAATTTCCTGTCCGCTGCCATGTCTAGTTTATCGTTGGGTGGTATCTTCCTTATGTAAACAAAACTGTTGTCATTACGACCCCAAGGGATTTCCTCGAAGACTAAGGCTATTCACACTTCACGAAAATGCTTTCAGTTTGTAGGACACAAGAATGGGTCATGTTGGACTGCCTAAAAGAAATCAAAAGACCATAAGTTGATCGTGCTTAAATATCTCTAAGCAAATAATAGCGTCTTATCCGAATTTGATAAACAGCAAATCTCCGAAGTAGTTCAAGACATCAAGACACTAATCGGGCAATGTGTTACCAGTCCTGGCAAAAAAATCAAACCTGGATTATTAAAAGTGTAGGTGTAAAAAATGTAGTGGCAAGTTCTAAATATATTCCGACTAAAAAAAAACAAATTAGAAGAAGTGAAGCGCTCCGAACCCAACAGATGTAGTACAAGATTTTATGACGGGTCATTTCATTCGAAAATGTTGCAGGAAACATACCTAATGGCCTTTGTACTAACTCACACTTCCTTAAAGACGCTAATAAGTCAAGAATAAACACTTTATCGGCAACCATACAGTGTGGTTGACATTTGAGACTCAATAAAAGTGTCACACAACCGTACGGTCAACCCAGTCACGATTTCACTGGTCTTGCCCAAATCGTTGTTTATTTCGCAGCTAGAAAACGATTAAAAGTTAAAAGTACCGTCAGTAGATTGGAATGCGCTTTTAAGAGTTATCTTATCCCAGAGCAGTTATTTTTTGTATCTGAATGGCTTTTAGATGTGGCTACAGTGCGCTACTAAACAATGCTAGCCCCTGCGGGCTGTCAAGTGATTATCCGTCCCAGCATGAATGTGTTGCTGTCAAGGACTGCAGGAAAGATGTGACTGGGCACTTGAGTAGTCTTAAACTCAGCGCTGATGGAGGGGTAGAAACGGAAATGAGCTTACTGTTAGCTAGAGCCGGTAAGTAGCTTGTTAGAGGCAAATAGCCTTTGTGCGAAGTGATGACCGCACTTGCGTGTAGAGAGGATTGCTACTGAAGTGTTTTCAGGGATTTTCTCAGCGGAAGAAAGGCATTATCGCATTATGCCTTGAACATTTGTCCATGCCATAGAGCCGACTTCAGTATCCGCTGAAGGACAAGAAAAACCCTTTGCACAGTCCCTAGGGAATTGGCAGTCCATAAATCCAAGAATGCCAGGGGAAGTCATCGAGTGGATAGCAGGACATCTGAGTATATTTACAAAAACAGTGACACACTTATTCCAGTTGGATCACGTAAGCTAAACATTGGCCAACGTTAACCAGTTGACACAAAATATCATATATAATATCATGCCAATTTTTCCACCCATGTGGAGGGCATCCAAAGTTAATCTTAACGCCGAAATGGTTGCGCGGGAAATGCACAGAGCCCGGGGCCCTGATGGTAAGCTTCTATTTCAAGCATCTGAATTTTTAGCCGCCTTGCAAGTTGCTTCCTTTTTCTCTCGTCAAAATGCTGCAGTGCGCCAACATGATCCTGATAACATGGATATTCAGGCATCTGAAGAGGAGATTAATTTTAGTCGGGCAAAGGAAGCTGCAGAAACAATCCAGCTCCAGCATACTTTGGTGTACGACCAGTACGATCTTTGCGCCATGGCGATGGAAGGGACTCCAAAGAACCTGAAGCTGCCTATGCTACAGTACAGCACGTGTGCTAAGACTTGGAACTTGATATACCTCTCCCACCCATATGCAAAAAAGCTCCCTACTTGGCGCTTCTGGAGCAAATTACAAACAAATGCACGTGCCAGAAGTAACTCTGAAGAACTCTCAGTGCTTCTTCCTTGTTCAACAATCATTTTTTGACGGGGGAGGGACCATTATATTTTTGTAGAGAGGGGACGGGGGGAGCAGGAGGAAAGATCCTTTAGAGGAAACATATAGGCTCTGACGAAGGGCTTACATTCCCGAATCATCGGCTTTTTCGGCTGCAGCGATTTGATTAATTAAATAACGATTAATATGAACTTAGAATTTCATGCGTACCCAGGGTCTCTCATCTTACCGCCTGGGGCGAGCAAGATGAGAGACCCTGGGAACGAGGTTGCACTGTCCGCGACGCAGTAAAAAACCAGTTAATGGATTACTGGCAAGGAGCCCACAAATTTGAAAACAAAGATTTCCCGAACTGCGAATTTTCTGTAAAATACATGTATATAGTTTTTGAAGATAATGCAGTCGTCCTCCCCCTCACCCACACCTCTTCCCTTCCCCTCCCCCTATTAGTGTACTTTAAAGAAGACAAAATTGGCTTTGGCATTGCGTGACATTTTTCGAACTACACGCCTACATTTTTCACGATGAAATGTATATTGGAAATAGTGTCCGTAAATGATTCAGGACTTGGTCCCTGATATTGTGGTGTAGCAGCAGCGTGGATGCACAGTATCTGGGTATGTCTTTTGTTATTTTATGAAATGGTAATAAGCATATAAAATGAACGAACACGCAAGAATATGCGGTCGAACAATTTCGCCATATATTTTCCATGCACGATTATTTATAGAGGGGATTTTTGTTGGAAAGTTTTATATACACTATGACACTACTATTTTGAGCACCTGCTAGAATTTAGCTACAAGATAACTGTCATAGTAAATTGTCTTGCCTTCCACAAACCGACCAACGCGACGAACCGTGTAATAAGGGTCTAAAGCGACACTAGTAAATAGTTCCCACAAGTTTATGTTCACAAGTCACCTTAAGGTAGTTCAAAACTCTTTTAAAAACTGCTTTACCCTTTCACGGTATAAAGTCTATTCCGTTGTTGTGTTTAAAAAATGCGAAATATTATTAAAGCAACTAGGCAAGGATTAAGTAAATCTGCATTTGAACGGTTTGGCGCTAATGTCGCCAATGAATTTACATAATTTCAAGTTCTCCCGATACTCTTTGGTAGACTCTGGAGGAATCCGAGCTTGAATATGACTTTCAGAAGATCCCACTGGTGATCACAGAGGATCCTTTTAAAGGTCTAAGCTACAAATCGGAAAATTAAAGATTAGATTTAGATTTGTGTATTTTTTATCGAGCCGTTAAGTTGATAACTCTAAGTTCTCAAGTATATCGAGTGTCATTTGAGCTGAGTATGCTACATAGATTTTCGAATTTCTCAGAGGGAAGCTTTGCGAGTTCGAGGATGAAACTTGGCATAATAAATGTTCAATAATGACACTTTTAGGCTATAAAGTAAAATAATCGAAAAGTGAGGTACCAGATATATTTTTATATTGTTAAACATGACCGACATTTTGCTGCCACTTTGAACACGCTTCAGAGGTGGTGTTTATAAAATGGTTCGCAAAACCCCATATCAACATATCTGAGATAGGTTTCAAGCGACAACTAAATTAGAGGGGATGTTTTAGATTTGTATTAAGTTTAAAGTCGATTGAATTTATTTTAAGACTTTACCAGCGCTTCGTTGTCGCACCTATTTTCGGGCATTTTATTGAACGAAAAACCGCACTTTGACCGCGTTTTCAAATTTTCTCAAATTTCTCAAAAATTAAAATTTTACTATGATTTTTAAAAATAGGTCACCTAAGGGTATCTTTGGGCAAAATATGAGCGATTTGCCAAATGGGCCGTTGACCGGTGTTTCTCGATCCTAACAGTCAGTCATTCTTAATCTATACCTCTCATCTTTCCCAAGGCAAAAAGTTTGTTTTCAAATACAGATTTGCAAATAGAGAGTGCGATCGAAGAAATGCATAGAGGGAGCTTTGGATTCTCTGAATATCCACAGGGAAAGCAGAAAAATTATACTAAAGGAAGAACAGGAGAGAGATTTCGGGCAATGATGTGTAAAATGGTGTTGACTAGCCTTCATGACTTCTACGGTTCGTGACATTTGTTCATTTGCCGTTCTCTGTTGGGAGAAAAGTTGTCGCTTCACTCGCACGTGTTTATGAAGGGCACTTCATGCTGTGTATATTTCAGGAGGAATTTAAAGTAGAGTAATGCTGTTAGATTGTGCTATGGAAAATTTTAAGAGCTTTTTATAGGTTTGCATGATTTCCGCTGATGTCGCTTCGTTGAGGTTGACACCTCTGTAAATAATAATAATTACGATGTGTTCAGTGTTTAATTATAATTATTTTTTTTCAGTTGCCAGTATTTCTAAAATACTCTGTGCGTCTGAAGTTGCTAGCGCAACTCGTACATAAGTGAGAATGTAAGACATTCCTTTGAGTTGTCGGTGATCTCCATGTAAATCAAAGGTTTATTTCATTTCAGACGAGTCGCATGCATTCGCATCGTGCGTAAATAAACCTCAAGTTTCATGTTACACTTCATTTTCTGATTGGCTTATTTAATTGATTCAATTAAAGTGGGAGGCAAGCAAAAACCATACGAAATGTGGCAGGCGGGAATTTCACTCGCTGCTTCGCCGCTTGCGCATCCCGCCAGCTACGCAGGCTAAGACTGTAGTAAAGGGCAACACCGGTTTAAAAATAAATTGAAGAGGAAATGAATTGTCCACGGTCGGAAATCGGAAATTAACTCTTCTAGGTGTTGAACTGAATGCAACACCGAACTTGTGAAATGACCGACAAAAAAGCGATTAGGAGAAGGACTGGCTTAGTAGCTGACTACTTTTGCGAGCTAAGGCATGGAATGAAATCGCCTTATTCTAAAACTTTTCTGGTTTGCTTGTAAAACGTGTCACCCTAGTTGTTATGTCTTGACACACAGTTGCCATGAATATGCAGGTCAAGCGCAAGGCCGGATATCTGGGATATACCAAAAGAACAATAGATTATGAATAAACAACAAGCCAGGGCTGTGCTATATCCCGTACGGGAGTTATACGATAAAATTAACACTCACAATTATAGTGTTTTGTTTGCGTGCAGGACGCTAAGATTGCAGCCGGAAACGAGATAATCATTTGTTCTCTCTGTTGAGCTTTCCAACATGTAGTGAGCGACATGCTTGTCAGCAGACAACTTTATGTCACACTGTGAAAAACTCTTAAATTCAAACTGCTCTATTTTCCCAACAAAGCAAGGCACCAAGCTGAAAACACGCAAGCAGACATATTTCTACAAAATGTCTTTCACGTGATGAAGATGAAAATGCAAAAAGTCTGTTTACTTTTCAATTTTAGAACCCTCTTTACATGGGCGACTTAACTGATTGTATTATGTGTTTTTGCTCGTCAATGTCGCAAAATTATCGAAAATTACCGGCTATCAGCAGAGCTGTATAACTTTTTTTAATTCTAAAAGAACACAGAATACGTTCAGAGGTTTAACCTCGATAGTGTGACGATTTCCATTTCATTCCATGCCTAAGCTCGCATAAGTGGTCTGCCATGAAGCCAGATTCCTTTGCCTAATCGCTTGGCAATTCTAAATGAAGATATAATTGCTGACGCAGCGAAGGAGCCTGAAGCGACTGAGCGAAGTCAGCAGTTATAATCGGCAAGGCAATCGAGCTTGAAACTTTTCTACCACAATGCATTGCGCTGTATCCACAAATTCAACCACAATGCCTTGCACGCCGTGTTTCTTGCCATGTGCTCTTCTTCTTGAAGGTGAGTCGAGCTTTTACTGTTTGTTTCAGGCTTAAAAACTAAAATTTAACCATTTATAAGCTACGAACGCATATTATTATAGTGCTTTAATACGCTCTGACAAAGCTTTCGCGTAATTTTGACTGCATGCTTCACGAAAGAAAATCTTATTTCGTGATTTGAATGTTCGAGTAAACAAGCAAGACATCACAAAATGGCGCCGGCTTATGTACATGTACGTTGGATTTCTGATCAAGTTTCTTTCCTTTTCAGAACACAAGCTGCTACGTATAGCGAGGTAAGAACTTTTGGTAATTGACGAAGTTTTCTAATGAGAAACAGTGACCGCCGCGAATGCGTATTTCCTCCAACAAGGCAAGGAAATAATCGCCACGGATTTTTCATTTCTTTGGTGACATGTCGGAAAAATGCTTTCTTCATTTTCATCATGACGGCGCATAGTGCATAAGCTTACTGCAACGCCGTGAATAGTTTGAACATGACATTTGTTTAGCTCGAATTTCTGATCAAATTTCTTTCCTTTTCAGAACACAAGCTGCTACGTATTGCGAGGTAAGAACTTTTGTAATTGGCGAAGTTTTCTAATGATAAATAGTGACCGCCGCGAATGCATATTTCCTCCAACAAGGCAAGGAAATTATCGCCACGGATTTTTCATTTCTTTGTTGTCATGTCGGAAAAATGCTTTCTTCATTATCATCATGACGACGCATAGTGCCTACTGCAACGCCATGAAAAGTTTGAACATGACATTATTGTTTATCTCGAATGGATCGAGAAAATCATGTTTTAAACTAGCCGTATTGCTAAGTATATTGCCACTTGAAAAATTCCTTAAAAGTTCTCAGCTAAGTGTCCTTACCCTTGTCCTTCATGCAGTGTTGTTGGATAATAATCATCGTGTAGGCAATTTTTGTTGTTGTCAAGAAAAAGACGAGCATATGGAGGGGTTGGGATAGAACTGGTTTTATTGTTGGTTTTGTTGAAATTCTGGTCAATTTCGTATTTTGTAAAATATTTCCGGATCACATATTTTGAGATAATTTCTTCACTAGTACTTCACTAGATAGAGTGGTTAGCCTGCCAACCTCACCCTCACGTCCATGTGAACACACTTCATGCCCAGAATTTTGCATGTCCTGGTCAGGAAAACAGAACAAAACATTACAGGAAATTCATGCATTTTGGTTTTGATTTCAGATTTTACAGCACATTTGGATGGCATATTTTGCATGCCTCGTTTGGTTGTGTTTCAACACGCCTCGTTCATATCTAGTGTCTTAAAGTGTTAAATGTATTGAAGTAATAACACTTCTATTTTCAGAAAAAAGAGGAGTTAGTTGAAGTACAGTAGGATACCTTTGAGGAAGGTGAGATCAAAAATGGGAAATAGTTTGGAACAGTATAGAGCAACTATAGGGACACATTTTATATTCTTAATGTCCAGACTTTACCAGTTGTGTATGACAGGAAAATTTTGGAATACAATCCTGATGTTATTTTATATGGAGGCAATTTATTTACCAACTTTAAAGGTTGTTGTTCAGAATTACAACATAATGAGACTCAATCGTCTTTGGTTGACCCAAATCTATCTCTATCAGTTCTATATACCCGAATTAATTCAGCTAGCAAATGATATAGAAGTGAATCCTGGTCCAGAAATATCTACTGAAAGTGTAAATTTGGAAGACCCAAATAAAAAGAGCTATATTTTTATTGAACCTTGGAATGCTGAATGTCAGTCTTCTTGGTGTTCTGCTCTGGATTTGCCACTGATTGTCAAACACAAAAATTGTTCAGAAATGGTCAAACCCTTGGATAAGCCTTCCAAACTGTACCGAATAGTAGGTGATGGTAATTGCTTATTCCGTGCTCTTTCTTATGCAATAACTGGGAGACAAAATTATCACGTCTTAGTCAGAGAAAAGATAGTTCAACATATGAGACATAATGAGCATGCATTACTTGCTCACATGAATGGCAGTGTGAATGAATATTTGACCCGCACAGGAATGAGAAATCAACATGTTTGGGGAACAGATGTTGAAATAATTGCAGCTTCTTCTTTGTTAGAAACCGACATTTATGTATATACCAAAGTTGGTTTTCTATATAAATGGCAAAGGTTTTCGAGTTCTATCTTATCAGGATGTCCTGCCAAAAATGTAGGTGGTCTGTATTTGCAAAATACTAGTGGTGTGCATTATGACATTGTGCTAGATGTGGCTTCTTCTCTGACTCCTGATTCTAAGCATAGTTCCAAAAGGAAATGGAATACTGAACAGAGCCACCGTCGTAAGACAAAGTCTGTATCCATTAGTCAACCTCCTAAGCTTGCGAAGGTTGATCATGAAGCAGATATTTCAAAGCACAAGTCTTTCTCATTGAGTAACAGGCAGGACTTGGCCCACATTAGCAGTGATAGTGATTCAGAATTGACCTCAAAGAACACAATGAGTTCTCAGAACACAGATAGTGAAAATGCGATGCATGTCAAAAGTATAAAAAACACACAAAAGCCATTCATCTTTGCATGTTGTCAAACAAAGCATCAGGCTTTTTGGTGTTCTGCTCTGGATTTGCCGCTGATTGTCAAACACAAAAATTGTTCAGAAATGGTCAAACCCTTGGATAAGCCTTCCAAACTGTACCGAATAGTAGGTGATGGTAATTGCTTATTCCGTGCTCTTTCTTATGCAATAACTGGGAGACAAAATTATCACAGCTTAGTCAGAGAAAAGATAGTTCAACATATGAGACATAATGAGCATGCATTACTTGCTCACATGAATGGCAGTGTGAATGAATATTTGACCCGCACAGGAATGAGAAATCAACATGTTTGGGGAACAGATGTTGAAATAATTGCAGCTTCTTCTTTGTTAGAAACCGACATTTATGTATATACCAAAGTTGGTTTTCTATATAAATGGCAAAGGTTTTCGAGTTCTATCTTATCAGGACGTCCTGCCAAAAATGTAGGTGGTCTGTATTTGCAAAATACTAGTGGTGTGCATTATGACATTGTGCTAGATGTGGCTTCTTCTCTGACTCCTGATTCTAAGCATGGTTGCAAAAGAAAATGGAATAATGAACAGAGCCACCGTCGTAAGAGAAAGTCTGTATCCATTAGTAAACCTCCTAAGCTTGCAAAGGTTGATCATGAAGCTGATATTTCAAAGCATAAGTCTTTCTTGTTGAGTAACAGGGAGGACTTCGCCCACATTAGCAGTGATAGTGATTCAGAATTGACCTCAAAGAACACAATGAGTTCTCAGAACACAGATAGTGATAATGAGAGACATGTCAAAAACATAGAAAAGAAGGCACAGTACACTTCTGGTATGACAAATGCCGGCAATAAAGAGAAACGGACAATTGATGTCAACAGTGCACAAAAGTATCTGTCTGACTTCCATAAGTCTATCCAGTATAATATGTATCAGTGCGAAATCTGTTTTGAGGCATGGCCTGTAAAGGGAAAAGTAAGGTCAAAAAGTGCTTACATTTGTCAGAGGTGTTCAAGTGACAAAAAAATTCCTAAAAAGTTCTCAGCTGGCAATAAAATGATTCCATCATGTATACCAAATGAGTTACAGGATTTAACACAAATCGAGGAGATGTTAATTGCTCGAGCTCTCCCTATTATGAATGTTTATGTAAAGCCTGGAGGACAACGAGGGTTTTCAGGACACTGCATAAATCTACCACAACAGGTCTCTGAGCTAGCTCAGTCACTACCAAGATATCCCAAGCATGTCTCCCTCTTAGTGGTAACTATGAATGGAAAAGATAATGCCTTTAAAGATGTTATTGTCAGGAGAAGCAAAGTACAGCAAGCACTCATTTGGTTAATTCAAAATAATCCACACTATACAAATGTGACACTTAATTTAGATTCCTTACAATCTTTGCCTGTGAGTGGTGTTCCAGATGATTTGCAAATTGTGGAGACCAATGAAACTGAGTTCCAGAATATTGAAACAAGCACAAATACTAGTGATGATTGTGATGAAGATCAGGTCATAAATAATGAAACAAAAACTAGTAGTTTTCTGCCACACAATGAGAATGGCAAACTGGAAAAGGATGCAATTTTGTCTGAAATTGGAACAGGAAAAATCAATTGGCCCACAATAGAAGATAAACCATTAAATGAATATACTATTTCAGGCCTCGCTACTTTAGCCTTCCCTACATTGTTTCCAGATGGTAAAGGAGACCCAACAAATCTATGTTTACATAGAGATGTTCCATTCAATGAAAGAATTAAACACTTGTTAAAATTTGCAGAAAGAACTGTAAATGGAAAATTTTACTTCAGGTTTGCTTCACACCCTAGATTTTCATATTGGGCTCTGAACATGATTCAAAGAAAACGAACTATGCAACAAACAGCTGTTTTCTTTCAACAAAACCCTGGGGAAGCACATTTGACGTTAGAGGAGCTCAGAAACATGGTCAATGAAAAGAAATCACAGCTGTTTATGGCAAAGGTTTCAAGATATGTAGCAAACATCACTGGAAGCTCAGCATACTGGTACAAATTACAACAAGATCTAAAATCGATCATAGCTTTTAAAGGGCCACCAACAATATTCTTCACTTTGTCTTCAGCAGATATGCATTGGCCTGAATTACATCAACTCTTTAGCTCCAACGTAGATGATATTACCGCTGAGGAAAGGCGAATGAATGTCATAAACAACCCTCATTTAGTAGATTGGTTTTTTACAAAACGTGTAGAACAATTTGTAAAACATTGGTTGTATAATTGTCTTGGAGCCGAGTGGCACTGGTACAGGTATGAGTATCAAGCTCGAGGAAGTATTCATTGCCACGGTATAGCAAAGCTTAAAAGTGATCCAGGTCTGTGTGATTTGACTGACAAAGCACTTAAAGGATTCTTGGCTGAAAAGTCATCTGCTGAAACATCCATTCCTGATATTCATATGATTACTGATGGAAAAAAAGCTTCTCAACAAATTTGCCAATATGTAGATACCTTGATGTCAACTTACAATCCCTGCCCCCCTGATAGTGAGATATGGATAAAACCAAAGATTCATCCATGTAAACAAAGGCACGAATGTGTTACTGACATAGATGACGATTATGCAAATCTTTTGAATACTGTCCAACGCCATACACGTTGTAATACAAGGTATTGTCTAAGATACAAACAAGGTGTTAAGGACATGCAGTGCCGCTTTAATTTTCCATTTGATCTATGCGCAAAGACAAAATTAGTTTTTGAACCTGTTCATAGGAGTGATGGCAAGTTGCCCCAATTCAAAGCCAAAATAGTTACAAAAAGAAATGATACTAGGCTAAATAACCACCAACAAATTCAGCTGCAAGGATGGAGAGCAAACTGCGACATTCAAGTTGTGATTGATCAATATGCTTGCATAGAATATCTTTCAAAATATGCTGCAAAAGGTGAACCTAAATCGCCAATGCTTACTGAAACATTTGACATTGTATTGAAAAATACAGATAATAGCTCAGATGCACAAAAAACTATGAAAAAAATTGCAATGAGAACACTTGGACAAAGAGATTTCAGTGCACAGGAAACAATGCACTTACTGTTATCCCTGAAGTTGTATAGCACAACCTTTAATGTCCTTCCTGTCAGTTTGTATGGCTCTCGCAGAGTAAACCCTAATCAACATAGTGCATCAGCTCCTTGTACTAAGGATTCACTACTTGATCTTTATGCAAAACGTCTCCAATATGTTAACAATTTTCCAGATATAAAAAAGATGAGTCTTCTAGAATTTATCACAAAATATAGATTGGTAAAAGGTAAGCTAGTCAACCAGTCTTCACTCATAGTACCTCGAGTATTTCCAAACTATTCTCCAAATCCAAAAGGTAAATTTTACAGTTTATTTTGCAAATATCAATTATTAAAATATAAACCATGGTCAAATAACCCAAATAATGCTTGGAGCAGTGAAGAACCTTCTGATCAGACTTACATAGATGCATGGCTTGAATATTTGAGTTCACCAGAAGCTGTATTGCATGTTCCAAATTGGGAGGAAAAGTTGCATGATGCATTTGAGAATGCTGAGATAGACAATACAGTCAATGTTTCAGTTGTAGAAGATGAAACATCTCGAGAGGAATGGATGATACTTGCCTCATTCCACTCTAATGGTCTTGCCAATGCATCATCTTCAATTGTTAATTCCCATGATTGGCATTGTGATGCTGTAAAATACACAGAGCAGCAAATTGGAGAAATGCCAAGTTGGATCACCGCAAAAAAAGAAAACTTTCTCCCAAAGGAACAAACATTTTCAATCAATACAGAATCATTCAGTGATGAACAGAGACTAGCTTATGAAATTGTTACGACTCACTCATTGCAAGAGAAACCACTACATTTGATTGTTAATGGGGAGGCTGGAACTGGTAAAAGCTATTTGATATATGCACTATGCACCCACCTCAAAGATAAGTGTAAAGTAACTGCAACAACAGGAAAAGCTGCTTATGCTATAAATGGACTAACCATCCATTCTTTTCTACGACTGCCTGTCACCCACATGTTGCAAAAAGACTTGTCAGGTCAAGCATTGATTACAATACAAGAAAGACTGACACGGGTAGATTATATAATAATAGATGAATATTCTATGCTTGGTCAAGCATCTCTAGGGTGGATCGATAGGCGATGCAGACAGGCAACTGGTCTGCATGAAATTCTGTTTGGTGGAAAGTCTGTTATTTTGTTTGGAGATCCTGCTCAATTACCTCCAGTAGGAGATAAGCCTCTATACCATTCAAAACCATCAAGTGCAATTGCAGAACAGGGCTATTGTGCCTATCAAATGTTTGATAAAGTAGTTATTCTGACTGTAAATCAAAGAGTGCTTGGGTCAGAACTTGATCAAATTTTGTTCAAACAATTGTTAATGAGGTTACGGAATGGCGAGACTACAGAACATGATTGGAAACAGTTGTTAGCCAGGCAACCATCACAAGTTGAAAATATTAAATGCTTTGAAGGTGTAACACGATTATATTACAGCAACGATGAGGTAGCAAAATATAATTACCATCGTTTGCTAGAACTGAAACAACCTATAGCAGAAATATTTGCTAAACATTCTAGTGTTGAGGGCAAGAGCATCAGTGCTCAAGAGATGCTTGGTTTGCAACCAAAACTACTTGTGGCAAAGAGTGCAAGAGTCATGCTTACAGTGAATCTTTGGCCAGCAGTTGGGCTTTGCAATGGTTCAACAGGATCAGTTGTAGACATTATCTATGAGCCTAATACACAGCCTCCATCATTGCCTGTTGCAGTTATAGTGAAATTTGACTCGTTGTCAGGTCCATCTTTTACTGATAATATGCCTTCATGTATTCCTATTCCACCTATAACTGCTACAGTTCAATGTGGCAATGTAGTACATGAAAGGCAACAGCTACCTTTAACACTTGCATGGGCATTGACAATTCATAAAAGTCAGGGTATGACTTTGAATAAAGCTTGGGTTGATATTGGCAAAAAAGAGTCCACATTAGGAATTACATATGTTGCCATAAGTAGAGTACGCAATATCTCTTCATTAGTCATTGAGCCTATGACATTTGAGAGACTACAGAAAATCAGGAATTCAGAATTGTTGAAATATAGGCTGAAAGAAGAACAAAGGCTTAAACAATTGTCTGACAAAACAGTTTTAAGATACTCTAAAATTGTTTGATATGATCAAACTGCAATTAGGTAGATTATTGTTTTCATATGTCTACTACATTTTACCTCACTAGGATTGCTACAGAATGAATAGAAGATCAAAAACAAGTAAGTAATAGCACAAAGTACTAGGACTATTTTTTTGTCGTTTTTGTGTATTCCTATGTTACAGTTAATGTACCAACTGTGTTTATTTTCCACCAGAATCTCCAGCTGCTTCAAGTGAGAAGCAATATACACCCACTACAGAGAGGAAAAGTAAGTAAAACAAAATAACATACTGATACAGTGGAAGCTGTGAGTTACTGTTTGAATTGTCACTTAACGGGGGAGACGCTTAACTACAAAATGGTTGCTATGGATTACTTCAAACCAGCATATCTTGGAAGCCATTGTTGTCCTGAGTTTAGTTTTTGGCCATGTTTCTTCTATTAGAGATTGCCTTCACTTTCAGTAGTCATGACCATATTTGGTAAGTCACGTGATCAAAACACAAAAACCGTATAAACTCACACAGCTTACATCTTTCTCCAATGAAACATAAGCCAACGGGTGAAGTGCATTTAGATACAAAATTTGTAGCATGGATTTGTTGAAATTCATGTTATTTAAGAAGTTATGACGTCACAAAAATTTTATGACGCCATAGCTCTTTCAGTAACGCAAATTTCAACATATCCATGCTACAGATTTTGCTTCTGATTACACTCTACCCTTTGGCGTTGGTTTCAACGGAGAAAGAAGTTAGCTGTTTGAGTTTATACAGTTTTTGTGTTTTGGTCACGTGACTTACCAAATATGGTAATCACTACCAAAACTGAAGGCAATCTCTAAAAGAACAAAAATTGGCCAAAAAACTAACCCAGGATACTAAGGGAGACTAAGATAAGACAGTTAGAAGTCGTCTGTAGCAACCGTTACGTAGTTAAGGGTCTCCCCCCTTAAACTTTGAAATGAAAAACTCTCGTAAGTGACAACTTTTGGGGCTTCCAGGCGACCAGCCCCTTTAGCAACCACTTTTGAGGTTTACCAACTAGCGACAAGCAGAAGCTGCTATGTCAAAACATCATCTCGCACACAAGCAAAGCTGAAACAAATTGCCTTACATGTATTTTACTACCACAAGTTATTTGTTTCTACTGTAGTGGAAGTACACTGCATGTGTATGAGACCAATGGCTACTGTTCATGATTCTGTTCGACTAGGAGTGACTAGCTTCACCAACAAGCATTCTCAATCCCTAAGGTTGTAGCTTTGACTGTAGTTGAACAAAACAAATATTAATAACCATAAACTATGGTGAAAAAGGTATTACAATAAAATGCTTTATTAGGAGCATACATTTCACATTTACTGAATGCATTTAATATCAAAAGTGCTATTTTGCATCATCAGATAACAATCCATCAATCATCAACCCTCAAGATGTATCGAATGAAGCTGTGGCTGGCTCCTCACAAACCCCTCCCAGCAGCCACACTGATCACAGTGCCCTCCTGCACACTCCTACAAAACAAGAAAAAAGTAAGTAGTAAAGCCAAAGAACAGAAATAACTTCCATACAGGTAGAATAAATTCTTCATCTGTAAATAGTTAGCAACTGGAATTTTCATATAATGAATTGACTTAGATTCTCCTGATAATGTGAATTTTTACAAACAGCGAATTGTTATTTTAGAGGTTCCTGCTCTAATGTGAGACTACTTTAAAGGGAATCTCGGCTGTTGACATGAGTTGACGCTAAGTTGCTCCGAATAGTGCTTTAATTACAAATTTTACTAGACAAGGGAAATGTAACATTTAATAATAATAATAATAATAATAATAATAATAATAATAATGATAATAATGATGATGATGATAGTAATAATGGTGATAAATGGAAGAGATTTCGGCGTTTAAATTTCCCGCACACCGCCATCTTGAATTTAATGACGTCACTTTGTTGTCTCTGTTGTTGAAAAGCTGAGGTTCTTTTGTTTAAGGCAATAGGACAACGCAGTGATGTCATGAAATCCAAGATGGCTGCATGGTGGAAATTGAAAAGCCAAAATCTCTAAATCCTACACAATACTATTCTTTTCTTTTTTTTTTTTTTTCAGGTACATCTCTGATTTGCTATCTGCATAATTTGTCCCCCTTGAAGAGGAGCCAAGCAAACAACGACTATTTCGATGCCACTCTTCAACTTGAAGACAAACCAATGAGGGCTGTGTGTTTTTCGCCGATAAACATTCCCACATGAAGTCCAAGTTGGAATCCTCATCACCAATGAAAATAAGTAACTATCACATAAAACGCAATCGATACACCGATCAAGACGAAGTGCACATCAATAAAAGAACCAAACTTTCAGACCCCAATAAAAGTGAAATCACATTTGACTTCACCGAGATCACAGAGGAAGAGAAGGAAGACACAGAGTCCATAGACAGCATACAAGAAATTATGGCAAATGAGAATGCTAAAAGCAAAGTAAACATCACTGGGCGAGTCACAGTAGTTGAACTTCCAACCACCATAACATCAAATGGGAAGACTTTGACAAAACAAGAATGCACTCTCACTGATGAAACGGGATCCATGAGATTAGTGCTTTGGGAAGAAGACACTAAAAGAATACAGTCAGGAAACACTTACAAGTTCTCGAAAGCAATTGTTAAGAGCTACCAAAGACAGAAGTACATAACACTTAATAAGCAGACGTCTATCCAGTCGTCAACCGCTCAAGTACGTAGAGAAGATGCTATCACAAACGACAACTCTCAGAACACAGTCACATGCCCAGCTGAAGCAGTTGAAAGGCTCACCACTTATCTGTCCTGTACCAAATGCAATTCTTCCTTACCTTCGAATGATGGTGGCAAGATAATTCGGTGTTCCAATTGTGGCATGGCGAAACTAAAAACAAAGTGCAAAAACAGAGCTCTTGCTAAAGTACTGTTTGTCACAGCTAATCAAGAAGAAGTAACACTGACCATCTTTGATGACAAGCTTTCAGTGCTGTATGCAATTTACAAACAACAGTCAGGCCAAGATAAAGAGTTCAGCCAGCTGACAGAAGAAGACCTGACAGAGATGCTTCTCAGTGTGAATGCAACCATAACCTACAGTCAGAACAACCGAGTTCTAGCAATCTCCTGAACTGAACAGTGTGTCCACTATACACTGAACAAAACATTGAAACAATGCAGATCTTAAATTAACATAACCTTCCAGTTCATGTTGAGTTTACATGTTGTTTTTGTTGTAAAAAGTTTGACCAACTGACAGAAGACCTGACAGAGGTTCTTCTCAGTGTGAATGCAATCATAACCTACAGTCAGAACAACCGAGTTCTAGCAATCTCCTGAACTGAACAGTGTGTCCACTATACACTGAACAAAACATTGAAACAATGCAGATCTTAAATTAACATAACCTTTCAGTTCACATGTTGAGTTTACATGTTGTTTTTGTTGTAAAAAGTTTGACCAACTGACAGAAGACCTGACAGAGGTTCTTCTAAGTGTGAATGCAACTATAACCTACAGTCAGACCAACCAAGTTCTAGCAATCTCCTGAACTGAACAGTGTGTCCACTATACACTGAACAAAACATTAAAACAATGCAGATCTTAAATTAACATAACCTTACAGTTCACATGTTGTTTTTGTTGTAAAGAGTTCGACCAACTGACAGAAGACCTGACAGAGATGCTTCTAAGTGTGAATGCAACCATAACTTACATTAAGAACAACCGAGTTCTGGCAATCTCCTGAACTGAACAGTGTGTCCATTATACACTGAACAAAACATTGAAACAATGCAGATCTTGACTTGTCAATGTTGAGTACACTTTTGATCATCTTGTACAAAGTATTAGTTTCAGTTACAATCAGAGGTTATGAACTTTTAACCCCAAAAAATCATTTGTCCAGTGCTTCTGCAATGCAGATGGCCTTAACATAACCTTCCAGTTTACATGTTCAGTTTACATGTAAGACGATGTTGTTTTGTTCTTCATTTTATACAATTGGATGGACTGTACTCGGAAATACTACCATCATTTCTAATGGAAAATTACTTATATAGGGTTCTGTTAGAATAGCTTTAATGTTATCTTCATTAGGATTTTATTACTTTTTACACATGTTGATGCTGACTTGAAATGTTTGCCTTGAAGTAAAGTTGATTCAGTTGTGTTGAATTCACATTTTATGCATTTCTTTTATTCAAATCACCTCTTGAAACCAACTTAGATTAGTTTTCATTCAGCCAGTGCCAACTATCACACCTTTCAGATATATTGTCGGTTTATCATATATGCTTTCTTACCTAAACCTAAAATTAGTTTAATATTAAATTAATTGTCTAAAAGTAATCTTCGTTTTGCTTGTAATGAGTTCTCGAAGCGGTTACTCAAAGCAGGGTTAGCAATACTTTGACAATGTTATGACAAAATTCATTGTCAGTAACAGGACAGATGCATTAAAAACTGACATCAATTAGTTTTTTACGATAACAAATTGTCGAATTTCCCGCTCTCGCTCGCTGACGCGTCGCATTAATTTCAAATTCATGTGTCTGTCCGCATATTGACAATAAAAATTACCAATGAGTGCAGGTGAATTCCTGCACTTATCGTAAAATAGACCTTGGCGACTAGATCAAAGTAAGATTTGTAGCCCTGACAACCTCTTTCCCATGCAATTAAAAGTTGCTGCATACCAGCAGCCCTCGTGGTGTTTAGAGCGCAACATAGAAACCATTGTGTAACATGCTACAACTGCTGCGAAGGACGCTGCACAAATGCATAACAAATGGTAGTCTGGTTTAACTCTTAATCCTTTCCGCTATACGTTGCACGTCAGCATTGACTGCTGATAGGCATACTAGTACAGATAATACCTTCAGGCCTTCAGGCAGTTGAAACAAGGCGCAAAAGCATGTATCTAAAGTGTGTGGTAGAAACTGACACCAAAAAAGTAAACAATACATGCAGGTCTGTCTTCTTTCGGTCTTATCTGTTGCACTTTTTGCTCGAGAAACATCTCGTAAAGAGTAGATCACTTAGGGCCTGTTCGCACTAAGACAAAAATTTGAGTTTGTCGTTTGCAAAAAAGTGAAACTTTTGTAGTCACCAATTTTTTTGTCTTCGCAATCCCGTTCGCACATGAGGATACAAAATTTTTTTAGTGACAGATAACTTGATCAATTTACCATCAAGATGTCCTGAAATGTGTGTCGGTGTCTGTTTCGTGCGAAGTTTCCAGTCAAATTTGTGAACGAAAATTGCTCTCCCGAAATGTTTTTATGGCCTTTTGCTTTTCATGCAGAACCTGTTCTTGCTACATCAACAATTAGTTATAGTTTTGGTTGCTAGGATTCGCCAGTTACTGATTTTGGAGGTTTTTATTCAGCCGAGAAGACACCGCCATCACTGTCGTTTTCACCTGCACTGGATACTTCCTCAGCCTTTGAAATCCATCTACACCTCCAGCACAATTTTCTTGAGATCTTGTTTGGTAGAAATATGCAAATGGATAGAAATTCGTTCTACGATTTATTGAGGCTCTTAATATGTTCCGAGAGAGAACGCTCGCGGGAAGTCATACGGTCATGTTTGCTTCGTAATTCATGTTGCAAAATTCTATGACCCAATACGGATGGATGTCAAGGAACAAAGGGATTTTCTCGCCTGACAATTTTTATAGCCTCCAAAGCTACAATCTTGGACAAAGTAAATGAAACATCTGGACCACCCCTCCCTCCATTTCAATTATGTAAAAATGATGCGCTTTCGCTCCTTCATCATTGCTTTGGGGGGATGGGGATAATTGATCCATTTTATACTGTCCAAGATTCGATCTTGGACAAAATAAATGGAACATCTAAACCACCCCTCCCCCCATTTCAATGATGTAAAAATGGCACGCTTTCGCTCCTTCGCACCTTCATCATTGCTTTGGGGGGGGGGGATGGGGGATAATTGTTCCATTTTATACTGTCCAAGATTGTAGTAGACTGAATCATTGAAGCTTCTTTCCGCTTGCAAAAATTTAGGTGAGCGCAAAAACGTTCACAGGACGAACACTTACATTTTGTTGTCTTTAATGAAAAATTAAACCTCACCAAAAGGTCTACTTAATATTTAATAGTCTTTAAATTTGACATTAAATTTCCAAAATGTAGAATGTAGCTTTATTATACCTTTAATCGACCTTTTGATTACTTTTAAGACTATGAACCTTTTAGTCTCGTTTAAATGGTCTTTAATTTGTTCCCAAAATGACCTATAAATTTCAGTACCTTAAATTTAAAATTAAAGCAACCTAAAATGATTTTCGATCTTTCAGTACCTTTAATTTGAAATTAAATCAATCTGAAATGTTTTTTGGTCTCGCAGTACCTTTAATTTCAAATTAAAGCAACCTAAAATGATTTTTGATCTGTCAGTATCTTTAGCTTGATAATTGAGCTTTTTAAAGTTCATGATAGTAATACAGGACGAACAATAACATGCCTTTAGTAGCACTGAATTTTAGAAACAAAACCTCTCTCTGATTCTTAATAGTTAATAATTACAAGTGAGAGTATCCGATAATGTCAAGAATCCAGTTACACTCGCGATCGCTCGCATCAGATTGTAATACATGTGTGATCTCCTCTCCTCTCAATATCGAGCTACAAGCAGAAGCTAAATTTACATGTAACTCACTCTGAACGGAAGATATAATATCAACCATAATTTTGAGTTTCCGTAGATCATGGATCAAGATGAAACAAGTAAAGGATATGTTTATTGTTCGCATTGCGATAACGTGGTATCACGTTCAGCTTTCAAGAGGCACGAAAGGAAAAGATATTCAGTAACCCCGGGAAGTGATCAGGTCGCGCAACCATCAGATGACCAAGGTGAGGATAGAATACCTACGCCTCTGCATTATCTTATTTGCATTATTTTTAATTTTATACGCAGTGTGGTAGTCACACAAATGAGCCACTGTTGCCGAATTGTCGCTCTCCCAGGACACCACAGAATGGCTGAATCTTTTCTTTTTTACTTTTAGAATTTGTCCCTGAAGAACCCTCTATTGCCCTAGAAGCTTGCAACGATTCAACCAGCAAGAATGATCAGGCTGCGCCATCGTCAAGTAATGAAGGTGAGCATAAAATAAATCTCTGCGTCAAGTTTTATGTAGATGTGCGCCTGATTTGTGCGCGCCTGATTTGTTATCTTTTTACTTTCAGAACTTGTTTTTGAAGAAACCTCTGTTGTCCATGAAGTACCTTCTAGCGATTCAACCACCCCAGAGAATGAAAAGGTGAGGTGTATTGAGGTCGAACATAGAGCTAACAATGAGAACGGTTTACAGAAACTCCCCGGGACAAAACATGACGGTGCTGTGCCACGTGGCACCATGCGGCGGCACTGCGCTTTAGCACTTATTAATTACAATAATTAATACGTTGCCTCAAGTACTTTCGCTCTTTTACAGTGTAAGCAGAAAACATCGCAGGTAACTTTTTCGGATATTGTGGGAAAAACAACTGACAAAATCATCATTAAATACTATTTTCTCCTAATGTTCTTTAGAGGATTTGGAATGATGGCATGTTTCTTTCCCCTTAATTTTCATATACAGTCAGTTTATGAACCCGTGGATAGTGAAGTTTACGCTGAAGGTCACATTGACAATGGCAGCTCCGATGAAGAAAATAACAAAAGTGATGATGAAAAATCAACCAGTTCTGAATCGGAGCCAGATGAAGTCTGGCGCGGAGTGTTGCCCGAGATGTTATCTGGAGACATCGAAAATCCCCCACCATTACCTGTGGCCCAGAACTGTCAAACATCGCTTCAAAAAGTAAATTCTCTGGTGTTCTGGTTTGTTTATTTTCTCCTGATCTGGCAAGCGACATGTCATTTAAGTGACAATGGCCTGGCCTGGCTATTAAAATTCTTTGTCTCATGGCTTAAAGTTCTCGGGGTTGAAATCTCCAACGAGATATTCGAGAATTTACTCTTGAGCTTTCCGGCATCGCTATACCTTGTACGACAGTTCCTAAATTTGGACAGGGATGACTTTAATAAGTTTGTTGTGTGTCCCAAATGTACAAAACTTTACAAATATGACTCGTGCCTTGAGATGGTTAACAATCGGCAAGTGGCAAAAACGTGCAGCAACACATATTACTCTAGGAGAAAGAAAATGGTCTGTAACGCCAACATGGTAACAAGAGTGACTCTTCAGAATGGGAAAACGTGTTTCTACCCGATCAGTTACTATTGCGCTAGAAGTATTATCGAGGAGTTGGAAAAATTTCTTCTTCGGAAAAACTTCGCTTCCAATTGTGAGTTATGGAGAAACAGAGAAGTGAAAGAAGGTCTACTTGCTGATGTATATGATGGAAATTTGTGGAAAGAATTTCAATCTATCAATGGAACACCATTTGTGAAGAAACCACAAAATTATGCCTTTATGTTGAACTTTGATTTCTTTCAACCCATGAAACACCGGAAGGATTATTCTGTAGGAGTGTTTTACTTAGCCGTCTTGAATTTGCCTAGAGCTGAAAGGTTCAAATGGGAGAACATAATAGTTCTTGGCATTGTTCCCTCCCTTAACAGGGAACCCAAAGACCTGAACCAGTTTTTAGAGCCTGCAGTGGATGAGCTAAAAGCCCTATGGAAAGGGGTTCGGTTAAAGTCTTCTCTGAGTAGGTTCGCATTAACGTTTCGTGCAGCAGTTATAAGCATTTCATCTGACGTTCCCGCCACTAGAAAAATCTGTGGCTTGAAGAGCCATTCGGCATTGCTTGGCTGCTCCCGTTGCTTAAAGAAGTTCCCCGGCGGCTTTGGGAAAAAAAGGGATTACTCGGGATTCGACAGAAACTCGTGGAATCCCCGGACACATGAAGACCATCGGCGCCAAGCTGTAAAAATGTCTCGGAGCAAAACGAAGGCAGAGCGAGATTTAATCGGACAGAAAAGTGGTATCAGCCACTATAGTGTCTTACTGGAGCTGGAATATTTTGATATTATCAGAATTTGCACCGTAGATCCCATGCACAAGCTCTTTCTGGGCACGTCCAAGAAAATGTTCCAGCTGTGGAATAATCTGCAATTATTTTCCAAGAGCCAACTCAGAGAAATCGAGGAGAGGATAAAATCTGTAGAAGTTCCGAGCGATATCGGACGACTTCCTATGCGAATAGCTAGCAATTCCGGTTCCTATACCGCAGAACAATGGAAAAATTGGACACTCATTTACTTGATTTACTGCCTTAAGGAAATTTTACCAGAACAGCATTTCCGATGTTGGCAAACGTTTGTGCTGGCATGGAAGTATCTATGCCAAACAGTGATTTCCAAAACTGACTTGGACATTGCTGACGGGTTGATACTCAAGTTCTGCAAGTCAGTAGAGACAATCTGCACTTACACAATCATCTGAAAGAGGTTATACTCGATCACGGACCGGTAGCAAGCTTTTGGTGTTTCAGTTTCGAACGCTTTAATGGAATTATGGGAAGCACCACAACAAACAAGAGGTCTGTTGAGCTGCAACTCATGAGAAAACTCTTGATATCAAGGCAATTAAAAGACATGAAGACACCAGATCAGTACCAAGGTAACTTCATCGATTTATGTTCTCCTTCGGGTACGGCGGACAGTGATGCAACACAAGAAATCTCCTCTCAAAACTGGTCCGTAAAACACGAGTTTGAGAACATTGCAACACAGGCACCCCTTCATGTTATAAACTGGAGAAATGATTCTGGCATTACTGAACCCTCCAGTTATAAACTTGTTCATTTGGATGAGGATGATGCAATATTGTTGAAACAAGTTTATCAAATCATGTATCCAGAGAAGGAAATTGAATTAGCCAATCTCGCCGAAACCATGCACAAATTTGGTTCCATAATAATTTGTTCTACTACATTTGGATCAAAAATGCAACCTAGAGGAATTCGGTCTAGCAAGATTTTAGCGTCATGGCCAGCAGACAACAAGCAAGTCCTTAAGGACATGTTCTTTATGTCTGCAGGGACTGTACGATACTATTTTAAGCATTCTATTCAGGTGAGTGATGAGCATGTCACACACTACTTCGCCTGCATGAGATGGTACATACCACACGAGCAATCTGTAAGTCTATATGGCAACCCACTTAGAGTGTGTCAAAACAATTTCTATCCAGGAGGACCTTCGTCTTTTATGCCAGTTCAAAGAATCTTTTCAAGATTTGCCTCAGTTGAACTGGATCAAGAGGGTCAAAAGCAGGTTGTGGTGGCTCCCATCAACAGGAATGTACATTTATAATGATATTAACATGCAAGATTAGTAACTAAAACGACAAAAAACATGGTAGATGTTACAACAAGGTAGATATCTACCTCCATTTACGAGAATTGTCTTAAGCAGTCCTTAAACCGAAGATAGCAGTCACTTATTAGTCAGCTTATTTCTGACAAACTGACAAAAAACTGTGCCAATCCCAGAACAAGACCAGACAGTAAACAGCGAATATTACCTTGAGTGGGAGCAACCAATCAACGCACACAGAAACATAGCTAACTGCTTTGATATTTAAGTTTTAAATAAGGTTTAGATTTAGTTGACTTCGATAATGTGCACAAATCCATAACACTGAAAAGACAGAAGATGTCTCATTGGCAAATACTAAAATGCCACATCCAGTTCAAGAAAGACACTTAATAGAAAATATACATTATTTATAATGTAATAGCTGTATTGATATGCATCATTAGAAGCAATCTTTCTCTGAAAACTATATGAATTTCTTCCTTGTTCTTACAAGTCTTCTTGTAGTAATAGCTCTTAATACTATCAAAAGGCAGAACAGTTTGCAATGCTCTGCTCAATATTGTGGTTACACTACACTCCTGGGTGAACCACCTTTAAGTCTAGCCCAATAATGTCATTGGTGGCATGACATTAAAATCGCTTGAATACAATGAACTCCTGGGTGTGCCACCTACACTGCAGCCCAATAATGTTATTGCTGTCGTGACATGAGAATCTCTCATGAGGGGACGCAAGCAGTGAAAACTGAAAATGCCATAAAAGAACGCTAGGAAAGTTTCCTAACATTCCTAAAATACCCAACAGCAGGCTCCTTCCTCTTGAACCGTCAAGGTGTAATAATCTGCTTTAGGTGTGTGTAAAACTCTTTGAACGATGGGACTGTTGATTCTGAAGCAGTTCACTAACTATTGCCTTTTAGTTTTTATGGTTCCTTAATATTCTGCACATTTCCTGCGATTGTTCTTTACTCGATATTATATGTGGAACCTGTAGATTAAGCTGTAGATTACATTAAGCTACATGATTAGATCTTTTGTGTTACATTGAACTGTGTGAGATTTGTTACCTGCCAGTTCTGATGGACAAGACATTATTAAGCTGCATAATAAGTTTTTTCGTGTTACATAGAACTGTATGAGGCGTGTCACCTGCCAGTTCTGATGGACAAAACATTAAGCTGTGTGATTAGTTCTTCCATGTTACACCAAACTGTATGAGGCGTGTCACCTGCCAGTTCTGATGGACAAAATGATAAGCTGCATGATTAGTTCTTTCATGTTACATCAAAGTGTATGAGGCGTGTCACCTGCCAGTTCTGATGGACAAACAATTAAGCTGCATAATAAGTTCTTTCATGTTACATAATGCTATTGCTGGGAAGACGTAAGTCAAGAATCTCTTGGCTACACTACACTCATGGGTGAACCACCTAAAGTGTAGTCAAATATTGTTATAGCTGGCAGGAAATTAGAATCTTTTAGTTACACTATACTCCTGGGTGAGCCACCTTAAATTGTGGCTGGAAAAATTTTATTGTCACCTAAACTGTTGCCAAACAATGTTACTGCTGCAGCAAAGACATTAGAACCTCTTGGTTACACCACACTCATGGGTGAGCCACCTAAAGTGTAGCCAAATATTGTTATAGCTGGCAGGAAATTAGAATCTTTTAGTTACACTATACTCCTGGGTGAGCCACCTTAAATTGTGGCTGGAAAAATTTTATTGTCACCTAAACTGTTGCCAAACAATGTTACTGCTGCAAAGACATTAGAACCTCTTGGTTACACCACACTTATGGGTGAGCCACCTAAAGTGTAGCCAAATATTGTTATAGCTGGCAGGAAATTAGAATCTTTTGGTTACACTACACTCTTGGGTGTGGCTGGATAATTCTATTGCTAGTATGACATTGGAGTCGCTTGGTTTCAATAATAATAATGATATGAATTTCAATGAAAACACAGCACTCTTAAGTTTAAGAAACATTTTTCGTCAGATACCTCTGCCATCTTCAGGTCTGATCTGAACATAGAATATATAGAATATAATAATATTACAGAACCTATATAAATAGTGAAAAATTACAAAAGCAATGGCAGTAATTAAGACAATCGCAATGGAAATTCAAAAATTAAACAAAATTTTTATCTGACTCATTGCACAAACACAGTGGTTTAGCACATACCATTTTTTTCCAAAGAAAGATCTGGATTGATGAAGCAAGGGAAAGTATAAAATCCCTTCTTGGGCTCTGTCTTTGACCAAGGTCAACTGTCAACTTGCTTGGTCGAGGCAGGTCACAAGGTTGAACATAAAACCTATTTTAATGTTGAGGAAACCATGCTAAGTTAAAATAACAACATTGTCCAGATGCTGAACATAAGTTAGACCTGACAAATGACCGAAACAGTACATGACAGATTACATTTCTTGCCCTAACCATGAATAAAAAAATTCACATAAGGTATAATTTGTAAAAAGTGGAGTTCTAAAATACATGTATGGCCACTGACATTATTAATCCAGGCACAACCTCAAACATTTCTCTATCCCTGCTGCAGGCTCAAAGCAGCATGTTATTTTCAGAGGTTACTTCCACAGAGTGACTCATAATCATATACATATATAACATGAAATCCAGTGATGTCGGTCCATTTTCCTACAACAGTCAAAATGTTTTTTGCATTTTTTGAAGGGAAGATGACAAATAACTTTGTTTTTGCATTGGTGACCACTCACTAAATACATGTATAATAAGAACCATTATGTCTACACTTGGCTGTCGCAATTTTAACTTCACTCTTGTACTTTGTTACTACTTTCTGATCCTGCATGGTTGTTTCTGTTTCAATGCCATGTCACTTGTCAGAATTTTACCCCATCAAAGCCTCACCAGTGTTACAACAGATCTTACCTTATTTTATCCCAAATGTGTTTCTCAGTAGCTTTTAATGCATACTCGTTTTTGATAAAAATAGAAGCTAACGTGCAGCTGTATAGTGGATCCTCGCTTGGTTTACGCTGTGCAAACAGTTTTTGGACCCTCAGATCATTTAAATCCAGACAACGACTGTCTTCCTTGTCTTCTTGCAGTCTAATCCTCCTCCATGCTAACATCATTCTGAGCAGTACAATGTACTGCACCAATCCTCTTTTCCTTTAATCTCCTTTTCTTTTTTTCAACTATTTCTTTCATTTCACTTTATGTCTTCCCATCTATAACAATAATTATGAAACCCAGGTAAAGTTAATGCAAAACAATTCAAACTTTACTATATATGCTTTTGCAATTTTACAGACTTATCAAATATCACTCACAGTGTAAAACCACAACTACACTTGGTACTCGTATAATTATATGACTGGGAAAATTATTCATTGTGATTGACTAAGAGCAGGCCAATTTATTGGTCATTTTTAATTTGCACTGCAATGCAAATTATTACATAAACCCCTTATAATTTTCTCAGTTATGTAATAAAAGAGTAATCATATGAAGACTCAAGCATTTACAAATTTATACTACTTGTGATATTTGACAATTATTTCTTGCTATCTCATATTGAGGCTTGTGTAATTTTGAGCGAACTGTATTGTACTTTAAATCCTTAATTGTACTCACATTCATGTGATTAGCTATACCGCCTACATAGACCTTTCCACAGGCTGTGATGCCATCTTGCATGCTTTGGGCGGGAGGCAAACATGGCAAAAATTGCAGTAAACACATGGGAGAAGTGGCGAATCTAATGTCTAACAGCTCATTTTGTCTGTAAAACTGAGTCACAATTTGCAGGGAAAATTTGAATATATTGTATGAACAATTAAAAGTGAAATTTCTCGCTGTACAACAACTCTATTAACTACATTGTATATTGGATCAAAAAAAAGTTTTGTTGGGTACTGATCTTTCAAATAATGAAATCTTCAGAATGTCAATCTCTCTCAAATTATGGGGCATTAAACTTTTAACTTTTCCCATACATTTACTTTAAATTTCGCCTTGTTTGCACCCAAACAAGATGGTGTCAGAAACCGTGAAAAGGTCTATTCTTAGTGGAAATCTTAATATAAAATGGCTTTTGTCACTATATTGTCACAAATAAAGTAGCCTTTGGCCCTCTAGTTATTCAGCTTCTGTGGTATATACTAAGGAAATTATTCACCTCAGTGTCGGTGAAAGTGGTGGATATTTACCTTGCCGCTTTGCAGCTCGGTAAATATCCACCACTAGTCACCTCCACTTCAGTGAATAAATGTTAATTATACCAGAGTTAACTCTTGGCAGAGAAGTATATTGTACTTCGAGTCAGATAAAAACCAACTGTCAAGCTACGAACTCCAATGAACTCAAGCCTAAGCTTTTATAATTTAATATATAGTCATGTTTATCGCTCCTTCATAAACTAAAATACTGAGCAACTGAGGATTTATATTTGTCTCACTCTCAGCAAATATGAGTAATTATTATTCATTCCAAATATTTCCTTATAAATTTCTGCCTGGTTAAAACGACACACATAATTCATAACCAGGTGCTGTTAACCAAATATTGAACCAATGACGTCAAAAGTGCAGCCCGCTGCACATTATTGAACCAATGATGTCAGAATGACGTCAAAAGTGCAGCCCGCTGCAGATTATTGAACTGTTGTCCCAGAAAACCTGGGGACAAGGTTGTGTTATTTTTGGTGAGCAGAAAAACAAAGAGCGAAATTGCAAAACTCCTTTAAGAATGGGAAAGTATTTTCAATGAATAATAAAGTAATTATTGAATTAAGCTTTCATAGGATATAAAGAATTCTGCAGATCTCGGTCCTTCATCTACAGAATTCTTCATATCCTTCTCAACCTCACTCAATAATTGCTAATTAGTATATACTAAAACAGTGGATAGCATTGAACTAGCACTCTGATTGGCTCGTCAAACTCCGAATATCCGTGCTATTTACCTCTGAGCGATGTACGAAAAAATGGCATCCCAATTTGCATCCATGACAAGTGAAGAAATCATCGAAATTAATTTTTTTGTGGTGTATATTACCTCACTGTTTTAGCATATACTAATTTAAAAACAACTATTCACCTAAGTGGCGGTCGCTAGCATTGGATAATATAATACTTCGCAGCTCGGCAAATGTCCGCGGACAAATATCCGAGCATATTTTCGCGCGAAATGGAGGCTATTGTTTATATATTTTCGCGGCAAACGGAGGCTATTGCTTAGAAATGGAAAGAAATATGTCAAACTTACCTTTGAGCACCAAAATCCAGCTTTTGATTTCCCTCTTTAGTGATTTAAGCAAAAAGGACAAACTTTCCCGCCGGAAGATTCGCCGGGCTGGGTTTGAGCCATTGTATTACTGGTCAGCTGCTATTAGATTCAGAGCGAGGCACATCATCAGGGGTCCAGATTAGAAAAAATTGCGCGCAAATCTTCTTGCATTTTGGTCTCTGTCCGTTTTGGTTGCTCGTCGTTTCGTAGCAGTTGGTAGCCTTTGACCGTTTCATCTAGACCGCTAGACTGTGGATTTTCCTGAAGGTTTTTTTTATTTTATACGCATTTGATATTTGCACAGTGAAGTTTATTTTTTCACTATGGATGATGTGATTGTTCGTCCCGATTCGGTTCAATCGGCTGAGGATTGTGTTGTGTTGTTGGAGGAGCTCATCCAAAGGAACCGTAATCTTGTCGCAGAAAACCAAAAGCTGCGGGAAGAACACGACCAGGCGAACAAGAAGCAAGCAGAAGTGCTGCAAAGGATCGAAGAGCGGTTAAACCAAAGACACGCCGATCAACGTATTCCTCGCGGAAGAAGTAATCCCTCGCGACGACGATCAAACGAGGCAAGAAATACTTCTGTTCCTACTGCATGCAGAGTAAGTATTAAGTTTTAAAAAGAGAAGCATTTATGACAAAAGCACAACATCAATATACATGTACTTAAATACATAAACTGCAGTGGTGCGCAAAATTCGTTTCAGTTGTTTTTGGCGCGCTAAATCCTGCATAAATTATTCCAGTTCGAATAAAAATTATGGCAGGTTTTGTAATACAAAGTATTTTGCGCTGCGGGTGAACATCGCCGTAAAGTAAAACTTACCACTGAAATAAAACTAGCTTTTGAGAATCAAGGAGTCGTTTTCTTTTTTTATTGGTAAGGAGCCTGAAAATATGTTATTCATGTGCGTGAAATAAATTATAAACTTTAATATTCCTGTAGCCTTTATAAATAATTTATTCAATTTACCAGATACTTTGAATAACATCACCACAACAACACAACCACGGTGTTAGATTATGACGACAATTGGAACCTGCTATTATATAAAGAGGCCTTCCACATCAAATGCCAATTGCCATCATTTAACAATGGATTAAAATCCAGCAGGGAATTCTGCCTGTTCTCTTGAGTATACCTCTTGTAGCTATTTAAGCTCCTAATTTTTTTGCATTTTCAGTCTGATGGTGGTATAGTTTATACTGAAATATAACTGTCACCTAAGATCTTGGTTTTTGTTCATTTGTTGTGGAAATTTAAAGACACAATCGTTTATCTTATATATTGACATTATGCTAGCTGTTTTCCATGTTAGGAAGGGAAGGTTTTGACGCCTGGTTATTATGTAGGAAATCAACCACCCCTGTCAGCCCAATTAAAGCATATACAACTTGTGTTATTAATGTAAAATGCTAAGGAAATTCCTGCTCTTTCCCAGATACACCTAGGGACTAGGATTCGAATT
This sequence comes from Micromussa lordhowensis, assembly GCA_964020085.1. Lineage (NCBI taxonomy): Eukaryota > Metazoa > Cnidaria > Anthozoa > Scleractinia > Lobophylliidae > Micromussa > Micromussa lordhowensis. The sequence goes on along the minus strand of OZ026602.1, from coordinate 16,868,405 downwards.
AATGAAATATATATGGTTATTGACCAAGCATGATGTAAGGATGACTGGATATTGGCCAAGTTCTTTTTTTGTGTGGTGGTGGACCGAGAAGAAGTTGAGGTCCATAAACATACAAAAAAAGAATGAGACCAATGTCCAGTAATGTTGACTGAACAAGCTTGGTCAAAAAAAGATTTATTATATGGCTTCTGCTTTGGCTTTGGGGTAAATTTTTCTTGCGGGACATAGCGTGTGATCCTGAGTGCAATCACAGCACAGAATCTGGCTCATCTTGCCTGTTCTTATCAATTCTAACTGAAATTGAAACATCTTTGTTATCAGAGATCAGTGAGGAAAATTTACAAGATTTTATGTAAAAGAGATGACTTTAATGGCTTCCATCTTGATGAAGAGTAAGTTAAAAAGTTATACATCTGACTTTTTTTAATATCTTGGGTTCTGTCCTTTTCACTAAATCTGCTACATGTAAGACAATGAATGCTCTTAAATGAAACAAACTGTCTTCAAGAACATTTTTCAAGAGAAGACCAATTTTTTTTGTAGTCATTGTTAACAACTGTCATTATTTGTACCTGTACACTGTATGACATAAGTTCCTGTTTTGTTGTTATATAAATTGTTATATTTTTTAATAGTATTAGTCGTAAGTGATGCAGAGCTCTTACTGAACCAGATATTCAGAAGGAAACGAAAAGCTGAAACTATACCAGATCACTCAGTCAGCAAAGTGATTGGTTTTAACCAGATGACACTCGAAAGCCCAGTTCATTATAACATCTGAAGCAATGCATGATATCAAATTGATGTTTTGCTTAAATAACATCCCTCAACGGAGCCAAGTTGAAATTTTAATATATCCAAAATGGCCTATTGCATTGGTGATACTGTACAGCAAATGAAGCCAAGTGTTTTGTGATATCTTTGCAGGGTAAGCTCCATGAACAATACTGGAATCATCGAGAGGGTGATAACCCAAGTGTTGCATGAGCATGGAGGGCAAGACCGGTGTCCTTGGACTAGGGCTGCCCTGGAAGGTACAATACCATTTGCAACATAAGTTTTTTAAAGTGTTAAGTCGCATTCCATTCCAACATCTCTGCACTTTGTCCTTTTAATATGGCAGTACACTTTCATTAATTGGAACAGAATAACTGATGTCTAAATATGCATGCAGGAATCAAAATTCCAGTTCAAATTTAATGTTAATTTGGAACTATCCAGTGGTAGCCTCATTCAAAATAGCGAATAGATAGTTATTGAATTGAAGACATAGGAAAGATAATATTTAACTGTACTCAAACCAGTCAAATTTTTTTACGTTATGCTTTCAATATCAATGATTTTTAATTTGTTCATCCTGGCTTGGCCAAACATGTCCAAGGTAGATGTAAATTATTTAACAACATTTGTACAATGGAGTGACAAACACTGAGTTTTGTTCTATCTGCATATGCAAATAAATGCACACTCTTGTAGGCATGCACTAACACCAGCCAATGCTCCATCTTTTAAACAGCTGCCCTTCAAAGATATTTTCTATCCTGCTACGAAAGCAGACGACTAAAGACCTCATCAAAATATGAGGAGCACAAAAGAAAGACTCGCAAGAGCGGCCGTCAAAGAGAGGTAACTAGGCAATTATGTGTAATTTAAGAGATACATGTAGAATCATGTTTTTCATACAAGCAGAAGGTTTACAAGTTTCAATGTGAACTCTGAAAATAAATTTGAACCTCCTGTAAGGGACCACCCAAATGCAAAATTGTGTTGACCCTTATGGGAGGCGATCACTTACAAACAGGAAGAGTAAACAAATCTAAAAACAATCTGAGCAAAATCCATTCATTTCTTCTGTCACACACATTTGCACTTGCCTTTGGTCTTCAAAAATAAAATTTCTCGATAATATTTGCATATTTGAGCAATTCAGTTACATTAAGACTCAAATAAAGTTTATTACTATTATTATCATTATTATTACTATTACTATTATTGTTATTGTTATTGTTATTATTATTATTATTATTATTAGCGACGACCCCCACTCGATATCAACAGTCATGACTTTGATATTGCTGCCGCAGAAGGAGCTCTATAGATTAGTAAATAGATTTTAGATGGAACTGGGAGATCATTTACTCCTTTTATTTATCCCTTTTTTTTAGTAAAATGAACTTTTTTTTAATAAATTAGTAATAGTTTTATAGTTTTATTATTATTATTATTATTATTATTATTATTATTATTATTATTATTATTATTAGCCGTCATTAGTATAATTTGTTTGTATGATTTAAACATCTCTGCATCATGGAATTCGTAATTTTATTGAATTTTGAATTTTTAATATCAATATTATTTCTATTTCTTTTATGTAAGTCATTTTTTTTTTAATTGTGAATTATTATTATCGTTGTTATTATTATTATTATTAGGCGTCATCAGGATAATTCGTTTGTGTGATTTAAATATCTCTGCAACATGGAATTCGTAATTTTATAGAATCTTGAATTTTTATTCTCGATTATCTCTATTCCTTTTATGTAAATTATTTTTTTAAAATTGTGAATAAAGTTGTGTGTTTTATTATTATTATTATTATTATTATTATTATTATTATTATTATTATTATCATCATTGATCTGAATATTTCTTGCTTGAATGTCAAAGAGTATCAGGGTAAACATGTAGTTCTTTATCACATTTAAATGTTCTCACTTGTGCCTGGGTACTATTTTTGCTGAGCACTGATGTGAACACATTTTTTGTTCAAGACTCATGAAACCCATGCCAGAATTCAGGCATACAGTATTTATGCCTGAATACTGAGCTAGTGTAGCTCCCATAGACCTTGAAATGGGTGTACATGTATGCACACCACTTACATTGTACTTGTATAAGTGGAGACCACGTATGGAACCACAATGTGGTGCTGCAATTACAGGCTGCAGGTCAATACCTTATAGATGGAGGTTGGACTTTATTGTAACTTAAATTCTGACACATACTAATTTCTTTTCCGTTTTTTTTCTTTTTTTTTTTTTGGAAATTAACAAGGCGAACAGCTGCCCTTGAGATGGTTAAATGGGCTGACCACCATGAAAAAGGAAAGGCTGCAGAAATCCTTGTCATGGATGCCATGAGCAGCGAGGAAAGCTGCTATGAGGACAATGAAAATGGGAACCCAAAGGTTGCCAAGTATTCCAAGAAAAAACTTCCATGGGAAAGCCGAGCAATGCGAAAAATTAAAAAAAAACTAGACAAAGTATACAAGAAAAAGCTTTCCAAGAGGGCAAAGGAGAGAATCTTGAGCAGAATTGAAGCCCAGGAACCCTCAGAACGTCAGCGTCCAAGTCAATTTCCTCAATGGGCCCTAACAGATTTAGAATAAAACTGAATTTATAGGGAATCGGAACTTAAGGAGTTGACCGTTTCACTTTTGAGGGTGGGGGGGGGATGGTGTGGGTGATTTGGTGCAGACCAAAAATTTTTAACCCTTTCATGTACTAGGAATTATTTTTCCTCAGGACTTGTGCATGCATGATAATTTTTTTTGTCCATGTAACATACATGTACTTTTTTCTGGCACTCTGAACTTGCATGAATTTTTTTTTCCCGCATTGATCTTTTGCATGATTTTTTGGGGTACAAGTACACATATGCTTACAGGATAATTTTTCTTTAAATCACCCACCCCTCACTCAAAAGTCAAATGGTTCACCCCCTTCCAACAGTTCTGTCCCATAGAGTGTATTAAGATGCATGTCTTAAGGTGGCTCAAAACAGTTTCCAGGACTTTCCAAGACATATGATTTTGATGGGTCATAATTACCACTATTTATCAATGCTACAATCATGGTATCAAAAAAGTGCCCTTTACCATAGCAACACTATGACCTGCTAAAAACACCCTTAATTTCAGCTTTAAGGGCTTATATTTCAAAAACGACACGGTGAATTTTATTTTTATTACAGAATTTCGATAAGCGGGATAAGACGCAACCTTTGGCAAAGTTAAGAAAAATTCTGTACATGGGGTTCCGAGCCTTCTTAAATTTTCGAAAATTTAAGGTGGCTCTGAATCCCATGTACAGAATTTTTTTAAACTTTCCCAAAAGTTGCATCTTATCCCGCTTATACAAATACTAAAATAAGAAAAAATTTCACCGTGCCGTTTTTGAAGTATAAGCGCTTAAAGCTGAAATTACGGGTGTTTTTAGCAGGTCATAGTGTTGCTATAGTAGCCTATTGTGCCACGAAAATAATACCAACGTGTTTACCAGTGATTGGGCAGTGTTTTGATACCATGATTGCAGCATCAATTGATAAAGAGTAGTAATTATGACCCATCAAAATCTGCGTCTTGGAAAGTGCTGGAAACTGTTTTGAGCCACCTTAAATAGATATAGAATTTTGAAATCGCTAAATACATGCATGTATTAAACAGTTTTATATATATTATTAGGAATGAGATGATTGGTCTATCACATTTTCAATTCCCAAATAGGAATAGCTAAATCGATAAATATATTGAACAGGTTTATATTAATAGGAAAGACATGATTGGTCTATCAGATTTGCAATTCTAAAATAGGAATAGCTAAATCGATAAATATATTGCACAGTTTTATATTATTAGGAAAGAGGTGATTGGTCTATCAGATTTGCAATTCCAAAATAGGAATAGCTAAATAATATATTGAACAGTTTTAAATTATTACAAAAGAGATGATTAGTCTATGACATTTGCAATTCTAAAATAGGAATACCTATTTAAAAGGGCAGTAATATTCTGAGGTCACTGAACCACTGAAAATTTATGATCTTAACTTGAATTGTGTAGTTTTGTTTCATATAAATGACCCTTGGATTTTTTTCAATGATGGATGTCTCAAAAGTTTGTAAATTCTTTGCCTCTGATTATTCTACAATTTTTTTCTGCTTTTTAAAAAAAGGTTGGTAGGAAATAATTTTAAACATTGGTATTTGAAATAGTTAAGTGACCACATGTATAGGGAACAAGAAACAATAAATATCAGTTGATTTTGAAATGGGTTTAGTTTCACTGTTTAGAATTTTTCCTGAACAGAAACCAAGCTGTGTATTCCAGTGAGGACCTTAGTTGTTTATCCAGCACGCTGAGTTCCCCTTAACAGTGTAGTTTCATTTTAATTCCCATTTTTCCTTCGTATTGTTTGCATTGATTTTAGTGGAAAAGGGCTCCCCTATTTAAATTACATACTGCCTTTCTACCCTTTAATTGTTTAAAATAACCCGTGTCTGAGTACTGAAAAGAAACTAAAAAGACAAAATTGAAGAAGACGTGAAACTATGAAGAAACTTCAAACACTATCTTTATATTGGACATAAAGGCAAATTAGATGCCTAGACATCTTTATTTGGGATATAAAGGCAATTCAAAGATGCCTAGACACTATATATGCGATATAAAGGCAAATTAAAGATGCCTAGACACTATCTTTATATGGGTAATAAAGGCAAACTAAATATGCCTGACACTATCTTTATATGGGACGTAAAGGAAAATTAAATATGTCCGGAGACTTAAAGACACATTAAAGAAAGATTAAAAGCAAATTAAAGGTACACTACCAAGCATTCTTAAAAAATTAAAGTTACCCAAAAGATGACATAAAAGATTAAATATAAGTTTAAGGCAATTTAAGGGAAGTTCTTAAAGACTATGAAATGAACTTTTAAGCTAGCTTTCTTCACAACTTAAAGCGCTTACGAAATGGTTCATAAAGAGCCTTTAATTGACACATAAAAGGTCAATTAAATGTTCATTTCAGGTCTTTAGTAATGAAATTAAATCTTATTTAAATACCGCATATGTGCATCTTTAAGTTAGCTTTAAAACCAATTAATTCAGTTATTTCATCCTGTGGTTCGCACTAGAAATGGCTTCCCGATTTTAACGTACGTTCGTACGTTCAGGGTATACAATGTTAGATTATTTTCTTCCTTTCGAGCAAAAAAGCGCAATTCAGAAGAAATGAATAGTCACCTAGAAAATTGGATATAAGCCACGTTCACCAGAGTGATTTGTGCGGGAAATACTGGTCATATTGGATCCGAAAAATTTGGCCGCTTTATAAAGGCTTAGGGTTTTGGTTATCGGAAAAAAACGTAGTCAAAGCCGGAGAATATGCAAAAAATTATATACCATTTGGAGCACGAGTGTTAGCGTGGGCTGCGTGGAGATGAAATTACGCGGGAAATTTCCACAATAGGTGACTGATAGGCCGATGGTCAATAGAGGTGTTTTGTGGCGGTGTTCATTTCACGATGTGGTGAAGATTTTTTCACAAGCGCTGTTTTCAGAGCGGGGAGGGGGGGGGGGTTACTACCCGGACAAATCTAAGTGTTCAACCAAATAAATATTTGCAGTGGTATAATGTTTTTTTGTCTCATAATGGTTTGCAATGTATTGTAATGGGACTCTTTTCAATTATTATATGGCTGTGTCTCACAAGGATTGGAAACTACAGAAATCGATATTGAAAGCAAAATTTAATCTAGTATAAACCAGTTACATTAGAGAAATTCAATCTTTCTTGTTTGCCATATATTAAAACTCCTATTAACCAAGCTAAGTCGGCCTGTATGTGAGAATCTTGACCTCGGTCGTGTGTACAGACCTCACTACATTTGGTCTGTACTCACGACCTTGTTCAAGATTCTCCCATACAGATATCCTGCCCTGTTAACATGAGCTAAATAATCAATCAAATATTTCCATATGCACACGATTGGTCTTAACACATCACGTGACTGAATATTCCCCAACTAAAACTAGGACATATCCAAGTGACATTCCTCAATTTTCAAAGTTGCGCGTGTTGCAAAAAATATTGGAAGGATAATAAATGAAATAGCCTCCATTTGGCGGGAAAATATGCTTAGATATTTGTCCTTGGATAATATCTGTTCCTCAAAGCTCACAGTTTTTCTCAAGCTACGCTCTTGTAAAGCAGTTCACTTCTTGGAACAGATAATGTCTGTGGACGAATATCCGAGCATATTTCTGTTCCAAAGGAGGCTATCGTTTATGTATTGTGGATTATGTAAATCCTGAATAGCACTAATACCATAATGGTTGGTTACTACTTAAGAATTTCAAGGCCTTGAGACTCTTTGGAAAACCTCTATTAGTTCTGGTATGAAGAGTGGTCGTCAACAAATATTGCCTAGAGGTGTGGGAAATGGCAAAGAAAAATCTAAAACAGAGAAACTTGAATATCTCTGAAAGGAGAAGACATATTTGAACATAGTAAATGCATTTTTCTTCTCATGCAGTCTTATAACTTGTTTATGTTTTAAAATGGCTTACATAGGAAAGATGCAATTTTTGTCATAGCACCACTTTATAAAGTACTTTCATTAGCAAAGTTCCAGTAAACCTAAAGACTGACCAACTTTGAGAATTTTATTTAGTTTTAGATATATTACTTAGGACAGCGCTTTAAATTTCACAACCACACAGAATGTGGGTAGTTTAGTTATGGCAATAGTTGACGTTAACCTGTATATATATATATATTTCTTTTCACATATACCAGGTTGACAAGGCTGCGGTATCAATCATGTCCGATAAGGAATTAGCTGACTTCGGTGTCGTAGCAGCTGGAGATAGAATTAAACTACGAGCATTTTGTCGATGAGAGAATGGTTCAAAAGATGAGAAAAGAGCCGAAATGAAAAGAAAACTAACAGAAATTTGAGAAGCTTCCAAGAGTCGTAGAACGTCTGCAACGTCACAGACATCGGTAAAAAAGGGCAAGAAAGCCCCACCCGGTTCAAAGAAAGCCACTTTGAAGTTTGAATTACGTTAGAAGCACTACGTGAAAGGTGCTGGCTTCAAGACCAAAAGGTCGGAACAGGGGGATGGTGTAAGAGTGGTAGACCTCCCAAAAGATGCAACCGCCAATGACTGCCTCCTGGAGCTAAAAAACACTTTTTTTCCCAAATGGTGTGAGCCCCTTAGGAAGTGCAGACGAAATGGAATTCACACTGGCGGATTTCAAATGTCAGAAAATCAACATGGGTGATAACTTTTCACCTGAAAGTTATAAGAAAGAAAACCGTCTTAGTAGTCCCCGTTTGTTCCTCCTTACTCGCAACATAGAGCTGTTGTCGGAGGAGTCAGATAATGAAGATTTGATGGAGTCCCCATTTGATTCGTTGCCTAAGAGAGATACCTTGCTCAGCAAAGGAAAACGAGCAAGCAAATGATGCAAGTTTGGCAGGAGCACATTCAGAAGGTGACGCCTCTGAACGTTTCAAGGATGGACTTATTGGAACATCTGAACAATGCAAAGCATTAATTGACTGCCTCAATGCAGATTACCAGGTATCCCTAGCTGCCGATAGAGAGAAGAGACTGCAGCAGGAGGAAGACGTTCGCAGAGAGTCTCTCCGAGAGTCGCGAGTAAATCGAGTCCTGTTAGAACCCTCCCCACATAAAGCACGTGTGACGGTCTCCGTACGCCATACAAGCCTTGGGATTATCAAAAGAGTGTTCCCTGCAGACTGTAAAGTGACGGCTTTGTATGATTGGGTGGGCTCATTATGCACTGTTCCGGAGCATTTTTCACTCTTCTTTAGCCCTTAAGGGATTGTTTATCCGGAAGAAGACAACAGCTCCATTGCTTCTTCGATGCTTTGTATGACACAACGTGACATCCCAATTCCTTTATGCAAGGATGAGGTTTTTAACGCCCACTGTGATATCACTAACGATGACACATTGCCAGACCAGGAGTCTGAACAAGGGCTACCCATTTCCACATACGAGGGAAACGATGAGACTAATTTCCTCACCGTTCCCCAGGATGACAACTGCATTGAAAATTTCCCAGGCGAGAAGGTGAGATCGGAAGACCATCTCCTTGGGGAAGTTCTACCTCGGCCCCCAGTGCAGCTCTTGGAAGACGATCCAGAGATCTCCTCAGGTAAGCAAACTTCTATCCAGACACTGGACAACCTACGTATCAAGCGGGAACTGGTAAAGGGACAGTTTAACAACCACCAGCTGATGTTTAAAGACATCAATCGGCACAATTGTGTTAATGAGCTGTTGGCTTTGTACCAGGTCGCCTTTGTACATAGGTCGCCTTTTAACTCATCAGTTCATCCAGATGGGCACGATTCCACTGCAGATATCAGAAGCTATTGTGCAACAAGCCGTTGTAGGTAAAGTTTCAGAAGAGTGTTTGATTCAGTCCTTCCTAAAGCTGCTGCATGAAAAGGTAAGAGAAATTCTTCAACAGGCCATGCTTGGAAAGAAAGTTTAACAACCACCAGCTGATGTTTAAAGACATCAATTGGCACAATTGTGTTAATGCGCTGTTGGCTTTGTACCAGGAAGAAACAATTGTTAACCATCACAGCATGAAAAAAGAGATTTACGAAAAATTAAAGTTGGCTTAAACCTTCATAAAGTAGGTTATCTAACTTTACGCCATGAATTAAATTTTCCTAAAGACGTATAAAGGTTACATTTACGATGCCTTGCATAAATGCGATGTATAGTTTGCTTATAGGTTGTCGACCAGGTTTACGCCAGGAATTAAATTTTCTTAAAGGTTTATAAAGGTTACATTTACGCTGCCATGAGTAAACGTAATGTAAAGTTCGCGTAAAGGTTGTCAACCAAGTTTACGCTAGTTACAGCTGCAGGATAAAGTTGCTTTAAAGTTGCCCTTAAAGCTGCGCAAGGTAAACCAGATATAAACCTGACATAAAGCTCGTGGATATACTTTTCGCTACAGAGTAAAGTTACCTCAAGTTTTCGCTTTGCGTTGCTGAACGCATTCGAAAATTGTACGGAAACGTAGCTTATTAAAGCAAATTTGCGTTTAGCAGTTCATCCGAACAGTCTGAAGAATTGCAGGGTTGTCACTCAGGGCTGGGGGCCGAAGATTTTCCCCGGCTAGACTTTTCCTCAAGGTTTCTTTTGAAACGAAGTTTCAAAACGACTTGCCGAACTTGGAACGAAATGACGAACGACTGACCAAACGACCTACAGCTCAGCTACAGCGTCATCAGCAGCAGCATTCTGACTGTCCGACCTTCAACAAGCACCGACCAGCGGCTTTCCAAATTAGATACCAGGTTCTCTCGGTTGGCGCGATTTTTTTGGCGTCCGTTTTGAAAGGTGTGAAATGTCGTGTAGCCGGGAGTTTGTATCAATCTCTAGGTCCTTTTCACTGTTTAAAAGCTTCACTTTGGCGGATAGAATTCAGTCCACTTTCACTTCTTCTCTGTGCACGATCTCAAGCGGTTTTTGGTGGCATACATCCGGTGAAAACATCGATATGAATCAACAACAACAAGGTATAGGTAAGCCATTTTTGTCTTCCCGCATGTCTTGTACCTAGAAGTAAGTTAAGCTTAATTTTTCAGAGTAAAGTTCAGTTGTAAAGTTTGTTTAAGATGAATGGCATTGCCCCTGGTTGTAAATCTTTCTTTAAAAAGCAGAAGTTGTGCATTGTGGAACAGCCTTTTTGCCATGTACTGACATTATTCTGTAAGATTATGTAATATGCTAGAGGATCATTTCACTGCTTGTCCAAAAGGCACATGTTATTTAATGTAAGCCTCTATGCTATAGTCTCCCAGAGTATCTGATGGGAATATTATTTGTATAATTAAAGCGCTATGCCCAATGCACTGCCTGTCCTCCATAACTTTTGCTGAAATTCTTAGTAAATCGCTCTCATGTTTATATCTGCCATATAGAAAAGATTGCAACCTCAAAGACATTGAACATTGAATTCACTCTCACAAATTTTGGGTTTCAATCCTGAGCCACATGCTGGGACATTCAGTGCCTTCCATTCAGGCATGAACAGTCTTTGTCACACAACAGTGTGATTTAAGATTTGTTTGACTGATGGAAAGTAAAATTGGTAGTGCTTCAGGTAGAATCCCTGCCATACTGGACTTACTTGATGGAAAAAAAGAAAAGCTGTGAAGTACTGTAGAACCATGGCTTACAAGACACATGCATGTTTACAATTAAGGGGCCATGGGGACTTTTTAAGATTAATTTTTGTAAGAGCTATTGAAAAATTATGTTGTCAAACAAATTTTGGCATTTCACCAGTCATTCTCTTTATATATTTTATATTAATATATGTATATACTGTAAACAAGATTGGCAGATTGGTTTTTTGGAGTGCTCAATAATAAACTGGAGGGTGATTATATTAAACAGATGATGAACTGAGCAACTGTAAATTTGACTTGACATTTTATTGCTATTTAGTTTTGTAGTACACAACTTGTGTGCAGCACTCTCAGATAAAATTGCCAAATGCAAATTTACATTAGATGTATTACATTGTTTTGAAATACATATGTAATCATGGGAAATATGAATGTGACCGGTTGTTTCGCCCCATCACCTTGTCGCCCCAAGTTACGTCGCCCCATCCTAAGTCATGTCGTCCCAACATTCGAGTTGTGTCACATTATATGGGGCAGCTTATTTTAAAATCTTTCGAAGTCACTTGGAAGCTGCCCCATGTAACCCTGCTTTAGATCGATGTAACCTTTATATACCGCTGAGAGATATTTTATTATTTGTTAACCTGAGTTAGCCTCTCTGAGCAAACAGAATGAAGTGATAACTTCAGGTAGACATCCAAACAAATTCCTCCTAAACAGTGCTAGATTTTAAATTTTAAAGGTTCTCTTGCCTTAGGCTTGCCCTCTTTCAGAGCTTCTCTTGTAATGTTGTTAACCTCATCTGACTACATACTGTAGCCGTTTCTGTAGACCTATGTTTTCTCATTTACCTATTTTTATTTATCTGTATTTTTAGTGTGGATTTTTTTTTTTTACTTTCACTGATTACCCTGGCCGGCCTTGATTAGTGCTGCTTCCTGCAGAGCCATGGGATTAAGGCTTAATTGAGAAGAAATAAAATATTGTAGTTGTTGCATTTCAATAGCAACAGAGTTTATTTGTAATCTCCAGTTTTCCTTTGTTTTGAAAAAGTGTTCATATTTCCAATGATTGCATGTGTATTTCAAATCAGCGTATTCACTGTAATGATGTAAATTTACATTTGACAATTTTATCTGATGAGTGCTGTGCACAAGTTGTGTAGTACGAAATTAAATAGTGACAAAATGCCAAGTCAAAGCTACAATTGATCAGTTTGTCATCTGTTATTTTATACATTGCATATACATTATCACAATGGCTTATTTTATTGTTTCCATGCATGCATGCATGTCACAACTTATAGTTGTCTTCTCAAGACAATGTTTTCCAGCTATGGTTTAATATTAGTTATCATGCAGCCAATAATTGGAGTGATGTCGTGGCATTTTTATTGTGATAGCTAATGTATCTCTTTTCTCTTATTTTCAGCCGACGAAAAGACAAGCTGTTTAAAGACAAATCTTTAACACATTTTTGTCTGTTTATTGTTTCTCTGAAAAAGAGATTGTTTGTTTTTTTGTTACTTTTTAGTTTCACAGATTGAAGTACGTTTAGAACTACACGTTAAGTGAAAACCTGATTGTTTTTAAAAAGGCAATAAACTATTGTGAACAACAGTGAACTGCTGATGTTTTGTGCAAATAATTATGTTAATGTTTTATAGTTTGGGGTGAATGGAAAAGTGTGTTCTAAGAACACAACTAAAGGTGTGCTTTGTTACACATCAAGAAGTGTAACAAAACACATCTTTCTACAGAACACACCTGAAAGTGTGTGAAATTTAGGACAAACGGTGCTTTGGGAACACACCAAGGTGTGTTTGTATAGCTCACCAAGGTGTGTTAATGGGGAACACACAAAAAGGTGTGTCTGATTTATACACAACTCTGTGTGTTGTTTTGAGGACAAGAAAAGGTGTGTTGCAGTAACGCACCTTATTTTATACCTTAAATTCCACTTAAAGAAGCATAAATCTCTGTTTTAATTCAGCTTTACGCCAAGTTTACGATTTGGCGTAAAGTTTACATTACAGGACATTTAAGCCAACTTAATGTTAGCTTAAAAGTTTTAGTCTCTTTAATTTAACTTTAAAGATAAGCGTAAAGTTGGTGTAAAGGTCAGCTTTAAAAAATGTAAAGGTTGCATAAAGCTGTTTAAATTACAAATTTACGACAGCTTTACGCTACCTTTACACCACAGTAAAGCTGTCTTTTCATGCTGTGCATGAGCTTATGCTTTCAATGAAAGACGAAGAAGCAGCGGGCGATGGCGTGCGCAGAGAAGTATATTCTGTCTTTTGGGACAGTTTCATTTCTAGTTACTGCGAGGGATGTTCTCACTTTACTTTCCCCGTCTCTGCAGCCCTCTCACAAGACAACTTTGTAGCTATAGGTCACCTTTTAGCTCATCAGTTCATCCAGACAGGCACGATTCCACTGCAGATATCAGAAGCTATTGTGCAACAAGCCGTTGTAGGTAAAGTTTCAGAAGAGTGTTTGATTCAGTCCTTCCTAAAGCTGCTGCATGAAAAGGAAAGAGAAATTCTTCAACAGGCCATACTTGGAAAGAAAGTTTAACAACCACCAGCTGATAATTAAAGATATCAATCGGCACAATTGTGTTAATGAGCTGTTGGCTTTGTACCAGGAAGAAACAATTGTTAACCATGAGCTTATGCTTTCAATGAAAGACGAAGAAGCAGCGGGCGATGGCGTGCGCAGAGAAGTATATTCTGTCTTTTGGGACAGTTTTATTTCTAGTTACTGCGAGGGATGTTCTCACTTTACTTTCCCCGTCTCTGCAGCCCTCTCACAAGACAACTTTGTAGCTATAGGTCGCCTTTTAACTCATCAGTTCATCCAGATGGGCACGATTCCACTGCAGATATCAGAAGCTATTGTGCAACAAGCCGTTGTAGGTAAAGTTTCAGAAGAGTGTTTGATTCAGTCCTTCCTAAAGCTGCTGCATGAAAAGGAAAGAGAAATTCTTCAACAGGCCATGCTTGGAAAGAAACCTTTTCCCATGGAAGATGTGGTTGAGATCTTGTCTGATTATGGCGTCACAAGTGTACCAAGTGCCTCTAACACTGAAAAGATACTGCTTCAAGTATCTCAAACAGAACTGATTTCAAAACCCTTTCTCTACATAACTAAGCTAAGGGAAGGAATGGGGCCATTTTGGGATGATGTTACAGACACAGAGATCCATGCCCTTTATAGTGTTTGTGCTCCAACCCCTTTAAACGTTGTACAAAGTCTGGAGCTTGATGTTCAAGATCAACAAGAATCCAGAGTTTCAAGGTGGCTGACACGTTACATCAAGAGCAAAGACAACAAGTTGCTAGGTAGGTTTCTCCGGTTTTGCACCGGAAGTGATGTGTTGCTCCCTCACAACCAGATCAAAGTCCAGTTTGTGAATATGAGCAATACAGCAATGCGACCCAAAGCTCAGACCTGCTTCAATCTTCTCGCGCTGCCAAAAAACTACAGGACACTGGCGCATTTAAGTGACAACATTGATTTCTACTTGTGTAATAAACACCTGTGGGATTTGAGTGACCTCCCACAATGAAGAAATGTTCTCATGTAAGAAACATTTTACTTTTTGATTCCATAATAATAGTTTTACTTTTTGATATAAGAAACTTGCACTATGCAAGCATATATAGGTGTCACGCTATTCGATTTCCGTTTTTGAACAAGTTGTGTTTGAAATTAATCTTGTCAGATCTCATGTCTAACTTCATTGATTTGCTGTTTAGTTTATTGATAAGAAAACATGAGTCACTGTTAATGGCAGAGGATAAGTGCACCAGTATTAATTGCAAATGGTCCGCTTTTTGAATCGCAATCCCACCTACTGCTTTGGTTGAGTTGACAATTAAGGGTAGTGCCAAACGTTGCAAAGAAGGACAAGTTGAGTTACCGGTATTATTGGATGACATTTTGATATCAGATTGTTGTTCCAGTTATGTAAACAAATTCATCGTTACCAAGAAATGAGACCATTCTGTTGTCTATTATTAGCTTCGGGGAAATTATGCCAGTGGAAAAACCCTTTATGCCAGCACAAAATATAAGTTATTGAACACTCAAAGATTATTAAGATAGATCATCCGTTGAAATGGTCGATGTCATTACGATACTGATTCATGACAAAAGCTTCTATTCCCAAGCCTGACTTTACACTGGCATAATTTCCCAAAACGTACTGTTCTAGTTATCTGACCAAATGTCCATCTCGAACAGCTAAACATGTTTACTATTAAACGGTTCTTTTCCAGCCTAGAAACGAGGAGAATAAAGAACAAACTTGAGTTTACCATGACGATTCCAGTTTTTTTTTTTGTGTAGTAATAGCAAGTGAGAACATTTTCAGCTGTAGCCATTTCTTCTTCGGATATGATTGAACTGTTTTTAGTGTATGCTTAAATTTAACTATCCCTTAATCAAGAGAGATGTACTTCGCATATTTGTTCAAAAAGAAATTGAACAACACCAAGCTGTCCACGCTTACCAAGGAATCGCTGAGAAATACATGGAAAACCTTGGTGACAGCAAAATTAAAAAAGGGTAACGAACTATGATATTTGTTCAACGACATTATCTTCAGAGAGTTTTCCTGTCAAGTAGGCTGTGAACGGGCTTTTTAATGGGAAAAGAGCAAAATGGGGAAGAGAAGGAAGTTTGTCATTGGCTCGCCTCCTTCGTGGATTTAACGTTTTGCTCAGTGTTTCCACTCACTTAGGAACCTATTAATAGGCTACCAAACAAATAAGAAAACATGGTACTTATTTGTACAACTATTCATTCATTCTATCCAAGTGTTAACTGCTTGCTTAAACTAATGCTCATTGCCCGGCCTGAAACTTTCTGTCAGATCATGTTCTCGATATGATAAAGCACTTCACTGGAGAGATTAGAGGCCTCCATAGTTGTTCTTGGTATTTGCAGGTTATTGTCATCCATAACCATTTGCACAAGCTCCACAACTGTCTCATCGGCTTGCATGATATGATTCTCACAGCACAATTCCTCAGCCACTAGCAATTCATCATCATCATCTACGGATTTAGGACAACTACTTACTCCATTTAATTCTGGCAAAAAGTACAAGACGTCTGGTTGTCCTGGAGGAGATTCTTGATTCAAAGAAGGCCTGATCTTGTGAAGATTCCAATGTTGTGCAACACGATTGAGTTCCTTCTGGAGTAGAGGTATAAAGCAGAACCTCAAACATTCAACGTGCAACGGGTTATCATCGCAATATAAACCAACATCTCTCAAGTCTTTAAAAAAATTTATCCACCAATCAGTATCATTATTGCGTAGGAATGACCACCAAGCCTCAATCCTCTGATTTGATACTGAACGGCCATAAAGAAAGCTTTTCTGTCCAACCATTGAGTCTGTGCCATTTCTTCGAAGAAAAGCCTGCATAGTGGCAATATTTACATTCTCAGCACCTCTGTCTCCTCTTATAGTTCGCGGAACACCACCCAGCTGCTTTACACAATCCAAGAAATAGCGTGCTACGATGCGAGGATTATTATTCGACGTTCCTACCTCGAGCCATAGAATTCGTCTGCTGTATCCGTCAAGTGCCCCATGAATACACAGTCCAAATGGCTTTAACTTGTCATAGCCATCTAGATTCCATATAAAGTTAGGTCCTTTGGCAGAGTATGCCCTCCGTTTTAACTTGTGTTGCAATAGCCTTTCGACACCATCAGGGTCAAGTAGTTTCAAAGCATGCCGAACTGTTTCCCTTCTTACAACCAAGCCATAATTGACGCGAAGCCTTTGATGCATTTGACGGTATCCAATCAGGCTTCCAGAGCCATCTAGCTCTCTTTCAACCGCTGCAATAACCTCTTCTATATCGCTGTGATTTCTTCTCCTACATAAACCTTTTGAAAACAGAACCCTCTTAAGCTGACGAATGCTTAATCGTATTCCATGTACGAGTAAAAGGAAATTAATTATTTCGGAGTAGTCCAATCCAAGATTGAAGTAACATTCAATCAAAGAATTGCGATCAGAATTTCCTGGTGTTACTGGAATGTACTCTGGCATTGTAGTTGTACACCTTGATAGGCATAAGACAAAACAGAAGAGACGGAAAAGTAAGCTTAATTTCTTCATCAGTACCGCCATCTTGTGTCGATTCGAGCCTGTGTTTAACAGAGCTGCGGTGTTGTTTACTTGATCTTTCCAAAAAAGTTGAGTTTTCAAAAACAAAAGTTGAATTTTTTTGAAAAAAAAAAAACCCTGAGTTTTGAAAGAAAAAAGTTGAGTTTTTTTTTTAAAAAAGCCGAGTTTTCTAAAAAAAGTTGATTTTTTAAAAAAAGGGAGTTTTTTAAAAAAAACCTGAGTTTTGAAAGAAAAAAGTTGAGTTTTTATTTAAAAAAAGCTGAGTTTTCTAAAAAAGGTGGTTTTTTAAAAAGAAGTGAGTTTTTTTTCCGTTCTCTAAGTTCTCTAAAAAAAATGATTTTTTTTAAAAACAAACCTGAGTTTGAAGAAAAATAATCTCCCTAAAAAAATGTCGATTTTCTTTGAACAAAAAGCTGAGTTTTTTTCAAAAGAAAAATTGAGAGATTAAAAAATAAGTTTTCTAAAAATAATAGTTGAGTTTACTGAAAATCTTGAGTTTTCCTTCAAAAGTCTTTAATTGACTAAATAAAAATTAGACTAAGACTTGGAAAAGTGCTAATTTTAAAATTTCATGAAAATAAAAGAACTCTAATCAATTATGATTTAGATATGCATATACAAGCGAAAACTAACGATAGAAAAGTCCGACGTTTCGGCGACATCTTGGCGCCATTGTCAAGGGAAAACTAAATTAAAAATGCGATTACGAGAGTAACTAAGAGTCCAGCATCAATAATTTGCATAAGTTAAACAAAGACCTTGGCGTGAATTGAGTCTGATTGTACATTTAGACACGGTCGTAATTGTTTAATGAGTAACATCTCATTAACAAGACAATCAAACTTGCTCTGGCATTTTTTCAACACCTTAAAACAACTGTGGAGGTCATCCGGAATCCTGCCTGGGTGTCTATTATCATAGTGTTTACAAACTGACGAGGTCTTGCTTCTATGTCCGTTGACGCGTACGAACAGATGTCCACGAGTGTATCCGACATAACCAGCATCGCACTGGTCACACTTGAAATTATAAACAACACATTGTTGATCAATGAGCTGAGGCTTTGGTTCGTTTGTCGGGAACTCATGGGCAATCTTGCGGCTCGTAAACACTGGTTGGACATTAACCTGGAGCTTCACACTGAGATCTTTTAACTGCGTCTTCACGATATTAGCAGAATCTTGATCTTTAAAGGGTATGACGACCCGAATAGTGTTTTCTGTCATAGATTTAGACCGTAATAAAGACTGGTCAGTGACCCTTGAATTTAGGAAGGTTTTAACAGTAGAGTCCACAAGGTGTTTGGGATACTTCAGTTTAGAGAACACGGACTTCAGTCGGTCGTACTCCTCGGTGAAGTAAGACCATGACGAGGACAGGCGATATGCGCGATCGAGCATACTCGTGTCCTATGATGTGTCCTCTTTGTTCACGAATGTACCTTTGGATGAAACCATTAAGATTCTCGCGGACAGAGCTTTTAGTAACAACTGGTTTAATTCCAAGTACGACTTGAACATTTCGAAGCAGGACCTAATTGATCTTTTGAGTGTGGCCACCAAGGGCCAGCTTTTCCAATTTAATGGCTCGTTGTACGAACTGATTAACGGCGTAGCGATGGGGTCCCCCCTCGGACCCCTGCTAGCCAATGTTTTCATGTCATCTATTGAAGAGAAATTAGATGTTGAGGGTAAACTGCCACCTTATTATCGTCGATATGTTGACGACACATTTACTGTGATGCCTGATTTATCTACTGCTAAGGACTTTCTCAACTTCCTCAACCACGCCCACCCCGCCATCAAGTTCACTATGGAGGTCGAAAAAGATGGAATGCTCCCCTTCCTCGGTACTCAACTCCTAAACCCAGCGCCCCGTATTGAAACTAAAGTTTTCGTAAAGCCAACAAACAGTGGTCTGCTCCTCCATTACCACAGTCACGTCGATAATAGGTACAAGCGCCGCCTACTGTCAACTATGCTTGATCGCACATATCGCCTGTCCTTGTCATGGTCTTACTTCACCGAGGAGTGCGACCGACTGAAGTCCGTGTTCTCTAAACTGAAGTATCCCAAACACCTGGTGGACTCTACTGTTAAAACCTTCCTAAAAATGCCAGAGCAAGTTTGATTGTCTCGTTAATGAGATGTTACTCATTAAACAATTACGACCGTGTCTAAATGTACAATCAGACTCAATTCGCGCCAAGGTCTTTGTTTAACTTATGCAAATTATTGATGCTGGACTCTTAGTTACTCTCGTAATCGCAATTTTAATTTAGTTTTCCCTTGACAATGTGTGCCAAGACGTCGCCGAAACGTCGGACTTTTCTATCGTTAGTTTTCGCTTGTATATGCATAATAAAAGAACTAGATTTCAATGTCCCTTATGGGCCACCGTATCCAAAGCTAGTCGACGGAATCTTTGAAGTTTCGTAGCGCTTGCAAAAATTTTGGTGGGTGCAAAAAATCGTTCGCACTAGAAATGGCTTCGCGTTGACAGATTTTTTTGCAAACCAAACAAAATTTCGTTTAGTGCAAAGGCTACACAGTTTCAACAGTTTTAATAAACCAGCCTCCCCAACGTCACAATTGGGAGGGGTCGCACTAGGGCAAATTCTGTTTGTTTTACCAAAAATTAGGTCGAAATTATAACCACTTTCTAATGCGACTCTTACGAGCAAAATGTGGAAAAATTTGTCAGTGGACCAAAAAGATCATAGATGCCGTAGTGTATGGGTGGGGCAGAAAGATTTTTCCAAAATCGCCAAAGGAAAATAAAAATTCATTAAACATATCAACTGCATGTTTACTTAGGGAAATTGATGCACAGTAGAAGCGCAAGAACATTTCATCATTGTTTACAAAAGCGTTTTATCAGTGTTTACACAAGAATTTAGCCTTGTTGTGTGGCTTCATGTGGGACCGGAAAATGAGCCCCAAAAATTGGCCAGTGCCGACATTTCTGGGTCTTTCGGACGAACCACAAAAATAAAATTTGCTTTAGTGCGAACCCCCGCCCACCCATAACCCGGACGAGTAACCAATATCTTCATGTAAAATACAACATGCAATATAATCGAACCAATATTAAAATAGTGTATAACATATCTCGCAATAGAAACAAGCCAAAACAAACGGTATATAAATCATATGGCATCGTATAACGGTGTTAACTCTATAAAGCGACAGATAAAAGCGCAAAAGATGCAGATTTTAAACATTGCCACGTACTGGCAAAGTTTGACATCAGGTTCTGTTCACCCCGAGAGTAACCTTCTTCATAAGGTAGGGTTGTCTTTACACCCACAATGTGGCAATAAAACACTTTCCGGAGATCTGATCAACAAACAAAAATATTTTGGTTGGTGTAAATTTTTTCTCCATAGTTTATCGCTAATTACATAAAGATTCAAGTGGAAACTTGTCCGCATTGACGTCATTGGCAGCAAAACGCACGAAATTGCAGGCGACGATATTGTTCCCATTCGAAATGAGGAAAGTTTCCAGTGGCAACACCGTAATTTTAACTGAAAAACTTCATCTCCAAAGCTTGTTTGCGCCTTACTCAACTGATAATCGTAGTATGCGTGTGAAAAGTAGTTATCACAGCTTGAAAGTTTTAGAACACCCGAAAAAGTTCGCTCCAAAATGACGCATTGTCACTGTTCATTTCCCAACAGGGGGAAAAAAGCTGATTGCTCTTTGCTTCTGAGCTTGACTTGTAAGCAAGTCTACTAACAGTTCTGTAGATTTATAACCCGAGGAAGTTGTGTCATGTCCGACCGCTGCACCACAAACTAGTTAACAGTTGTTTTGCAGCAAACAGAAGGTGATCAATTTGTTACATGACTTTGTTGTTATCAAAAAGTTCTTTCAAGTGCGCAGCCGATTTCTTAAGTGAAAATTTGGTGCACACCAAATTGGTCGAAACTAGTGGTAGAGCAAAACAAATTTTGTCAAGCTAGTGTGCAGATAGTCTCCTTCGCAGCCGTTTTTTGGGATGCAATGCTCGCAACAGGAAGCGAGCGTTGCGTGACATCCAAAAAAAAAACGGCTGGGAAGGAGACTAGTGTGTAGGTTACCTAAGCTAAACAGCTAATGAAATAATGAGAGAAAATAAAAACTGCAATGATAATCATAGATCCATTGAATGTCAGGGAATGATTATATCTCACAACAAGCTAGTTAACAGTTGTTTTGCAGCAAACAGAAGGTGATCGATTTGTTACATGACTTTGCTGTTATCAAAAAGTTCTTTCAAGTGCGCAGCCGATTTCTTAATAGTCCGTGAGCCAGGCAGCAAAATTTAGGCTGTCGGTATCATTCAAGGTGAATAAGTTTCATGGTGTTTTTTGAAAGGCCCTGCTATTGTAGACTTGGAAAATCCATGATAGCACTGGATCAATGGTAGCTCCTCCGTGCTGATTGCATTTATTTGCACCCCCTCCCAAGCTATAACACATTAGGCCTATAGTTAATGCTTAATTATATACAGCTTCAAATTTTTATAGAATGCAATAAAAAGAAGTGTGGAGACATAATTATACCTTTAAGAGTCTACCTAATGTGTTTGCACACATTTGGTTAATTTGTGAGCCTTCAAATTTTGGTCAGCGGTATGTTAATTTATGTCATGTCTGAGAACTCTGTTGTGTGATTTATCCGCCATTTTGAAAAGGCCAACTTCGTTAAGGTAAGTGTTTAAACTACTAGATATCTATCAGTCACTTAATTATTGAACAAACTATGAATTTTATAAACACTTAAGCTGTGTGTACTCTTAATTTTGAATGAATTGCTTTTACAAACTTTGTTTCAATTGCTAAATAGGATGAAAAAAACGACAGAGCTGAGGCAGAACATGAGATGTTCAGAAAAACATAACTTAGAATAAAAACAGACAAAGAAAACAGTCCATTTCTGTCGAGGCAATCAATAGCTGTAAATATCTCTATTTTTTTAGAAAATTTGCTCTCATTTAAGCAAAAACTCTAATTTCCGGTTTTCTTTCCGATAATTCACCTTTTATCTAGTTAGAATGTAATTGCACTTTGTATTATAAAAAAAGAAATCAGCTCGCATCAAATCTTTTTAACACTGTTTTAGAAATCAGCCTTTCAGTTCGATCTAAAGTTTGAAAATACTTAATCTATTACTGAGTGCTAAGTCACTAGCGCATTTATAACGTATATGAAATAGTTGATATCATTTACGCTACTGTTTCCGAGCAATTGATAGATTCAATTAATTTTAAATTCTGCATTTACTAAGCTTGCATTTGCCATACAGACTGAATGGAAAAGGACAAGCGCCAGTGCATAATACACTATGCTGTATGTGATAAGGAGGAAGAGCACCTTGTGTCTCCAAAGGACATCAGCTCTTGGCTCACTTTGCTGGAAGCAGCCAAAGTTCGAAATCATCAGGCAGTTTTGGATGTCGCTGAAACAGTCGACGAAAATCACATACCAAGCATCGCATACCACCGAAAATGTAGAAGCCTGTTTACTATGAAAAGAGACTTAGAATCTATTAAGCGAAAAAGAGAAGAGTCAGTTGACGAAGAATCCAATCCCACAAAAAGGCAGTGTAGGAAACAATCATCAGAAGGGAGAGTATATGATCCTGTATGCATTTTCTGTAGCAAGGTTAAATTCATGAAAAGTCCAAAGTCAAGGGAGAAACTCATCCAGGCTGTACAGCTGAGGGCAGATGTGACACTCCGTCATTGTGCAATATTAAACAATGATGCAAGAATTCTTGCTATAACTAGCAGAGACATAGTGGCCGCAGAAGCCCACTACCACGCTTCATGCTATAAAACTTACACTAACATTAAAACCAAAGAACGTGAGCATGTAGGTGATAAAGAAGTGGAAAATTCGTCACAAGTAACTGATATGCTATCATACGAGGTAGCTGAAGTAGAAGCATACGTACAACTTTTTCATTACATCAGAAACGAAATAATTCCACACAAGAAGATCACACCAGTTGCCCAGCTTACCGAGAAACTGGAAGCATTCATGTCCAGCAAGGGTGAGGCTCTCAAAGCTGCCTCAAAGAAAAACATCCGTAGAAGGCTTGAATCAGAACTGGGCAATTCAATCCATATTTTCTCAAATGATTCAGGAAAGTTGCTGTTAGTTCCTGATAGCTTATCGTTTAAGGATGTTGTCCTTGATAGTGAAAATCTCCGTAAAGAGCTAGCAATCTGGAAGGTGAAGCTAACCGATGCCAACAGGATAACAGACCAAGCTTCATCACAGATTCGGGAAGTCATAAGAAGAGATATGAAACCTACTGCCTGGCCTTGCCACCCATCTGATCTGTCAAATGCTGCGGAAATGCCTACCCAGCTACATCGATTTCTAGTTGGACTTCTAACTGGAAATCCTCAGAATGAAAATCCATCAGAGAGAGTGTCAAATCTCATCCAGTCTTTTGGCCAAGACCTAATATATGCCGTCACATGCGGTCAGCATAAGCCTCCCAAGCATGTACTCCTTCCTTATGCTGTCAGAACTTTAACTGGAAACACAGAGATAATCAGGATACTTAACAAGTATGGCCATGGGATGTCATATACTCAGCTTGAGGAAAACGACACCGCTTTGTGTCTACAAAAGTTGGCATCAGGTCTGGACGAAAAAGTGTCACTTCCCGCTTCCATTAAGCCACACGTCTTCACAAGCCTCGCCTGGGACAACATAGACAGAATTGAAGAGACCATGTCAGGGAAAGGAACATCTCATCGTGTCAATGGAATAGCTGTACAGCCTAGAGTCTTCGGTCCTAACCAACCGCCCAAAGACCTACCACGCATCGATAAAAGGAAACAGAGGACTTTGAGCACAGAACATCAGCCCCAACTTGACGTATATGTCGCTGGCCCTCGTGTGGGACCACATCCTCTCAAAACCAAGGATGACTATGCTGGTGAAGCCAACAAAGCCGCAAGAAATGCAGAGCAGAAAAACATTCTATGGATCCTTGCTAGGCAAGTCAATTCAGATGACCAGAAGGTGCCTAGTTGGACCGGATTTAACATCCAAACAAGGGATCAAGTTCAAGTGACACCAGATGTCGTAGAGTATCTCCCGACAATAAATGCTCCAGCGACAGGACTAACAACAGTGTTTGAGATCCTTAACCAGTCAGAGGAAATCAGAAAGAAACTTGATCTACCATCAATTGTCGTTGTCATGGATCAAGCACTTTACGCAAAAGCGGCAGAAATTGCATGGAAGCAAGACCAGTTTTCGAACATTGTTTTGCGAATTGGAACATTTCACACGATTTGCGTTGCTATCCTGGGGAAACGATTTGGAGATAGCGGTTTGAAGGACATCTTCATTGAATCACAGATAGTTGCTGAGGGCTCCATAAGTGGTGTCATTGATGGAAAGCATTATAACCGTGGCGTGCGGGCACACATGTACCTGTATGAAGCACTGATGAGGTTAGCATGGGCAGAGTTCATGAGAAGGCTTGAGAGCAGCGATCCCAATCATCGCACCGCAGTGGCGTCTTTTCTTGAACAGGTTGATACACTGGCTAATAATTTGAAGGGAGCGAGCTTTGGCCAGCTGCTTAAATGCCCAGTCCTGCCTCAAGTGATGACTATGTGGAGAGAGTTCCTGAATAATCTTCGTGAAAGTAACGGTGAACTTTCCGCATTCTGGATGTCATATGTGGATATGGTAGAGGGAATAGTTCTTGGCCTGTTGCGGGCATCTCGTGAAGGTGACTGGGATTTACATCTCCATTCCATACGAATGATGATCCCTTGGTGTTTTGCCTATGACAAGGTGAACTATTCACGATACCTGACTCCTTACTTTGCTCAGATGACAAATCTTGGTGACAAAAATCCTGAAGTACAGAAGGCCTTCAAGGAAGGCAGTTTTTCCGTTCAGTTAGCCAGTAGCAATCCCTTTGGGCGCATTCCAGTTGACCAGACAACTGAGGCCACAGTGAACAAAGATACCCAGAATCCTGGTGGAACCACACGCTTCAGCTTAAAACCTGCAACTGTTCAGCGCTACTACCTCACAGCAGAATACCGAAGTGCATTTCTTAGGCAGCTAAGAAACATGGTACAAGCACCCAACTCGGAAACGCACCACACAGAGCTTCAATTATCAAGGATAAAAAAAGATGAGCAGGCAGTTTCGTCCATAGTTGACCTCATCCAAG
>OZ026602.1:16820575-16833075 GCA_964020085.1 Micromussa lordhowensis | reverse complement strand
AAACTCTCCTTAAACCTGAAGAAAACAAACTTTATGATATTTAAGCCTAGACACAAAAAGTATCATTTTCCAATGCAAATAAGCGTAAACGAACAAAGAATCGAGTAGGTTAAAGAAACGGTCTTTCTCAGTGTAGTCCTTGATGAACATCCAACGTGGAAACCGCACATTTGTCAAGTAGCTGGTAAAATCTCGAAATCAATAGGAGTCATTAGTAGAGCAAGATTTTTTCTACCTAAACCATGTCTAAAAACTCTTTACTATTGCTTAGTTTATCCTTATCTTCATTATTGCATCATTGTCTGGGGATCTACGTACAAAACTAATCTTCGCCGTCTTGTCTCTTTGCAAAAGAGAGTTATCAGAATTATTTCTAAATCGACTTTCGATTCTAATTCAGACCCTAATTCAAAGAACTGGAGCTACTAAAACTTAACGATGTTAGACAACTAGAATTTGGTAAACTTATGTTTTCTTTCAGCCGTTCTCTTTTGCCTTCAAAGTTCAACAATTATTTTTCTTTAAACAAACAAGTCCATAGCTATGCCACTAGATACGCGAACGATTTTTCACCTTCCTTTTTGTAGAACTAACCTTCGAAAATTTTCTGTCAGTTTCCAAGGACCAACTTTTTATAACTCTTTAAATAATGATATTAAAGAATCTAACTCTCTCCATTCATTCAGAGCAAAATTGAAAAAAAATATTTATATTAATTATTAGCTTGAAAATCTTATAGTAATTACGCACCTTTCTTCACATGTTTGATATTATCTTTGCTATATATTTTGTCATACTTAACCTTAGTTTGTTTGTTTTTGTTTTTAATTCACTCTTTGTAACTAGTTAATCTATACTTTCATTCATTGTATTTTACCCTCGATCCTGGCCTTACTGTTACTGTTAACTATTTTTTACTCTGAGGGAGCCCAATATCTATAAGCCCCATGGTTTCTTTTTGGGCTTCCTCACCACTTGTATTTGCTTTTGTGTGATCGCCTTGTTTTTTTAGTATTACTTGTATTTTGTGGTAAAGGAAGGGCTGATGACACGACTGTCGGCTGACGGTCTCCATTCGGCAACCCCATAGGAAAGGCCAAATCAAATTATTTACCTCCGAAATAACCCATTTAGGGACAGGAAGAATAGTAGCTAGATACAGGAGTTTGCTAATTCCTATTGTATTCACAATCAGGGACTTGCCCTCCAGGGATAAAGAGCGAGATTTCCAAAAATTAAGACGATTTTCTAACTTCTTAAGCTTTGGCTGCCATTTGTCAGACTTTGCGTTCCGTCCGAAAACAACCCCTAGTTATTTTTGTTACCCATGTGAGGCCACACGGCTGGTCAGCGCGAGAGCGCCACGCGCCCAGCCACATGGCCTCTGTTTTGGATACATTGAGTTTTGCTCCGGATCCCCTCTCGTACACGTTGATTACGCGAAAGAGGGCTGCAAGAGAATACACAGATTTGACTAGACCAGTCATGTCATCAGCATAAATACCTACTTTATATTGAGACCCGTTAGCACCAGGTAAGAGAAAGCCTTCAATTTGGGAGCATGAACGAATTTGACATGCAAGAGTTTCAACGCAAAGAATATATAGCATTGGGGAAAGAGAATCCTCCTGGCGAACGCCGCGAGACAAAGGGATCGGCTCTGTGAGCCATTCATTCACAATAACGCGCATATTAGCACCTTTATAAAACGTGTTAATCCAGTTACAAAGCGAGGGGCAAAAACCAAAACGAGTTAGCAAACTCTGTAGAAAAGAACGCTTTACGCGATCAAAGGCTTTCTCCTGATCAAGACTTACTAAAATACCAGTTTCCCCTATGCGGTCAAGGTAATCTAAAATATCCCTAAGAGTATGAAGATTCGCTGAAATCTTCCGCTCAGGAACAGAGCATGTTTGGTCAGGATCAACAATGAATTCCAAGACTTTAGAAAGGTGAATAGAGATAGCCTTAGAGCAGATTTTATAATCAACATTGAGAAGGGAGATCGGTCTCCAATTTTTGAGAGATTTCCGATGCCCCTTTTTATAGATCACGTGAGTGTTACTTGTTTTCATGGATTCAAACATCTCACCAGGTTGAAAACAGGAGTTGAAAACAAGAACTAAATGAGGAGCTAATATATCCCAAAATTTACGATAAATTCAACGGTTAAACCATCGGGCCCGGGAGATTTGTTCGTATTTATGTTCTTAACTGCAAAGGAAATTTCATCAATCGTCATTGTGCCGTCGCACAATGACGACTGATGAGATGACAGCTGGCGAGAAAGTGAAGACAAAAGATCATCTGGAAAACCATATCAACCGGTTCTTCCGAAAACAAGGAAGAATAGAAATCAACATGTGCCTGCTCAATTTCATCTTGTGACGAAACCTTGTCATCAGTCCGGAACAAAGGAGTAACATGCCCTCTCTTTGGCACTTAACCATCCCTACTCCTTCGTTCCTGTGATCTCCAACATGTTTTTTCTTTAAATAATGGCTCAATAAGCTAGCGCACATGCTTCTCATGTTACTCCTTCGTTCCGGATTGATGACAAGATAGAATTCAAATCAAACGTCAACTTACAGGTAAGTCTCGTTTAATTATAAAATGTTACTACTTATACTGCCTTACACTACATTATACATGCACTACTTTACAATACGATACTAAAAAACATACGAAAACACTACGAAACTACTTACAATGCGATACTAATGCTAGGAAGAACGATATTAATACTACAATGCAATTGCTTACATCTACTAATATGATTAATATTTAATTGCTTAGAAAGTTGGACCAGTTTTTATTAAAAGAAAGTAGTTTGTTTGTCGTAATCGCAATGTATTTTTCTAATTCAATTTTTTCGTTAACGAGGGTTACAAAATCCGTGAACTGGGGTCTTTTTTCATCATGTACTCCGTTAATATAAAGAAAATATTTTCCAATTATAATCAAGTGATTTAGAGTTAAACAAGACAAAGTGTATCTTAAAACACCATATATAATTTTGTTTTGCTCTAAAGTAATATTTCCACCACACGTGGCATTGTACCACTTTGTAAATTTATTCCAAACCGATTTAGCAATTGAACATTCCAGAAATAAATGGAGTGGCGTTTGATCAATGCCATGGCAATAAGGACAATCTGGTTGCTGTTTCTTTTTCATCTTATGCAGAATTTTATATGTATACAGAATATTATGAACTATTTTATATTGAAACACGGATAAGTTTTACTTAATTTGTAACACGAAATGGAAGTGAGTAGAATTTTTGGCTTTCTTGAAAGATAAAGCCATATTCAATCAATCTTTTCTCTGCAGTTGGAGGAGGGAAGTGCTGGTGATTGAGTAAAGTATTGCAGACTGTTTTACATGTGAGTTTTTCGATTACAAGTGGGAGGTATTCAGTTGCGGGTAGAGAACATTCCTGCTTTAACATTGTTTTCCATTCCTGTGGTATTTCTGATAGGAGACTGTAATACTGTAGAAAATTACCCTTGATGTTGTATTTCTACATGAAGGTTGTTAAAGTCATCAAGGTGTTACTTTCGTTGTCGAAAAGGCACGAGAGTTTTTCAATGCCAACTTTTTTGAAATCAGGGAAAAAATAGATGACTTGTTTACTAGGATAAACTGATTGTTCCAATCAACATGTGCTTGCTCAATTTCATCTTGTGACGAAACCTTGTCATCAGTCCGGAACAAAGGAGTAACATGCCCTCTCTTTGGCACTTAACCATCCCTACTCCTTCGTTCCTGTGATCTCCAACATGTTTTTTCTTTAAATAATGGCTCAATAAGCTAGCGCACATGCTTCTTATGTTACTCCTTCCTTCCGGATTGATGACAAGATAGAATTCAAATCAAACGTCAACTTAAGGGTAAGTCTTGTTTAATTATAAAATGTTACTACTTATACTGCCTTACACTACATTATACATGCACTACTTTACAATACGATACTAAAAAACATACGAAAACACTATGAAACTACTTACAATGCGATACTAATGCTAGGAAGAACGATATTAATACTACAATGCAATTGCTTACATCTACTAATATGATTAATATTTAATTGCTTAGAAAGTTGGACCAGTTTTTATTAAAAGAAAGTAGTTTGTTTGTCGTAATCGCAATGTATTTTTCTAATTCAATTTTTTCGTTAACGAGGGTTACAAAATCTGTGAACTGGGGTCTTTTTTCATCATGTACTCCGTTAAAATAAAGAAAATATTTTCCAATTATAATCAAGTGATTTAGAGTTAAACAAGACAAAGTGTATCTTAAAACACCATATATAATTTTGTTTTGCTCTAAAGTAATATTTCCACCACACGTGGCATTGTACCACTTTGTAAATTTATTCCAAACCGATTTAGCAATTGAACATTCCAGAAATAAATGGAGTGGCGTTTGATCAATGCCATGGCAATAAGGACAATCTGGTTGCTGTTTCTTTTTCATCTTATGCAGAATTTTATATGTATACAGAATATTATGAACTATTTTATATTGAAACACGGATAAGTTTTACTTAATTTGTAACACGAAATGGAAGTGAGTAGAATTTTTGGCTTTCTTGAAAGATAAAGCCATATTCAATCAATCTTTTCTCTGCAGTTGGAGGAGGGAAGTGCTGGTGATTGAGTAAAGTATTGCAGACTGTTTTACATGTGAGTTTTTCGATTGCAAGTGTAGAGAACATTCCTGCTTTAACATTGTTTTCCATTCCTGTGGTATTGCAGATAGGAGACTGTAATACTGTAGAAAATTACCCTTCATGTTGTATTTCTGCATGAAGGTTGTGAAAGTCATCAAGGTGTTACTTTCGTTGTCGAAAAGGCACAAGAGTTTTTCAATGCCAACTTTTTTGAAATCAGGGAAAAAATAGATGACTTGTTTACTCGGATAAACTGATTGTTCCATATTATTTGATTTAACACATCTCCTTTTGTTTTCGGGTTAGTGTTATTAATTCTCTGCCAAAGAGAAATTATATCTCGATAGAATTTTGGTAAGTTTTCATTCAGGGGTAGATATTGAACGTCATAGTTACGCAGGAAAAGAAGACTTCCAACAACGTTGGAATGTAAGGATAGTGGAATAAATTTCCATGTTCTTTCATCGTTGGCACATGAGCGCTTTACCCAGACTATCTTTAACGCGTTATCAAATAACGTACAATCTAACATATTAAGTCCTCCCTCTTTCTTGTTTTTGATTATTAGTCTAAGAGCCATTTCTCCAGAAGTGCCCATAAAATTGAAATCGTAACACACCCCCTACATAAAAGGTTTTTCTTCATTTTATGTTAGCATATTATCAGTGCAATAATTCTACATATGATGTACTATTTACTTCTGGGGTCAGGGGGGTGCTAGCATCCTGTCTATGTGAGGGTGTAATGACGTCACTCTCAGGGACTTGTTTAAGACTTTGACAAGGGGTTTCTTTGATGTATTGTCATTTAATTGAAAGTGGCTGGTAAGAATTGGGACAATTTTGCACGGTACAATGAACTGCTCTATCTAAAGTCTTCAACTATTCTGTATCCTTAGATTAGGTCACGTGACTGACAAAATCGTTAATGAGATTGCTAACAACATAATTACTAGAAAAATATGAAATGGTATTAAACCTGTTAAAAGTAATCAATTTTAATTGTTCACTTACTTATGTTTGGAATGTTTGCGATTGTTTGTCCAGAGAGCCCGTTCAGTGCATTAGGCTATAATGTTTTATGTACGTGCGACCACCACAAAAGACTGGCATGCACACGCTGATATTGAATTTTGGTCTACCTTTTCGGTGTGTGCTACCACCACAAAAAACTGGCGGGATGTTTAAGTAGACCGAGAGGCGCGACGAAAATTACATGCAATGACGCATGTGGACAAGAGCGGGCTATTATCCCGCGCATAATTTATGCAGTTATATACATGTGGTTACCCCCTAATTTGGCGTGACACAGGAGTGTTTCTGGTGTTTTTTTGTCCTGTGTTGTATTGACTAGTGTGTTGTCGATATTATTTAGGCGCTCTGCTTCCCCAGTTTTTACCTAGAAGCTCTCCAGTACGTCTACGACCCAGGCGTTTTATAGTTTGAGGGCGGTCTTGTTTTTCGCCTTTTGACCTTCGTTATCTATTTCGTGTGACTAGTAGGCTGACACACACATATTGTAATTATCGGGCTCGTGCTATTTCATCTTTCCGTACGTATGCGGTCTCTCGTTAGTGCGTAGGTTTGTTTTTTCCTTTCAGTCGCTCAAGAGCTTCCGAATTAATTTAGTTCACGGGAACAAGAAGGCAAAACCCCTTGACTATATGTGTCAGTCAATCTGTTGATTCACTTATCTGGATCGCGATTAGTACCCGAGCTTCGTGACCGAGCACTTCAGTGATTTTGCTTTCTTTTCCTTGTTTTGCTATTTCCCCGATACGAGCTTTCTGCTATGGTGAAAGACTTACGTTCCCAAGTTAGTCAGCTTCAGGGCACAGATCACCAAAGGCGTTACATTGACCTTAAGGCCGAGCTGAAGGCATATTGCATGGCCCTAGATTCCAACGGCAATTCAGCCGTGACGAAGCTCCGTTCTTTAATAGACGAGACCACAATGGCAAAAAGTGACGACAAAGATAAGCTGGTCGCCATCCAGGAGAGGATCTCCTATTCCCAAAGAACAGGAAACTCCCTCGATGTTCGTTCCGCTCTATTCAACATCTTGGCTACGCCCGCCGAAATCGAGGCTGATAAAGTTGTGCGCCGCTTCGAGCAGAGACCCCGCTCCTCCCCGTTCTCGAGGGGACCTGTCAGACCACACCC
Source organism: Micromussa lordhowensis (assembly GCA_964020085.1). Taxonomy (NCBI): domain Eukaryota; kingdom Metazoa; phylum Cnidaria; class Anthozoa; order Scleractinia; family Lobophylliidae; genus Micromussa; species Micromussa lordhowensis. The sequence continues at coordinate 16,826,238 of OZ026602.1, read as the reverse complement.
TTTCAGGCGTCCTCGCGCCGAACGTTCTGGATCCTGCTATGCCTGTGGGGAACAGGGACATCTCGCTAGGGATTGCCCCGCCAAACGCAAATTGTAGCTCGAATTGCTTACTTTAGCTACACAAGGTTTTGAAATCAATAAAGTACAATTGTCCAAGACTTTGCACCCGCAGTTGCAGATTTATTTTACGTACCCTGTCTGCTGGAACCCCGACAAGGAATTCTGTCACATCCAGGTCACCTCTGCGTTCTAACGGAGGGACCCAGTGCCGCTCTCTGAGCTGCCGGATGGGACAGCCTTCCTCTCCGCGGGCCCACCCCGCCTTTTTTGTCTTGACAGTAGACCTCATACCTTATCCTTTCCCTTTCACAGTTCGATCATACAATTCCTGCATGGGAGCTGGGAACCAAGTTCGACCCCGTGGCTGCGACCCGCATTTACGAGCAACGCCGAGTTAAGTGGATACGTTGGCCCCAAGGAGAGGGAGGTCCTATCGTCCCATCCGTGCCCCTGTCATTTCAGTTGATTGCCAAAGGTCATCTTGACACATCCCCCTCTGATATGTGGGTTAGAGATCCCGGATCATTTCTAGCAGGCGAACCGCATAACTATGTGTCCGGGTGGGAATACTTAACACAGAGCCACCCCCAACAGGACCTGATTATGTCCTGGATAAGAGACGGGATCAATATCCGCGTGTTTATTGTCCCATTTCATGGTACTTATCGCTGCAAGAAATATCATCATAGCTTCCCTCCTGATGCAATCTTTCCCAATAATAAGTCGTGTATCCCCCATGCCCAGATCATCTCCACCGAGATCGAAAAGAAGATTGCCATGGGCGCTATGACCGTGCTCGGGAGAGTAGGAGAAGTTCCGCCACCTCGCATAGTCATGCCATTTAGTATCGAGCCATCCAAGCCACGTTTAGTTCACGACCAGCAATATCTCAACTGTTTCATGAAACATTATCCCTTCAAATTGGATCAAGTAGTCAATCTCCCACGATACCTAATGAAAGAGTCTTATCAAACTAAACTAGATGACAAGTCTGGCTTCGATCATTTTCTTTTATCTGAGGATAGCCGAACCCTTGTGGGCGCCGAATGGGGTGGCTGGTGGCTAGTATGGAACACGCTTTGCCAGGGATGGAAAGAGAGTCCCTACATCTATCAGACCCTCGGGTCCTGCGCAACCTCTTACATTCGTGAGATCGGTGCTCCTTCTTCGCAGTACATTGATGATAGACATCTCGGCGAGCAGTGGGGGCCCGTTCCCGGGGCGCGCTCCAGTTACCAAGCCGCACTGGCTGCCGTAGTTCTCGCAACTGAAGTACTTACAGAGCTAGGATATTTCATTAATAATGAGAAATCGGTTGCCTTACCTACCCAATGACTCGTTTTCCTGGGACACTTGGTCGACACCGTTCGGGAAACCTTCTCTATCCCAGAGGACAAAAAAAGAAAATTTACAACCTTGCATGACGCAACTTTGCTCGTGACAACAGTCTCCTTGAATAACCTTCAAAAGTTTCAAGGGAAATGCATCTCCTTGAGTTTGATGGTCCCAGCGGCAAAACTCTACACTCGTCAAGTAGCACGTGCTATATCCCAGTTCAGTCACTGTGCAAAGCCTATTCTGCTGATCAGTGACCTGCGTCAGGAGATAGAGCACTGGCGCTTTCTTGACAATTGGGGAGGCTGTCTTCCTTGGCAGAAGGAAGAACACAGCATCATAAAAGTGATTTTCTCCGACGCATCCCTCGCCCAGTGAGGTGGGGTTCTATCCACCCCCCAAGGAATTTGTACTGCAGGTGATTATTTTAAGGGCGAGCTAATGTCCACGGACATCGCGGCTAAGGAAAGCTATGGCCTGCTTTACACCATTCGGGCTTTCCAATCAGAGCTCCAAAACTGCCGGGTTGACGCCCACGTGGATAACAGCACGCTTTTCTACGCCTGGGAGGGTCAAGGATGTCGCAACCAAACTGTTAACGGGGTTGTTAAACTTCTATTTGAGGCAACCCTAGAGCTCAACATTTCACTTCAATTGGAACACTGCTAAAATCCGGCCAATGCCCCGTCTCGCTGTGTTTCGGACAACGACGTAATGTTGGGTCCCTGTCTTTGGTCTCTCCTCCAGAAAACCTACGGGGGCCCAAAGGGCCATACCATTGACCTCATGGCCCTAGACTCTAACAGTCAGCTGGACAAGGATTCCCGCCCCCTCCCATACTACACCCCCCAAAATACCCCTTCTTCAATTGGGGTTAATTTTTTCGCTCAAAATCCCGCCCGAAATCGTAGTGGTGAAATCGAAAATGGATACATCTTCTCCCCAACCCACCTGGTAGGGCCGGTGCTCAATCATCTTCAAGCATATAACGCCATTGACACCCTCGTGGCTCCCGAGATTTGACCTCTTCGTTATTGGTGGCCGTTCGCCCGACGGGTCGCTAAGGAGGCGTTTTTCAGATTGCCCTAAAAGGGGATGATTCTGCGCTTTTATGACCCTCGAGAAGCACTGATTCCTTCACCGTGAAAAAGCCCCTCCCCTGGAATCTATGGGTTTTCCGCCTGGACTTTTCCTCAAGTCCCTGAAGATGGTTTTCATTTTATCTCCCATAGCACATTCCACTTCTCAACACAACATGGGAACCTTGCATCCGCATTGAATGCACACAAAAACTCAAGTACACAAGGAAGGCTGCCCACATTTTGGCTCTTCCTCCAAGGTCACAAAAGGATGCGACTGCCCTAAACGTCTCGCCTTTAACACAGTTGATTCCCTTATCGGCCAGCTCCGAGCCATCCTTTGTTATCATCGAACTACGGTACACTCCCCGTTCGATATGTCCCTTCCAAATCCTGCATCACATATGATCGTAAAACGGTATCTCAAAGCCCTCACCGAGGAACAGCTTCAAGCTCGAGTAATACCGCAACAGGCCGAACCATTCTTTGTCCATGATCTTGTGGTTCTTTGTTCAAAGATAGAAGGATTACTAAAAGTCCCTGCTATAGACCTCACCCACATCTTCATTTATGCTCGCGACTTAGCATATTTTAAACTACACTTCTTCTCCGGTGACAGACCATCAGACCTGAGTCATATCCGTGCGGAGGAAATTATGCGTTTCCCTCAGGACAAAGGCTTGCTCTTCAATCACGTTTTCGGGAAAACTTTACGTTCCGGAGACTCTAATATCTTCGGAATACAGCGACATCTTAACGTCAGCCTATGCCCTGTAAAAGGCATCGACGATTACATGGCAGTCTCCCATGCCCTGGGCATTTCCCTTACTAGCGGCTATCTTTTTCGTACTACACAGGGAAATGTCGTCACTTCCCACCCTTTTCCGTCAAATGCAGCAGAAACCGGTCTAAAAACTTACCTGACTGGTTTATCAATTGGCAAAAAACCTTGTATAGCTTCCGTTCTATCTATCTATCTATCTATCTTCCGTTCTATCTATCTATCTATCTATCTATCTATCTATCTTCCGTTCTATCTATCTATCTATCTATCTATCTATCTATCTTCCGTTCTATCTATCTATCTTCCGTTCTATCTATCTATCTTCCGTTCTATCTATCTTCCGTTCTATCTATCTATCTATCTATCTATCTATCTATCTATCTATCTATCTATCTATCTTCCGTTCTATCTATCTATCTATCTATCTATCTATCTATCTATCTATCTATCTATCTATCTATCTATCTATCTTCCGTTCTATCTATCTATCTATCTATCTTCCGTTCTATCTATCTATCTATCTATCTTCCGTTCTATCTATCTATCTTCTGTTCTATCTATCTATCTATCTTCTGTTCTATCTATCTATCTATCTATCTATCTATCTATCTTCTGTTCTATCTATCTATCTATCTATCTATCTATCTTCCGTTCTATCTATCTATCTTCCGTTCTATTTATCTATCTTCCGTTCTATCTATCTATCTATCTTCCGTTCTATCTATCTATCTATCTATCTATCTTCCGTTCTATCTATCTATCTATCTATCTATCTATCTTCCGTTCTATCTATCTATCTATCTATCTATCTATCTATCTATCTTCCGTTCTATCTATCTATCTATCTTCTGTTCTATCTATCTATCTATCTTCTGTTCTATCTATCTATCTATCTTCTGTTCTATCTATCTATCTATCTTCTGTTCTATCTATCTATCTATCTATCTATCTATCTATCTATCTATCTATCTATCTATCTTCTGTTCTATCTATCTATCTATCTATCTATCGATAGAAACATGGTACATGTTTTTTATTTCTTAAATGTTACTGGTGTGTGGAGTGCAACAGTTTCAATATTTTGTTTGTTGCCTGATTTTTCATACAAACTAAACTTGTACAATATGTCTTATTTGTCTTCCTTCTAGGACTTTTCAACATATGTGATAAAATGATAGTAGCTGTAGAGATCCTGGTACATTGGAGAAATCTTTTTAGACAAGGAGTTCCACTGACCATTTCAATTAAAAGTAGCCTTAGTGTCTGGGTGAAGTGAGCACAGTTTTTACGTATTGGACCAATAAAGACTGTGATTAGACATGACTCGTCGTCCAATTCAGTCCGAAAACCTGTCGCCACTACAGGACTGTTATACACTTACAGCTGTATACCTTTTTAACCCACTGAAGTGACGATGTCTAATGAGTGGTCCACTTTGTTGTTGACAAAAAACAAAACAAAAAGTGCACATTCTGAATAAGCAAACACTAAATTTCCTTGTTATTTAAAGGCTCGATAATGTCTTCCTAGAAAACATTTCTTTTGTTGTCTTAGTTTTCTCCTCTCACATCCTATTTTTAAGGGAAAAAAAATTCCAAAACAATTGTTCCAAAAATATTTAGCCATATTACAACTGTTAAGAATTTCCAGAATTCACTGGGAATAGGTGTGCACATCCAAGATACAGATTTTTAGCGAGCACGCCTGTTAAAGATCATGTGCTTTTTGTGGTCACTTATCCAGTTGATTATTTTCTGCAGAAAAAATCCACATAGAATGCTTGGCTTCACATTTGAATAGAAGTTGCATTTTCTGCCAGGTTTCTTGACAACTAATTCCTTGACAATCTTTTCAATGTCATTTGCTGCAGATTTCTTGATGTGTTTACCTGATCTTTTAAACAGTGACAAACTGGAGTCAAAAACTTTCATCAGGTCTGTAGTGACTCCCAGGGAATGACTGATCCTGTCCAGTGACTTCTGAGTAGCACTTGGACCCAGCTTCTTTATAGCCTCCTTGATTGTTTTGTTGAAAAATCCCAGGCACAAATCCAGAGGGATATTAACACCCGACAAGCTGTTAGAGAATGTAGTCAGCCAACAACTTGACAGCTTCTTATATGGCAGCAATCTAATTTTAATTAATCAATGGGGCTTCAGAAAAGAAGGCTCACCTGAACTTCTTTTTACTCTCATTAACAGAACAATGGCGTTTAGCCCTGGATGAAAGCAATATTATTGGTGTAGTCTTCATCGATTTTCAAAACGCGTTTGATTGTGTCAATCATACAGTTCTCAAGGATAAATTACACTCTATAGGCATTACTGGCTCCTTTTACGATTCGCTCCTAAGTTACCTTGAAAATCGTAAACAATTTGTCACTGTGAATGGTTCTAATTCAGAAT
>OZ026602.1:16683075-16815575 GCA_964020085.1 Micromussa lordhowensis | reverse complement strand
CAACACAAAGGTGACCCCATAGCCAGTGCTCATCCACTAAAACCACCATCCTTGGAGTATGTTTCAAATTGCTGCGGTGTATAGGAGTATAGACTCGCTGTTGAGCTTAAGGCCATGTAATGATAAAAGCAGTACACTGTACAGTTAGTCTGAATATAGTCGAAACAGCAATTACCTTATCAACTTATGATTTCCGTCAATGTGCCACAACGACAATGGCCCCCTAACACTGTAAACCGCCCTCGGGGTGATGTTCAGCCACCTCATGGCAACACCTTCTGGATTGGTTCTTAGCATGGATTCCCTTGCCCTAGATTATGTTACTTTTACAACTCTGGATATGAGTAGAGAATGTATTCTATGATAACCGGCATTTGGAAATTCTCTCTGGATGTCTCTGACCAATGTATCTAGTTCACTGTCGTCTAAAACAATTCTCGGTCCGACTGATATACCATATTCTCGAACAGGCCGCTTTATAGTATTCTTCGATACCCCCAAGGCTTGTGCTATCTTTGTCACAGAGATCTCATAGTCGATCAGATATTGCAGCTGCTCTTGTGGAATATCGAATTTCGGTCTTCCTGCGGCACCGCTCGGCACACAAGTTGCATGAGGGCCATGGTTTCGTCCAAACTGATATACCATATTCTCGAACAGGCCGCTTTATAGTATTCTTCAATACCCCCAAGGCTTGTGCTATCTTTGTCATAGAGATCTCATAGTCGATCAGATATTGCAGCTGCTCTTGTGGAATATCGAATTTCAGTCTTCCTGCGGCACCGCTCAGCACAGAAGTCGCATGAGGGCCATGGTTTGTTCCAAACTGATATACCCTATTCTCGAACAGGCCGCTTTATAGTATTCTTCAATACCCCCAAGGCTTGTGCTATCTTTGTCATAGAGATCTCATAGTCAATCAGATATTGCAGCTGCTCTTGTGGAATATCGAATTTCGGTCTTCCTGCGGCACCGCTCGGCACAGAAGTTGCATGAGGGCCATGGTTTGTTCCAAACTCTTTGACACTTTCTAACAAAATTGTAACATCTGATAAACAGTGCACGACTTCGTTGAACCTGTCAGATTGTACAAGATGGCGGTTTATCTGCTGCAATCGGAAAATCGCAAAGTCCACAGTGTCTGCATTCCCACCAGATTGTAATCTTCTCGCAAGATCTAAAAGAGAATGTCTAAGTCTTGCCTGGTATTCGGCCGCGTCCGCCATTTTGAAAAGGCAAGCACCTCGCAGGGGTTTGTAGGGCTTCGATGGATGTGAAGGAATGGACAGAGAGTTCGATGAATTTGAGATTTCAATGAATTCAGAAGCTCGATAAATTTGGCAGTTTGCTAAATGCAAGGGTTCAACGGATATAAAGCTTCTACGAACTCCAGGTTTCGATAAATTCAATAGTTTGATGAATTCAACTTTTCTTGTTAACGAAAGTTAGTGGAGTTTAGTGTTTCTACGAATTCAACAGTTCAATGAATTCAATATTTTGAAAAATAAGATAAATTTCTATAAATTCAATCAAGTATTCGATGAATTTGGACCTTTCGTGAATTCAAATTTTGGTGAATTCACATGTTTGAATTTTGAACCCAAAAAAGCGCCATACAGATACAGAGTTCGAAGAAGCGTTGAGAGAGTCCTTGACTGCACTCAACTTAGGCGGTTTGATTTTAAAAGAAGAACAGAAAGCTGCCTTATGTGCCGTTACTTTAAAAAGCAAGACTTTTTATGTGTATTACCAACGGGTTTTGGAAAGTCGCTCATTCTCCAGCTTATTCCTTTTGTTGTGGACCGCCTTGCAAAAGTCAGTCACAGTTGTGTTCTTGTTGTTTCTCCGCTGAATACCATCATATCGGATCAAATCGAGAAATTGAAAGAAAGAGGTGTAGGTGTGAGAGTTCTCAAGGAAGGTGATCACTTTGTGAATCCGAGTATTGATGACAAATTTGTGTATGGACACGCACAAGCATTTGTGGGAAATGAATCAGTGCGGACTCTCCTAAGATTGTCGTTTAGAGATAGGGTTAAAGCCGTGGTCATAGATGAGGCACATTTTATCGTACAGTGGTAAGAGCTGTTTATTTTTAGAGTTATGCTCATCATTTCTTGCAAGCTTTATCATAAATTTCTATGAATTATTTCAAAGTTTCTTACCTAACATGTCTTCCACGACCCCATAAGCTGCATAGCTGTTATTATCATCGTGCTTAAATCAAGGTTGTCTGTCTGTCTTTATTGTGACTTTTTTCTTGAAAGGCAGTCTGTTCTTTTTGTGAAATGGAGTCGTAATATTCTGGCTTTGCAACAAGCCAATATTAAAATGGACCCCTGGATGCTTTTGCCAGCAGTTTTTGTTGAAGGAGGTGTGATTTCTTCATAGTCAATTTATTTGGATTTCTTACTTTTCTTCTAGGAAAGATTTTTGACCAGCTTATACAAAGCTTAATCATTTGGGTTCTTTTATGCCAAATACTCCTATTTTGGCCTTAACAGCAACTGCAACAGCATGCTATCAGAAAGAAATTAAAAGGAGCCTAGGTATGCAAAATGTCATTGCTGTGGAGGCCAACCCAAACAGGGAAAACATATTCTACAAAGTTTTGCCAAGGGGCAACAGAGGTGATGAGAAGTTGATAGATGTGATAAAACCCTATGCACTAGAGCTCAAAGAAATGCTAATTTCAAACCCCTTGACAATTTTCTATCGCAACCTTGAAACCTGTGATGAGTGCTATTCTTACTTTGAGCAAGAACTCGAGGAACAGCAGTTCTATCCTCCTGGGTCTCCTGTAAATTTCAGCAATCATCTATTTGCTCAATACCACGCATGGTATCCAGAAGAGTACCGTACTAGTCTAGGTAAGGGTTTAATCACTGGTACTTCTGTTGCAAGAGTGTTATTTGTTACAGTTGCATTTGGCGTTGGTATAGATGTACCTACTGTGGAGAGGGTGATACACATTGGTGTGCCATATACTATGGAAGACTTTTTCAGGAAACGGGACGAGCAGGACGAAATGGAAATAATGCAATGTCTGTGCTATATTACGATTCCTATGACATAAGTAAGGGTAAAAAGGCACTTCATCCGGTCATGAGGAAATATGCAACAACACAATCTTGCAGGCGAGAGGCAATTCTTCGCCATTTTGGTGCTTCACAACCAGTACTAACATGTGGTCGCAGCTGTTCTGATAACTTTAAACAAGCTTGAAAGTGGTTTGAATGTTCCAACAATAGTGAAGGCTCACTTGTTCAAGTTTCCATTTACCATTTCTTATTCGCTTTAGTGAAGCGTATTTGAAACTGTATTTATGTAAGGGTGTTACAGCTCCGTTGTTTGACCCCATGACTTGTGGGTTTGTTCATTTGACTGCAGTGAGTTTAAGTGTTGAAGAATATTATAGCTTCTTGGATCATAATTAAGAACAAAGCAGTGATGAAATGAACAAATAATTTGTTCATATTAAATTATTTATATATTATTTGGTTGACATGAAAGCAATCAGTAGCCTGTAAACCTGAGATTCAGATTATTTGTCATAATTATTGTGTTAGCAGACATTAGCTATGTATTATAAAATTAGTGGCCAAAAAAATGCGATATTTCTTTTTTAGTTTTCGTGTAATATCTTTTTGTTTTGGTTTTTCTTTGCAGATGTTATGCATTGAGTTCTTTTTTGGTTAAAACTACTGGATTATCGCTTTTTAACTAGTTGCTATTTTATTTTTGATCTGGTGACCAGGAATTTGCATTTAGTGACTTTTTCTTATTATTTTTTTTTAATTTCGAGACCTGCGTAAACATGCAATTTGTATTTTGAGAAGGAAATAAACAGGTTTGGAAACTGGACCCTGGTGCATGAAGCAGTTATGATTGTATTGTCGGTGATTGCTTTGAAATGGAGGCTCTAAAGGAGCCATTTGTTTGTAGTTCTGAATAGAACTGTTTTACTTTAATTAGGTCTCATCCAGGTCCTCATATGAACTAGAAAGGTGTTTCTCATTAGCCCAAGGAGTGTCAGGGTCTCTGGCCAGTTTTTGTTTACTTGACTTTAACCACTGCTCTAGGATTCTGATGTCAATGCAGTCGTAGGGGCTTGGGAGATGCGGAAAGGATGAATGACTTCTGCCAGGAATCTCTTGAAATGGTTTCAGGCCACACACATTATTGATATCATGTCATTCTGATCTTTCTCCGCATTTTGATAGCTGTGTGCCATAGAAGGGGGATGTACTCCTGTCTTGTCATCATAGTTTTCTGCTATTTTTTTAGGCCACAAACAGCTCTGGTTGCCCTTTCAACTGCTTTGAAGGTCTTCTGTGCTCCCATTCCCTTTAGAAGTTTTTTTGTTGAACTGGATGAAGTGCTCTTCTTCAAGGTCATTTGCTACATTATTGCCCTCACCACCTATTGTTGTCATACAAGATTGAAAAGGATCATTTGTGTTTTACTTGTAAATATTACATGGGCCATATGAAACTTTATTCTTAAAGATGGATCTATAATCTGATCATTATTTGTCATTGATATTTAAATTGTGAGGATCAAAGTAACTATTTAGATTTAACTAAAGATTGAAAGTTTTCAACTATTATTATAAACAGTACTTATAACACAACTGTTAATTTACTGAGCATTAGAAGAATCATTACACACATTATTATTATTAGTAGTAGTAGTATTATTACTATTGTTATTAATTATTATTATTATTATTAATAATAATAATAATAATAATAATAATAATAATAGTTACAACTATACTTCTAACTAATTACCTTTCCAGTTGACAAAATGGCCATGGATAGTTCTTTCAGCCATTCTCTCTGTGAACTGGCACTTTACTGTACTTATTTTATTAGCCGTAACATTTCAAAGGCATAATTTTTGCTTCTGGTGGTGGATCTAAACATCAATAACAGCATTTGCTATTGATTATGGTCCTTTCTCCATCTCCCTCTTTCTCAGTGTCACTCAACTGTAAAAGCAACATCCCCATTTGAATTATCCATATAAAATAGTTGGCCAGGTGGTCATCCTTTCTGGAGTCTGCCGTTCTATCCTGGTCTTAAAAATTAATAAAGGTTGTAAATAATGGCATGAGATGAGTGATGTTTTTGAAGGCTAATTCATCATCATTGTTGCTCTTCCCTCTAAATGATAAGATAAATTTTTAATCTTTACACCTGTTTCAAGCTTTATAATTTTGAGATTAGTAAGACTTGCATCTTTGATTGGAAGCCAACCCTTGTGATTGGTTTTGTCATCATTAATTCAGTAAGAGACCCTGATTGCACATCAGTTGTCAACCAAGCTCTGCTTTGCTAACTATTGTGGGGGAGAAAAAATGCGTACTTGCATTGTTAATCGTATCATTTTGTATTAAACATTCCCTATGATGATGATGATAATAATGATTATTATTTTTATTATTATTAAGAACAAACTGTGGCTTAATTACTTTCTTATCTGATGTTTTAATGCAAAGTAAATTGGTTTAACTACTTTATATACAGTTGTTGTATTGAAGTCCAAATTGGCATAGCACATTAAGTTTACCTTTTGAATTGTTACCATCAGAAGTTTCGTTGTGAGCAGTAGTCGTCCTGTACAGAGCAACAAGATTCGAAGGCCAAGTTACCTCTTGCCCTTCTTGTGAAGGTTGGCTACTGTTTGGCAATGTTGCAGTCTCTTTTAGTACCTTAGCAACCCTGACCATGATACAGTGTGTTGTAGAACAAAATGTAATACATGTAGCCAGCACTTCAAAAGTAAAGCCACTTTCCTTACTTCCCTTAACGAGAAACAAAATGGATCCTGTGACAGAAAACAGTCCTTACATTACTAACAGGAAACTCATAAATTGTACATTCAAAAGGTGATGCATCAGGTAAATTATTTTTTTAGATTTGTTTTGACATTGGCTACTAAAGGATTTTTCTTGCTAATGTTAACTGACTTAGTTTTAATTTTTTATCCCAGTACAACTGATAGGTTGAATAAATAAATTTGGGACAAGTGGTCTAGCAACAAATAAGTTATACCTGGTGAAATGCTGTTAGGTTGTACACAAACATTGTTATTGTTCTGGGTGCAGGCTTGTTGCTGCTGTTCTCTCTGCCTTTCAATGGCTGTTGTTACATTTGGCAAGGCCAAGCAGAAGCTGTCCACAAAGGGACCAATCACATTGTTAAGGTACTGAATCTTCTCCTGCTGGTTTCTCATTGCATCTGGAGGTGCACTCACTTTGGTAGGAGGGGATTGTATTTCCATCATTCCAGTCCAGTCCATGAAAGCAGCAAGAACATAAGCATTGAACACCGGAAGAAATAAATCTTCAACTGGTGCAAATCCATCTTTAACTTTCTGCTTTACATTATTGAGGCCAAACAAATTTCTAAAATAGTACAGGGTACCAACATGTCTGCCTGACTCTACTTTGTAGAGGTGTTCCCACACAAGCTGTTAAAATCAAAGGCTCTCTGAGCAGCTCATGGATGAATAGCCCAATGCCAAGTTTACTTTTGCCCCTGTGGCAAAACGAGTCTTTGAGCGAAACTATTGGTATGAAAATATATGTCACCTGCACGGTCATTTGCATGAAAATCAAGTGATTTTCATGGGAAACGTTTGGCACAAGCACTTGTTCTGCAAATAAAAACTCAGACAGTGGAAGTCAAAGTCTACATATGTGCCAAGCGGCCCATCAGGCCAGCACTGATGAAAAAATAATCTAACAAAAAACAATTTACCATCTTCTCGTGGTCTGTTTACAATGTCCGATTAAAAGCTTTAGATATCAAGAGGGTCGTACAGGGAAGTCTCTGGCACGGTTCACGAACTTAACGAATATAGACAGTTTCGTCTACCAAACCCACACCGTTGAGACTCCCGATTATGGTCACTATTTCCTTTTGACGTTTGTGACGATATTTCGTTCGAATGCCTAGCCTCATTAAAACTTTGGTTTACCTTAAAATTTTAGGTTTAAAGAAATTACTTTAACGTGCAAATAGTACATAGTTTCGTGCGAGAAAACACAACTTTACAGCGCGGCGATATGCGCACTTAAGTCTTTTGTTTGAAAATGCATACTAATTGATCCTAAACTAAAAAGCATGCCACTCTGGTATTTTTTTCAACTGACACAAAAACGGCGTTGGAAAACTGCGATGTTGTCTTTTCAAAAGAACACTTTGATCACATCCAGGAACGTCATGTTCGACTGGACGTTCATCCTCGGGCCTCAAAGTTCAAGACAAACTTTCATCTTGTCAGCTGTTTGGCTCGTTTAACCAAAAGTACATGGCAAGACAGCGAAACGTACGAGATCATAGAGGAAGGTTTCAAACGCGGACATGACCACCACTACATGTATGTATTCAAACTTCCGAAAGTTATTGGTGTGGATCCATGGGGTTTTCCTTCAAAAGAAATTTGCATTTATGACTCCTGGAAGCCAAACTCCGATGCGAGATTCCATATCATCTCAGCGTACCCCTTTTCAAGGAGTTATCACGACTTCTTGAAGCAGCGCTAGCACAGATCACTGGAAAAAATCCCAAATTTCCCAGTATGATCAAACTTGGATTTGCATTGGATTGTCAAATATCCAAATTGGCTTAATAACCAAGTTTGGTTTTTAGTTGGATTTTTTTTTATGGATATTCCCACAAGGGAAAATAAATGAATACAATCCAAAGTTGTTTTTGACTAAATCATAGTTTAATTTGTTTTTTCTAACACCCAAACTAGTTTTTAGACTAAACCAAGTTTGGTTTTCATGGAAGTAAAATTGTTAACCAAACCTGTGGTTTGATTATCCAGCTTAGTTTGTAATACAAATTTGCATTGTTCCACAGCCAAACCTGGTATTTCCCTGCATAAACTTCATTAGTAGGGTTTAAGACAAACCAAACCTGGATAGTTTTTAAACCAAATTTGCTTTTTTTTTTAGCTGGTAACATAACTTGCAATTAATATGGAGATTTTAAAACCCACACCAGTTTGTTACTGCTACTCCTTTTTTTCATAAAACAAATTTTAAAGCTTGTCAGTTCTAAAAGCAAACTGAGGCCCTTGTGCTACCATTCATTGCACACAGAATTACATTATGTACAAATAGGTGACAGCTGAAATCTCGTAAATTTTCAAGGGCTTCAATAAATGCGTAATAACTGACATGTGCATGTATATTCTTATAATTACTTCTGTTTTGGCCCATGCAATGTGCTTACAAGTGCATGACCAGAAGTTTCCATTTACAATTTAGTTTACAAGTATGTAAAAGCAGTTATTCTGATATTGTCCTACACGTAATATACATACATTACTTGCACTTTAATAATTATAAGGTGTCCTGAATTTTGTAAGACAAGAATACAGTGTGTATAGGCATGCTTGTTTGTTTTGTGCATTTTTTGACCAATTCCATGAGATTGGATAAAAGTCAATGGCACTTTTCTTTCCATACACTTCCTTGCCATTCTCCAGTAGCAATGTCGAGTATGCTAGTAACGTTGATGTTGTCCATTTGACTTGAGCGGCTTTCCCTTATCCACAACTTGTTTTCATTCCAGTTTCGATGTTTAATGTAAAAATGACCTTTCACTAATTTTTCAGCGAGTAACACACGCCTTACTTCTGCATGCCAAATTTCATCATTGTTTCCTTTAACCAAGATCATGTCCCTTATCTGAGGATAAACAGGAACAATGACAGGAGGCAAAGGAACAGTTTTCCTATAAGGATCCACAACAGCAAAGGTGCCATTAACATCAGGAAAAACCATTATTTCTCTTTGCAAATCTTTAAGACCAAGACAGGTGCCACTCTCGAAGGGTTTGACATACGGTGTGTCACTTAATGGATGATGCATAATACCACCTGCGGGATTCCACACAAGTTGATAAGTGTCTCCAATAATAACTGGCTGAGGTGCCTCATTCACATTCAAAAGGAAAAAATGATTAATGCGGAAATAAATCTCAGTGTTTTGTTGTTTGGCAACCACAACATCACCAGTTCTGTACAACTTTCCACCCTCTACAATTCTATGCATAGGCAGATATGCACTACGAAATAAATGGGCTACATCACCAATGACGCAGGGTTCCAACTCTGAGAAATGATCTCTAACAGATGCCTTTTCTGCCCGAACAAGGACGTGTGACTGTCCGCATCCAATAAGAACACCTTGGTTGACTCTTGTGGCATCAGGGCTGTTCTGACATAGTTTAACCAAGTGCTTTGCCCCCTCAAGGGAAGATGCTGTGACCTATAAAACAAGATTGAAATAAATCTGTTAAGCTTCTTTGATGTCTCATTTTAAATCATCCAGATGTGTCAAGATTCTATAAGAGTTGCTTGATACATGTGGAATTGCATAACACTACAAAGACAAGTAACCTTCTCTAAACTAATGAGCAAAATTGGCCTGCTTACATTTAAAAGTGAAATTTCTTATTCTGATCATTATTTCTTAGCCATTTTGTTAAGAATGCAAGCAATCTGAACAAGGCATCTGTGTCTAGCAATTCAATACTATAGGCCAATCTTCTGTTACATGTATCTGCAATTAGCAGCTTTTAGTGAAACATTCCTAATGATCAATAGCTAAATGCACAGTATGGGAAGGATTACATTTTCTTTAGGAATTATATATGCAGGGCTCGAAATTTAAAAAAATTCCCAGTCGCCTTTTGGCGACTATCAATAAAAAACTGGTCGCCAAGTGCAAAAATTCAGTCGCCAAATAGTACAAAAGCAGAAAGTCAGTAGAGGCTCAGTTTTAGCATTGTTGTTCGGCTTCTAGTAAATTTGTGCCTGAGCTTGTCGAAATAATCGATCTTGTAAGACTTAAAACGTGGAAACAAAAGAAAAAACTCTGGAAGACATCTACATGACAATCTTACCTAAAGCAGGAAGTGAACAAAGTGAAAACAACACTTAACCTCCATTGCATGCAAGAAAGCGTATGATGCAACAAACATGGCGGATTCCTAACTAGTGCCAGATCTCCTCTCCTTAATGTAAAGCCGCTGGTCAGATTATGCTGATTTTTTTTATAGGGCGTGTTCCATGAGTTTTTGCTGGTTTTGGTTTGTTTTAGTGTTTTTTTTTTTCACAGGGAATTGATAGCAACATCGACAGATGGTTTACAGGCAAACAATATGGATGCTAGCAATTCATTTGAATGTGGAAGAGCCAGTCGCAGAGAAACTGAACACTATTAATAAATGTTTGAGATCATTTTTTATTTGGAGGCCTTTAATTGAAATCGAGTGCTGTTCTGTTGCAGGACAAGCAAGGATAAGTGTACTTTGTAAAAAAGTTGATCCCTTTTACTAGTGAAGTGCAAGACTGAAAGCAACAAAATCGTTTATGGAAGTAACGCCATGGCAAATAAGTTAACGATTTAAAGTTCGAAACGTCTTCAGTATTTTTAAGTTTTCTTCTTACACAGAAGTGGATGATCAATTCAATTAAATACTGAATATAACATCGCAAAAGTTAAACGTTTTCTTTCTTAGCTAGTCTATTATAGAAGTCGATCAAAGTACAACAATACGAATACTGTTTGGGAACAGCAAGAACTCACAGTTACAGCAAAAACGTTCCCAACTGATTCAAAGTAGTCTATTATGGTTAATGACCGATAAAGCTAGCTAATTTTAGTAAAAAAAGGTTTGTAAAATAAACCATTTGTAATATTTTTTGTAGAAAACAGGAACTTATCATTTAAACGCGGAACATAACCAAACATGTTACATTTTAAAACATCCTCTTCAGCTTACATGTATGACTGACGTGATGGCATTAAATAACGTTTTAAATTCAAAACAACCCCTTCAGCTAACATGTATGACTGACATGTAACTTTTGACGGATTTTGCGAAACTTAAAAAAGGTCTTACACTAAAAATTAAAGAAATAGTTGCAGCAGTCAGGTCTTGAAGTTTGGTCGCCTTGCCCGCTCTCCTTTGCTCTTGTCACGGGAAAACCAACGATCTATTGAAGCTGAAGGGTCGAATTCGACGGCAGGTGGACCCTCTGACGATATACGTATCAAGTCCTCCAGCATTGATGTCGTCAGTGATGATCGCACGCTGCTCTTGATACGGTTCTGTGCAGACACAGCACGTTCACATTGGGCTGCTGAAATCGGTAGCACAAGGACGATTTCCACGAGGTTTAAGACATCTTTAAAGTTATCTTTATAAGGGACTTTAGTAAGGAACGTTTGCCACAAGTTGACATAATCCAGCTTCTGGAATTGGCTCTTGACCAGCATTTTCATGGATGTCCACTGGTCTTGAATGGCTTCGATGTTACAGCCTGTTTTCTGTAATACCGGTCTGAACCACTCCACCAGGCGTTCAATTTCTTCGCTTCCATAGTCCACCAAATCTTTTACATCGCTAGGCCAAGCATCAACGTTGAGTATAAGCATGTCATGGATGACATTTTCGGAGCCATAAACAGCCTGCTTCTTGCTTCCCAGCTTACTGGCATTTATTAAAACATGTGGGGAAGACAGTGAAGACAGTGAAAGTCTAGAAGATAGGGAACCTCTTTCTTCAAAAGTGCCGACACTCCTCCTTTCTTACCAAGGTTGACTGATGCCCCATCGGCCCCAAAGGCAACTGCTTTAGTTTTCCAAGAACTTAGGCCAGCATTTTCAAATGTACCATTAATGCCCTCTTTAACTCCTAGAAAGGGAGATTATTTAACGAAGAAGTCTGAACGTTGATTTCACAGAAGCCCATAAATTCTAGCATCTCTTAGATTTAAGAATTGCTTTCTGTAATGTCCCAGAGGTTATAACTTATGAATAGGTTTTAAACTCGTTTAATTCAGTGCGCCCATCTAGCTGAAAACTTAGACACAGTCTTTTTGTCTGCCGTTTTAACTTCAAAAGCTCGAAACGTCGCCGTTTTGACTAAAAATAAAAGTCACTAAGTCACAACTTTAAACTCACCTTCTGCGGTAGCGTGTTCAACTGCTATGTGGCCCACTAAGCAATTTACTGGTCTCCCATCACGCAGAAAACGACAGTACACGGTTTCATTTTCAACTCCGCCAACATCAGTAGCTCCATCGGCTATCACGCTGATGTAATTGGCTTTCGTTACTTCTTCGGTGAGCTGGTCCCTGCATACTTTCCCGATCACTGACACCATTTCTGCACAAGACTTGTCATTAGAATACGTGGAATTAATTTCAACCCCATTCTTCTTTTGAAGAGCCAAGAGTGGCCCGAACTTGCTAAATGGCAGTTCCTCTTTTGCAATGGCATACGCTGTATTGATTTTCACAGCCATCTCTTTTCGGTTTTGCTCTTCCACGGCCATTCTTCCTTTGTGCAGGCTTTGGGCAATCGGGGCGTCTTGCAAAGGTTTTTGTTTTGCAAGAAGTCCATTCCGGGCACGTAAATGAGGCACACTGTGCTTTTGAAGCGTTTCCTTTTTGAAGGTGGAACAACCCGTCAAAAAATCTGTTTTACCAGCCAATTCCGGAATTGAACAGCATATTTCACACGTCATCTTGTTCTGGTCTCCATGGTAAACTACCCACGGAAATTCCTCTTTCCAGTGGGGAAGGAACTTGTGCTTAACAGCAGAGGTTTGGCCGGGACCTGGGGGCGGCTTCTTTCCTTCATCTAGCCCCGCTCTCGTTGCACTTCTCTTTTCGGCAGTTTTGGCTTTAGAAGGACCAGAAAAACCTTTGAAGAAAGAGAGGATGCTTCCTTGCTTGGGGCCTGGGCGGTTAACTTCTCTCCCTGTTGTGGGGGGTGGAACTTCTCTCTCTGTCGCCGGGGGTGGAACTTTTTCAGATGCCTGATAAGGGAGCCATATAACTGGAACAAGATGGTTAGGTACGTACCATGTTTGCTGTCCGCTGTCCAGGTCTCCATCCCTTGTCCAAAGTACGTAAACTGGATTGGCTGTTTGATCGTCCAACACCGTTAACCGGGGTTTTAGAACATTTTGCATCAAAGTGCGGAATCGGAACTGGACGTTGGGATACAAAGAATAAACGGGTCGTTTTAATACAGAGGCAAGAGCCATCACATGAAGCAGACAACTCCAGTTTCCATCTTTGCACCCTGCTATTGCTTCACCTCTTACTGCATCAGCGCGACTACCACCAGCTGTGAGTATTCTGTCACCATCTCTCGACAGGGCAACAGGAAATAAAACTGAATGTGCGATCCCAGAATTTTCCTCCGTGATTTTGAAAATTTCGTGGCTTGCATAAAATTCGGCATTGAAATAGAGTTCTTTGGCAACAAGAATACGCAATGGATGGCTGCGCAGTTCGTTTCCACAAAGAATTACTGATGCAGAATTGTAGAGACAATTTCCGTTTCCGGTTGTGTGGAGTGCTACTGGATTGCCGACTGGCTTGCTGGAAATGTCTTCTGGTAACAAACTTGTGCTGAGATCGTCTTTAGCTAAAGCAGAGAGGTCAACTTTCACTGATTTACAAGCCCACGCTATGTCTAAACTTTCAACAAATTTGTTTGCGTCTTCTTCCTCTCCTGACTGCAAAAGATTTTCCAGATTTTTCAGCGCTCCAAGAAACATGTCTGCGATGAAAAATTCAACGCTGAAAGGAAAGCACGTGTTTATGCAATGCGCCCACGGTATGGCTGTCGGATGAAACCGCTGAAAACATGGCGGCCGCTAAATGTTTACTATCGTCCGTGGAGGATTCTTTGCTTCATTTTTAACTAAATTGTTTTCCTAGTAGGCTGGAAACATTAACAAGATAAGGGGTAAGGTTCGTTCTAGTTTAATAACCACACTTGAACATTAATTACTTAAAAAAATTTATTCCGTGAACACAAGACTCAAATCAAGTCGCCAACTGGCGACTCGCCTTAAAATTATGGTCGCCAACACTCAATTTTCACTCGCATTGGCGACCAGCTGGTCGCAATTTCGAGCCCTGATATGTTGCAGTATAACAGCTGCTCTCTTATTAACGTCAGGGCTTGTACATGTAGGTTAGTGAATTGCACCAAAAAATAGTTGCTTATAGCGGAAGATAGTACTAGTTTATCATAAGCTGAAACAAAAAAATGCGATGTAATGATTTAAAATCAGTCAGAAGAATAAATGAGTTTTAGACAATACAGATTCAGAAGGACTCATCCTGTTTTATATATTACCTTTTCCCTGTTGAATTTGGTTGACCTTGATTGCCTTCCTGCACCTAGATGAACAGCTGATTGTTGAAACTTCAGGAATTCTCTTTGAGACTCTTTCCTTGCAAATGTTTTTTCCAGGTACTTTCTGTTGCTAGATTGCTGAACATAACGAGAAACAGCTCTCTCAAAATGTGTGCACCAGTAATTGTCTGGAGCAGAAAACCTAGAAATCTCATCATGAAAGTGAATGAGATTGTGTAAATTAATAACACAGGCTTGGGTACCATAATGCTCTTCCATAAGAATACAGTAACGCCAAGAGAGACGTTCAATTTTCTGTACCATATCCTCTGTCCAGCCATCTCGACCAGCATTGAAAACAAATTCAACCAATCTAGGAACTGGAGCCCAAACTTTGTATTCATCTTCAGATAGGAGTCCACTCAACACAAACTCTGAGGCCGGGAAAGCAAGTTTTTGGTACTCTTCTGCCTTCCAATATCCAATACCTTCCAAATCATCTGGGAGTCTCGAAGATTTATAATCAGTTGTCCATGGCATTTGTTTCAATTTGCAAGCAAGTTCCTTCTCATCCATAACTTCTCCAGACAGTAATTTTGAGAAGTGATTCTTCACCACATTTAGGGGTAATAAATGCATTGCATCAAACACAGTGTCATTTAGGATGTTGAACTGGTACAAAGGATTCAGACGATGAAGCAGACTCAGGCCATTGAATCCAAACTCTCTACTTCTAGCTTGGAAGTATGTTTGCCTCTCTTCTTGTTCAATTTCAGTCATAATTTCTACTTCCTCCTCAAGTACTCTTTTTCGCCATGGATAGCGAAAATGTTCTCGAAAACCATGGTAGTAATAATGGCGCTGTTCATTTAACCAGGTACCTACAACATGGCAAAGGAACATACTATGATTTCCTTAGCTTGAGATTTAGTCAAGGTATTTTAAGTTCGCCGTGTAAGTAATGGTGTTTGTTCCATTGAAAACAGCGTGATATATATATGTTCTGTCCCTTTCTACACGTAATTTGTTTTACAATTTATTCTCCAAGCAGCAATTGAAGTATTCTTCTATTATGGACAGGAATACTTTATCATTAATTATGATGCAAAAGCATACCTATCAAATGACATCTTCTGCAACCCTTCTTTCCACCTGCACCTTTGCCTTTACAGACTTCACACTGAGCAGGATGGTCACCAGTCCAAAGGAGTAATAAGAGTCTGATTATTGTTTCACCAGCAGGGAAGCATTGTAGGGTCCCGTTGTAGTTTACTAAATACCCTGAAAACACACGAGAGAACAATGATTAGGAACTCAAACAAAGTGACTGATTCAGATACCTTCTGCAGGTAATTGGATAATGTACATAAATACTACATTCAAGTCAGTATGGACATGTAACCCCCTACCCCACCCTCCCACTATTAAAAAAATTGCTGTAATACAACCAGCCATACGAGAATCCAGTTCACTTTCTATAATTATTATTTAGTTACTTTTTAGATGTGCCATTGTCAAAAACGTTAGGTACTAGGCAATTTTACTGAGGATAACTGTATGAATACCATGCTCAATACCGAAAAGCACTAGTATGCATTATGTAGTGTGCATTACGATCCTGATGAATAGACTTAACTAATAATAACTATATGTACTGCAACACACATGGTTTTGCTTCAGTCTGCAATCAGAGGTGTAAGCATGATACAGTATTTAGTGTTACTTTCAAAAGCTAAATTATAGGACGTGTCTAGTGTGATGTTCTCATAACATTGCCTTTTTAATTGGTCCTACCTTCAATAAAGCCTTCTTCCTGGTCACGAACCAGTGGTTCTAAAAATGAATCAATGCTATTAGGTCTTGCGTCTGGAAGGTCATATGAAGGAACAAACCCAATGGTATAAATCTCTTCAGTGCAGAGCCTGTCCTCCTTAGACATGGTGGCAATAGACACTTCAATCGCTCCTGTGCTCTTCTTTTTGTTTCCAAAAGGTTGAAAACCATCCCAGTGTGCTGCAATGAAATATTTTCAGCTGAAATCAATGAACAAAAACATTTAAATGTTGAAAATATTTTGATCATTAAACTTCTAAATCAATATAAAGTTAGAGTTAAGATATATATCAGACTTATTATAACAATATAACTTCCTTAAAATTGACACCCAACAAAAAAGCCTGCTTTCACAGTTAAAATAATGCTTCTGTTGAATAGACAGCCTTAATGCACTAGGTACAGTATAGGGTGTGTGCAGCATCACGCAACAGAAAATAAAATCAAAAACCATGCATCGGGTGAAGTAAAAAAATTGTGATATTATAGATGATAAATAAAGGAGAGTATAAATTTGGCACCTCTTATGCCTGATGAGGATAAAACCTTTAGTGGCTCTTTAGTTTTGGATTCGAGAATTTGATGACGTCACATGCACACACTCTATTCAAGTCCTGTATCATGTACAGGTAATCACAGTACAAAATTGAAAAATAAAAACAGGGGATTGCACTTATAAATTTTACCTATAAAAGCAAGATTCCTTGGATCTCCTCTTGCATATTTTGGCTCATGTAGAAACTTTGAGTGACAATGCTGGCAAAAAAGCTCTTTCAATCCATCAGCAGCTGGTGACTCGGGCAAGGTTTCAATTGTTTTCCCGGAAACAACATTGCTGCAGTTCTCAGTTTTGCATCTGGCTGGCAAACACCAGACCTCATTCGGGTCCCAAAACCATGAAAGTTCACAGAAACGGTCACCATCCCAGACTTCTCTTTTTATTGGCCATCCTCTTTCTCTTCCCAACTAGTGTTCCTTTTCCCGCCAATGGTCAGTCATTTTGCGGCACATTTCTGGACTTGATGTCCATTGTTTAACTTTCCCTTTAAGTCCTAGATAATAATATTTTAGTTTTCCTGGTTGGCCACAATGGCGGCAAGTGTCAGTTTTCATGTCCATAATATCCCAGTGACGTTTGTGGGACTCATCTAAACAGATGAATATTCTTTTGCATCCTGATAGCCTAACTTGACCAGATATTGTTTTGCAGTTTCCCAGTCATATGGCCACACTGCCTTGATTGATTCCTCTTCATCCTCTAGTCCACGGCCTCTGCAAAACATGTGGAGAGCAAACACAAGCAGATCTTGAAATGTGTTTAGTGAAGCTCCAGTCTCCTGTATGATGTCAAGTGACTCAAAGATACATTTTACAATAGCTTCGGCCATATCATCAAGTGCATTTTGCTCCTCTTCATTTGCTGGGCCAGATAGCTCTCTTTCATATAAGTTACTAGAAGCAGTCAAATCATTTTCAGCATGAGGGACTTCCTGAAATTCAAATTCAAATGTCTCATGTTCATCTTCAATGGGGTCTTGAAGACAAAGGCCATCGGCTGCAAGAGAAAAACAAAAACAGAAACCTTAAATTTGTATGGAATTTCGGCGGTTGTCCGACAGCAGGTCTAGTTTAATTAGTTCAACTTTACAGCGGTTAACAGTCAAAACATAAGATCCGAAGGCTCGTGAGAAACAACATGGCGACTGGTTTTCAGACCATCGGAAATCGAAGGTTTCACTCAAGTTTTCATCTTTTGAGTCGGTCTTTTCAATCTCGTTCCGCGCAGAAAGAGTTTTCACGCGTACTTTAAACACCATTTTTTTTGTAAAATACGAATCGCGAGTTTTTTCCTCCGGAAATCATGAACGGACCTGGATAAAAATTCATCCCTAGACTCAAGACGAGAGCTGCTATCGAAGGAATAAGCTGGATTTGGCTTGAAGAGGTTTTCTTCCAAACTTCAGAGTCTTTTCCTCAGCTGTCCGAAAATAGATACTGTCCGACAACAGGTACCTATACATGTACCTGTCACTGCCACAGGTTGTTACAAGTTCACATTCGTGCTGCTCTTCAGTTCTTTCTGTGCCATAAGACGTACTCAATCTGAGATGAGATATTTGCGTGCGATAATTCACAGCTTTATCATTACAAACTCCACAAAAACAATGCACATGGACGGCTTTAAGATCGGAACAGTGACAAAGAGAAGATGGACTAACAACATCGTCCGCCATTTCTGTACAAATGCACCCAGGTTTCTGATGTATTGGAGATGCGCACGGGGGACTGGGCTTAAATGTGAAAGAGCGAATGAGATGCAAGAATTATTAAAGGCGGGAAAAATAGCCAATCTCAGTGCTTGATACTTTTGGCCACCAATCAGATTGCTCGTCAAAGATGTACTTACCATGATGTATTGACGATGACGTTCAAAGAGTGATTTGTAGCACGATGGCGAGTGTTAGAGGGAAAGGCTTTAGGAGGAATATGCCTCGTAAACCCGTTCTCAGCGAACCTCCGTGTTTCATAGACGAACCAAGCCAAGACACGGCTTCCGTGAGCTCCGATGAATCAATGTCAATGCTGTCTCAATCCGTTAAAAGAAAGTTACCTGTCCCTACAGAACTGAAGCGGGAAAATGCAGTTCTTCGAGACATGTCTAGCTCTGATGTTAGCCGAAGTGGCGGGAAAGGAAAAGACGTATCAGGTCAACAACTGTGATGAACACGTTCAGTTCTCCTTTCTTTATTCGTGATGTATGCTCAAGATATCTAGTAATTATTGTTTCTCTTTGACTCTTTATAGGGTGGTGTGTTGCAGACGTAAAAAAGATTGGGCAATTCAAACCTTCGCAAGTGAAGCTATCGCACAGAAGTTCGAAGACGAAGAAATAGATGGAAGAATTCTTGTATCTTTGACTGTAAGAAGCAATGAAGCTATGGAAAAGCTAGGTCTTACCACACTGGGAAAGAAGGGGAAGTTCTTGAAAGCAACCGATGAACTTGCAGGTACATGTGTAATGACACTACAGAACCGTCAGAAATTACAGTGTTTGCATGGGGATCCGATAGCAAATAACTTTTTGCGAAATCGAATTTTACACAATTTGTGAATCGTAATGTTAAAATACTAGGTGAAGGACTGTATTCACCAATTTTGAAAGATGTAGCTTGGCTCGAAAACGCTCAGTTAATTTTTATAATTACCCTTAATAAAGTTTCTGTAATTTTTTTCCGCGCCGCCGCGTCTATTTAACAAATAGATTCCATGTTGCCGTGCGTCTGTTCAGTAATAGATCACAGATGACGTCAAAATGTGGTAAGAACAAAAAAGTGGCACACGAGGCGCAGCCGAGTGTGTCACTGATGTTCTTACCACATTTTGACGTCTTCTGTGATCTATTACTGAATCAGACGCACGGCAACATGGAATCTATTTGTTTTATATAATAACGAAAAGCCTTTTTTGTTTCTAAATATTTCAACATAACGCGAAAGCCGGCCTTTTCACGAAAAAAGCCATTTGACGTGATCTATGATATACAAAATGAAGCAATCTCATTGGTTGCCATGCGTAGCAAAGACTTGTGATTGGTCCAGGAAAATCACGCCATTGTCAAACTTGACTCGAGCGTCGCTTCTCGTGAATGAAAACTTACAGCGAAAGCAGAATTGAACTGCGAAAATCTACAAATCGTAAAGAAAATGCTGGAGTCAAGTCAGTTTTTATCATCAGAGCAGCCCAGTGAGCCGAAGAGCTTGGATATTGCCTTGAATATTGCAAGAGTTGAAAAAATACACTCGGGAAACTTGCGATTGCAGTCAACCCGGAGGCCATTTGATTGAAGTTTTGAACGGAAAGAAGCGTCAGTGACGGTGGAAATTTGTGTCCTCTGTGGTCGGTGATTCTCAAATCAGTTTGAAATAGTGTCGGAGACACCTTTTAGCTGCGATACAGTTGGCCGTGAGCTGTAGTGAGCTGTACTTTGCTTGCTGCTGTGCCCTGAAACGGGCTGGAACATTCGCATCGGAAAGCATGGTTAGGTGTTTATTTTGATGTTTGATGTTTTGCAATTCCCGACATCAATCAGTGTGTCAACAATTAATTTGAGACCAAGAAAAGTTGAATTTATTAAATGAATTAAGACCGAGTTTGCCAGAGCACCAGGCAGGGGTGATACATACCATCTCTCCAATTTGGATGAAACTTTGCCAGATTGAAGGGACTACCAAACAACTCTAAAAGCCAAAGTGGGCCGGCTCTGCGATTTTTCCCTTAAGAGTTAGACCACCCCCTGGTTTTTTGCCTCAAATCTCAAAAATTCCCTTAAAATAAGCATCAAATTTAGACTCCACTCCTGGTTACAGAATACAATAAATCTTATTGCCATTTGATACAAAAACAGATTAGACCTATCTTAATTTACAACATGAGTTTCAAGTGATTTGAAGCGACAGGTGTCAATCAAGAATTGTCATTGCATACCTATGTCACGCACGATTTAGCAATGAGTCAAATAAGCTGAATTTCTGACGCAAATATTGCTCAAGTCCAACTTTCATTTTGAAAACTAATTTCGCCAAGGTTAAGAACCACTCTTGGCCTGATGAAATCACGAATAAAATTTTTGGCATCTGTTATTTTTTGGTGACAAAGGATGTTCAATCAATGTGACAAAAGACCAGTTTTAACAAAGAGAAAAGGGAGAAATCTAAGGGAGCTAGATGTCATAAAATCAATTTATTAACGTTATTTTGACGTTAATGACATTAATAGTGCCTTTGAATATGATTTATAGCCATTGACTATTTTCCAATTGTCCATAATGCACTCTGTTTGCCCCCCAAATTTTGCATAAAAAAATACTCTTGGGAGGTCTGCATATTCCCTAGAGCATTCTGCAACAATAGTTTATGCAAAATTTGGGGGCAAACAGAGTGCATTATGGACAATTGGAAAATAGAGAATTGAAGGTAACTGAACGCAAGATTCCTCGCAAAAATCTTTAAAATAACAGTGCATAACACCTGAATTATATTCGTATGATCATGCGTACAGACTCTATTCCATTTTGAGTTCAAAAAACCTTAAATTACTGATTTTCCCGCAGGAAGCAAAGAAGTTAATCTTGTTTAGAACATAGATAGAGTCCAGTGTGATTACACGAGCCCATGTAGCTGGTCAGCGGTTTTTATCAATTCGACTAAGCGCAGACAAATTTTCATGTATCACAGGTACGTAAAAAAAGCACTTTGATTAATTCAACGTCTACTCGATTTTCCTATTTACCTACTCAGGTATCTCCTCTGGTTGGAACATCTGCTCAGGTCGATGGAGCTCCCCCATGAACAAACTCATCATTATTTTGCGTGAGGTTGATGCAACTTTCTCGTCTTACACGTGCGTGCATACTTGAGCTGCTACGAAACTGCATTCTATTTCAGCTATTATGAAAATACCCTTTTCTTGTGAACGTTCCTATTCCGAATTAGCAACAATGAAGATTTTATCTTATAGCACAAAACATTCTAAATGATTCTGCTAGCAAGTAAAGTGAAGCCTTAGAGCCAAGGCTGGCTCATAGCTGCCGGCGCTTATCCCCGGTTTCTGTAGCATGAAGCGGCTAGAAGTATTTCTATTTCCCCTGGACGAGATGCTAGTCCATCGCAGGTCACTCCCCCGCAATTTTGTTAGGTTTCCCCAACAATTCGCAGGTACCCATTTATACACCTGGGTGGAATGAGGCACTGTGAGAGTAAAGTGTCTTGCCCAAGAACACAACACAATGTCCCCGGCCAGGGCTCGAACCCGGAGCGCTCGCTCCAGAGTCGAGCGCACTAACCATGAGGCCACCGCGCCTCCCACAACTAGCGAGTAAGATGCATGAAAAACATTGCAACCAGTTGAGCCAAAAGAGGATTTAGCTTAGGTTCCCTTCAACCGTGCCAGCACACATGGCCGCATGCACTTTGGCAATGATTTCGGTCTGCTCGAACATATTGAATCTATCTAGACACTCGCGTAGGTCTGGGCTATCACAGACTGTTTGGCAAGCTTTCACTCGCATTTATAACTAACGCTACAGTGCTGTGAAGAAATAATCTGCTTTTTAAGTCTGTTCACAAGACCTCCTACTCCTGATTCTACTGGAAGGACGGTACGTAACTTAGAAAAGACAGTATTACACAGGTAATTAACTTAGTCTTTTTATCATAACTCCAGCTGCCTTCGTATTTCAAGCCTGGTTGAGATCTCTTCTGCCTCTGCAACAAAGTCTTCCTCCTCATTCTGAGCAGCACTCGGATCAGCCTGGTCTATGGCTAGTCGGCCACTTCTGTACATTACAGACAATCTGCTGAAGTACCGAGCAATTTGGCCAGCAGCAAGCCAGTCTTCTTTGTTGAACATTTTCCTGCCATTATCATCACGGAGAGTTTTCATCTTGCTGCACACATCCACGGCACTTTGCTTTCTCCCTGTCTCCTCTCCTTCTAGGAATGTTCTTTTGAGGTACGTCTTCACCTTCTCGGAAAAGCGAGTTGCTTTCCTTGATGTTTTCAGGGCCCATGCTTTAGCGACTTCACATGTCGAACTAGCATAGCCCGTTTGGGAGCTCGACCTTGTTTCCTTGCGTATGTAACTTCCAGACACCTCCCTGCACGTCTCAGCCCATTTTCGTTTGATGCTGTCATATGTAGTTTCTCTCTCTAATATCACAAGGTGTTTACCAACGTCCATATGTTGCTGCAGATTTTCAAAAGACTGGTACGTCTTTGTGCATCCCTCCTCGGGGCAAGCGAAATAAACTCTCGTAGCCTCGGCATTTGAAAGCTCTTCTTCAACAGATTGTGTGGTGCTAGGTTGGGGATGTCGGTGCTCACCTCTCAAAGCCGTAGATCTAAAAGCACCAGCCTCCTCTCGTGGTACACTGAAGGGCTGCTCGACTCGTAGGTCTGTAGGTCCTCGAGGTGTTCCAAATCTATGAGGGGACGCAAGCGGCGAAAACTGGAAGTATCACTTCACGTAGAAAGATTTGTCTGCGGTTAGCAATGGCGTGATTTCCTGTCAATTAAAGCGTTGGTCGGCTGTCATCTCTCTCCCTCTGAGACATCTGGCATATGTTGTTATTAGATCTGTGTCAAACCTACGCTTAAAAAAAACATCTCGTCGTGAGGCCTAATGTGGTTAAAAACAGGATTGCAATGGCGCCAAATATGAAAGGTTTCGCGCTCTTCACTCGCGCCATCAACAGCGATGTATCCTTACTTGCACCAGACAAATACCGGTATGTCCTAAGTAGTAGTATTTGTAGAGAACGCCCAGGTTAGCTCTTCAAGAAGCATTTAGTTGTGTCGAGTTTCCCCGATGAATTTTGATCTGAAGAAGTTCCCTTCTGCTGGCCGATGGAGACAGTTGTGACGGTAAGACCTACTTTGAATAAATACTTTGAAATTGCGGCTTCGTCAGTTGCTTTGCTGGCCGTTTTGTCAGCCAACAGCTAGAAAAGAACTCATTGTCGGAAGATAGTGCGTTTGCATGTTAATAATTATTCGAGGACGTTTACAAATGCAGTGTTCAGTGGAACCGCCAACTAAGGTGGATGACAAAAAGGTCAACGGATCGTAACTTCATCGCCAGCTGGTGGAACGAGAGGTCGGATTTGCTCTGAGGTTTCACCGAATCTGCAAGATAGGTAGTTGAATGTTTTGTTCCCCAGAACTAGCGGGTGAACCACCTCAAACAGTTTAATGTAACGCAAAAGAAATAATCACGCAGCTAATGTTTTTGTTCATCAGAACTGGCTGGTGACCCACCTCAAACAGTTTGATGTAATGCGAAAAAAAAAATGTTCACGCAGCTTAAATGTTTTGTTCATCACACTGGCGGGTGGCACACCTCAAACAGTTTGATGTAACTCGAAAAAAATAATCATACAGCTTAATATTTTGTTCATCAGAACTGGTGGGTGGCACACCACAGACAGTTTGATGTAATGCGAAAAAAAATAATCACGCAGCTTAATAGTTTGTTCATCACATTGGTGGGTGGCACACCTCAAACAGTTTGATGTAACGCAAAAGAAATAATCATTCAGCTTAATATTTTGTTCATCAGAACTGGTGGGTGGCACACCTCTAACAGTTTGATGTAACGTAAAATTAATAATCACGCAGCTTAATATTTTGTTCATCAGAACTGGTGGGTGGCACACCTCAAACAGTTTGATGTAATGCGAAAAAAAATAATCACGCAGCTTAATGTTTTGTTCATCACACTGGTGGGTGGCACACCTCAAACAGTTTGATGTAACGCAAAAGTAATAATCACGCAGCTTAATATTTTGTTCATCACACTGGCGGGTGGCACACCTCAAACAGTTTGATGTAACGCAAAAGAAATAATCAAACCGCTTAATATTTTGTTCAGCAGAACTGGTGGGTGGCACACCTCAAACAGTTTGATGTAACTCGAAAAAAATAATCATACAGCTTAATATTTTGTTCTTCAGAACTGGTGGGTGGCACACCTCAAACAGTTTGATGTAATGCGAAAAAAATAATCACGCAGCTTAATGTTTTGTTCATCACACTGGTGGGTGGCACACCTCAAACAGTTTGATGTAACGCAAAAGTAATAATCACGCAGCTTAATATTTTGTTCATCAGAACTGTATGTCCCACCTCAAACATTTTGACGTAAATAATAATAAAATGTAAAAGCGTTCTCTGGTTAAAAACGGTTAAAAATAAACATAAGCTTTCGGCTATCAGTCTATAGCCTTTAACGAATGAAAAAATGTAAGCAAGTGGACGGAATATATACGAAAAGGGGTGCAAAAAATTCTTACAAGAGTGTAATACAAAAAGAGGTGTGAAAAAGGAGTGAAAAATAATGTAAAAAAGGGACTAATTACAATAAAATGGAGTATTGCCTAGGTAACGGCTTAGAGTTATTTTCCGCTTCGAACGTTTTTGCTGTATGCCATGATTCTAGTGTAATTTCCTTTGTAGCGAGGCGTTACCGGTAATCAGTGCTAACGCATCAGGCATACTTCAATAGCCAGCACGAAAACACTACCGTAGCTTCCACTGCCAACTGGATCTAGAGAAAAGTATTCAATTAGGTATTCTGGGTTGAGATTTTTGCTCTTGGTGAACACACGTTTTCCTGTTTGACCTTCATTGCGATTGTGTTGAAAATTAATCATCGTTCCTCATGAGATTCAAACTCTAAAAGCTTTCTCCGTTTTTTATTCTAATCGTTTTTGAGAAGAAATGCATTTTGAAGGAGGCGAGAGCAGTTTTTCTTGTTCCGTGATTTGAAGCTCCGATTGCTTCTGCGTTCGGTTCGCTTCCTGTCGTGCAGTGGTCTCTGCAGACTTATTCCTTCGTGACATATCAAGTCGCCCTTTGTCCAATCCTTTCGAAATTCTGTCTTCAATTTTTCTTCAGATAAGTATTTACGAGACCAAATGGAACGGTACATCTAATGTGTAGAAGTACTTCAAAAATAACTGTGCTATTATTATCGTCCATCGCGCAAGGGCTGAATGAAAGAAACTATTCTTTGTGGTTGAAAAAAGATCACGCGCAGAATAAATTTTGATAACGCGTATCAGTTGGCCCTTGGTATATTTATTCCACCTCATCTGGTCTTCTTCAGATCTAATGAAATTAATATGACAGTAAAACAGATTACAACACCTTGCGCGGCTCACCTGGGGTTAGGTATGTTAGGAATGCTAGGAAATTTTCCTAGCATTCCTTTGCGGTACTTCCAGTTTCCGCCGCTTGCGTCCCCTCATGGCGGGCGAAGTGATTCACCTGTGCAGGAGTAAAACGTTTACCAGAGCCCACATCATAAGCCCTCCATACTCTTAGACCTCCAGACTCAAAACTAAAATTATTCAGAGACTGGATCCCAGACATTGTGTGCTTCTTCATGGTCTGGCTTGACTCTTGAACCTTAACAACTGCTGCCTGGCACCATTTAACCCCACCATAGGAATCGATTGCAGCCTTTATATCACTGGCACTTTTAATGTCATGGCCCTCATTTATGTAACGCCTCATATGGCTCTTTACTGTGGCAATTCGTCGATCACAAATGTCCTTTCCAGCCTGTGGATCGCTAAAATCATATCTGACTATCCTAATGCAGGCGCGCTCTCCAAGGCTGGGAAGAGAGAGGATTAGATAAGCACAGTGGTAACATCCGGCATTATCGCTGCACAAAAATGCCTCTTGAATGTTTGGGTATGCTGCTTTCAGCGTTGTCAGAGTGTGCTCTATGATTGAAGCGACGGCGAACCAGTTTTGAACGCAATCCTCAAACAAATGGATGTAGGTTCTGGCCTGGAACAGAAGCACAATAACACAGTTAGGTTTAAAATAAGTAGAAACAATAATGATATGTATACAGTATAGTTTGACATATATCCTTTTTGTTAATCCGGTTCTGATAACTAGGATGCTGTCCTCCCTAGTGGACTACTCTGTTAGATTGACTAGGGTTCTCATTGTTAACTTTCATGTACTGTCGATCGCTACCGCTAAAATGAAAGGATTAGAGTTATCGCGAAAAACTTCTAAAGTAAGAGCGGAAAAATTCAGCATCTATTTTTTATTCAATTCAATTTATTTAGGTAGGCATTTTTGTGGAATGTCAGAGTCAGTTATTGCGCCTTTATTGAATTGGTACTCTGTAGGGGTGGAAATGTGTTTGAGCCACGCCCACAAAACAGGATTGGCGCACAGTTTCTAAAGCGTCTTTTGCTAAATGCGTTTTCTAAATTACAGCAAAACTCTACTTTGAAGTCTGTAATTACCTCAATGTCATTACATTCGCTCCTTGTCACTGCAACTGTCACGTGCCACGATTTGCCCTTTTTGCCAAACCAGTCGCGTTAATTGGGTTTCTCGAAAACTTGCTGGTAAAAATTTCATGGCCCAATCCATTATTAGGAGTGTCGTGTTGATAGCTTGTCAATGACGTCTCTCTTCGCAGAATCCTGGTGAGCCGCTCTAAGGATGTGAGCCTTCCATTCTTCAAGTTTAGGGAGAGCTGTGTCTAGATCGTGTATGATTTCTTCTTTAAGATCACTACCGCTTGAAAACAAAACAACACAAAAACCACATCTTACCAAATAGTAAAATGCTAATAAAAACAGGAACGAAAATGACAACAAACCGACAATTCCTCACCTATAGATGACAGTTGGAGACGATAATGACATTTGTAGATCCACAACAGCATTCCTGTGATTATCACATCTGTCACAGACTATGTTGTGCTCATGATTGCAGTACCCTTGGTAATCGGGGTCATTGGTGCTCAGCGCATACACACTACAGTGATCAGCGCACGGATCAGCTCTAGACACGTGGATTTTATAGTCTGTCTTAAGGTAGGTTTTTGTCGACTTTAGACGGAACCTGATGTCTGTGGCTGTTTGCTCGCACAAACCTGAAAAATGAGACAGACAAACATGATGCGTTCTTGATTTACTGACTCTATCTTTTTTTCAAACATGTATATGGGCTCTAAGAAACATTTTTAACAGTGAAAAATACATACCCAATGTACAAAGTTTATTAGTTGCCTCATCCAGAGCAATAAGTGCGTTAACACCTTCGGTTTGTGTGCTGTCCAATCCAGCTAACGATTTCTTCTGGGATGCAGCGTATATCTAGGGGAAAACAATTATTGAGTATTGAGGAATAATTATTTATAGTTTGTTCAAACAAGTGTCCATCCAGTTAGTAGACTGCTAAGATTTTAGCGAGCCAATAACCTGTCCACGTAACTTACAAATGAACTATTTATATCGAGTCCTTTTGTTACACACAGAATCAAAGATGTACACATGTTCAGAGGGTAAAACTAGGCATATTCGTCCTCGTTACCTTGAGGATGTTCAACAGGGTTGACCTTCCCATGGGTTCGAATCCAGACTCAGAGCAGTACGACTGGTACAAATGAGTGAGACGGGATGCCACAACCGTCCTCACCACATTTGGAATTTCTATTGTCTCATCATTTGACAGTCTAAGGGTCTTTGTCCCGTAGGCTACGTCCTGGAGAAAGGATGGGCTTAAAATAAAATCAAGAAAGTGATCCACCTTAACTGGATCAAGCCTGCATCACTGCAAAACAGGAGGTGCAATAATGCGGCCTGGGCTGGTATGGAAAGCATGTTTTCTGGCCTCGTCTATTCTCCACTTGGTCAAACCTGGAATAAAGCTTAGTAACTCTGTCTTAGAATAATCAGCCACAAAGACAGAGAGAATTTGCTGTCTGGTATACCAATTTGTAGCTTCATTGCATAATGTGACGAACCTGGAGAGCAATGTTTTCTCAGGGAGGTTCACGTCCGAGTTGGTGGAATGGCTGTATGCGTCTAACACTTGCTGCAGAAGCCATTTAGACTGCCCCGGAGCTATAGCATCTAGACTCGCCTCAACAACTTGCATTCCTTTTCGTTTGTAATAGCGTGTAGTGGACGATGAGACACCTTCCGCGTTTGTGTTGAGCTGAGAACGTACTGGGCTCACCCTGCCATCAGCTTGTCTTAGAAAATTGTTGAGAGAATGAAGTTTCAATTGTACCTGTGGCGTTGCCTACCATTCCATCGATGTTTCCACGGCTGTTAAGGATTCTTGTGAGCCAGAAGAAAAAACGTCCGAGCCATCATCACTTAGCAAGGCTCCACCTTTATGCAAGGGCAACCCCTCAGAGGATTTGGCTCCTACCTGAAATTTACAAAAAATAGCAATAGAGAGCGTTAGCGGTCAGACTACTAAATAATGACTGTTTTAAATACTCCTCCGACAGAGGGGAAAATGATTCTTCATGGATAAGCTAATTAGCACCGACTCTTCTCTAATGTTAGAAACCTCAGCGGAAGCCTAATTAATTGCTTTTCTGGGAAACCTTCTTAGGGTTAGGGTTAGGTTAGGTTATGAAGCTAAAATTGGTTAGCGTTAGGGTTAGGGTTTAGATTTCTAGTAGAATCGGGGGTGAATTTGCCCTTCTAATCACCCCTAATGGAATGACAGTAAGTTACTGCATTATAGCTTGAGACTACTTACCAAAAGCAAGATGTCGCCACTTTCTTTACCAACCAATTGGGGACGGTGATTGTTCACAAAGTCGAGGAGTATTTTGCAAAGCTCATGATCTGTCTATGGTCAGAAGAAAACGGTATGGATGAGTTTCCCTTTAAGTGCAACATCTTAGGAAGTATCATGATATCATTAGAAAAATAATCACAGCATATGGGACTATGAAACAACTACTGGTTTATCCCAGAAAAAAAAAATCCAACTGAATATTCGTACTAAATATCTGCTGCATTGTCTTACCTTCAGAGTCACTTCCTGGCGGCCAAAGAACTTTGCAGTCTTATAGTTGTGGAAGTAAAGCGTGACCTCTTCTGATCCCTTCACCAAGAGGACATTCTTATCTTTGACCTGCGCAGGATGAAATTGTTGCCAGTTGGTTTGAATCTCTAGGGTGCGAACCTCGGCACCCCGGCCCGGCGGAATGAAAACATACATTGCCAAAATAACCAAGTCACAGCATTCCCGAGCCTTGTCTCTTTTGTTGACAGCCATCTCAAAGTAATCTCTCTGCACACTGCAAGCATTAACAATCTGTTCCTTGCAAAATGTTGTATAGTGATATTAGGCTGCAGTTATTCATACATGTAGGTTTCAGACATGGATACACAGAGGGTAGAGAGGACTAGTCTATCCTCTTTTAAAATTCTCAAAGTCTCAAGAGTTGGTTAATTTTCAATTCACTAAATTCTAATTACCCTCTGATGACAATCAGTAAGGTTTATACTGTTTACAATGTCAAAAATAGCTTTTAGTTAGAAACACGCACTTTCAAGTTTACAGAAAATGTTTCGGATAATCAACATCCGTCGTCAGTTGCGAATACAGTTGCAGTGTCAAAAATTACAATGAAAGTGTTAAATTAGACACGGCCTCCTTAATTTTCAGTTGAAAGGACGCAGAGGTACTGTCAAGGATGGAAAAGGCATTCTCTCAGCACAAAGTTCTGCATGTTTTTGAGTCATAACTGTGCTGAAAGATGTGCGAGTTCTCATGTGTGTTTCTACCTAAAAGTTATTTCATGTCTGTTACCATTTGGCTTGGCCGTACGTTTTCGCAGGACAGGTGACACGTTAAAACTGCATAACAAGCTCTCTTGTCACCCAACACAAAGCAGTAAAATAATGTTACTTGCGCTTACCAGTCAAGCCAACGGTTCAGAAGTGTCAGCTCTTCCTTAGTCTGGGGACGTTTGACATCGACTTGACGCTGTAGAAGTGTTGCCTGTGTTCTTAGCTGCTTAATGACAGGGATGTCCTGGTAATCGGGTTCGCTCTCCCGGTGAAGGAATTTCACAGGATACAGAAGCGAAGAGCAGTGGTTGGATATGGTTGCTGCTGACAAATTTCGTTGGTCCTGCAAAAGGAGAGAGAGAAAAAAAAAAGCATTACACTGTTTATCAAGATTCAGGAAGTAGCCCTGAACAGTCAGTCGAAAACAATAACTAACTAACTATCAAGTATAGCAAAGAAAAAGGCCACAGTAGCAAAGCCAAGGTCAAAGATTTGGATGAAAAATTACAGAGCTGTACCAAAACTTGCGAAAATGACCCGTCGAAAGAAAACCTTGAAGAACTGGAATGTTTACAAGCAACAAGTATTTCTTAAATTTAGAAAAATCAAAGAAGAAAAAAAGCTGTGTACGGAAAATTGTTACAGGTGACAAATTGACCCTTTTCCTACAAAATACCTATTGTATTGTATTATAAATGATTTTTAATTAAGCATTGTAAAGCGCTTAACACTGGAAAGGATAGGCACTATATAAATATTTTTATTGTTATTATTATTATTAAATGTTAGGATTTTCTCGCCCCAAAAAATTCAGTAAAAAATCGCTACGTACTATTAAAATTCGCTCTCTATCAAAACGATAAATATTTAGTCCGCACTTTGACAATCTGATTTAAAGCACAATGCGTAGAAATCGCGGTCCCCGTTGGACACGCCCTCCTATGCATACATGAAGTAGCTAATGAGCAAATGAAACGGGATAATGATTCATTTGGGATTAATGCTTCTCAATAATTTTCATTGAACTGTTGCGACATCATCTATGAGTCGCCCTTAGCAAGAAACACGAGAACAAATTCCATGCGCTGACCCAACAGCTTTGTCTGTTTAACGGTCAATTCGTACTGATGTGACGATAGCATTACCAAGTAGAAAGACGGGTGCGAATTAACAAACGCAACTGAAATAGCAATTATTAAAGGACTATCAAATACCTCATGGCGAGATGACAGGCAGTACCACTTGTGGCTGATCGATCAACGGCCCCACGTACTTCTCTGCGGCTCAAGACATTTCTCTCGGACAGCAAAAAGGGACATTTAGCGTTTAGGCGACTGAAATACTACCTAGCCAGCTTCCGTGCCGCACTTTTCATCGGGCTTACAGAACAACAAGAAACAAAGCCTTTCCTTCCCTTCTGCCATATTGTTATAGATCACGTGATTAACCTCGTGGTTCAACCTCGTTCCCAGGGCTTGGATAACACGATCAAATCACTGAAATTTAAAGGCAAACTTGTTATTTCAGAAGTTGAATTGTTTTTGAACGTAGTAAAATGGCCAAAGATTTTGTTAACAGTTTCGATCACAGTCCATTTTTGGTCGAGGTAAGACTATACTGAATAATAATGTTTGTTTTTTTGTTTGCTTTTTTTCAGCGGCAGAGGACTCCTTTTTGCTTATATTAAGTTTACTTTAATTCACGATTAAATCTTCCTAAACAACAGAATGAATTTATCCTTTGATGAAATTCTGTTTCTCGAAGCTGGATTTGCACTATCCAAGGATTAAAGTAAGGGTTAGATTTAACTCACCTAGCGAGGTGAGTTAACGTGCTAATCGGAATAAAGTGCGGACAAACAAGTCAAAATGGTGGACATTTTACTTTAGTGCTGCGCCTGGTAAGGAAGGAATGGTGCGGGTAGTTACCAAATAGGGACAGCTCTTCGGCGATCCGCAAAATTTTGTACACGACTAGTGCGAAGCAAGAAGTTTCAACATTTTTGCTCTCAGAGATATAAATCGTTGCATGCTGTAATGTAAAAACGGAAGATCAGTGATGGAATTAAAGTCTTTTGGCTTGATAAAAGCGGGTGTTTTATGGTCAAATATTTTTTTTAAATTTCGTTTAAGGTGGCTTACTACACTGTCGATGGATTATAGCAGCCCTAATTCTAACTATGTTTTTCCTTTCTCTATTTGCTGTTTGCTTAAGTCTTTCACTTCACTTTTCACTTAGGAAAATTCATTACCTGACGAGGGAATTCTGCGTTAAAAATTGCACGCGAAAACCTATATCGCAGGAATCGCGAAGCGATGAGTGCGATATCGGTTTTCAAGTGCAATTTAACGCAGAATTCAAGAGTCAGGTAATGAATTTCCCTTGAATCGCATAATTGAATAAAATGACATTGTAGAAATTTTTTGGCAGTTTTTGTGTTGCAGTTTGAAGATAGATGTGAGACAATATCACTTCGCCTCGTTTCCAACTCGCAGTTCCACGCTAAATGCCTCGCTTCGTAAACCAATCAGAATGCAAGATTTTATTCAGTCGTGATTCTATGTGAAACTTGAACAATTCAACGTCAACAAATGGCCAAAATGACCGAGTACCTAAAGAGAGACTGGGCACTAGTGGGTTAAATCAAGTTTTTCTCAAAACCTCCTCAAAATTTCAGGAGTGACAATTTTGCTTCTGATTTAACATTCATGCGAAGTAAAATAAAAATCTGTAAGCAAACAGCAAACTAAAATAATGTGAAATCAACAATAGAACAAAATCTGTCTTGCAGATTTTCAAAAAAATTGGCTGTAAATGTGATTCACCCCTACAAATCAGCTGTGAATTTCATCATGGGTTGTACGGTAGGTTTTCGAGCAATCCTCGATCAAAGACAACCCAGAACGAGAATTAAATTACGGCTGCCCTTTATTTCAAAGTGACGCCATGTATCGCATGCGAGAAAGCAAGAGTAAATTAGTGCTCTTTTACCGTTTGTTCGAGTGTTTTTGCCATATTTTTTGGCACTAGGCCTAAACACATGTTTGAACGGAGTTTGAAAGTATTGCTACGTATACCGAAGTGACTTAACGGTCTTTCAAGTGGTGAAGTGATTTTCGTTTCTTTTTACGGTTACTTGCGTCATTTGTGCATGCGTGATTAATATTGCATTGTGCATCTTTTCGCGTAATTAGCGCGCGCACATGAGCGCGTGCGCGTACAAAACCTAAGAGATTGCCTTCAAACTAAGCTCGATGGCGAAATAAATGCCCCTTTTCTATTTAACGAGCACGTTGACCCCCAATTTTGTTTTTTGGTATTTGCTAAGAACAGTCGAATAAAGAACATACTTGAAGAAGGAAAAAAGTTTGATGCTAGAACATGATTTGTTTTTGCAAAATACTTCCATACTGGGTGTATTTTGGCCAAGGCGAGGACTAGAGGACTAACCACGGAACTGTCCGAAGAAGTGCAATATTCCAGCAACCAGGCAATCAAAAATGGCTTAAATGAAGCAATACTATTTATGTGAACAAAAGAAGCTTTACTTTTAAGATAAAATTTTGTGTCTTTCAAGTAATCAAGACTTAATTCTGTACGACGATGATTCGAATTTTTAACGTGCAACCAGTAAAAATACCCCATTTTACGAGCCTGCTTACGCGTAAACAAGCACGGTGACCCCATGTTTCATTGCATTTTTTTAATGGTCATATCACGAATGTTAACTATGCCAAGAATAGTTTGATAGCAGAACAATTTCAAGGGAATTACCTTAATTTCGACCTTGTTTGGTATTCAAAAGGTTGTTTATATCATTCGGCAGAATTAAGATAATCAAACTCCGCTTTTGCCTTTTTGCTTAGTTCATGGCTTTCCTCTATCCTAGCATTTTCCCTTAGCCAAACGTACTTCAATTGGAATAAAGTACAATAAGGTAAGGCTGAAAATTAGCCG
Source organism: Micromussa lordhowensis (assembly GCA_964020085.1). Lineage (NCBI taxonomy): Eukaryota > Metazoa > Cnidaria > Anthozoa > Scleractinia > Lobophylliidae > Micromussa > Micromussa lordhowensis. The sequence goes on along the minus strand of OZ026602.1, from coordinate 16,781,460 downwards.
GGTAAGCGATCCTGTTGCACAGACCTTTTTTTATCACAACTCTCATTTTAATTTAAGCATTTTTATTGGTTTTCCTAGAAGACAAGCATAGTTGAGATATAAAAATCGGGTTTTCTTTTTCTTTTTATGCAACAACAAATTCACATCAATTTTGTGGGAACCATTGTAAGTAACCCTTCCCTCCCCTAGTACTACACCATTTTCTCTATCCACAGACCGGCTTTACCGGCTTAATCGGAGTTTAATTGAAGGATAGTTAATCGAAGGTTAAACACCAGTTTATCCCTCGAGTAATTATCCCGGTAATAACAAATCTAATCGTGGAAAAAATGAACCGCTAACCTCGGGTTATTTTTATCGGCTTTCGAACAACCGGGGCCTGTGGCCCGTTTCTCGAAGGTCCCGAAAAGTTTCCGGGGCCCCTGGGAAAAGAAACGGGTCCCTGTCTTTAATTGGCAGAGTCTTCATTTTACGCGAAAATACGGTGGAGAACAGACGCTCTGGAGTTGTGCGCATCTACAGAGTTATTCTGTTCAAATAGAAAACTCTCTCGTACAGTGACAACTTGAGTTACAACATGTGCTTATTCAATTCTATATTTTTGCAGACTTTCGATGACGGCGCTTCTGTACTGAAGAAGTGTTCAGTTGAAAAACTACAGGCTATCCTGAATCCAGATGAAGCCAAGAACAACCGGCTCATCGTTAACAGCTACAAGAACGCCGTCCATCAGTTTTGTCATGAAGGCAGTGGTGACGACAAGATAATGACTGTCCCCTTCGAGAAGGAGTCCAGCGATCCTTGTGGCTTGATCTTGCTGAAAAAGCGAAGCTACGAAGCCAGCAAATTGACGTCTTTTTCAGGGCATGCAGTTGCCAGCGACATGAGGACCACGACCCGGAAACTGATGTGGGAGGTCAGCTATTGCGTCAGAAGAGCCGATAAGCGTTCCTTGTGTTTAGGAGATATTCTCCTTTCCTCTGCAATAGAAGAGGTTAGGAACAGAGCGAAGCATGATTCCCACGGAGCTAGTACCTACATATGGCTTGTTTTAGCAGGAGGATTCTCCAATGTAGCTGCCCTACGTCTGTATCTGGCGCATGGGTTTGAGATCATCAGTTTTTACGAAGTAGAAAACGAGGTCTTAATGGCGATACGCAATGTTGGTGATGAAAGTACAAGGAGGTCTTTCAAGCAAGTGAAAGGCAAATTGGAAAGCACTTTCCTTCTACCTGTACTAAAGAATGCTCCCGATATGCACCCACCGGTAACATGGGTGGCGCCCAATGACATGTTCGCACCCAGCAGCATTGAGAATAGCCAAGACAGCCGAGGCAGCCAAATTACAGAGGTTTCTGAAGAGAACTCGCAACAGTCTTCTGTAGCTACGGGGAAAGCAACGGCAGAAAGTCGCAGTGAGTTGCAGGACAGTGAGTTGCAGAGTAGCAAGCTCGAAATCCAGCTGACGAGTCCTCAAGAAACCCAGGAAGACCAATTTCCGCATTCAGAAGTTTCTGCGGACGAGGCAGCGATCTCCGAAGAGTCACCTGCGGCTACAAAAGTAGGAGACAGCCCTGTTGAAGAAGAAGATGAAGACGACGAGGTAAGATAATAAAAGCTAAGACTTCGCGGAGAGGTTTTCGGGCCACGCAGATGTTACTGAAATAGACGGTTACACAGTAAAACCTCCATGTAAGAAAGTCCTACATTGCTAAAAAAAACCTTTAACGGACGGTGCTTTTGACCCTATATTCTAGAGTAGAACAATGCATACAATATTGGTTCTCATTGTACTTCACACCAGGAATACGAGGACACGGCGGGCACTAAGAAAGGTTTAAGTTGCGCTGTGCACAACAACGCGCAAGTCGCCGTTGACGCTACGCTTAATATTGTTTTGCAAGTGATCCGTGGTTTGGAAGGGAATAGGGAGCTTTTCTCAGATGTTCACGCCTACTACGCTCAATCTAAATGTCCACTATGTATTCAGCAATTATATACTTTCTGAAACCTCGCCCCTGACTAGTTTGTTGACGCTGTGCGCTTGGCTCGTTAGTTCTTTATGCTGGCTAGAGGTTGACAAGAAACTCATAACAGAACCTCTCCTATTTGCAATTCGCCCAAAAGCCCTGATGGTTATTCTGATATTAATATTTTACTTGTAGGAAGAAAGTGTAAGCGAGACACGAAGCCCGCCAAAAAGAAGAAAGAGAGCAGATGGTTCACTAAAACGAAAAGTGGCTAGAATTGTCGGTGGTGAAACTGAAGAAGATCTGGAGCGGTATGTGTCCAACTTGAAATTCAGATCTTACAAAGACAATTTTAATAGCTTGCATGTGCAAAGCATTTTAAGAGGGGAGGAAGGCATTCCACAGCAAGAAATGATACAAAACATTGTATCTATGGCTGAGAAATTGAAGGGAGATATCTCCCAACCAATTCTGCAGCGATTACAATTAGCCAGACAGCTAGAGAGCCTTAGCAAAATTCGAGATGAACATATCTTGAACACTGCAAAGTGGCTAGTTGACGAAGGAATGGTGTCGTTAAGAATGACAACATTGAGGGAAATTGTACGGGTTAGCTGGATTGTTTACCGTTACCCCGTACTAGGCCGAGTGCAATTAAGCTGGATAGAAGCAACGATTGTGCTACCTGCTGTGCAAGATCTTTTTGATAAAAAGGTTGAGAGAAACGAGCCCTTGCCGGACAACGTAATCAGATCACAGCAGTCCAGATGTGACGCACCGTACTTACGCCTTTCCCTTGAATTTCCAAACACACCTCCCGGAGATGGGGATGGCTTATGTGACCTTAGAGTTACAAAGCTACATGGCTTGTTTGTTAATGACGAACAAGTGAACAGTTTTCAGGAAATCAATTTTTTTCCGACGGGTCTACCCTAGTTCGCTCGGTCAGATCAAAGGAGTTCCAACAGATTTGATCGAAATGCGAAGCAGGCTGATAGGATTCGACACACAGGAGGCGCCAAGGGGTCCCGGGAGAAGGGATTGTGAAGTACCACAACCTCTGTGGCGTCAGGGAAGAGACTTTTTGCAGGAGGATCTCCATGAACTCAGAGGAGATGTAGATGTCAATCAGGCAAGAATCCTCGGTGACTGTTATGGTGTTGACATCTATAACAGGCTATTGCTGGACATTCGTGGCGTCTACAATGCGGAAACGGAGAATGAGCCTGTTCCAACACTACGAAGGCTTGAGATGGCCAAAAGGGCACTGCGTACAGGATATGCCTTCCCGACAAACCACTATTTTGTCACGAATGATTTGTGGCAAGAATTTCAGGAGGCCATTCGACAAAGAAAAGGCGGTTTCTCCAGAGAGCGGTTTGCTCATCCCTCTGTTTGCAGGAGGGAACGATACAGGATGGAAGTTAATGCTAATGCCAGCAGACGACACAGGTATGCTGAGTAAATAGCTTTCATTGCTGATTGTTTCTCAGAGCAATGAGTCTGCCTGGAGATCCTATGAAGATTTGGCAAGGACGAAGAGAGAGTGTATTAAGGGGACACTGTCACGATATATTTGCTGAAGACTGTTATAAATTCACCAAATGGTTCCTAAATTTATGTAATATCAACTTAATTAGCTCTAACTAAATTATTAAAGGCAATTTCGTGAAGACCATCGACACTGCAGTATCATTTCTGCAAAGTTTCAAAGATTTTTGCGCCAAATTTGAACTTTTGAAAACCTGACAGCCTCGCGCTTTTTCAAAAATCCATATTGGAATCCGTTTCCATTCTCGCCATCGTTAGTCATTGTCACTTCCTAGTGAGTCTAATGATTTGTCGGGTACTGCTCTACAAAATAAACTTTTGTTGTTCAGCTTCCAGTGATCGATATGTGTTTTTGGGATTTCCAAAATCATGTTAAAAGGTCTAAAAGTGGTGACAGTGTCCCTTTAATAATAACTTGCCCTCTCGTGAAACCTAGTATAGGTTTGACATTTGCAAGAGCTGTGAAGCTCTGTGACATAAATGCATGATCCTTGCCTGGAGATCCTCATAGTATTTGGCACCAGGGTCGAGATGGTGAACAGAAGGCTTTGGAGTCTAGATATAACAAATATGTATATTTTTAGCCACGATTAAATTGACGAGTTAATCCTTTTAAATTTCCTTCATACGTCTTCTAATTTTATCATTTTCCTTTTACACCCATTCTCAGCTAACAGGGACCATTGATGTCACACGCTTTGAGCTTTCTTTTTTTTCCTGTCTGACATTTTATATCACTGAAATGTATTTTATTTAGATCTTAAATACCAAAGTAAATACCCAGAGAAATTTAATTGAATTAGCTTTTCAGGTTACACTTTAGTCATTATCATTATCATTATCATTATCATTATTAAAATTAAAATTTAACAGATTTTTAAATTTACACAACCCGCATATAGTGTCGCTAATCGAGGCGAGCAATGTAACTTAGTAAATACATATTACAAATAAGATTATATTGAATACATTTTCCGTTATCGGTAACGTAATTTACATAAAACAACAATTAAGAAATAGAAAACATGTGCCCTGTTTCTATTTAACAATTAGATTATGAGCTTGAGATTTCTATTGCGTGATAGTTGACTCGGGCTGCGCCCTCGTCAACTATCACGCGATAGAAATCTCAAGCTCATAATCTAATTGTTTTAGTATAAATCTACTAGTAGTTCAAACTTAATCTAAATCCTCTTCTCAACACTTCGAGAACGCCAAGAAACCGCCGTCATTTTGGTAACAAGTGCACACTGTTACGCTACTCACTATCTATCACAGAATAGATAGTGAGTAGTGTAGCCAATCAGAGAACGGCCTTCGTGATAGAACGGTAGTAGATTTATACTAACGAGTTATAGAAACACGAGTGAAAGTTTGGGAGAACTAGAAATGCTGTGGGAACACGCAGGCGAGTGTTTCCACAGCTTTTTCGAGTTCTCCCAAACTTTCACTCGTGTTTCTATAACTCGATAGGAACACGGAGAACATGTTTTCTATTTCTTTTAGAAAGTACCGCGACGAAGAAAAAGAAAAACTACTAGTTTATTTTTATCATCAAAATGTAAATTATCTTCCTGCTTACTCAAGTAGTCAGTTAAGGCCTGGTTCAAAGGCTTTTATTGGTGAAAATAATTTATTAGTTATATTCCTGAAGGTGTAAATGGCAATGGAACCAGATTTATCACACAGTTAGGTTTAACGCCCTGAACATTTAAAGTAGAATCGGTACTTCTGACAGGTCACGCGACATGAGGAATTGGTGGCGGTTTATTGAAATATCATGCAGATCAATTATTTCCATCCTCTCGCATTTGGAACAACCTTCCTTTTCACAGAAGAATTTTATAGGGAGAAAGGTCGTTTCTTTCAACAAAATTTGACTTTTGATCATTTATATCTTCTAAAAATGAAATCAAGGAAGATCATTCCAAACGTAACGTAGCGAGGTGGGTAATTTCAAGTTTCATCTAAAATGCTCATTTATTTGATCAATACAATGAAAATTCGCCACCAATTCGCCCATTTAACAAAATGATCACGTGACATGTCACGTGGTCAAAAAAATATGTAAAGGTAATTCCCTTGAAATTGTTCTATCAAATTTTTTTAAAAAACTTGTCATAGTTAACATTTATGTATTGACCATTAAAAAAATGCAATAAAAAAATTGGGTAACCGTGCTTGTTTGCGCATCATCAGGCTCTTTAAATGGGGTATTTTTACTGGTTGCGCGTTTAATATTCCGCGTTTAAAATTCGAATAAAGGATTAATTACTTGAAAGACACAAAATTTTATCTTAAAAGTAAAGCTTTTTTTATTCACATAAGTAGTATTGCTTCATTTAAGCCGTTTTTGATTACCTGGTTGCGGTTGCACTTTTTCGGACAGTTCCGTGGTTAGCTTGAAGTCCTCGCCTTGGCCAAAATACACCCAGTATGGAACTATTTTGCAAAAAAAAATGTTCTACTATCAAACTTTTTCCTTCTTCAAATATGCTCTTTATTAGACTGTTCTTATACCAAATAAAAAAAATCGGGGGTCACCGTGCTCGTTTAATAGAAAAGGAGTATCAGTATTTCGCTATCGAGCTTAGTTTGAGGAAAATCTGTTAGGTTTTGTACGCGCACGCGCTCATGTGCGTGTGCTAATGGCGCGAAAATCGCGCGCAGTGGGGATGCGCAATGCAGTACTAAGCTAAGCAGTACTAAGATAGACGTATTGGGAAAAGTGCAGCTTGGTAAGACAAATATAACAAGAGATATAGCTATCCAACAATAATCATGTAATAAATCCTTTTCTTACCAAGCTTTTTCGGTCAAGATGGCTGGATATTGGCTTCGTTAGGGTTAGTTATTTAGTTATTTTGTTTACGCTTTTACGAACCTCGACACCGCCGTCTTAGTCCATAACAACGCAAAAGAACGAGGCCAATATATATCCAGCCATCTTTACCGAAAAAGCTTGTGAATGACGCATGTATCATGGTAGTTACAGTTATTGAATAAACTGATCAGGTTAGTTTAACATTTAATTAACTCAACGCGATGCATTTGTGTTATACGTTTCCCCGTTTAGCTAATCCAGTGATGGCGTCCGAGACTGCTAGTGGAAGTCAAGGTAACACCTCAACACATTTGTCTAATTCTTTCTGACTATGATAGCCACCGACAAAGGTTCGAAACCTCTTGTTATTATTATTATTATTATTATGGCTAGCTCCGTGAGAGTGTTTACGCTTTTATGAACCTCGACACCGCCGTCTTAGTCCATAAGAACGCAAAAGAACGAGGCCAATATATATCCAGCCATCTTTACCGAAAAAGCTTGTGAATGACGCATGTATCATGGTAGTTACAGTTATTGAATAAACTGATCAGGTTAGTTTAACATTTAATTAACTTAACGCGATGCATTTGTGTTATACGTTTCCCCGTTTAGCTAATCCAGTGATGGAGTCCGAGAGTGCTAGTGGAAGTCAAGGTAGTTTAATTCATGGTGAAATGAAGTTTTGTTGGTTTTTCTACAGAAAAAGATGACAGACTGAGACAATGACGAGGAGGTAACATAAAAACTCTCATAAACAAAAATTAGGTTTTAAGGACAAAGGTGTGAAACATTTCAATGGTACAGGTTAAGTTCGAGTTGAAAATTGCAGGGTAAGTTTGAGATTTAATTCATGGTGAAATGAAGTTTTCTTGGTTTTTCTACAGAAAAAGATGACAGACTGATACAACGATGAGGAGGTAACATAAAAACTCTCATAAACAAAAATTAGGTTTTAAGGACAAAGGTGTGAAACGTTTCAATAGTACAGGTTAAGTTTGAGTTGAAAATTGCAGGGTAATTTTGAGGTTTAAGTCATGGTGAAATGAAGTTTTGTTGGTTTTTCTACAGAAGAAGATGACAGACTGAGACAACGACGAGGAGGTAACATAAAAACTCTCATAAACAAAAATTAGGTTTTAAGGACAAAGGTGGGAAACGTTTCAATAGTACAAGTTTGAAAATTGTAGGATAATGTCGAGGTTTAATTTAGGACAAAATGACATTTTTTCTTTTTTCTACAGAAGGGCAGGAAAGGAGAGATGAAGGTGGGAAATGAGCTATTATACCCTCTATTATCATTGTTATACATAATAAAATTTTTGCAAAAAGGAACAGTTGAAAACATGTTAACTGAAATACACGCTGGTTTCTCTCAGGCCAGGTCATTAAGGTCCTAAAGGAAGAGATCGAAGGTAAATATAACAATCATTGTCATAACTAGTTTTGGAAAACGAGGTGGAAGGTAAATATAGCAATCATTGTCATAACTAGTTTTGGAAAACGATGACGTTTCGACCTTTAGCTAACGTCATTATCCAGTCCAAACTATAGTTTATAAAAACAATATGTTGATCGAAAAAGGGACAAAAATAATGGAATGGTCATTCAAACAAATAGTTTCGCACGCACAGACGGACGAAGCATGCAAAACCGATGTATTTTCTGGAGGCTTGAGTTCCTATGGACTTCCAAAAAGTGTCCTTCAATTTCTTGCTGATAAATACTGGTTGTAGGACAGTGAGGCTCTTGTAGCCAAGACGTAATTAAAATTACAATATTCTCTTTCAGAATTAAGAGAGCAGCTCAAGTACTCAAACAGTAAGATTTCAAATTATATTGGTCTGTATATAATTAGTGATAGCTAACATAACTAACATAAACTAACCAAGTCATGTAAAAAGCACTCACGAAATAGAGTAATACCTTTTGGTCATTGGTTGTAATATTATCTGACGTTTGATCAACTGATGTCCTAAACCGAAGTGACTTTCCACAAGCTACATGCTAGAAAAAAATAATACTTGTTTGTGATGTTAACAAGAATAACAGGAAAAATTGAAATATGCTAAGCTAAAAAAATCTCACAATTTTACATTTTTTCTTTTACTTTTAGTGAGATGTTGGAGCTGCAAAAGAAAGGGGCACCCCTCAAAGGAGTGCCCCTACAGAAAAGAGGACAGCCGTGGGAGGGGGCGCGGATGGGGAAGGTTTGGGGGGGAGGCGGTAGGGGGGGAGGGGGTAGGAGGGGAGGGGGTAGGAGGGGAAGGGGTAGGAGGGGAGGGGGTAATGGGGGAGTGGGGAAAATGGTGGTCAATATGGGGGGCGCCACATTTTCTGTTTATTCATAACTTTTTTTTACTGTTGTTGTTGTTGTTTTTTGGTAGGGAGATGGGGGGTGGGGGCAATATTTCTAAGGGGAAATTGTAAATAGACGTTGAAATTAATGTATTTAATAAAAAAAAATATATATAAAACTTCTATACCAAAAAAATTGTTAAGTTGTATTGTAAGTCTTGTATTCTACAAAGTGGAAATACTGTAAATAGTTTTGTAAATAGAATTGTAAAATAGATGGTATTAACTTAAGGTTTATTTATTGTAAATGTTGCTGTACATAATGAAAGTGCCACTATGATCTAATTCTCGATATCCATTTTTTTTACATTTTCGGACACAAAAGGTCTTTCCAAGATTTCTTGCCAAATTTCAATCTGTTACAAATGTTAGAACTCGCGGTGTTTGGACCTTTATTTTCGAGAATTTACGGCCGCCATTAATTTTCCTTGTTCCAAGTCTTGGCTGGGATTTGGAGAAAATGACGTCATATTCTCAAAAATACCACACGGGTTGAAATTATAATAACAATTAGCACAGCAATTCGCATAAAGAATAACAAAAACTTTGGCTCATATATGTGCTTAACTAACTTAACTAACTTATTTGATTGCTGAATCTTTTGTCAAGATCAATTTCTATGTAGAGACCTGAACTTCAGTGAAGTGCCAGCTTTCAAGCTGAAACGTTGCTTTCCAGTGGACGCCACAACTGATTCCCTGACCCGGATGCATCCACAAACAACCAAGTTCAGGCCAACTCTTAGATCAGATTTCCAGATCAACTAGGTGGCCTTCTTTGTCAAGTTTCCTCGCCTTGTTACCCTGTCAAAACAAGTCCCCCTCTTTGTCCGTCTCCAACTCACCAAAATAAAATCATGTTTCACAATACATTTTCCTCCTCTGACTTCCACCTCTGAACTATGAAAGGTTCATACCTGTAGAATGCAGAATCGGCTAAATTCACCCTGTTTCGGCAGCCTTGAACTGAAAATGAAAAATGAAAGTCAAGGTCAATCCAGTCCAACAGACCCCAAAAGACATTCCTGGATCAAATTTTGCAGGGTGATTGTATGGTGACTGTATGGTTTTGCAAGAAAATTGCCTGAAACTTGCCAATAGCTGTGGAGACGGTGTTTTTTCACTAGGCGGGCTCGAGAACAAACGTATGTATGTTGGGCAGGTGTACGTGGTAGTAGTTCACCCCGTCGGGGGGATGGGAGGGGAGGGTTGAGTGGAAAGTCAATTGATTGGGGTGTGAATACGAATAATGTATGGTTTTGCAAGAAAATTGCCTGAAACTTGCCAATAGCTGTGGAGACAGTGTTTTTTCACTAGGCGGGCTCGAGAACAAACGTATGTATGTTGGGCAGGTGTACGTGGTAGTAGTTCACCCCGTCGGGGGGATGGGAGGGGAGAGTTGAGTGGAAAGTCAATTGATTGGGGTGTGAATACGAATAATGTATGGTTTTGCAAGAAAATTGCCTGAAACTTGCCAATAGCTGTGGAGATGGTGTTTTTTCACTAGACGGGCTCGAGAACAAACGTATGTATGTTGGGCAGGTGTACGTGGTAGTAGTTCACCCCGTCAGGGGGATGGGAGGGGAGGGTTGAGTGGAAAGTCAATTGATTGGGGTGTGAATACGAATAATGTATGGTTTTGCAAGAAAATTGCCTGAAACTTGCCAATAGCTGTGGACACGGTGTTTTTTTCACTAGGCGGGCTCGAGAACAAACGTATGTATGTTGGGCAGGTGTACGTGGTAGTAGTTCACCCCGTCGGGGGGATGGGAGGGGAGGGTTGAGTGGAAAGTCAATTGATTGGGGTGTGAATACGAATAATGTATGGTTTTGCAATAATAACGAATAATGTATGGTTTTTATATTCCTCCTATTGTGCTTTACCTTCCATATTTTTCTATTGTGACGTATGTGTGTCCATCCGACCTAAATTATCCTAAACAAATTGTAATGCTGCCTGCCTGCCCCTTTTAACTTTTCAGTTATTTCAGGCAGCCAGACACCCTTATATTTATCTCTATCTATTTGAATAATTTATCTGCATGTATGTAAGTTTATGGGGTAAATAAATTGTTGTTGTTGTTACGAGCGCTGCCATTGGTCGATGGGTGTGTTTAGAAGAGAGTTTGTAAACACGGTTGTGACGTTTTAGATGCACGCGTATTTTTGAGAATTCTTTTATAGAAGCAATAGAGCACTAAACAGTTGGAGGGTTGGGAGAATTCTCGAAAGTTATGCAAACCCTCAACTAAGCCTCGGGTTTGCACAACTGTCTCGAACCTCGTGTTTAGATGAGGCTATACTAGTAGTTTCCATGGGAAAGTAAAGTGCTGCGAGTGAAGTTTATGTGGAAGATTTTTTTATGTCATGTAGGAAGTATTAGAGGGATGAGTGAAGATAAGTTACTATGTTAGAATATTTTGACTGGATAAAGGCTAATAAAGTTGCAAATGGTTTATTTGTGGCACGATGTTGCTCCCAAAAAAACGGCTTGAAATGCAGGCTACGTAATAAATGTGATTAATAGATGATATTTACATAACGATTACTAAGGGACATTTGGGTAGCGGAGGGAAAGATAAAAAGAATGGCCAACGCGAAAAAACAAAAACGGTGGAGTTGGGAGGGGGAATGTATTGTTGGAACCTTTTCGATCTCGTTCAACTGCGAAATACTGTTGCTGATTTAGAGTTACAAGTCAAGCCTACCAGTCAAGCTCCAATTTTATAACGAGTGCGGAACGCGAGCGGTAGATTTTTTATGTTTTCTGCGGTAAAGGCAAGGGAGAAAGCGTGAGCGTGAGCGTGTATTGTTACGCGCATGTCTGGTGGCGGGCTGTCAAAGTTTGTGTTTGTGAAACAAACAACTGAGAGAATATTGCAACGCAACGCTGCAGGAAATAATTAAAGTTCGCAGTGGGGCTAATTTGAAAATTGCGTCGTTGCGAGGATTTTGCTCACTGTGAGGTGGCAAGAGTACGGTTAGTGTCTCCTATTTTTTCACAGTTTTGCTTATTTCTTTAGTACAACATTAAAGCGACGTCGATTTCAGTGGGCCGATGAAAGCATGACATGTCTTCTGTAACACATCACCACGTGTGGTCGAAGTGGCGGCAGCCAAGGGCTGGGTTGAACCCTTTGTATTTTTGTTTATATTTTCAAAGTATTGGGTTTAAGCTTAAGCTTATGTTTTGATGCTAATCTTTGTGAACGATACATGTGGGGTGGCTGTTTTGAACCCTTTGTATTTTTGTTTATCTTTTCCTAAATGTGTGAATATTTGGTAATAAGGCTTGCGAAGTGTTTGCAGATGATGTACTGATTAAGTTTTTTGGTGTATGGATTTGACAGGTTTGGGGTTGCACGTACATGTAACGGGTGAAAGAAGGAATTTTATATTGACAGTCATGTCTCACGAGCCGTTCAAAGGTGAGATTTTGCACATATTTTGTGAGTTCTAGCAAGAGGAAGAAAAGTTAGCTTCTGCAGGTTACTTCTGAGATATTACATCAAAGAAATTGAACACTCCTCAGTTACGGTGTACATTGATTTGTTTTGTTAGATGAGTCATTGTGGCAGGGGTTACTGACAGATGAAGCTAAAGAGTTTGCAGACTCCCTTTCAACTGTAAAGGACGACATGATGAACGAACAAGGTAAACATTATGGGTTATTTTCAAACACTGTGCAATTATTTTTGAGCAACAGAAAGCAAATTTTACCCGTTGTTACTTGTCAGCTAACACTGAAAACTGCTAAATTGCATTTGTTTTGTTAGATGAGTCCATGTGGCAGGGGTTACTGACAAAAGAAACGAAAGAGTTTAAAGACTCCGTTTCCGCTGTAAAAGATTGCAAGATGAACGAGCAAGGTAAACATCATAGGTTATTTTTTAGCGACAGCAAGCAATTTTTTGTGGCTACTTATGAGTAATATTGAGAAACACGGCTAAGTTAAATTGATTTGTTTGTTAGATGTGTCGTCGTTACAAGGGTCATCGACCAAAGAGTTGAAAGAGACGAAGGAGTTGGAAGGCTACATACACTGTCTTTTACCTGTCAAGGACACGATGAACAAGCAAGCCAAATTTTTTGACTTTAAAGTGCAGTTAAAGGAAGAAATAGTGCGAGGGGTTTGCTTTTCTCCAGAAAAGAAGGAGAAACTCGAACAGTTTCAAAAGTGCAAATCACCGATAAAAATCCGAAAATATGGGGAAAATCATAAGTATGGCGCCAGAAACGTTGTCATTGAAAAAAAAACCCAGGTTATTTTAAGTGCGGCCCCTCTTTGTTTTGCATGTGTTGATTTAGATAGTGATAAGTCAATTGGGTCACTGAAGAGGGTTGCTCCAAATCAGACAGTTACAATTAAGGGTAAAGTTGTTAACCTTTCTGGTAGAAAGAAAATAGCTGGCAAGAATTTAAGTAAGCAAGAAGGGATGATTGTTGATAGCAATGATACTATGAAAGTTGTATTATGGGAGTCATTCATTGACTCAGTTGAAGAAGGAAAAACTTATGAGTTTATTAACTTTACCTATAAAGTTGATAAATATGGTATTTATATCGGAAGTGGTAGAAATGAAAGTTCTGTGAAGGAAGTAGAAGGCCTGGAAGGTCCTTTAGCAGAATGTGTTGTTGATGAAAGGGAATTGGCAGAAAGAGAAATAGAATGTACTGTTCTTGGCATAAGTGATGCATCTAAATACCACAGCTGTCGCAATTGTAAGAAGAAAATTGAAATTGATGGAAAGGTTGCTCACTGTTCTTGTGGGATGAGTCAGAAGGTTAGTGCAGCATGTATACAGTGGGTGGTTAAATTGTTTGTAGAAGAACCTGGAGGCAATGCATTTCATTTGACTGCATTCCATGCAGCAGTAAGGCAGCTCTTGGCAAAATTTGGACAAGAGTTACTGTTGAATGAAATGTCTCCCCTTGAATTAAAAAATGTTTTGTTAAGTTTGGATGGAATAAAAGTTGTTTATAACTGTACAAATAACTCCATAAAGGAGGTACTGTGAGATACAATAATTGTTGGAATTAAAACATATGTTAGATATTTTGGGCCCAGTTCTTTGAAAGATGGTTAAGTTAAAGCCCAGGATGAAGTCAAATTTTAAGCAAGGTTTTTTGTATAAGAATGTGTGACTTCAGCCTACAAAATACTTTTTGCTGTACTTTGAAAAGAAGAAATGGTAACACAAAATGTTTTTCTGGGCTATGGATAGGACAGTAAATACAAAAAGTGGAACAAAATTTTAATTGTGGATTAATGCTAATCGGTCTTTCAGGAACTGGGCCTTGTAGTTCATGCTGTAACATCAGTACGGATTACCTTTGGTTGGTGTTGTGTTGTGATACACAGTTTTAATTTAGTGAAGTTGAAATTTCAGTAACTAATTTATGCAGCTTGTCAGTGTGGTTGTTAGCCTGGAGAGACTGTCAAAAAATATGTTATTAAGTTAGAAATTATCAAACTGCATGTAGTACTAAGCTTGCATGTTGAAACTGACTTTTGGCAAATATTGGTTGTTCCAAAAGTAAGAAATGTCAACATATTTTATATTTCCAGTTTGCATTCAGTAATTCCCAGGCAACTGGCCACTGACATGGCTCAAGGTGTTGCAGTTTGCTTTTGTTTAGGTTCTCTATAATTGCAATAAATTAATAGAAGATTTACTTCAGGGCTGTCATTAAAATTTGTATTTAGTAAATAATACAAGTATAAGAGAAATCAAACAACTAGGTATATTGTTTACTATTGTTTTTTTCTATTTTCCCACTAAAGTAAGCAGGGGTGACATTATTGTTCAAAGCTATTTTATTGACATGTATTTTATAATGTTCAGATTATAAAGTTGTATGTAAGAAATATTATAGTACATTGATGTGATTGTTTTTACAGCATTCAAGACAAGGTAAATAAGTTTTGTTGCATTTTGATATTCAAGCTAAAAGTTCTTCCAGTGTGTTTTTTATGAAAAGAAAGAATAAACAGGCTGTCTCTTTCAACATTGGATTAGTGTAACCTGAGTGAATAGTTGTTCTTGTTCTTGTTCATTGAATTCTGAGGGTTTGACTGCCATACAGTCCAGTCTACTACAGTTCTTGCAGTGACACTGTATGATGCTTTCCACAATTCTTAATACTGACTCCTATTAGAGTTCCATTACTGATTGTTACTGTTGTTAATATTATTACACATCATTGGATGGCTGCTGGTAAGACAAGTGTAAAGTTGGTGTCAAAGGCCATGACTGCAGGTGATAGTGAACATATTAATCTTTGACTTGGCTGTAGTTTCCAATATGTTGTTGCAGTTGATCAGGTGGTAAGGTTAAGATCAGTGATAGTTGTATGTTGCTTTTGGCAGCAAATGATACATTGACATTTGTAAGTTTCCGGTTTGAAGAATTTCTTTTACGTGGTTTTGATATGTTGCAATATTGCTAACAACCCAGTTTTCATGATGAATAGGCTACTGCTGTAGTCAGCTGTATAGGTATTCATGTGTTATCTGAAAAAAAGGAAAAAATGTTAACCATTTAATTACTGGTAAGGTTACAAGCACAATTGCTATAATTACTTTTTTGTTGGGTAAGTTACCGTATGTTAAAATGTGGTTATATTAATACTAACTAATTGCTGTAGCTCATGCAACAGCTATGAAGCTTCAAAAGCAGTTGGTGAGGTGAGGTGTGACTGAGGGTAAAAGAATGACACTAAAAAATGAAACATTTATACTATTCCACTTACCTAAAGCTGTATGAAAAAAAGCAATGGTCTATGATTTAAAAGTAAATTTAATGTTTATGCATAACTATTATACAGGGCATGAAATAGCAATTATTTTGTGGACATAGACTGCTTCTTGTTATGGTTTAAATGTTATTTACGTTTGATTTGGTTGTATTTTGTGTGGAGTATTTAATCCCTTGAAGAGAAATGATGTGTGCATGCATATGCATATTTCATTGTTTCCCTTTGGGCGCTTCCGCTCAAAGGGATTAATTGGCAACCGCACGCGACACACCCAGTATTCATAGGCGTTATGTTATACCGCATGCTATATATTGTATTTCATCTTCTATTACTCTCGAAGCGGTCACATTGTTTTTCTACATCGTGTAGTTTTTCTCCTTTCTCGTCTTGTTTTTTCGCTGTTAGTCATGGGTAAACCTCGTCGTTGTACTGGCTGCAAGACGCCACTCTCGGATCATACATTTGGAAAACCGGGAAAGGGTTGCTCTGGGCCAGAACACGTCCCTGATGTCTCTTTTGTTGAAGAAGATACCGCCCATCCTTCGCAGTCCATTGCAGTTGAAAATGAACCGCACGAATCTCTAGAGGCCACTCTCGCTTCTTTGGTAGGGGCGGTAAAATCTCTTACCACTGGCCTGAAGGAAGTCCAGGCTGATAATCAGCAACTGCGCGCCCTCCTTACTCACCAGTCGCCGACTACAGAAATTCCTATTCCATTCACAAGCGCTGGCGGGGCGACGGCTTCTGGAGTTACTTTGCCTGAGTTGCGCGCAATGCAAGACTTGTCACAACAGGCCGATTGACGCGTCGCCCAGCTTGGGTTGGCCGATTCCAGCGATGGTGACTCGGACCACGACGAGGTTGAGCCGTCCGTGCACGTCCGTGCCAAAGACAACAGTGCGTCCAATGGTGGGGGTAAGTCTTTAAAATCCGGGAAGGAGTCGAAAATTACGACTACCGTCCTTTATCCTCAGTTATGGCCGCATAGCTTCCTCAGTCTCACGAATGGTCGTCGTGATATTAAATATGATGACCTGACATTAGAGGAGTTCGTTGCTGGTTACGGACAAATCCTCCTATCCCCCGACATTGCAGAGACGGAGCGTTCCGCTCGGCTTAAGCATTTGGTGTCCCTCATGTATTTTGCTCAGCAGTACGAGTGGCAAGCCGTCCTCAGTTTTCATGGGGCTGTTCTTCTGGAGATCGAGCGAGGCCTTCTCAAGTGGGGCGACTCCTTGTTTCATTTAGAGAGCCGTACTCTCTACGGGCATCCTAAGACGCCAAAATCAGCCACCAGTGGAGGATCTTCCACGTCCTCAAACTCAGTGTTGTATTGTCGGGATTTCCAACGGCAACATTGTTCTTTTAATCAAGCCCATTATGGCTACCTTCGCGGCGAGAGAAAGTGGCTGCGGCATATTTGCTCTGACTGCTGGGTGCAATCAAGAAAACAAGAGCACCATCGCGCTGGCTCGTCCGAATGTACCTTTGCCCCTGCAAGTTCGGAGACAAAAAACTAACTTCCTCGAACACCTTCGTCCACCGTGCTGAGTCCGTGGATGAACGTGTTCCTTGTTTTTCCGAGGAAGTTGAACATGATATTTTATCTTCTAGTTTTGACCGTTTTCAGGATGCCGTGGCTCCCTTTGATTGTACCGAGTCTGTTAGCGGTTCAAGTTCTTGTTCACGGTCGAGTTTTTCACACTATTTTTCGCCTCGTGCGGCTTGTTATTCTTATCGGGATGTTCATGATTTCGTGACTAAAACTGGTCAACCGAATTATTTAGTTGCTAGGGTTCCTGTGCCCTCCACATTGAATATTTCTAAATGGCGCGAACTACTTCAAGGTTATGATGACAATGTTGTTTGTGATTTTTTAGAGTTTGGCTGGCCAATTGGTTTTATGCCCACTACATTGCCCGTTTTTGACCTTCGGACTCATCGCGGTGCAATTCTATTTTCGGAGCAAGTTACCGCTTATTTAACAAAGGAAATGTCTCTCGGAAGGGTTGCCAGTCCTTTTGACACCATGCCATTCACCGATGGCTTTGTGGTTTCGCCTCTTAATACCGTGCCCAAACGGGACTCGGATGAACGAAGAGTTATTGTCGATTTAAGCTGGCCCTGCGGTACCTCAGTTAACGACGGAATTCCAAGTGACTCATTCTTAGGCGAGCCCATTTCATTGACGTATCCGACCATTGATTCAATAGTGGATGCAGTGCTTTCTCTGGGTCCTGGCTGTTTGCTCTACAAGCGTGATCTCAAAAAAGCGTATCGTCAGTTTCCAGTGGACCCCAAAGATTATCATTTACTGGGGTACACCTGGGACAATCAGTTCTATTTTGATACGGTCCTTACCATGGGCTTACGGTCTGCGGCTATGGCCTGTCAGCGATCAACCTCAGCTGTTTCCTGGATTTCTCGACAACAGGGGCGCTCATTATTCAATTATCTGGATGATTTTATTGGAGTCTCTTCTCCATGTACAGCCACTAGTGATTTTCAAGCGCTAGGCGATTTGTTAACGTCGCTCGGCCTTCAAGAGTCTAGTGAAAAATCTTGTTCTCCATCGCCTGTGATGATTTGTTTGGGCGTTCAACTCGACACGAACAATTTTACGTTATCGGTTAGTTCCGAGCGTCTCTGTGAGATTGAGACATTGTTGGACCAGTGGCTAACTAAGCGCACTGCCAAAAAATCAGCTCTGCAGTCTCTCGTTGGTAAATTAGTGTTCGTTTCCAAGTGTGTTCGTCAGAGTAGAGTTTTTATCGCACGAATCCTTGCTATACTTGGCAAGTTGAGACATAATCATCATCACGCTAACTTAACCGCAGAATTTCGGAAAGACTTAGTATGGTGGCGCCGCTTCTTGCGGGAGTATAACGGCGTATCTATGATTAACATTGCCAAGTGGACTTCTCCGGATCATGTGTTTTCGACCGATGCGTGTCTTGCTGGCTGCGGCGGTGTGTGTGATGACCAGTATTTCCATGGGGTTTTTCCACCCTTTATTTCCGAACAGAACCTTGATATCAGTTCTTTGGAACTATTAACAATCGTTGTTGCCTTGAAATTATGGGGAGCGCGTTGGACAGGACTTCGCATCACTGTTCGTTGTGATAACGAGGCGGCCGTAACTGTGGTGAATACAGGACGGTGTCGTAATCCTTTCATGAATTCCTGTTTACGTGAGATTTGTTATTTTGCTGCCATTCACGAGTTTGAAGTTTGTGCTGTGCATATTCCCGGTATATCGAATCATTTCGCGGATCTTCTATCCCGATGGGATTCGTGCTCCTTCTCAGCAAAGGCAGAATTCTTACAGCGCGTTCAGTGCGATCATTGGCAAGAAGTTCCCGTTCCTGATGCGCTGTTCCGGTTTTACGGTACTTTTTAACATTGGGCCTTTACTCTTTCAGGCTTCAGAGAGCTCAGGCGTCTTCGACGGGATCTCAAGCTCTCACAGCGCTCCGCATATTGTGCTGGAACTTTCAGTAACTTGAAAACTCAATTCAAGGCCTTTTTCCTATTTTGCCATTATTTTAAGTTAGACCCTATTCCGGCTACGCTGGATACCGTTTGTCTTTACGTACAATTTTTAAGTCGTACTTTAACGCCCGCGTCTATTAGAAACTATTTAAGTGGCGTTAAATTGTTGCATTTATTTACGGGCGCGGATTACCCTTTCACGAAAGACTTTATTCTTTCCCTTACTTTGCGTGGTATCGCTCGCAACGCCTTGCACACCCCGCGCAGGGCTCCTCCAGTTACCCCTTCTATTTTACTTCGTATTTCCCATGTTCTTGATTGTGAAGGTGATCCGCGTTCATCGACTCTTTTTTGTGCCTTTTTATTTACGTTTTATCTTATGGCTCGTCTTGCTAACATCGTGCCTCAGTCTGCTAAAGCATTTGATCCTCGCCGCCATCTCACCCGTGGTGATGTGGCTGTTACTTCTCATGGTCTATTAGTCACATTTAAGTGTACAAAAACGATTCAATTTGGAGAGCGTCTTCTCCACATTCCTTTGCTTAGAATTAACGATTCGCCGTTATGCCCTGTTTCTGCTTATTTACGCATGATTCGTTTAGTTCCCGCTCGCCGTTCGTGCCCCGTTTTTCTCATTTTGGGTCCCAAGGGCCTCGTTCCCCTTACAAAGCGTAGTTTTGTTTCTGCTTTTCGCTCATCTTTTGTCGCGGCCGGGATTTCCAATGCCCAGAGTTTCAGGGGTCATTCTTTTCGACGAGGAGCAGCCTCGTGGGCCTTTAGGTGCGGAGTTCCAGGGGAAATTATCCAGTTGTATGGTGACTGGTCTAGTGATGCCTACAAACTTTATTTAGAATTTAGTTTAGAATCTAAGCTTGCACTTGCGAATCAACTGCGACAGGCTATCATTCATGTGTAATCTTCTTGTTTCTCACCTTTTTTTTTTTTTTTTTTTTTTTGTATCCTATCTCGACACGGTTGGTTTTTGGCCGGGTTTTTGGTGGCAGAGAGGTTTATTTCTTTCATTTTCCATGATTTATATTTTGTGTCTTCGGATATGGAAATAAACTTCTCTCTTGGCCAAAAACAAACTGTGTTGTTGATGTGTGGTTTGCGGGGACAATTGTGTATCATTACTTCCAAAGAAATGTTGATGGCTGAATTTTTTTTGAGGTACACTGTTTGTCACTCTATAGATGCTGAAACTGATAGCATGATTGGAAATTTTACTGATAGCATGAAAAGAGTTTTGATGTAACATCAAATTTTCCTTCTGTTTCATAATGGAATACATGGGAACTTGGAAGGAGAGTCTAGCAGTTAAAGAGAAGTCACCGAGCTTTTTTTTAAAGCTATGTTTAGTTTGAGATGTTAAAAACCACTGATTGATAAAATCAGAAATTGATGACAATGACCATTGACCAAGTTGTCGAACAATGTTTTAAGTGTTTGCAGTGTAGTATGTACTGTATGTTTGTTGTGCCAACTTATCTAGCCTGTGTTCCTCTTCGAGACGATACTGCAGGTTTGCTGATGATTTTAAGCTGGTCAACCTTTGATATGTCATTGGTTCAATGATACATGATGACAGTGTTTTAACTCTACTAATTGCTACATAGGATACCCCTGCAGTTCTCTCTGATTTTCCTATATCAATCCATGCCTTAGGTAAAGTAAGTCCTTGACTTTTGTGAATTGTTATAGCCCATGCAAGATGGAGAGGCAGCTGATGTCTTTCATGAAGACCATCATACAACTCAGCAGAAGCTGTCCATGGGCATATTGGTACACATGATGGCATACTCTGACTTATTGAAGGGCCTCTGTAGTTATCAAATTGTACAATAACTGCAATAGGTAAATCTGGTGGTTGGTGACCATGTTGAAATATGAAATGTCTAACTATACCAGTGGCTCCATTACACAGACCAACACTTGGCCATAAATTCATTGTTAGCAATACTTTCGCATTTTTTGCTAAGAATAATGATGGTTGGAGACCTGATAATTCATCAGGACTAATGTTTTTAGCCAATGCAGAAGAATGGTGAGCATTGATGTGGGCAATTGGCTGTTTGAGCTCAATTAGCTGCTCATAATTATAAATTGCTACATCGTCATTACTGTAGAACAATCTAGTTGCATCCTTATATTCAGTCACATCCGGGAAATTGGATGGCTGACGCAATAACAGCAAATTCCAGTCCTCTATTGTTGATTCACCTTTACGAAGTCGTGTTAGCAAATCTCTGAACTGCACTTGTTCAGGAGAAACACCCTTTACACGGTGATTCACGGTTAATTTAACAACTTTGTCAAACATTTTATAAGCAAGATGTCCCTGTTGTCCAAGATTGTTACTTGGCTTGTTATGATACAGTGGTTTATCAGCTACTGGAGGTAGCTGAGCTGGATCACCACATAAAATTACGGACAATCCACCAAAAATCTTATTAGTGAAGCCTGATGCTTGTCTACAACGTTTGTCTACCCAACCAAACATCACTTGGCCAAGCATTGAATATTCATCTATTACAATATAATCTATGTCATTTAGGCTTTCTTGCAATCTTATCAAAGTCTGACCTGTGAGATCATTATTTCGTCTACTTCCACATGGCAATTTTAAGAGAGAATGTATTGTAACTCCAAAAATACTGAAGGAAGCTTTACCAGTTGTGGCAGTTATTACACACTTACTTTGCAAAAGGCTGCGGATAGCAGTTTTTAAATAGCTTTTTCCTGTTCCTGCAACACCATTTATGATAAGACAAAGTGGCTCTTTGTCAGAAGATGTGTCTTTAAAATGGGTTTTTACAATACTATATGCAAGTTCTTGCATTTGACTGAAGCTATTGATATCTACAGGTTCAAAGGATTGTTCATGAATTCTATTACTTTGCTCTTTGTTTCTTGTGACCCATGTTGGCATTTCACTTATTTGTTGATGAGTGTAGTGAGATCTGTCTTCCTGCCAGTCATGTACTAACTGTGTTTGTTCATATGAGCTGTTGTTGAAAGGAGTATTCAGATCAGCTAAGATCATCCACTCTTCGCGAGTGTTTGCAGATGCCACATCAACAGACACACTGTTACATGTAGCTTCCTTCTGACTTTGAACTATTGTTTGTAATTTATCAAACCAGTCTGGCACATTGGCTTTAGCATAGGATGTTTGCAAAAATTCATGCCATTTGTTGATATAGATTTGATCAGAAGGTTGTTCATCTTCCCATGCATTGTCTTGCCTTAGTTTCCAAGGTTTATATTGTAAAAGTTGATATTTACAATAGAGGGAATAATTGGGTCCTTTGGGGTTAGAAGAGTAAGTAGGAAATATTCGTGGAATTACATTATCTGGAAGCTTAGTTAGCTTGTTGTTTACAAGTTTGAATTTTTTTGCAAACTGAACAAAATTAAGCATGGTTATGTCACGTGAGCTATCATAGTGTTCACGATTAGCATAAATATCAAGAAATGAATTGTTAGAGCAAGCCTCTTTGTTGTTGATGGATGAGCTAGTATGTACTCTTCGTGAGCCATTTAAACTAACTGGAATTACATGAAATGATGAACTGTGAAGTTTCAGTGATAGCAGATGATGCATTGTCTCCTGAGCAGCATAATCCCTTTCGCCCAGAGTTTTCATGACTAATTTTTTGATAGCTCTATGGGGATGACTTGCATTAGAAGAATTGTTTATTATGGTGTTAAATGCTGATTTTAGCAAAGGTGTCAGAGGTTCCCCCTTAGAGGCATATTTAGTGAGATATTCAACACAAGCATAATGATCAATAACCACTTGAATATCACAATTAGCCCTCCAGCCCTGTAACTGAAGCTGTTGGTTACCATTTAGTCGCGAGTCATTTCTCTTGGTTACAATAATTGCTCTGTAGTGTTGTTCGTTATTTTTACTGTGAATTTCTTGAAATTCTAATTTGGTTTTTGAACAGTGCTCAATTGGGAAGTTGAATCTGCACTTCAGTTCAGATTCATTGCCTTTTCTTCGCAAACAGTAGCTAGTGCTACAACGAGTATGACGTTGGACTGTGTTTAAAAGATCACAGTAATCAGAGTCTATAGCACTGTCAGGGATTTCATGATACCATTTCTGACATGGATGAATCTTAGGCCTAATCCAGACATCCTTTTCTGGTGGACAGGGATTAAAGGTGGAAAGCAACCTATCAACATATTTACATACTTTCCCAGAAGCTTCAGAGCCAGCAATAATATCATGGTCTAACTGTAATGTGTTTTCACTTCCATGCTCATTTTTGTATTTCTGAGTCAAAAACCCTTTCAGAGCAGTCTTGGTTAAATCACACAAACCAGGATCATTGCTTAGCTTAGCAGTACCATGGCAATGAATACTTCCTCTGCCTTGGTATTCAAATCTATACCAGTGCCACTTACAATTTAGTGTGTTATATAGCCAGTGTTTTATGAAATTCTCTAACCTTTGAGTGAAAAACCAGTCAACAATATGAGGGTTGTTAATGACATTTTGCTGCCGTTCTTCACTGGTGCAGGTGTTGCTTGTACATGTACTTTGTTGAAATAGAGCATGCAACTCTGGCCAGTGCATATCAGCTGATGAAAAGGTGAAAAAAAATGTTGGGCTTCCAACAGTTGTTATGATAGCCTTGAGGTTGTCTCTCATTTTACGCCAGTAAGCATTTGTGCCAGCAATATTAGCAACATATCTGGAAATCTTTGAGATTAATTCTGCTGAATTATTTCTAGTAGCTATTTCACGAAGCTCATCCATAGTTAAATGAGCTTCACCTGGATTCTGCTTAAGAAATATCCCACTTTGCTGTAAAATTCTCTTCCTCTGAATCATATCAAATGCCCAGTAGGAGAACCTTGGATGGGTAGCAAAACGGTACAGCCATTTGTCATTGACTTTTTCAGCAAACTTGATGAGATGTTTAATTTTTTCATTAAAAGGAATATCCCTTAGAATTGACAAGTTAGTTGGATCACCTTTGCCATCAGGAAATAATGTAGGGAATGCCATGGTAGCCAGAAATGGTGTTTGATATTCATTTAATGGCTGACTATCAACATTTGGCCAGTTCATGGGCTCATTTCCACAAATTTGATTTCTTATTACTTTTAGTTCTTTTTGCTGTTGCTCAGGAACTGGTAAAAAGCTACTCATTTCAGCAGACTGATTATAAACTATATCTTCATCTGCATTTTCAGTGGGTTTTTCTCTCTGTGCTTCTATAACTTCATCTGATACTATTTCATCATTAGATTCAACAGTCAACAAATCAGTTGGAATACCATCAGCAGGTAAACAATTTAGTGCATCTAAATTAATGCTGATGTCTGCATAGTGACGATTGTTTTTTAAAAGCCACAAAAGAGCATTAAGCACTTTTTGTCTCCTGACATTAACATCTTTAAATGTGTTGTTTCTACCTCTAACCTTAACAATAATAACAGACAAATCTTTGGGATACCTTGGTAAAGTTAATGCAAGGTCAGTTATATTTTGTGGTAAATTAATACAATGGCCAGAATAACCTCTTTGCCCTCCTGGCTTAATATACACTCTCATTATTGGAAGAGCACGTGCAATAAGCATTTCTTCAATTTGAGTTAATCCTTGTAGTTCAATGGGGATAGTGCTTGGAATCATTAAATTGTCAACTGAAAACTTCTTTGGAGAGTTCTTATCCTTAGAGCACCGCAAACATATATAGCTATCTGCAGATCTGGGTTTAGAGTTTCTTGGCCATGCTTCTTTGCAAATGGTACACTGGTAAATTGAATATTTCATTGATCTATGAAACTTTACTATATTGGCTTTTGCCCAATTTTGCTGATGGAGGGGACCATTTTTGACATTATCAAATTCATTCAAGTATGTGTATCTTTCTTGAACGCCATGAAGACATTTCTTGTATTCTCTTGCTCTTTGTAGCCTCCTTTGTTTTTCTTGTTTGGTTTCTTTTGATCTTTTTCTAATGGCACACTCGCGTGATTTCTGTTGCCTTTTTTGTTTTTCTTGTTTAGATTCTTGTGATCTCTTTTTCTTGGCATGCTGTCTTAACTTCTTTTGCCTTGATTGTTTTTTGTGTTTTGTTTCTTCTGATCTCTTTTTTTTGGCACATTCTCTTAATCTTTTTAGCCTTGTTTGTTTTTCTTCTTTAGTTTCTTGAGCAGCCTTTCTATTTTGGTATACTGAGTAATAGACAAGCTTCTTTTGCCTTTTCTCTTTGTCCATTGTCAACTTTGACTTAAGGTTTCTCAAACTGTTTTTATTCTTTCGACATTTTTCAACTGTTGAGACATAGTGAAGACCATTTATGTACCCTAAAAATATAACTTTCGGTTTCCCTTGTGAACAAACAGGAGTTATAACTGTTGCTTCAACTGATGCAATATTACAATCTGTGATATGTATAACACAACAAAGTGCATTAGCAACAGCTTGCATAATAATATGATCACACCATGTGTCTGGTCTGGACATTTCATTAACATAATTTTCAAATGAAGTATCTGCAATACTTTCAATGTATAGTTCTGGATGACTATTCATATGACTGATTCCAGCTGTGCGAATGTCATAATGCAGATCTGTTGTCCGATAAAGTTGGTGTGCAACTGACTTAAAAAAACATGCACCAAGTCCACCAACATCTAATGGCTCTAAACCTATCAGTTCTAATTTCTGCACTAGGTTATTCCATGGTGCTTCGTGAAAGCATTCTACACTGTTTTGTGGAAGCATACCACCCTTTAAACTTAGCTCACTTAAAAAAATGCTCCTGGTTTGAACTACTGTTCATTTCTTCTTCCTCAAAAAACAAACAAATTTGCTATAAAAGTGGACCTTTTTATAAAAAATCATCAAAGTCAAGTAATTTGAGCAGATTTTTCTAACAAATGATGTGTTTGAGAAGCAGTGGAGGAACGCATTTTGCACTGTTTTTCTAGCACGCTTTTTCTTTAGGATCTTCAGAATCTGGGGAATGTTAATGCGAGAGGGTTCTCTTTCACGTTTTTTCCTGAAATTCACATCTCTACAACGAGTCCTTGCAGATCTCCTGTATAGTAGATTGTCATCAACTAATTTATCACATGAAGATTTTTGTTTACAAAGGCAGTGTGCTATTTGATACACTGACGCCTCAGATGTGGCAGCTTTGTTTTGTTTGCGATCACACTGGACCGTTTGGCACACTGGCCTCTCAGTTAGTAACGACAAGGATCTTTTAGTGGCTTTAGTTGCTGACCTCAAGGGTCTTTCAGTTGCTTCCCTTGTTGACCACAGGGGTTTTTCAGTTGCAAACAAACGACTATCTGTGCTACAGCCGCGAACGGCCATTTTTAATACCTCAAGATAGCGACGTTATAATCGCTATTCATCGAAACACAGACAAAATGTTTCGATAATGAACCAGTGAGAATTCTGATTCCTTTGAATAACGTTTTTCAAGTACACGATCATTAACTAACTAAGAATTATACTTACAAGATCGCTTTGCAGTTCAACGAGATGGACGAAAAAGCCACACAACTCTTCAGTTCCACGCAATTAATGTTGGGACTCTGTATAAGCTCACTGTAGATGACTTCCGACCTTCGCGATCATTCACTGATTTTAATTTACCGTAAAATTCCAGGAATTGCTTCAAATATTCTGAGAATTTGTATAACCATCACTGGCTTTCAAACTCTTCGCCGCGAAAACGTGGCTTTCTGCACGAAACAGGTGTTTCTCTTCCACATCGATACCATTTCTTCCGAATCGAAATTAGTCTTGATTTCGACTACTTGAAATCGAGGCAAATGCAGTGATATACATACAAACATCCAAATATCTAAAGTAAACCTGGCTTCTGGCGCAGGCAGCCCAGGCAGGTCACGTACGCGACCAAAATTAGTCTGCTGCGAAGCCTGGTGGCTTCGCAGCAATAAACACGAAAAAAGTGCTCTACTGCTTAATCGAAAGCAATTATTACAGGACTATTAAATCTACCTTCCGATCCTGGTGACATCAGGCAGGTCGGCGACTGAAATACTAACTAGCCAGCTTCCGTGATCGGGCTTACAGAACTACAAGAAACCTTCCCTTCCTTCCGCCATATTGCTTTTATACACATCAACCTCGTTCTCAGGCAGCGCTCGGAAATATTTGCGGCACGATAGGTTACCATAGCAACAATACGACCTGCTAAAAACACCCTTAATGTTAGCTTTTTTAAGCTCAAGGTGTCAAGAATTTGTGTGTTTGAATGGTGGTGGATTGAATCAAAACAATCTTCTCCCTCACTACATCTGGAATGTACATTGCCTCTTCCGCAGATTTCACCTCCAATTTCCCGACTTGCCCGGCCTGGACAATGAAATTACCAATTCCCTGACTTTTAATCACAAACTTAAATTGTGGCCTGCTACTGAAATCGATTGGCACAGATCTCAGTTTTTTTCAAGATTCTCTGACAACATGATAGAATGCAAGACAGATCTCATCACTGAACTATTTATTGTGTCAATAAATTCTAAGAATGAAATAATACAATGCAATTACAATGCAACACACATCTTATGAGAATTGCCGACTTGATCGGAGAACCTGCATAACGAGGGCTTATCCCTGACTACCGGTAACGAGTATTATTCTCACGATATCATTCCTACGACTGATTAAACTATTCTGGGAGTACATGTAGTGACTTTCACCACTCAAAACATAAATTGTCGACGTTGCGAGAACATCTGGGTTGATCAATTCCTTTGCACCTTTTCACACGTTGTTCCTCAGTTCCGACCATGCAATCCGAACACTCCCTACCGGCTGACTTCGTCCGATGAGTCAAGCTCAGATGAATGAAAAATATTAGCTCGCAATAAAATTCCCTCAGTTGATCTTACAACTGATCAGACTATTCTGGGAATAAAGATAACTTTCTACCATAACATTACTGCCATTTTTCCTGCCGTGTATTTCAACCTTCAAGTGACTTTGAAAAACATACGTCAAATACGACAGGAATTTGCCAGTTAACCAAACTTGATTTGCACAGGTAATCACGCGGTTTCGAGTTCAATTTGCAATCAATTTCAGAAAAGCTGAAAGTGCAAATTAATTCCAAATTGAACGAGAAAAACCCTGTGATTACCTATTGGTAATGCACATGAAAACATTTGCGCGGAGGATGTTTTGAACTCTCTTCTCAGTTTTTTCATGCGGAATCAGCTGAATTTCCGGTGAATTCGAAAGATATATTTAATGCCAAGATTGTGCCTGGCCCTAAAATTCCATGTCATAATTCCAGACATTTCAATCATTGTGAATCAGAGTGAATTTCAAAAGACTACAAAAATGAAGACTCACCAGTCTATCTTCAGAGAATTTGAGTCCTGATCAACAGAAAAAAGCAGTTTGATATCATGATCAAGAAATCACAGCTAAGAACAGACTGGCTTCTCAGACAAAATGCCAGTTCATGGCACATGTGAGTGACAATTATTCTAAAAACATTAATTCAAGTTTTCTCCTCCAACACGTCAATGCAATTTTTCCCACCAGCTGACTTCACCAGAGCAGTGGAGATCCGATGAATTCGAAAGGTAATTTGAATGCCAAAATTTTGCCTGGCCCTAAAATTCCATGTCATAATTCCAGACATTTCAATTATTGTGACTCAGAGTGAATTTCAAAAGACTAAAAACAGGAGGACTCACCAGTCAATGTTGAGAGAATTTCAGTCCTGATCAACAGTCTTCCCATAAAATTCCATGTCACAATCACAGATAATCAGTGTCTGACCGATTCCTTCTCACTACTATTTCGACAGTGAATTTCAAGACTAAAAACTGTTTCGAGGAACCGTCAGCTGGCAAGATAATTCTATTGAACTGCGATGAAGTTTAAAGTGCCTATATCACCAAAATTTTTATTTTCCCATCTGTTTCTATGTTTCATGCAATGAACTTCTGCGAAAAAATTTTTCGATTTGGATAAAAAGCGATCTTTTAATGAAGTTTTAAAAACCTGAAAATCCTATTTTCTTGCGGTCGACCCGTGCCGCTGATCACAGCATCGACATGCTCAGAATTGTGACGTAGATTCAGGAACGTGCGAGTTCAGGCTTGACTTATCCCACTTGTTTTACCTCTGTAAATTTAGCTTCGTAGTCCATGCAAAATGCTCCTTTCCAGCATTTTGTATGAGCTACTAACTTACATTTACAGAGGTAAAACAAGCGAGATGAGTCAAGCCTAAAGTCACGTGTTCCTTAATCTACGTCACAACTCATTCAAAACGAAGGGAAGACTGGTGCGAATGGTGGACCAAAATGGCGGCAAATTTGAACGATTTTAAAACTTCTAAAAAAGATTGCATTTTATCCAAATCAAATTTTTCTTTCGCAGAAGTTCATAGGGTGATATATAGAATCAGATAAGAAAATAAAAAATTTGACGATATGGGCACTTTAAGTTTACAATAGAATACCTAAGAGTGAATTTCAAGACTAACAATTGAGCAGTTTGATCTCAAGTCTAATGACAGCTAAAAATGTCATAGACAGATATTTAGTTCTGGTGAGTGAATCTCGTTAGACTAAAACAGGCGGAATCTGCTGAATTTCCGATGAATTTGAAATATAAATTTAATGCCAAAATTGTGACTCGCCACAAAATTCAATATTATTGAAAAAGCATGTTTGATATCATGATCAAGAAATCACAGCTAAAAACAGACTAGCTTCTCAGACGAAAAGCCAGTTCATGGCACGTGCGAGTGACAATAACTATTGTTATTCTAAAAACATTAATCCAGGTTTCCTCCGTCAACACGTCAATGCAATTTTTCCCACCAGCTGACTTCACCAGAGCAATGGAGATCCGATGAATTCGAAAGGTAATTTGAATGCCAAAATTTTGCCTGGCCCTAAAATTCCATGTCATAATTCCAGACATTTCAATTATTGTGACTCAGAGTGAATTTCAAAAGACTAAAAACAGGTAGACTCACCAGTCAATGTTGAGAGAATTTCAGTCCTGATCAACAGTCTTCCCATAAAATTCCTTCTCACTACTATTTCGACAGTGAATTTCAAGACTAAAAAATGTTTTGAGGAACTGTCAGCTGGTAAGATAATTCTATTGAACTGTGATGAAGTTTAAAGTTAAAAGTAGATGTCAGTGTCTAGTGGCTAGTCATCTGTGAGGGATTTGTGAATAGATCGCAAGCTGTTATTCAAACGATAAAGTCCCACTTTATTCCTGACAGGTGTCATTTCCACGGGTACGAGACAAGTGACATCTTCGATCCACTGTTCTCCATCTAATTCAAGTTTGAAATAGTTCTTGTAGGCTTTGTACCACAGCAGAGAAGCCTTACCGTTTGCTAAGAAAGTATGGACCTGTCCAATCAAAATTTTGGGACTTCTCAGAGTGCTGTCTTCTTCAATCAGTCCTACAAACTGGGCCAGCTTTATGTTGGTAGTAGCTGGCGGCTGCACATGAGAAGTGTCACTGGCTGTGGTTTCCATCACGCCTGGATTAGAGACCACGTCTTGGGCATATTCTCTTGCTACGCAAACAGCGCATTCTTTCCTTTCGTTGGCTGTTCGTCTATCGTATGTTTTCTCAGCCTGATTCCTGGAATGTCCTAAAGCAGAAGCCAGTGAAGCTTTGAGGGCATCTGAAGCGTCACTATTGAAAAATAAAACACACCGCATTAAGCGTCGATGTTGTAGCTTGCACTCTAGGAAATGTTTGTTCCATCATTTGTTTTTGACGCATCTGTCCTCTTACTGATGGTAAAGTTCACTTTGACAATGTTGTGACAAAATTATCCATCTATTACATTGGTATGAGCTATGCAGTTTTTCTCGTTCAATTTGAAGTTAATCTGCAGGAGTGAGTTTTTCAAAAGGGCAAGATTGCATGAGCCACTTAGGGTAATGCAATTTCAGCTTTAAGAAAAACTCACAAGTGCAAGTTCATTGCAAATTGAAAAAGACAAAGCATACGACCACTTAATAATGATATAAACATGGTGATGCACTTGAAAACTTGCTCTTTTCTTTCAGCCAATAACAATCCATACTAATAACAATCTATACACTGCACAGCGACTTTGGCAGAAACGATAAACTCTAGTTCTGAAGCTTGTTGTGATGAAAATTTCCTAACCCCAAACAAAAGTGTACACTTTCTTCATGTTGGGCTTTCTACAAATAAAGAAGTCAACTATTCAATACTTACTCTCTGCCATAAGCCCAGGTCACAAATGAACTCCGAATCATGTTGATGGATACCACAGTCCCTGTCAGTTTCTGGAAAAGGTTCTTAATGTGGCTTGAAAAGGAGGAACTGGTAAACATTGCTCCATTTCTGTTCTGCAATGAAGCAAATAGAACCAAAGTTAGGGTGAATGTTATTGTTTGTACATCCCAAGGAGAATGAGTGTAAGGACAATTCACCCCAAGTGGGGTTAAGATATACTGACATTCACCCCTCAATTTTCAAAGGTTCATTCCTGTG
This sequence comes from Micromussa lordhowensis, assembly GCA_964020085.1. Classification (NCBI taxonomy): domain Eukaryota; kingdom Metazoa; phylum Cnidaria; class Anthozoa; order Scleractinia; family Lobophylliidae; genus Micromussa; species Micromussa lordhowensis. Next base: position 16,749,985 of record OZ026602.1, on the reverse strand, counting down.
GAATGAAAAATCGGGTAAATTCACCCGTCTAGACAACCGAGAATGCTAATTTGAACTAAACCACCCCACAGAACCCAAAAAACATTCCTGCATCAAATTTGGCAGGGTGCTTGGGCTTTTTTTGAAGTCCTCTACTTTTATTTTGGGGGTGAATGCGTGGTTTTTGGAGGTGACTTCAGGATTCTTGAAGATAAATCCCAGAAACTTGGCCAGAGTTGCTCCAAAAGGAGGGTTAGGGTTAGGGTTAGGGTTAGGGTCAGGACCAACCTCGAGAGTTCACAATTTGGTTCCCAAGAAGCTGATAATCAAAATATCGATATTAGTCGCGTTTTCTTATTTTTTTTCCTTTCCTTCTTTAGGCAGAGGGGCTGACTTTTTTGTTCGCGACAACGGATAATTGGTAAGGAGCATTCTGAAATATGGAAAACGAAAACCCGTGGACATTTCACCGAAGCTCTTCATAGTTATGTCACATCAAGCTGTTTTATTTTATAGTTAAGAAACTAAACTATGGCGTTTGTATTACCTAATCTACACGTTATCAGACGCGGTAAAGACTTATTTTAGAGGCTAGGAAAAAATTGCTCTCCGCGTTTTCTGACGAATACTTGAATAATTGCATAAGGACTCTCAGTATAGAGACACTTAGCTGTAATGACGGCGAAACTAGTTTTATTCAAAACTTCCTCCCAGGTGAAATTGGCCCATTCTGGTTAATAAGTGAGAGCAATTTACTGCGACTAAATCAATTCATGATACATTCAAGACATATAGCATGCCAACGGGCAAGCTTTGGATACCAATCTAGTCCCAATGTAAATCCGTCCAATTTTGTGCAACACAGTGAATTTAGCACCTGGAAATTTCAAGGGAAAAATTCGGAAGTGAAAACTATTGATTCTGCAGCTGCTGTTTCTAACGAGGCAACAGTTAACAAAGGTCTCGAATCTTCTCCAAATCTCGAGGCTGTCGAAAGCGATGATGGACAACACCTTCTGCAGAATCATTCGGAAAATAGAATTTCGGTGCCGCAGGGGAAGGGTGAAACTTCCTCAAACACTCAAGTGTCCGTCACTTCTAGTGAAAACAAGAAAACATTCACACTTTCTGAAGAAGAAATGTCCCCGCAAACAAAGTCTGAATTCGCGGAAATATGCAGGTTTTACGCGCTTGAAATAAATGCAGACCGCGAAGGCAATGCCATGCAAAATGTGACAATTACAAAAATGTTCGAACGAATCTGCAGATTTCTATGGTTTTTACAAAACGTGAAAAATATGGAACCAAAATTGACCTCTTGCTCAGACCCACAACTAGTGGAAGAGTTTGTGCACTATATGATGCAAGTTCGCGGGATCAAGTCGATAACCTGCAGTCATTACATTACTGCTTTTATCAATGTGGCGAAAGTGCCCATAATCTCTAACGTAAATCAGAATCTTAATGATTCAATTGAAAAAATTCGAGCGATTCAGAGACAGCTAGAGCGTCTCGCGAGAAGGGAGCGCGTTGATGATTTGGCGAAGAAACCTGAACTGGAAAAAATTGTCTATCCCGAACTGTTGGAACTGTGTCGCGAGCTAAAATGGGAGGTTCACGAGAAATCAGGCCAAGCTCAGGCCCGGAGTTGTATGAATCTCTGTCTGTTGTTACTCTATTGTTCAGCAAATCCGGGTCGTTCCAAGGAGTACATTTCGCTTCGCATTTATAAAGGTCAGTCAGACGAGGATTGCAAAGATCAAAATTTCACATGCTTTCACGACGATGGCACCGTAATGTTAATTGAAGACAGTTACAAGACTCGAGGCACGTATGGTGTTAACAGAACAGACTTGACACCGTTAAGTTTTCTGACATATTACTTGAATTTGTATCGTAACAAGATGCGGCCGTTATTGTTAATCGGTAAAGGTCACAATTTCTTTTTTGTGAACCAGCGTGGTGACGCTTTCACACAAAACTCGTATAGCAGTTACGTTTCGGCTATTTTTGAGAAATACTTTTCGCTAAAGCTCACCACGGTCGACATTCGGAAGGCAGTGGTCAATCACTTTCTTTCTTTGCCACAAAGCGGCGACTCTAACCTGAGAGAGTCTTTTGCGACATTGATGAAACATTCAGTGAGATCCCAAAAACGATTTTATGACGAAAGGCCTCTAGCGGCCAAAAAGAGTAGGGCACTCGATCTTCTAAGTTCCATGGCCTCTAGAGGCTTAGAAGAAGATGGAGTGCAGATAATCGAAGATGAAGATTTAGATGGACACATCGAGTTCTTGCCAATACCGGGAGAATTTGTCGCACTGGTGGCTGCCAATTCTACCAATTCTAAGCCGGAAGTGTTCGTAGCAAAGGTTCTGCGTTTGTCGGAAGACCACAGAACAGCATTTCTAGCTGATTTTTCGGAGCTCGAGGCTGGAAAATTTAAACTGAATGCTGGAAAGAGTTATAAAGAGGAAGTCAGTGCTCTGATCTATCCAGTCGATGTCTTATATTGATTCTGCAGCTGCTGTTTCTAACGAGGCAACAGTTAACAAAGGTCTCGAATCTTCTCCAAATCTCGAGGCTGTCGAAAGCGATGATGGACAACACCTTCTGCAGAATCATTCGGAAAATAGAATTTCGGTGCCGCAGGGGAAGGGTGAAACTTCCTCAAACACTCAAGTGTCCGCCACTTCTAGTGAAAACAAGAAAACATTCACACTTTCTGAAGAAGAAATGTCCCAGCAAACAAAGTCTGAATTCGCGGAAATATGCAGGTTTTACGCGCTTGAAATAAATGCAGACCGCGAAGGCAATGCCATGCAAAATGTGACAATTACAAAAATGTTCGAACGAATCTGCAGATTTCTATGGTTTTTACAAAACGTGAAAAATATGGAACCAAAATTGACCTCTTGCTCAGACCCACAACTAGTGGAAGAGTTTGTGCACTATATGATGCAAGTTCGCGGGATCAAGTCGATAACCTGCAGTCATTACATTACTGCTTTTATCAATGTGGCGAAAGTGCCCATAATCTCTAACGTAAATCAGAATCTTAATGATTCAATTGAAAAAATTCGAGCGATTCAGAGACAGCTAGAGCGTCTCGCGAGAAGGGAGCGCGTTGATGATTTGGCGAAGAAACCTGAACTGGAAAAAATTGTCTATCCCGAACTGTTGGAACTGTGTCGCGAGCTAAAATGGGAGGTTCACGAGAAATCAGGCCAAGCTCAGGCCCGGAGTTGTATGAATCTCTGTCTGTTGTTACTCTATTGTTCAGCAAATCCGGGTCGTTCCAAGGAGTACATTTCGCTTCGCATTTATAAAGGTCAGTCAGACGAGGATTGCAAAGATCAAAATTTCACATGCTTTCACGACGATGGCACCGTAATGTTAATTGAAGACAGTTACAAGACTCGAGGCACGTATGGTGTTAACAGAACAGACTTGACACCGTTAAGTTTTCTGACATATTACTTGAATTTGTATCGTAACAAGATGCGGCCGTTATTGTTAATCGGTAAAGGTCACAATTTCTTTTTTGTGAACCAGCGTGGTGACGCTTTCACACAAAACTCGTATAGCAGTTACGTTTCGGCTATTTTTGAGAAATACTTTTCGCTAAAGCTCACCACGGTCGACATTCGGAAGGCAGTGGTCAATCACTTTCTTTCTTTGCCACAAAGCGGCGACTCTAACCTGAGAGAGTCTTTTGCGACATTGATGAAACATTCAGTGAGATCCCAAAAACGATTTTATGACGAAAGGCCTCTAGCGGCCAAAAAGAGTAGGGCACTCGATCTTCTAAGTTCCATGGCCTCTAGAGGCTTAGAAGAAGATGGAGTGCAGATAATCGAAGATGAAGATTTAGATGGACACATCGAGTTCTTGCCAATACCGGGAGAATTTGTCGCACTGGTGGCTGCCAATTCTACCAATTCTAAGCCGGAAGTGTTCGTAGCAAAGGTTCTGCGTTTGTCGGAAGACCACAGAACGGCATTTCTAGCTGATTTTTCGGAGCTCGAGGCTGGAAAATTTAAACTGAATGCTGGAAAGAGTTATAAAGAGGAAGTCAGTGCTCTGATCTATCCAGTCGATGTCTTATATTGATTCTGCAGCTGCTGTTTCTAACGAGGCAACAGTTAACAAAGGTCTCGAATCTTCTCCAAATCTCGAGGCTGTCGAAAGCGATGATGGACAACACCTTCTGCAGAATCATTCGGAAAATAGAATTTCGGTGCCGCAGGGGAAGGGTGAAACTTCCTCAAACACTCAAGTGTCCGCCACTTCTAGTGAAAACAAGAAAACATTCACACTTTCTGAAGAAGAAATGTCCCAGCAAACAAAGTCTGAATTCGCGGAAATATGCAGGTTTTACGCGCTTGAAATAAATGCAGACCGCGAAGGCAATGCCATGCAAAATGTGACAATTACAAAAATGTTCGAACGAATCTGCAGATTTCTATGGTTTTTACAAAACGTGAAAAATATGGAACCAAAATTGACCTCTTGCTCAGACCCACAACTAGTGGAAGAGTTTGTGCACTATATGATGCAAGTTCGCGGGATCAAGTCGATAACCTGCAGTCATTACATTACTGCTTTTATCAATGTGGCGAAAGTGCCCATAATCTCTAACGTAAATCAGAATCTTAATGATTCAATTGAAAAAATTCGAGCGATTCAGAGACAGCTAGAGCGTCTCGCGAGAAGGGAGCGCGTTGATGATTTGGCGAAGAAACCTGAACTGGAAAAAATTGTCTATCCCGAACTGTTGGAACTGTGTCGCGAGCTAAAATGGGAGGTTCACGAGAAATCAGGCCAAGCTCAGGCCCGGAGTTGTATGAATCTCTGTCTGTTGTTACTCTATTGTTCAGCAAATCCGGGTCGTTCCAAGGAGTACATTTCGCTTCGCATTTATAAAGGTCAGTCAGACGAGGATTGCAAAGATCAAAATTTCACATGCTTTCACGACGATGGCACCGTAATGTTAATTGAAGACAGTTACAAGACTCGAGGCACGTATGGTGTTAACAGAACAGACTTGACACCGTTAAGTTTTCTGACATATTACTTGAATTTGTATCGTAACAAGATGCGGCCGTTATTGTTAATCGGTAAAGGTCACAATTTCTTTTTTGTGAACCAGCGTGGTGACGCTTTCACACAAAACTCGTATAGCAGTTACGTTTCGGCTATTTTTGAGAAATACTTTTCGCTAAAGCTCACCACGGTCGACATTCGGAAGGCAGTGGTCAATCACTTTCTTTCTTTGCCACAAAGCGGCGACTCTAACCTGAGAGAGTCTTTTGCGACATTGATGAAACATTCAGTGAGATCCCAAAAACGATTTTATGACGAAAGGCCTCTAGCGGCCAAAAAGAGTAGGGCACTCGATCTTCTAAGTTCCATGGCCTCTAGAGGCTTAGAAGAAGATGGAGTGCAGATAATCGAAGATGAAGATTTAGATGGACACATCGAGTTCTTGCCAATACCGGGAGAATTTGTCGCACTGGTGGCTGCCAATTCTACCAATTCTAAGCCGGAAGTGTTCGTAGCAAAGGTTCTGCGTTTGTCGGAAGACCACAGAACGGCATTTCTAGCTGATTTTTCGGAGCTCGAGGCTGGAAAATTTAAACTGAATGCTGGAAAGAGTTATAAAGAGGAAGTCAGTGCTCTGATCTATCCAGTCGATGTCTTATATTGATTCTGCAGCTGCTGTTTCTAACGAGGCAACAGTTAACAAAGGTCTCGAATCTTCTCCAAATCTCGAGGCTGTCGAAAGCGATGATGGACAACACCTTCTGCAGAATCATTCGGAAAATAGAATTTCGGTGCCGCAGGGGAAGGGTGAAACTTCCTCAAACACTCAAGTGTCCGCCACTTCTAGTGAAAACAAGAAAACATTCACACTTTCTGAAGAAGAAATGTCCCAGCAAACAAAGTCTGAATTCGCGGAAATATGCAGGTTTTACGCGCTTGAAATAAATGCAGACCGCGAAGGCAATGCCATGCAAAATGTGACAATTACAAAAATGTTCGAACGAATCTGCAGATTTCTATGGTTTTTACAAAACGTGAAAAATATGGAACCAAAATTGACCTCTTGCTCAGACCCACAACTAGTGGAAGAGTTTGTGCACTATATGATGCAAGTTCGCGGGATCAAGTCGATAACCTGCAGTCATTACATTACTGCTTTTATCAATGTGGCGAAAGTGCCCATAATCTCTAACGTAAATCAGAATCTTAATGATTCAATTGAAAAAATTCGAGCGATTCAGAGACAGCTAGAGCGTCTCGCGAGAAGGGAGCGCGTTGATGATTTGGCGAAGAAACCTGAACTGGAAAAAATTGTCTATCCCGAACTGTTGGAACTGTGTCGCGAGCTAAAATGGGAGGTTCACGAGAAATCAGGCCAAGCTCAGGCCCGGAGTTGTATGAATCTCTGTCTGTTGTTACTCTATTGTTCAGCAAATCCGGGTCGTTCCAAGGAGTACATTTCGCTTCGCATTTATAAAGGTCAGTCAGACGAGGATTGCAAAGATCAAAATTTCACATGCTTTCACGACGATGGCACCGTAATGTTAATTGAAGACAGTTACAAGACTCGAGGCACGTATGGTGTTAACAGAACAGACTTGACACCGTTAAGTTTTCTGACATATTACTTGAATTTGTATCGTAACAAGATGCGGCCGTTATTGTTAATCGGTAAAGGTCACAATTTCTTTTTTGTGAACCAGCGTGGTGACGCTTTCACACAAAACTCGTATAGCAGTTACGTTTCGGCTATTTTTGAGAAATACTTTTCGCTAAAGCTCACCACGGTCGACATTCGGAAGGCAGTGGTCAATCACTTTCTTTCTTTGCCACAAAGCGGCGACTCTAACCTGAGAGAGTCTTTTGCGACATTGATGAAACATTCAGTGAGATCCCAAAAACGATTTTATGACGAAAGGCCTCTAGCGGCCAAAAAGAGTAGGGCACTCGATCTTCTAAGTTCCATGGCCTCTAGAGGCTTAGAAGAAGATGGAGTGCAGATAATCGAAGATGAAGATTTAGATGGACACATCGAGTTCTTGCCAATACCGGGAGAATTTGTCGCACTGGTGGCTGCCAATTCTACCAATTCTAAGCCGGAAGTGTTCGTAGCAAAGGTTCTGCGTTTGTCGGAAGACCACAGAACGGCATTTCTAGCTGATTTTTCGGAGCTCGAGGCTGGAAAATTTAAACTGAATGCTGGAAAGAGTTATAAAGAGGAAGTCAGTGCTCTGATCTATCCAGTCGATGTCTTATATTGATTCTGCAGCTGCTGTTTCTAACGAGGCAACAGTTAACAAAGGTCTCGAATCTTCTCCAAATCTCGAGGCTGTCGAAAGCGATGATGGACAACACCTTCTGCAGAATCATTCGGAAAATAGAATTTCGGTGCCGCAGGGGAAGGGTGAAACTTCCTCAAACACTCAAGTGTCCGCCACTTCTAGTGAAAACAAGAAAACATTCACACTTTCTGAAGAAGAAATGTCCCAGCAAACAAAGTCTGAATTCGCGGAAATATGCAGGTTTTACGCGCTTGAAATAAATGCAGACCGCGAAGGCAATGCCATGCAAAATGTGACAATTACAAAAATGTTCGAACGAATCTGCAGATTTCTATGGTTTTTACAAAACGTGAAAAATATGGAACCAAAATTGACCTCTTGCTCAGACCCACAACTAGTGGAAGAGTTTGTGCACTATATGATGCAAGTTCGCGGGATCAAGTCGATAACCTGCAGTCATTACATTACTGCTTTTATCAATGTGGCGAAAGTGCCCATAATCTCTAACGTAAATCAGAATCTTAATGATTCAATTGAAAAAATTCGAGCGATTCAGAGACAGCTAGAGCGTCTCGCGAGAAGGGAGCGCGTTGATGATTTGGCGAAGAAACCTGAACTGGAAAAAATTGTCTATCCCGAACTGTTGGAACTGTGTCGCGAGCTAAAATGGGAGGTTCACGAGAAATCAGGCCAAGCTCAGGCCCGGAGTTGTATGAATCTCTGTCTGTTGTTACTCTATTGTTCAGCAAATCCGGGTCGTTCCAAGGAGTACATTTCGCTTCGCATTTATAAAGGTCAGTCAGACGAGGATTGCAAAGATCAAAATTTCACATGCTTTCACGACGATGGCACCGTAATGTTAATTGAAGACAGTTACAAGACTCGAGGCACGTATGGTGTTAACAGAACAGACTTGACACCGTTAAGTTTTCTGACATATTACTTGAATTTGTATCGTAACAAGATGCGGCCGTTATTGTTAATCGGTAAAGGTCACAATTTCTTTTTTGTGAACCAGCGTGGTGACGCTTTCACACAAAACTCGTATAGCAGTTACGTTTCGGCTATTTTTGAGAAATACTTTTCGCTAAAGCTCACCACGGTCGACATTCGGAAGGCAGTGGTCAATCACTTTCTTTCTTTGCCACAAAGCGGCGACTCTAACCTGAGAGAGTCTTTTGCGACATTGATGAAACATTCAGTGAGATCCCAAAAACGATTTTATGACGAAAGGCCTCTAGCGGCCAAAAAGAGTAGGGCACTCGATCTTCTAAGTTCCATGGCCTCTAGAGGCTTAGAAGAAGATGGAGTGCAGATAATCGAAGATGAAGATTTAGATGGACACATCGAGTTCTTGCCAATACCGGGAGAATTTGTCGCACTGGTGGCTGCCAATTCTACCAATTCTAAGCCGGAAGTGTTCGTAGCAAAGGTTCTGCGTTTGTCGGAAGACCACAGAACGGCATTTCTAGCTGATTTTTCGGAGCTCGAGGCTGGAAAATTTAAACTGAATGCTGGAAAGAGTTATAAAGAGGAAGTCAGTGCTCTGATCTATCCAGTCGATGTCTTATATTGATTCTGCAGCTGCTGTTTCTAACGAGGCAACAGTTAACAAAGGTCTCGAATCTTCTCCAAATCTCGAGGCTGTCGAAAGCGATGATGGACAACACCTTCTGCAGAATCATTCGGAAAATAGAATTTCGGTGCCGCAGGGGAAGGGTGAAACTTCCTCAAACACTCAAGTGTCCGCCACTTCTAGTGAAAACAAGAAAACATTCACACTTTCTGAAGAAGAAATGTCCCAGCAAACAAAGTCTGAATTCGCGGAAATATGCAGGTTTTACGCGCTTGAAATAAATGCAGACCGCGAAGGCAATGCCATGCAAAATGTGACAATTACAAAAATGTTCGAACGAATCTGCAGATTTCTATGGTTTTTACAAAACGTGAAAAATATGGAACCAAAATTGACCTCTTGCTCAGACCCACAACTAGTGGAAGAGTTTGTGCACTATATGATGCAAGTTCGCGGGATCAAGTCGATAACCTGCAGTCATTACATTACTGCTTTTATCAATGTGGCGAAAGTGCCCATAATCTCTAACGTAAATCAGAATCTTAATGATTCAATTGAAAAAATTCGAGCGATTCAGAGACAGCTAGAGCGTCTCGCGAGAAGGGAGCGCGTTGATGATTTGGCGAAGAAACCTGAACTGGAAAAAATTGTCTATCCCGAACTGTTGGAACTGTGTCGCGAGCTAAAATGGGAGGTTCACGAGAAATCAGGCCAAGCTCAGGCCCGGAGTTGTATGAATCTCTGTCTGTTGTTACTCTATTGTTCAGCAAATCCGGGTCGTTCCAAGGAGTACATTTCGCTTCGCATTTATAAAGGTCAGTCAGACGAGGATTGCAAAGATCAAAATTTCACATGCTTTCACGACGATGGCACCGTAATGTTAATTGAAGACAGTTACAAGACTCGAGGCACGTATGGTGTTAACAGAACAGACTTGACACCGTTAAGTTTTCTGACATATTACTTGAATTTGTATCGTAACAAGATGCGGCCGTTATTGTTAATCGGTAAAGGTCACAATTTCTTTTTCGTGAACCAGCGTGGTGACGCTTTCACACAAAACTCGTATAGCAGTTACGTTTCGGCTATTTTTGAGAAATACTTTTCGCTAAAGCTCACCACGGTCGACATTCGGAAGGCAGTGGTCAATCACTTTCTTTCTTTGCCACAAAGCGGCGACTCTAACCTGAGAGAGTCTTTTGCGACATTGATGAAACATTCAGTGAGATCCCAAAAATGATTTTATGACGAAAGGCCTCTAGCGGCCAAAAAGAGTAGGGCACTCGATCTTCTAAGTTCCATGGCCTCTAGAGGCTTAGAAGAAGATGGAGTGCAGATAATCGAAGATGAAGATTTAGATGGACACATCGAGTTCTTGCCAATACCGGGAGAATTTGTCGCACTGGTGGCTGCCAATTCTACCAATTCTAAGCCGGAAGTGTTCGTAGCAAAGGTTCTGCGTTTGTCGGAAGACCACAGAACGGCATTTCTAGCTGATTTTTCGGAGCTCGAGGCTGGAAAATTTAAACTGAATGCTGGAAAGAGTTATAAAGAGGAAGTCAGTGCTCTGATCTATCCAGTCGATGTCTTATATTGATTCTGCAGCTGCTGTTTCTAACGAGGCAACAGTTAACAAAGGTCTCGAATCTTCTCCAAATCTCGAGGCTGTCGAAAGCGATGATGGACAACACCTTCTGCAGAATCATTCGGAAAATAGAATTTCGGTGCCGCAGGGGAAGGGTGAAACTTCCTCAAACACTCAAGTGTCCGCCACTTCTAGTGAAAACAAGAAAACATTCACACTTTCTGAAGAAGAAATGTCCCAGCAAACAAAGTCTGAATTCGCGGAAATATGCAGGTTTTACGCGCTTGAAATAAATGCAGACCGCGAAGGCAATGCCATGCAAAATGTGACAATTACAAAAATGTTCGAACGAATCTGCAGATTTCTATGGTTTTTACAAAACGTGAAAAATATGGAACCAAAATTGACCTCTTGCTCAGACCCACAACTAGTGGAAGAGTTTGTGCACTATATGATGCAAGTTCGCAGGATCAAGTCGATAACCTGCAGTCATTACATTACTGCTTTTATCAATGTGGCGAAAGTGCCCATAATCTCTAACGTAAATCAGAATCTTAATGATTCAATTGAAAAAATTCGAGCGATTCAGAGACAGCTAGAGCGTCTCGCGAGAAGGGAGCGCGTTGATGATTTGGCGAAGAAACCTGAACTGGAAAAAATTGTCTATCCCGAACTGTTGGAACTGTGTCGCGAGCTAAAATGGGAGGTTCACGAGAAATCAGGCCAAGCTCAGGCCCGGAGTTGTATGAATCTCTGTCTGTTGTTACTCTATTGTTCAGCAAATCCGGGTCGTTCCAAGGAGTACATTTCGCTTCGCATTTATAAAGGTCAGTCAGACGAGGATTGCAAAGATCAAAATTTCACATGCTTTCACGACGATGGCACCGTAATGTTAATTGAAGACAGTTACAAGACTCGAGGCACGTATGGTGTTAACAGAACAGACTTGACACCGTTAAGTTTTCTGACATATTACTTGAATTTGTATCGTAACAAGATGCGGCCGTTATTGTTAATCGGTAAAGGTCACAATTTCTTTTTCGTGAACCAGCGTGGTGACGCTTTCACACAAAACTCGTATAGCAGTTACGTTTCGGCTATTTTTGAGAAATACTTTTCGCTAAAGCTCACCACGGTCGACATTCGGAAGGCAGTGGTCAATCACTTTCTTTCTTTGCCACAAAGCGGCGACTCTAACCTGAGAGAGTCTTTTGCGACATTGATGAAACATTCAGTGAGATCCCAAAAACGATTTTATGACGAAAGGCCTCTAGCGGCCAAAAAGAGTAGGGCACTCGATCTTCTAAGTTCCATGGCCTCTAGAGGCTTAGAAGAAGATGGAGTGCAGATAATCGAAGATGAAGATTTAGATGGACACATCGAGTTCTTGCCAATACCGGGAGAATTTGTCGCACTGGTGGCTGCCAATTCTACCAATTCTAAGCCGGAAGTGTTCGTAGCAAAGGTTCTGCGTTTGTCGGAAGACCACAGAACGGCATTTCTAGCTGATTTTTCGGAGCTCGAGGCTGGAAAATTTAAACTGAATGCTGGAAAGAGTTATAAAGAGGAAGTCAGTGCTCTGATCTATCCAGTCGATGTCTTATATTGATTCTGCAGCTGCTGTTTCTAACGAGGCAACAGTTAACAAAGGTCTCGAATCTTCTCCAAATCTCGAGGCTGTCGAAAGCGATGATGGACAACACCTTCTGCAGAATCATTCGGAAAATAGAATTTCGGTGCCGCAGGGGAAGGGTGAAACTTCCTCAAACACTCAAGTGTCCGCCACTTCTAGTGAAAACAAGAAAACATTCACACTTTCTGAAGAAGAAATGTCCCAGCAAACAAAGTCTGAATTCGCGGAAATATGCAGGTTTTACGCGCTTGAAATAAATGCAGACCGCGAAGGCAATGCCATGCAAAATGTGACAATTACAAAAATGTTCGAACGAATCTGCAGATTTCTATGGTTTTTACAAAACGTGAAAAATATGGAACCAAAATTGACCTCTTGCTCAGACCCACAACTAGTGGAAGAGTTTGTGCACTATATGATGCAAGTTCGCGGGATCAAGTCGATAACCTGCAGTCATTACATTACTGCTTTTATCAATGTGGCGAAAGTGCCGATAATCTCTAACGTAAATCAGAATCTTAATGATTCAATTGAAAAAATTCGAGCGATTCAGAGACAGCTAGAGCGTCTCGCGAGAAGGGAGCGCGTTGATGATTTGGCGAAGAAACCTGAACTGGAAAAAATTGTCTATCCCGAACTGTTGGAACTGTGTCGCGAGCTAAAATGGGAGGTTCACGAGAAATCAGGCCAAGCTCAGGCCCGGAGTTGTATGAATCTCTGTCTGTTGTTACTCTATTGTTCAGCAAATCCGGGTCGTTCCAAGGAGTACATTTCGCTTCGCATTTATAAAGGTCAGTCAGACGAGGATTGCAAAGATCAAAATTTCACATGCTTTCACGACGATGGCACCGTAATGTTAATTGAAGACAGTTACAAGACTCGAGGCACGTATGGTGTTAACAGAACAGACTTGACACCGTTAAGTTTTCTGACATATTACTTGAATTTGTATCGTAACAAGATGCGGCCGTTATTGTTAATCGGTAAAGGTCACAATTTCTTTTTCGTGAACCAGCGTGGTGACGCTTTCACACAAAACTCGTATAGCAGTTACGTTTCGGCTATTTTTGAGAAATACTTTTCGCTAAAGCTCACCACGGTCGACATTCGGAAGGCAGTGGTCAATCACTTTCTTTCTTTGCCACAAAGCGGCGACTCTAACCTGAGAGAGTCTTTTGCGACATTGATGAAACATTCAGTGAGATCCCAAAAACGATTTTATGACGAAAGGCCTCTAGCGGCCAAAAAGAGTAGGGCACTCGATCTTCTAAGTTCCATGGCCTCTAGAGGCTTAGAAGAAGATGGAGTGCAGATAATCGAAGATGAAGATTTAGATGGACACATCGAGTTCTTGCCAATACCGGGAGAATTTGTCGCACTGGTGGCTGCCAATTCTACCAATTCTAAGCCGGAAGTGTTCGTAGCAAAGGTTCTGCGTTTGTCGGAAGACCACAGAACGGCATTTCTAGCTGATTTTTCGGAGCTCGAGGCCGGAAAATTTAAACTGAATGCTGGAAAGAGTTATAAAGAGGAAGTCAGTGCTCTGATCTATCCAGTCGATGTCTTATATTTGCAGTCCAACGGCCTCTATGAACTAAGAACGCCGAAAATTGACATTCACAAACAGGTGTACAAAGAGCTGTAAGTTTTTTTTGTTGTTGTTGAATTAGTACTGTCGTGGCTCAACAAATTTTTCTTCGTTTTTGTGTATCGTTACTAGATATGAAATGGAAGGAATGACATCACTTGTACCGGATCAACGATTTTTTCAAGTCCTGAGTGACATACAGCTAATTCCGCAGTTATACGAAGAGTTTATCATCAGCCACGAAAGAACTGTGCTATGCTTGCCACATGCAAATTACTCCCGTTCATTGTCATTTCAATTTCTAACATTTGTCAGTGAGTTTTACTACGGCCTTCTTCGCCGAAGTGATTCTGCGCGCCTTTGTAGTATCTGTGGACAGCTTCATGGACTAAAATACGTGTGTTTGCCAAACTTCCGCTTCATTTACAAAGGTTCACTGGACCTTCTGTTGGAAATTTTGGAATGGAGACGTGGTTATCTGTCATTTGCAGATGACCTAGTATCGCTGGTACAACTCTGTGGCTATTTACTGATCGAAAAGAATGTCGTGCATGCGTTTTTATTAAAGTTGTTGCCTTTGGACGAAGTCGTTAAAGCGTCGAAGAGCGGAGCAGTCTTTGTCTACGAACTTTACAGGAACGGATTTCTTGCTACCAGTGAGTTTTATGCAGAAGGTATCGATCATCCATCTTTTTACAGCCTCTTAGAAACCTATCCGAATTTTAGAGACCTTAAACGGAAACTTAGAAGCTTTCATCGTTACAGACACTTTGCGCAAACGTACAGCTATCCATCTGGTAGAGTCAAATTTTCAAGGGTACGAGCTGCAGCGTTTTGGGATTATTTTCAACCTCCGGAATCCCTTGATTATCCAGATTGGTGGTAATTTCACTGTTGCGTTTTTCTTTATTTCATTTCTTTTTTGGTTAGTTTTTGGGCTTTTGACAAGCTCGTGGTTTCTAATCAATGCAGAGACGTCTGTTATCTGTCCTGTATTTGGCCGGAAACCTCAGCTTAAAAAAGCTCATTCTCAAAAGAAAAGGTTGTTCAAACAATGTTTGGTTCAAGTTTGTTTGAAAAATCTTACTTTTGTGTGTTAACAGTCAGGTACGCCGTTTTTCTACCATAACAGAGATGTCTGTCAACTGTCCTCTGTGGTTGGAAAACTCGGCTTAAAATATGTCAGTCCAACAAAAATAACAATTAAAAGATATTATAGATTCTTGTAGTATAAACGATATAAGATTTTGTTTGACAAGGATAACGGAAAGATTTATATATCAAGGTGTAAATTTTGTTTCTGTTGCGTGTCGGTTTTGTTAGCTTGCAGTGACGAAAAGTTGTTCAAGCATGTTATTTTTCCATAATTACAATGTACGGTCAACTCTCTCTTAACGGACACCTCTTTCTAACGGACAGCTGGTGTCGGTCCCTGTGTGCCGTTTTTGAGTCATTTTTCTGTAACATAACTCTCTACTGATAAGCCGGACACCTCTCTATAACAGGCAGTTGGGGCCGGTCCCAATGGAGTCCATTATAGAGAGAGTTGACTGTAGTTCAGTTTTTTTACATCTCTCTTTTGTGGGTATACAATACAGTTCTAAAGGCAAGCAATACAATATACAATACAGTTAGGCAAGCAGTTTTTTTTAACACAACAGAGATGTGTCCTGTATATGGCGGGGCAAATTCTGCTTTGTATATTCGTTTAGTTTTAAACATTTTCTTTGACGATCTTGATATAGATATTGTTTGACATGGAAAATTATACGGGTTAGTGTTAGATATAGACGTTTATATAAATGGATAATTTATAGTTATGGTTACTGTACCGTTGTTAAGTTGTTAATAAACGTTCTGTTAGCTGTAAAAATACACTGACGTGTTTTTTTGTTCTTAATTAATCCCTCACTTGAGAGAAAGGGAGAACCTCACCCAGTTGCAACCGCCCCAAGGGGGTGGGGGGTGGAGGTACTCGCAGAATACTTGACGGGGAGTCCTACGGAGCTTGATATTGCGAACCCAAAAAAAATACATGAGCCTGCAATTTTAAGCCCCCCAAAATTACCTGGCACGGACATTTCCGCCGTTGCATATTCCGCGGCCTGCACCGGGAAATACAATGTATTCCACGGAAGTTTCCCGGTATTCACCACGGCCTACAAGTTTTCCCGCCAAAAGCCTGACAGCGAGCGGCGCCATTTTTTATTCAGCACAGTATTGATTTTGCATACGATTTAAGGCCAAGTAAAAAAATACAAATGTTTCTCGTCCGGATTTCTATAAAAAAGAGAGCGGGCGGGCGCTTGTTATTGTTATTTATTATTTCCGATTGATGCTTTTCTTTCGCAATTGAATGCTTTCTTTAGGGAAAACTTGAAGTTTTTAGGTCAAATGTTAATCAAATGAAACGTTAGATCTTGATTTAACACAAGTTTGTGTTATTGACCTATCCACTGCGCACCTATCGTACCAAGGATTTAAAAATTTTAGCCCGAGTTCCAGTTAAAACGCACAAACGTTACTAATAACAAATAATAATAAAAAATGAGGCGGGCGGGGACAAGAAACATTAGCTTTTTTTTACTTGGCCTTTACGAGATAATTACTTCGAATTCAAAATTAATCTCTGAAAAAAACTGATACTGGAAAGGTGAACGTTTTTGCAGACGTCTAGGAATTAGAGAAACAGCGATGGAAAAATAAGAAACGATAGAAGAAGAAAACAGCTAGAGACTTGTGTCACGTTCATTCAAAACTAATGTTTTGAAGCAAGAATTCTCAACAAGAAGCAGCAGTAAGCAGTAATCTTTATTAGAGCACGTTCAATTCATCAGCAATTAAAAATATATATTTAACAATACACTACGCTAAAATTATTAAAAAAAATTCAAACTATAACTGTATAACTAAAAGCTGTTTTCCGTGAATGCCGTGCGTTCGATTTGAATTTGAAAGGAATAATTCTCAAGGGCATCATCACATGGTCTACAATGGGACAACAAACAAACAAAGCTTAAGAGGTCTATTTATCTTAACTGATTGTACCTCAAAGTTGCTGTTTTTATTGACGTGTACTTGTAATTATCCATCAGGCAGTGTCCAAGTTACACCAGGCCCTCCAACAAAGGTGGCAGCTCGCAATTCAACAGTCATATTCCATTGGTAATTTCCTATCTTTCTGTATACAACAACACCGCAGATTAACAATCCTTCCAGAAGGTGATCGTCGTCGTGGAAGACCAAGGGTAGCTTCTCTTCTCGATGTTCTAGACAGAATTGAAGGCTTCACCTCCGCCTCCAACTTACAAGACCAGTTATTATTATTTCAGACAGTATGCCATTTCCCTCTGCTTATGTATGTGAACGAGCCTCTATCACATCTGGTCATTGGTGAGGTACGGACAGCTGTAGAAAATCTAACTGACAGAATACATCGTCAATGTGAAGTTCCACAAAATATCCACCATGCACACATCAAAGGAAGTCATTTCTCGTCCACAGTGTCAGACACCCAGAGTCCCCCACTGTCGGCTCTCATCAATTATCACACAGTAACACCCAATGATGGCGATGGACTTGTAACCAACATCAATGCAAGCCAGAGAGATCCCCTTCATGGTGCCGTCCATGTACGTTTTAATGGTATTGATGCTCCTGAATTGTCAGCTGTACATTTTTACAAAACAAATGACCTTGACCATGTCTTTGTCAAGCGAATTGGGCATTTAAGTCTGTGCGCTGTACACTTTTTTCTCCGACTGTTTGTACTTGAAGGAACTGCTGAACTATGTGAAGAGCTTGTTCGTGAAGACTTTGAACAGCCTGATGATGTGTATGGTCGCCCACTAAAGGAATACTGGTTTAGATTTCCATCTGCGAGTGTAACCCGAAACGAGCAAAATTTCATTGATTATTTAGTAACACTGGTTCACGGGAAAGCAGAAGCGCGTGAGCGATTTATGTCACCATTTCACATCTCAGCAGCAAGCTCTTCAAAGCCCTTTCTAATCTCACTTAATGCACTACTAGTCATCACTGGGTTTTGTCGTGTTTTCACCAAGTACTGTCAAGATAATCGCCTACTCGCCCTGCAGGCAGTTGACAAAGACAACAAATTGGGTCCCCTCTGGTGTGGTCCGACACGTAATTATATTTACGGTGCCCAGAGTAACACCTCTGAAGATGCTGTCCTAAATCACTTCACAAATACTACAGCTTCAAATGGCACATCAAGTTACTACACCGAGAAAATCCTGCCATGGCATGAAAGGAAAGCCACTAAAGAATTGTGCTCTGCCAAAACAACACAATCACAGGCGCTTGAAAACCTGACAAAACCCTTGGTTCAGAAAGAACCCTACAGTGGAATGTACATCGACATCACCACGTAAGTAATTGAAAATATACTGTACTAGTGAACTTATTGCAAAAAATTGTGCTTCAAGACCTGCAAATGTTTGTTTTTTCCACTTAATTTAAAAAACAACATTTGACAACAGATTTATGTTGGGATATAATTTATTATTCAACACTAGCTCAACTTCTTGATCACTGAAGCACATTATCAGTTGCAAAAAGTTAAAAACATGTTTGTCTTTTATCAAATTAAAAGAATTTGAAATGATATTTTTAAAACTAGTTGTTTTAGCATAAGGGATATTGGTGTTTATTATGTTTTGCATCGGAGTATCAAAACTGTACAACTTCTATAGTGAATATTCCACCGAAATTGGTCTCAGTTTTGCAATCTCAGTTGACAAAGCTCAGTCAAAGAACACTAAATCCACTTATTTAAATGTTTGTTTACGATGACACAATCAGTAATAAAAATATAAATGCTTAGGGTTTAATTATACTTCTAAACTACTTGGATAAATATTTTAATTAAAAAAGGAACAGTATACATTCAGTTCTTTGAGTTTTTCATGAGAAGTTTTCAACTGAGACTGTAAAACTGCTTTCTAGCATAAAATTGTGTGCCTTATTTTACCCATCTCAGGTCACCTGTTGGAAGTCTGTTGGAAGTCTGTTGGAAGTCAGACGCCTTACAATAAAACACCGTCTGGAGAGGCCTATTTGTATGTATCGAAAAGTAGAGTTGTTGGTGTAGGAAATGCAGACACTGGTTTGGGCCTGTTTACATATGAAGACATACCCAAAAATACATATGTGTGTTCTTATGCACCTACAGCAAGTCTGAA
This sequence comes from Micromussa lordhowensis, assembly GCA_964020085.1. Lineage (NCBI taxonomy): Eukaryota > Metazoa > Cnidaria > Anthozoa > Scleractinia > Lobophylliidae > Micromussa > Micromussa lordhowensis. The sequence continues at coordinate 16,731,092 of OZ026602.1, read as the reverse complement.
GTCCACTCCCCAAGATGGCGACTATGCAATGCAACTAACTGTAGCTGGTGAACGCATTTCAGTCAATGGGAAAGAAAACCCCAATGAAATTGGCTTGGGAATCTTTGCGAATGAAGGCTCCTTTCCTCTTAGCCTGGTTCCTGAGAAATTTTCTCGGCTTGTTTCTGCTAGAGTGAACTGTGAGTTCTCAAAACGAGACAATGAAGTGTGGATTAAGACAACAAGAGATGTCAAGAAAAAGGATTATTTGCATCTAAATACATTATATAAGAAGATTCCACCTCTGGATTGTAATTTTTCATGTATTTGTTATTTGCTACAGCGTGCCTATGTGCTATATAAGAGATACCACCACGCATTCCCTTTTCAATAAATAGTTGCATATTGTCATCTGAAATTAAGTCTAGATTTATTTTTGTCATTCTCAGTAATGCATCCCATGATAGACCAGGTGCAGAAAAATAATGGCATGGATCCAAACTATAATATTCCAGACAAGTACTTCTGAAACTTTCAAATACATCAGCCAATAGTAGTACATCTGTACGCAAATATAAATCATGATAGTGACCTAAGTCTCTGATTTGGAATATATTCCATACTCGTTTTGCATGCTCATAGTCACTCTCTGAAATATTTGTATCATTCAAAATACTATAAAAATCTTCTATCATTGGTAAAGACTTCTCACTGAATCGCTGGAATGAGTCCATGTAATCATAAGGGTAAACACCTTTTTTCTTTATTAAACTAAATTGATCATCATTTGGAAAAGCTTCTCGTGAATAAATAAATGCATCATCACTTAAATTACTGCTTAGTCGGTCTAAACTCTGACTCATAAATGAAAAACTGTCAATGAAAGTCAAATGATTACCTAGTCTAAAACCCATATATTTCTCAAAATTACTTGCTATAACACGAATATTTATACTACTTTTTGATTCATGAACCTGACCATCAGGATCTTTAAATTCTGTAACATCATAGACTACACGATCATTTATCAGTTTTCCTAATTTTTGCATGATAAAATGACAGTCATAGCCTTTAAGATTATGAAAGATTACAGGAATTTTCAATTTATCAGAACTAATAGACCATTTTAGATTGCAATCTCTGTGTGCAGCTCCACGATATTGACCAGTTATATGACAATGATCTCTGACTTTATTAATATCATCAACTTTAAAACGTCGCTCACAAATATGACATTTAGTGCTATTTTGGAAATCTATTTCATTTTCATCTGTCATATTTAATTGTTTCTGAAATTGTTCTCGCACTATTCTTCTACAATCTTTTACTTCTCTCATCATCTGTACAATAAATTTATCTATAGCATCTTCTCCACGGTAAATTTCTACTGGTTTGGAATATTTATTATCATACCTACAGACTAATTTATATCCATAACCACAAGCCTTGTGACTCTGATAAGTACTGGTGTAAGATTTTCCATCACTAGGCTGACAACCATCTACTTTTTCTGTGATTGCTTCAAAATCAGCGTAAATAGCAAATGGTGCAGGTAACATTTTCTTGTGATTTTTAAAATAAATTTTTGATCCCGCCTTTGGCATTTTGATTGTTTGGGTTCCATTAATAAGCAGGCAATCCTGCTTGTGGTCTTCAAGGACTCTAGCAGAAGAGCAACAATGAAGACAACGCAAACAAAAAAATTTCTTACCATGATGTTTAGTGAAGTTTGACATAAATTGATTAAAATTCTTAATAAGCACATAGTGACTCTTTTCATGCTTTTCTTTTTCATTTTTTGCTTGCGAAATCCATAGCAATTCCATGTGGTCTGGAAAATCAGTTTCAGATATTCTGATAGGATAAGCTTCCCCATCATAACCAAATACACAGATATTAATCTTATTTTGCTTTTCAATCTTATCAATATCTTTGATTGTGACAGGGAAAGTGACACCAGTGTAATCTAACAGTTTTACCGATTCTCTATCTGCTCTAGTTATTCTTTGAGGATTTCTTTCAAGTGGATTTAGATACCTGTTATGACACAATAGGAAACATCTATTGTCTTCATTTTTGAGATTGACTAACGTCTTATTAGTGTTACGTAGTTCCACTGGGAGCTTAATATATGATTTACCTTTTAATGGAAAGTAAGAGACAATATTAATGTCATGTAAAAGAGATAATTCAAATCGCCAACCAGAACCTTCTGATAACCAACGGGCTATTAACTCTAAAATTCTTTCAATAGCATTATCAACAGCTTCTTCTATATCATCACTATTTGTAACTGTAAAAGGGCCCGCGTTAAAGTATGGTTCTCTGGTAATTGTCCCATTCTCAGTACTCTTTGATAATCGAACTTTTAGAGTGATATTGAATTTAAAACCCCTTTTATCTTTTAATAATTCTATTAAAAGTTTAATTATTGCTTTTCTAGTATTATTCAACTGTACTGATGGGTCAAATTCATTAACAATTGGAACTTCATAAGATTTAACATTACCTCGGAGAGCCCTAGATCGCTCTGTAATAGTGACGTCTTTAGGGATAAATTTTAATTTTCTTCGAAATTCACTTATAGTTTCAGGCTGATAATATGGAGCGATTTCATCAATCAAATTTTTAACCTTTTCTTGAACTCTTTTTGGTAACTGTTTTCTCGGTAAAGGGACTGGTTTTTTTAGATTTTTAGTGCGAGGTTTTGGTTTTGGAGCATATTTAGTTGGTCTTAATGGTTCTGGTAAATTTGTCGCACTTATTGGATCATCTAATAAGTTACCTCCAACAAATGAGTTTTTTAGATTTTGTAAATTACGCTTATGAAAATCTGTCTTTAAATGCTGATATTTTCCCTTTTTTGAATATTTTTTCTTACATAGATCACAATACCAATAAGATTGTATTGGCAGTGGTACCTTTTTGGGTTTAATTTTAATTTTATTAATCATCTATAATATATAATATGTAACTAATTTTTTTTTTAAATCTTAACTTTTTTAAATTATTATTATAAATCAATTAGTGTGCCAGTAACTACATTATTGTGTAAGTTTCTATTATGTTTCTTTGTCTTTAGATGCATATATTTTCCTCTATAAGTGTAATTTTTTCCATTTCCACATACATCACAATACCAAGCATAACTTTTGAGTTTTTCATTGATATATTTGAATCTCTTTTCTCGTTTCAATTGTTCTTCTGTAGTTTTTTCCATGTATATAATTATTTATGATATCTAAATTTTTTTTTAATTATAATTTTTTTAAATCTTTTAATGGCACCCAACTGTTAAATTCATCTGGGTAACCTTTCCATTTGACTAATGCTTTTCCTTTAGACTTTCGAATAATCTTTTCTATCCTATAGACCTCTTGGTCAGTCTTTTGTAACTCTTCTCTGTAGAAAGTACCCTTAATTTGCTCACCATTTAAGTCTTTTATCTTATACGTAATAGGATTAGTGAATTGAATTCCGTCTATGATGAAAACTTCTTCAGTCCAATTTGGAGTATAGCCTTTATCAAAAGTCACCCTTTTGTATTTGCTTATTCGGACTCTATCACCTATCACAAATGCTGGTTTATCATTGTTTTTGTTTCTCTTCGCTAAATCACCATATAAATTAAAATAAACTTTTCCATAGTTTTCAGGTTTTCTAGCTTGGAAAGGCGTCATTCCTATTGATCTATGTCGGCTGTTGTTATAAGAGGCGAGTATTTTCGGAAGGATGTCAACATAGACTGTATTGTTTTGCATAGTGAATCTCTTATACATTTTATCTTTGATAGTTCTATTCCATTTCTCACAAACTGATGATTTTTCTTCGTTTTTAGTGGAATAGATAGTTATCTTATCCTTAGCTAAGAGATCTAGCACATTTTTGTTATAATATTCTTTTCCTTTGTCTACCCATAACATTTTAGGCTTATTTTTCTCTAATATTCTTTCAAACGCTTTAGAGACTTCTAAGCCAGTTTTTGTCTTTAGAGGTACTATCCAACCATATTTACTGAAAAGGTCTAAGACCATTAAAAGATATTTATAACCTCGGTTCCATTTGCTAAGCTTTTGCATATCAACTAAGTCCGAACACCATATATCATCTACATTATGTGCAATGACTCTTCGCTTGGTAAAATTTCGTTTTATAGGTTTGTGTAACTCATTAGCTAGCACTTCCCATGTATCTAAATTTTCAGCGTTTTTTTTTTTACTCCTAAACCAAGTTTTTGCTTTGTATTAATAGTGTTTCTAGCCAGCCAATGACCCCACTGTCTCTCATTCCAGGGAATTGCATCTAGAGCTCGGACCATTTTCTTGTCAGCCACATTTTTACATGATTTTACATTTACTCCCTTGTCAGCACATACTGAGTAATCAACATCATGTTGCATGGTTATAGCATCTGTCTTACCTGTTGGCTTATCATAGATTTCATAGATTTGACCTGTGTTTCGATCCCATTTTACTTGGTTTTCTAAATCATTGTAAGGACCAGTATATTTGTGTCCTGGTAAAGTCCAACCAGCTTTCGGTTTAGGTAACTTACCTATTGCTTTATGAATATCGACTCCTTTTCCAGAACCTGTTCTGGGACCAGAGCCAGAAATTTTTTTAGAAATATCGTCAGCCAGAGCGTCAATTGCTCTATTCAAATACCTTTTACCAATGCCTTTAACCCTATCTTTTACATATTCTGATTTTATTGCTTTGCTAGCACCAATTTTTCCAAGGTTATACAATCCTTTTGCACCAGCAGCCAACCCATGGACAATAAGTTCATCAAAACCGCTTCCTTGCATTTCTCCTTTAGATATAAACCTAAATTTTGTAATTCCACATTCAGCACAAATACATCGCATTGCATTTCTACCATTTTTTGTAATTACAAAAGTTTCAGAATTTGGTACACATTCTGTCCTTTTTCTTTGTCGAACACAATAAGATAACATATATTAATTCTAGAGATTATTAAATCTATGGATTATAATTAATCTATAATATAGCTCCTATGAGGGGAATTCCCTTAAATGGACTGTTTTTACCCAGTAATAGCCCTTTTCTACCTCTTCCTACCGTCCCTGACTTCCCTGCCACCCCTGACTTAACAAATTTAGTTTTTGTTATTCCACATTCTGCACATTTACATTTCATCATGGCACGACCATTTCTTGTCTGTACAACCCTTTCTGAACCAGGAACGCACTCTGTCTGTTTTCGTTGTTTTACACAATAGCTTTTCATCTATATAATAATTATTTTTTTTATTATTTTAATATATTATAATGGAACAAATTGACAATGACAATGGCATTGACGTTGAAAAAGAAATACGTAGAATAGAAGCGATGTATAAACATTACAAACTTCTTTATAGAAAAATTGCCTTTTTATGTTGTTCTGGAGAAACTAAAAGAGTGAGAAATCTGAGAAATAGCTTGAAAAAAGATTTTAAAAAAATGAGAAGTCTTCAAACAATGAGAAGTCTTCAAACTACCTAAGCAATTTACTAAAATAGTTTTCTATGAATTTTTCATTCTCTTTTGTGTCAAAGCTAAAAACTTGCAATAAATCGAAATAATCTACTCCTTTATGCATTTCATTCAAGAAATACAAGCAAAAATAGCCACAGGTTGTAGTATAGAGATTCTGTATTTGTTTGTTTTGGTGTAATAAAGTTAAGTTTTTCTCTTTTGCATGATTTACCAACTCTTGAAAAGGCGGCATTTCAAAAGAGTCAAAGTAATTTATTGTACCATTACGAACATAGGTTGTAACCCAACGACTACCGCTCATATAATGAGGTTCTAAATTATAAATAAAAAGCGCTAACTTATGCTGATGTGGTACAGTCTGATCTCTACTTAAAACATTCTCTATAGGTATCTTCAAGTATTTACACCAATCTAAAAGATCAAAATTACTCATTGGGATATCTTTATGGAATTTAGGCTTTTTTAGTTCTTTTTTTTTCCCCCTGCCCCAAGTACCAATAAAAGGTGGTGGAGCCATGGGCATTCCTATACGAGGACCTCCTCCTCCGTCTGATTGTCCCATTCGAACTCCTCCTCTTCCTTTTATACTTCCTCCTTTTAATGCATCAATAATCATTGGAATACCAATACTAGCTAGTAACGTGCCAATACCATTTCCTACTTGTTTTTGTGTAAGTTTGAAAAGTAGATCTTCTCCTACTTTATGAGCTCTAGCTAAATCTCCTATTTGTCCTTTAGTCAGTAGATCACCCATTTGAGCTAACATATATAGATTTTTATTTGGTACTTGAAACATTTGACCACCACTAATTTTCTTAACTATTTGGCCAGCACCTTCAGAAGCTAACCCTGCTAAAGCAGACAATCCTAGTGTTTTACCGATAGTTGGTGCTACATTCTTTAATAATGGCATTACTGCGCTAAATATTCCACTACCAGTTTGTCGCCTGATATTATTCTTTGATATAGTAATTACCATTCCTTTATTAGCTGTTTTGGCCTTAGCGAGTCTCTTAACAGTATTCATTGGTACCATAAGGACATCAGAACCACTTAACGCATTTTTACTTAAGCGTAAACTTATTTCTTCTCTGTGTCTGTAAGCCATAGATAGTTTTCGTTTTTGCCCTTGAGAAAGTGTGACAGAAATTTGATGTAATTCAGTCATTATATATTATTTATGAATTTTTAAAAAAGTCCATAAATAATATTTATTCTATGGCGTTGGCATAGTCTATGGCGTTGGCATAGTCTGTGACATATTACTCATAATCATCTGGATTTAGATATTCTTCATCATCTAAGATAAAATTATTAAAAATATCTTCTTCTTCTTTAAATGCTAATTGCATTAATTTTGGTTTTAAAGTAGCACCAAAAGTACCAGTTGTCAAAGAAAACCAGGCAGCAATAAATTTGACTCTACTTCTTGGTCCTATTTTTACTGATTCATATTCGATCTTTTTTCGATCCCATGTAAAAAATTTTGTATCTAGTCTATCATTGCGATAAAAGAGACAACTCCATCTTCGATGGGTAATCGAGATATACTCTTTCGTTATCAATCATTTTATAAGGTTTTTTGCAAATTCTTTTCCAAGAACCATCTTGCCCATGTTCATCATATCCTGCTACAGCTTCTCTTGGTATTTTTATAACCTTAGAAAGAGAATGTATATAATCAATAAAAAATTGGTCTAATTCTTTGGCTTTATCTAAATATTCACCATCGCAATTTATTTGCATGCTTGTACCTTGATATTCTCCATTTTTATCATAGTTTTCATTTAAACCAAATGGTGTATATCCTTCATATTTAACAAATAATGTTTTACCTTTATATAATATTCCAATCTGTGTTCCATTGTGCTTATTCGGCTTTGGTTTTCTAAAAGTTATCTTTGAAGTGTCAATATCAAGAAAATTAACTATTTCTAAATTAACTATTTCTACTTTCTTTACTCTTTCGTTTTCACTTTCGTTTTCACTTTCGTTTTCACTTTCGTTTTCACTTTCGTTCTGACTTTCTTTAACTCTCATATATATTATATTAAAATATTTTTTTCTAAGTTTGAGTGGCGCTTAGACGTATGACTTATTATTATTATATTAAACTATTAAGTTTAATATTATACGATAACTAATTGATCTCCCACTTTATCCAGAACAACATCTTCTTCATAAAGAACAATTGCATGCACTCGAAAATCAGCAGCAGCTGCTTGTGAGAGGCGAAATCTTATGTTAAGTTGCTTTGGATCTCGGCTAACCTGTTCTGTTTGATAAGTTAAATCAAAATATAACATTGGGTAAAGACTCGAAAAATTAGCGATATTGAGCTGAGTACCTGTATTATAATCATTCTTTTCCATGAATAATTCATTAAATCATAATAGATTCTTGTTTTACTTTCTGTATCATATTCAAGTTCTGGATAGAAGACACCATTACCATATTCAAGACGACAAGTAGCAAGATGACTATTAGCATTAGCAGCATTGAGTTTAAAAGTATCAAAAATATAAGGATTTGCTGTCATATCATTTGTCTTAAGTCTCTGGAAGTAGAGGAAAACATGCTGTACTTTATCAATACTAGCTGAGATTCTGAAATCACCACTGTTTCTGGTAGTATCTGAAGTTTGGTACATTTCTTTGAGGTATTTCCATTTACTAGGTTTTTGGTATTCACTGATGAATTTAGACATATGAGCATCTTTTGGTTCTAGTCGGGGTACCCATAGATAAAAACGATCAATTACTAATCTCAATGTATCAACTGCCCCATACAAGACTTCAGCGTCTGGTGTAAGTTCTATTTCAAATTGGAGATCCATTGGAGGCAACATTCGTCCTTCTAATTCTTCGAAAAAAGAATACCTATTTAATGGAATACTTGTATTAACATGAGCTCTGTTAGCTGTTAATAAACGCCTACTTTCCAAACCAGTGTTTGTATCATCTGAAGTGGCATCTGTATCTAAATACCATAAGCTATTTTTGGCTGTACTACGCCCAAAATCATCTGAATATTCTAAAAGATTTTTTGCAAAAAGTTACAAGATGAAGATTATCAGTGTCGTAGACGATTTTTCCAGCACTCTTAATAACCATATGCTTAATTAATGAATGCGATCCATTAATAATTGTTGTTCTGGCGTCTGCATTGTCTCCACCATTTGCTTTAAGGTCTAATCGAAATCGCACTTCAAAAAAGGCGTTAAACCAATCAAGCATAATACCACGGTCAGTAACATGAAATTTGTAACCTTTCTTTTCTTGCTCTTGAGTATTGGCAGGAGCTCTTATAGCGTCTTGAGGGCGAAATTGCACTAGTTCGTTTCTCTGAACGTACTCTGGTGATCTAAATGCCATTATATATTTTTTACCAGACATTTTTTACCAGACATTTTTTTTCTTTAAGAGCGTGCTATTAAATTATTAATCAGTGCATTAACTTCATCTTGCCTTAGCGGAGTCCTTGCCTTTTTACTAGCAGTCTTTGTAGCTTTGCTCTTCGCTGCTTTGCTCTGCGTAGCCTTTTTACTTTTAAGCCTTTTTCTAATAAGCTCACCTGATTTCTCTATAACTTTATCAGCAGCCTTTTTACCAACTTTTTCTCCTGCATGAGATACACCAGCTTGTATTGCTTTTTTAGCAAATGGTTTTAAAACCTGTCCAGTTAAAGCACTAGCTACTTTTTTTAGTGGTTTCATAAGATTATCTACTATAATTCCATTGCCACGGTGTTTGTAGACATATCGTCCCGTTCTTGGGTGATAAATCTCTTTGAACTCTCTTGACTTCATATATATAAATTAGGAACTAATTTAAATTTTAAAACCCTCGCTACGCTCGGTCCCTACGGTCGGTCGCTCACTGCGTTCGGTCTCTAAAATGGAACTTTTTTTAAGATTAATGAAAATGCTGTGTCAGCATGATTTAAATAGACTGGTCTTCTTAAACCGTCAGTTACATAGATTCGAATACTTGAAACTCTTGTTTTATTGATAGGATTAAATATAACACGACGCGGTTCAAGGGTAAAATTGTAAGAAGGTTTTAAAGTTCCTGTACCAAAACTAAAAACAATATCTGATTCTCTCCCATCTACTAATGAATCAGAGACTAAATCACAATGAATATTTAGGACATCTGTATCTTCTGATAGGTTAGGTATTTTGGGGCTAACGTTTCTCTCATTGCTTAAGACCACCTTATTGAATCCTATTAGTTTACCAAAATTTGATTTACTTAGGTCAAGCTGATAGTTTGTATCTAAAGTCACTATGACTCTGAAAGTTGGTTCATCAAAAGTTAAAGTAATTGGAAATTCTTCATCACCATCACCATTAACTATTTTAGTCTTTTCCTTAATGTAATTATCAATATCAGTGTAATCCCAAACTCCTTTTGGAAAATCAATATCTGTAAATGTTTTCCCACCGTCTTTACTGTAAGCTATCTTTTGATTGCTATAACCAGAATTTATATTTGTCCATGTAAAAGCCATTGAAATAATTTTATTAAAACCAATATACCAAATCCCATCACTGTGTTCATAGTTTAAAGTTCTAGAAAACCTTGTAGTAAAATCACCAGGTCGATTACCAGGTTCATCTTTAACTGCAAAACTGCTTAATGAGATTTCTCTCTCCATATACGTATAGGAAATAGCACGGTTTCTAGGGGTATTTGGGATAAATACCGCGAGTGATATTTCAAAATTCACCAAAATATCACGAGCCGCCGCGGCGAGTGATATTTGGAGAGTTTTGAAATATCACGAGCCGGTATTTATACCAAATACCCCGAAAAAACCGTGCTATTTTTTGTTTATACTACAAGGCAAAGAAATTTCGCATCTTGTAACGCTGTTTAGTCATGCGCGAGTGATTGGTTTTACTACAACATGTGATCAAACATGTGATCGCACAAAGGTCACACATGTTCAAATGATTTTCGCTTCAACTGCGATGAAACAGTACTTGAATACCTGTAAATATCTTTTGAAGGGTACATTTTGAACAGCCTAATCGTCAATCGAAGTTTATCAATAGATTTTTCAACCGATCCTGCTTGTGTGGATCTTGGACTTTGGCATTTCATTTAAGCAGCAGGCCGTGAAAATTGTTGGCTATTTATCGTTTCTTTGGTCACCACAGCAGCGGAAAATAGTTTCCAGCGGGCGACGTTTACTTCTGGTTGCCTACATGCTTCTGAACTGTTGAATAAAGACTGAAAGAACACCGTTTTTCGTTCTCTCACCTTCTTCGATAGCAGTTAAAAGAGCGCTCGACGATAAAGCTATGCACCGAACTTCGTCAGCTGAGTTGGTTCGCGTTGCAGCTCACTGAAAATATCAGGACTGTATCCTTTGCCTTCCACCTTAAATTGACCAAACAGTGACCTAGATCTTTGTACATTCTTTGCCGTTTCCATATCTTGGTAATCTCCTTTAGCTCTTGCAGTTTTTTTCACAGAATTTTGAAAATCTTTCCGCCATATTGTTTCGATCATTTAGGTTTCCATGGAAACTGAAATTTTTACATGTAAGTATTTCAAATTTGGCAGAAATACTACTGGTCTTAGCCAATCGCATTTGAGAAATTTCTTAGCCTGTAGTATAATAATGTAAATAAAATTTACTAAAGTAAATAAAATTTACTAAACCCCGAAATATTTTTTGACTAACTTTTGATATTGCGACTTATTGATTGATTTTGTTCTTAATAATGTGTCTAAGATAGTTTGGCCCATATTTCTCATCTTAACGCTTGTGTTACCTGCTTCCATTTCACCAATAATTAGTGTTAATTTCTTTAGTTATTCTTTAGCATCATTATAGAAATAGACTCCTCTTCCGGTTCTTGCGCCCCTGCCAGTCCTAAGACCTGAACCCTTTGTACTTTTCTTTTTCTGTACTTTTAGGTAGTCTCTATATTCTTGAATAGGTTTTAGTCTTGTATCTGCAAATTTATGAGCCATATCCTTTTCTCGCTCTAGCTTTTCTATTACATCTTTTGGCAATCCTTTTTTTATGGCTTGTTTTAGTCTGTTAGTTGAATTTGTCTTAAATTTACTTGTAATACTGCTTATTTCAGAATTTGCTTTTTTTATGTTACTCTCTAGATAATTACTACGTTTAACTGGTGTCATTTCTGGTTGGGATAATCTCATTTCAATATCATCATAGTTAGGAAGATTTGCACTATCTAAAATTCTATTAATATCTCCTCTATCTAAATATTCATCATCATCATCAGGTGGTGGTTCAATTGCTAAAGGTTCTTTTTCCACAAAAGAATATTCTGGTGGTAAAGATTCATCTCCTTCTTCTAGATTCCAAAAACTAGGATCCATTTCATATTTTGGTGGCGGCCCTTTAGGACCTATTTGTTTTTCTGCCTGTGGCGCTACATAATCTTCAAGATCTAATAATCCTTCTACATCCATATCTTCATATGGATCTACTTCAGGTGCATAATCAATTTCATCAGGCGCAGGACGTATTCTCTTTTGTGGTCCTTGCGGTCTATTATTAGGCTTTTGTGTCTTTAATCCCTCTATGATTTCATCTAGTCTAAATGATTTTGTTATCCGCTGGTCAGAGGTCTTACTCTTTATCTTCGCTTCAGTGATCTCATCATATAGCTGATTCTTCATCCTTCCAGTCTCAGTCCGCTTCCGAGCTAATCGTTTCCAATTTGACAGACTCATATATTAATAGTTTTTTTAGATTTTTTATATTATGAGACATATTATGAGTCATATTATATTGATTTTTGAATTAAAAATAAATAATATCACCTTATATAGATGAAAATTCCTAATTATGATTCAGCTTCTAATAATGACAGCAATTTCAAAAGACTGCTACCTTATATGCCTTCAGACACTTTTGGAATGTTAATTTGTGGACCAAGCGGTTGTGGTAAAACTAACGTTCTCATGCATATGCTTTATAATCTACTCTACTATGATAAGATTTACTTGTTTTCTAAAAATCTCGAGCAACCGAAGTACAGACAACTATTAGAAACATTTCGACCCATTTCAGAAGAGGTTGGTTATGATGTCATAGAAGAGAGCAATGGTGATGTCGTTCCTCTCCAAAGCTTAGATGATGATAACCAAAAAATAGTCATCTTTGATGATTATGTTTGTGAACGAAACCAAAAACCTCTAATTGAATATTTTATTGGTGGTCGTCATAAAAATTGCAGTGTAATCTATTTAAGTCAATCTTATTATCTCACTCCTAAAGACATCAGGTTGAATTGCTCTCATTTTTGTATTTTTGATAGCCCAAGTAATGCAGAGACAGCAAGAATGTGCCGTGAAGTCAATGTACCTAAGAAGCGATTCGAGAGTGCGACTAGCGAACCTTATAGTTTTGCGTACATTGATAAGACAAAAAAAACGATGAGAAAAAATTTCAATGAAAATATATAGATGGATAAAAAGAAAAGTGAAGAGCTAGAGAAAGAGAAAAATATTAATAAAAGAATAAGAGAAGAGCTAGCTATGAATTATAACATAAAAATAGGATATATATTACTAAAAGATTAAAAAAAGAAATAAATAATGAGATTGAGAACATAACTTTTGCAATAGAAAATATTAGTAGAAAAATGATATATTTAAAACAATATGAAACATTATACAACAATTGTATTAATAAAAAATTATTATTATTAATTAAAACTCTCAAAATGATATATTATGATTACTTAAGAGATAAAGAAGAAGAATTATTATTTAAGTTTAGTAAATTATAATTTACATTATATTATATATGGGTTTTAGCAATGGACAACTTGAAACATTAGCAACAGGTAAAGGTGAAAAAGGTGATCCTGGTTTACCGGGAATTGGATTTAATCTAACAGATGATGGAAATTTTGACATTGATAGTAAGCGATTAACTGAAGTAGCAGCCCCTGTTGATAACAAAGATGCAGCTACAAAAGAGTATATTGATAGCCATATTTCTTCAGGGAGTGTAACAAAAAAATATGTAGACGATGAAAACACTAGACAAGATATTGCTATTAACAGTAAAGCAGAAAAGACTGATGTCCTTCTCAGAAATGGGACTCAAAGCATGAGGGCTAATCTACAATCGGCGACATAATTAGTTGACACATTGTCTTTCCATAGCACTTGTAGTGCACCAATTAACACCACTCTTTTAATCGCGCAAAAAATTGTGGAAAAGACCCCGCTCCCCAATTCAATGTTGCTTGTTTATTCCTCAAGATCACAGCAATTGCGGTGCAACATTGTTTGGGGGTGAGGGGGGCTGACATGAGAAGCTAGGAGGGCAAAAGGGGATCAAAGTGACGAAATTGGGAGTTAGAAAGGGGAATGTGTCAACAATTTTGTCGCTGATTGTCCGAAGTGCAATAGTTGAAATGGCTTGAAAATACAGCTTCATCAGGAGTCTTTTGTCTTACGATGTAATCTACCCCATGGGTACTTTCGATTTATTCCGGTGGATAATTGGCAGTAATTAGGAAACGACAATGACAGGTGATTATGTAATTTTGTGGTGACGTGATAAAGGCGTTGAGAACTTGAAAAAATTGGTGCAATATGGTTTTCCAAGGGAAAATCCCAGATGAAACTCGAGCATTTGTCCGCATTGCAGAAAAGTATAGAGGTATGAGACAAAGTGAAATTATGGAGAGGTGTGGTGTTAGTCGGTCCACGGTTTATAGGATTTTGAAAGGAGTAAACACAATGCAAAGAAGTCGCGCGCGACACAAAAGGAAATTAGCAGGAAGACCTCGGAAATTGAGCGGCCGTCAGGAACGTCTCCTTTTAAGGCAGATCAGCACTTTACGCGAGGAAGACGGGAATTTCACCGTAAAAAGGTTAATGGAAAGAGCGGGTTTGAACATGAGGGAAGTTTCCTGTCGCACCGTGCAACGGTTCCTTCGTTCACATGGCTATCGCTACTTGAATAGTAGAAAGAAGGGCGTGTTACTGAACACAGACTTCAAAAGACGCGTACAATTTGCAAAAGCAATGAGGAAAGACTACAACAGTAGTGTTTGGACGGAAAAATTGCATGTTAAGTAGATGGGGTGAGTTTTATTCACAAATATAACCCCTACGATCAAGCACGCGCTCCCAAAGGAAAGATATGGCGTAGGCCCCAGGAAGGATTAGCTCGCGGATGTACAGCGAAGGGTGCGCACTGCGGATCAGGAGGGCGCTTAGTGAAGTTTTTTGTTGCAATTAGCTACGGGAAAGGAGTTATTCTTTGTGAACAATACAACTCCTTAAATGGAAGATACTTTAAGACACTCATTGAACGCGAGTTCCAGCGTATGTTTCGAGAATCGCAGAAAGCTTCTAAGTTGTTTATTCAAGATGGCGACCCGAGTCAGAACAGTGCACTGGCTCGTGCTGCATTGAAGAGAGTAGGCGCAAAGCTACTAGCTATTCCCCCACGTAGTCCGGATCTAAATCCGATTGAAAACATATTCAACATCGTTGAAAGAATATTAGAAGCAGATGCTATCAAAAAGAACATCAGCTATGAGACGTACGAACAATTTTCAGAACGCATTGTAGAAACATTCAAAAAGCTTGATCATACTTTAATTGATAGAACAATCGCATCAATGAACAAGAGAATTGATGCAATCATTGGCAACAAAGGTTCACGTACCAAATATTGATAACCGCTAACTAAAACCTCTGAAATGTCTTGTTATGGATACCGTGACATTAAGTATAGAAGTTTAAGTTTTGCGTGACAAGAAGGTGTGAGATTCTAACAATGTTACGTGATGTGCGATGAACAGTTTCTTTTCATGGTATTTCTTCTTCATATTTATATTAGAATATGAAATTCAGATGTGCAGCATGTTGATGTAATGTCTTTGCAATTAACAACCCATTAAAAGAGTTGGAAAAAAGTGTAGAGTATTAGTTTGAACGATTAACCACGATTAACCACGATTAACCACAGGAATAAACAATACACATTCCTTGGCTTTTTTTTACGCTCATGGTTAATCGTGGTTAATCGTCGTAAATCGTCCGCTTTTACAGATGCTCGTCCCCCCGTTGTCCCAAAATCAAGGTGGCAAAGCATTTCCCACAAGGAAGCAGTTGTTTTTGCTTTTCTTGCGGGATTTGTGTGTGGAAACGAAATATTTTCCACCGCACATTCATCATTTCTGTTTCTTTCTCGTCTAGTGCCCCGTTCTTAACAAAAACAATTGGATTCTTTCCAGTGGCAAAAATCGGGGTATCTACAGTAAAAGCGATGTCTTTAGTGTAATGAGATTTAGGAGCTGGTAGGTGCACAAGCTGCCCTTCCAAAAGAAGTAAAAAATCATGCCATTGTATAACAGACGGTGTCCATCTGAAGTCATTTAAAAACAGAATCTCCGCCTTCTCTGCTCCCACCCAAGCAAAACTTGTAGAGGCTGGGTTCGAAAATGTCTCGTAAATAACATTCAGTGGGTCAAGCAAAAATGTTTTACCACAATTAGCTACTCCGACAATCATAATATTTCTGTATTTTCCACGACCCTTGTCTAAAAGCTCATAACCTTGCTCGGCAAAATAGCTCTCTTCAACTCCGTTTCGCTCTAACACTTCGCGCGCACAGACTAACCAATCACCGTTACAGTTCTCCACACAATCTCCCAGTCTTGCCTCTTGTAATAGCTGTAACCTACTCTTCCTTTGCCGTTCAAGAGTTTTCTGCGCATCTTCCATTTCCCAGGCCGACTCTAAAATTTCAGCAACCACCTTAGAACCTCTGTTGATAATAAACTCTGCAATGTCAGTTTTACCTTCTAATTTCTGTTCACGCGCAAGCGCCAGCAACTCAGTTCTCGTTTTAATCCTTTTAGCCACGACGATTTCAGACAATTCGTAGGAAGACATTCGTTTTTTCTTTCTTTTCTCACTGTTCTGAAAGCGCTCGTTCTTGTCAACACTCTCAAGGTCAGCTTCATCATTATCACACAATGTGTCTTCTTCATTCAATGCCAACGACCGCTTTTTTCTTCGCCTAGAGTGGTTAGTAGCAGAGGCCAGAGTCGTTCTCGGTGGATGGTCATTCGTTAGATCTGGATGACCAAAGCTCTGGATAAACCCTGAATCTTCCTTTGTCACATATTGCCATGCACTGTAGTAGTTCGCGTGAATCGCGGAGAAATGAACAGAAATCCCAAAATTCTCAAGCAACGATCTCTTGCTCTGGAGCCATCTTTGATTTTTGTTTAATTTGATCGCTATGTGATAATGGATTCCTGTTACTCCGTGTCTTTCCAGGCAACAACACCACTGAACAACTTTCGCTAGTGTGCAATTGAAAGAAAACAATACCGCCTGCACAAAAGACTCTCTTGTTGGGAATCTACCTTGATCTGCACGGCTGTACGTTATCAAATACACTTGCCTTACAGTACGTGAGTCAAGCTCCTCTTCTTGACTTTCTAATATGTCATTTTCACTTTCTTTAGAGCAAAAACCATCAGAATCATACGCTTTCAGCAAGTCCATCTTTTAAGATCTTCGCACAGAAATGCCGATAAGAATTCTGTAACCAAACAACGAAAATATAACAAATTTTTTCGTGGTGTCCGGACGACGTGCCGCTGCTGGCATGTTCAAATGCATACTTGTTAATTTAATCAGTGAATTTTCAACTAATACCCAAATAATTCCTCTCCAAACTATATTTTGAAATATATTTTACCCACTTAGAGCATATCAATTTTCTTTGTACTCCAAAGAATAAGATCTGAAGGGTTTGTCGTTTTTTCCCAAACACGAATAGCAAAAGGGCAACAAATCGGTCTCAGACAATCGGCGACATAATTAGTTGACACATTGTCTTTCCATAGCACTTGTAGTGCACCAATTAACACCACTCTTTTAATCGCGCAAAAAATTGTGGAAAAGACCCCGCTCCCCAATTCAATGTTGCTTGTTTATTCCTCAAGATCACAGCAATTGCGGTGCAACATTGTTTGGGGGTGAGGGGGGCTGACATGAGAAGCTAGGGGGGCAAAAGGGGATCAAAGTGACGAAATTGGGAGTTAGAAAGGGGAATGTGTCAACAATTTTGTCGCTGATTGTAGATTTAAATAATCACAATATTATTAATCTCAAAGACGCTAGTGTGAATAACGAGGCTGTCTCTTTCAGTCAATTAAAAAGTCATACTGATCATGTTCAAGTTAATTATCATTTACAACCAAATATGAGATTCTTTAAAAACTTTGGTGATAATGCTGAATTATCATCAAGTAATTCACCTCCTAATTTTAACCCTAAAGACCACTTTTTTTATCAACATGTGCATTATAATCTCTATTTAGTAGCTAAACAAGGTTTTGATAATGGTTTTGGCGGTCAAGCTTGGACCTCTCTGAAGATGACTAATGATGGACTGAAAGCAGGAATTTATACAGTAGTTTTTGAAATTTTTACCAGGTCAGCTGTTTCACCACCAATCTTATCTGATGAAACTTTGATTACACAGGTTCATGGTGATGATAATTATAATGTAATTACGTTTTCTCATGACTATAATGGAAAATATACCAAAGCTTTTATTCAGTTCAGTAGTAATGGTCAACCTGGTGAAATTACCTTCCAAATTAGATATTATGGTAGCCGTTTTAGAAATTTTCTATTGTTTTTATTTTATTCAAGAGTAATAGCAGGTAAGCAAAATACTCATTTTAATCACAATCTTTTAAGTGTCAAAAGTACTGATTATTCTGGCACTATTTTGTATTTTGAACCGATTAATATGAATAGTCAAAAGATAGTCAATCTCTCTGATCCAACTGGTCCCAAAGATGCAGCTAACAAAGAGTATGTTGACGATAGAGACGCTAAACAGGATATTGCTATTAATGATTTATCTTCTCGAAAAGCAGACAAAACTTATGTTGATGATCAAGACAGTAAACAAGATATTGCTATTAATGATTTATCTTCTCGAAAAGCAGACAAAACCTATGTTGCTGATGAGATTGCTAAGATTGATTTAAGTGATACTCTCAAATTAGATGGTTCTCGTGCTATGACTGGAAATCTAAACATGAATAATAATCTCATTACAAATTGTGGACGATTAACAATGGTGGCTGATGGTAATAGCCCAATTAATATGAATAATAGTTATCTTTATGGTTTACCAATCCCTTTGACTGGTGATGATGGTGCTAATAAAAATTATGATAATAGAGATAATTTGAATTTACTTTTAAATGGCTCAAGAGCAATGACTGGTGACCTCCAAATGGGTGATAATGCAATCACTGGAATAAGAAGTTCTTCTGTAGATAACGCAGCTTTAACCGTTGGAGGAGCTAAGTCCACATATCTGCCCCTTACTGGTGATCGAGGGATGCAAGGAAATCTTAATATGGGAGGAAATGCTATTACAAATATTAAACCTTTTGTTGAAGATGACTCAAGTCAAGCTGCACAAAATGCTCAGTCCAATCATGTTATCAACTTTGGGTATTTTCACGGACAGAGAGGTGATTTAAAAAGAGAAATAAATGATGTCGCTGCAGAAGCATTAAATAGAAAAGAAAGAAAGTTATGTACCGTGTTTGTAACTACCTTTACAGTGCAAATAAAAAAAATAAAAAAAAAAAAAAAAAATAGAAAAAATCCTGATCCTATGGAAGATGATATTGATATGGCTAATCATAGCATTATCCGCTTGAAAGATCCAAAGTCATCAGATAGCTTTCACGCTTCCAATGTTAACTATGTTAATAGAACAATTAGTGATAATAATGCTGTAATTAATACTTTGATTAGAGATAAAATCATTGAATCTGAAGCACTGAATATTAAAGCAAACCGACAAGATAATGAATTCTCTTTTGTTATGGATGATGACTTATTTAAGGAAGATGATGATGATATTACTAAAGTTGGAAAAAATGATAGAGATTTTTACCAAATTAAAAAAGAGACTTATCAATTTAAAATTAAGTATGACTCTGCTATCGGTTATTATAGTACACGATTAACTATTGATTTAAAATCGTTAGATTTAGGTGAGTATACATTAGCTTTTGAAATGTATTATGATAATAAAGTGGATCGAGATGAAGTGGTTGTTAATGCTGTTAGTGATACTTTAAATGTTTCACGTAATAATACAAATACTTTTTCCGATCATAGTAGAACAATTATCAATTTTCATAAATATGGAAACATTGGGATTATTGATTTAGATATTGATTTAACTTTAAAGTATAAGAGTGGTGCGACTTATGATGCAGAAACAGACATCTATGTAATTGTTTATGGTGTAAGTGGTCATCAGAATGACGTTGACTCGAGAATTTGGGATAGATTCTATTACATCAGAAACAAAATCATCCATTATGAAGCACCTATTAATATGGGCAATCGACAAATAAAAGGATTAATTGACGGAAATGAAAACAGTGATGCTGTTAATTTGAAACAACTAAATGAAGCAGAAAGTAATATTACAAATTATGTTGACGGAGAAATTGAAAAAGTAAATAATGAAATTGCAAAAGAAAATCCTACTATTAATGAAAATAAAAATTTTATAGAGTTAATAGTAAAATATATATTAAGTAATAATTCAAAGATTTCTTTAATAAAAGATTTGTATTTTTCTGATAATGTTGAAGGTAGAACACCAAATACATATGCGTTTGGAACTACTGGTGATAACGGAGGTGATTTAACTTTTTATTATGTATTTCAACATGTTAGTCAGACTAATAGTAATATGGCTGTAAATTTTACAATTAAGAATACAAGAGGTGTATTTATTTTTGTTAATAAAAGCAAAGTAGTAATTTCACGCAATCCTTTAATAGATGAACCGGCTTTAAGATCATTTAATATTCCAAATAATTCTTTAGGAAAGCAAGTTTGGTTTTGGATTTGGGTAAAAGGCACAGTTATGAATATAATTTTTAGTGGAATTAGTGCTCCAATTAATGTGGGTAATGCTTTTTCAGCTGATACTATAATAAGAGTAAATGTAGATGATAATCCTTTCACTAAAAAGAGAGGATTAATAACTAAAAATATTTATGATAATAGCAGTGAAGCTTATCAGAGAGTAAAAGAATTTGAAAAGAGCGAAGGAACTATTATATAAAATAAATATATATGGGGCATAGTAATGGACAACATGAAAAACCATCAAAAGTAGAAAAGGTTAAAATAGGAATAGGCTTCAAATCAACTCCAGACAACCATTTCGATTTACAAAACAAGAGAATAACTAACATTTCCGCTCCAATGGATGACCATGATGCAACCACTAAACGATTCGTTGCTGATTTATTAAAGACAAAAGCGGCTACTACATACGTTAATAATGAACTAACTAAAAAAGCCAACTCATCTGCTTTAAAGGATTACGCTTTAATTACTGATTTAGGAACCTTAGCAATCGAATTCAATGATGCATTAAAAGGCAAAGTCGATTACAATGATTTAGAGACTAAGACGCACCCGTTCATCACCGTCTATGCAGAAGAAAATGGACCACTGCACTAGTTCGTTTCTCTGAACGTACTCTGGTGATCTAAATGCCATTATATATTTTTTACCAGACATTTTTTTTCTTTAAGAGCGTGCTATTAAATTATTAATCAGTGCATTAACTTCATCTTGCCTTAGCGGAGTCCTTGCTTTTTTACTAGCAGTCTTTGTAGCTTTGCTCTTCGCTGCTTTGCTCTGCGTAGCCTTTTTACTTTTAAGCCTTTTTCTAATAAGCTCACCTGATTTCTCTATAACTTTATCAGCAGCCTTTTTACCAACTTTTTCTCCTGCATGAGATACACCAGCTTGTATTGCTTTTTTAGCAAATGGTTTTAAAACCTGTCCAGTTAAAGCACTAGCTACTTTTTTTAGTGGTTTCATAAGATTATCTACTATAATTCCATTGCCACGGTGTTTGTAGACATATCGTCCCGTTCTTGGGTGATAAATCTTTTTGAACTCTCTTGACTTCATATATATAAATTAGGAACTAATTTAAATTTTAAAACCCTCGCTACGCTTGGTCCCTACGGTCGGTCGCTCACTGCGTTCGGTCTCTAAAATGGAACTTTTTTAAGATTAATGAAAATGCTGTGTCAGCATGATTTAAATAGACTGGTCTTCTTAAACCGTCAGTTACATAGATTCGAATACTTGAAACTCTTGTTTTATTGATAGGATTAAATATAACACGACACGGTTCAAGGGTAAAATTGTAAGAAGGTTTTAAAGTTCCTGTACCAAAACTAAAAACAATATCTGATTCTCTCCCATCTACTAATGAATCAGAGACTAAATCACAATGAATATTTAGGACATCTGTATCTTCTGATAGGTTAGGTATTTTGGGGCTAACGTTTCTCTCATTGCTTAAGACCACCTTATTGAATCCTATTAGTTTACCAAAATTTGATTTACTTAGGTCAAGCTGATAGTTTGTATCTAAAGTCACTATGACTCTGAAAGTTGGTTCATCAAAAGTTAAAGTAATTGGAAATTCTTCATCACCATCACCATTAACTATTTTAGTCTTTTCCTTAATGTAATTATCAATATCAGTGTAATCCCAAACTCCTTTTGGAAAATCAATATCTGTAAATGTTTTCCCACCGTCTTTACTGTAAGCTATCTTTTGATTGCTATAACCAGAATTTATATTTGTCCATGTAAAAGCCATTGAAATAATTTTATTAAAACCAATATACCAAATCCCATCACTGTGTTCATAGTTTAAAGTTCTAGAAAACCTTGTAGTAAAATCACCAGGTCGATTACCAGGTTCATCTTTAACTGCAAAACTGCTTAATGAGATTTCTCTCTCCATATACGTATAGGAAATAGCACGGTTTCTAGGGGTATTTGGGATAAATACCGCGAGTGATATTTCAAAATTCACCAAAATATCACGAGCCGCCGCGGCGAGTGATATTTGGAGAGTTTTGAAATATCACGAGCCGGTATTTATACCAAATACCCCGAAAAAACCGTGCTATTTTTTGTTTATACTACAAGGCAAAGAAATTTCGCATCTTGTAACGCTGTTTAGTCATGCGCGAGTGATTGGTTTTACTACAACATGTGATCAAACATGTGATCGCACAAAGGTCACACATGTTCAAATGATTTTCGCTTCAACTGCGATGAAACAGTACTTGAATACCTGTAAATATCTTTTGAAGGGTACATTTTGAACAGCCTAATCGTCAATCGAAGTTTATCAATAGATTTTTCAACCGATCCTGCTTGTGTGGATCTTGGACTTTGGCATTTCATTTAAGCAGCAGGCCGTGAAAATTGTTGGCTATTTATCGTTTCTTTGGTCACCACAGCAGCGGAAAATAGTTTCCAGCGGGCGACGTTTACTTCTGGTTGCCTACATGCTTCTGAACTGTTGAATAAAGACTGAAAGAACACCGTTTTTCGTTCTCTCACCTTCTTCGATAGCAGTTAAAAGAGCGCTCGACGATAAAGCTATGCACCGAACTTCGTCAGCTGAGTTGGTTCGCGTTGCAGCTCACTGAAAATATCAGGACTGTATCCTTTGCCTTCCACCTTAAATTGACCAAACAGTGACCTAGATCTTTGTACATTCTTTGCCGTTTCCATATCTTGGTAATCTCCTTTAGCTCTTGCAGTTTTTTTCACAGAATTTTGAAAATCTTTCCGCCATATTGTTTCGATCATTTAGGTTTCCATGGAAACTGAAATTTTTACATGTAAGTATTTCAAATTTGGCAGAAATACTACTGGTCTTAGCCAATCGCATTTGAGAAATTTCTTAGCCTGTAGTATAATAATGTAAATAAAATTTACTAAAGTAAATAAAATTTACTAAACCCCGAAATATTTTTTGACTAACTTTTGATATTGCGACTTATTGATTGATTTTGTTCTTAATAATGTGTCTAAGATAGTTTGGCCCATATTTCTCATCTTAACGCTTGTGTTACCTGCTTCCATTTCACCAATAATTAGTGTTAATTTCTTTAGTTATTCTTTAGCATCATTATAGAAATAGACTCCTCTTCCGGTTCTTGCGCCCCTGCCAGTCCTAAGACCTGAACCCTTTGTACTTTTCTTTTTCTGTACTTTTAGGTAGTCTCTATATTCTTGAATAGGTTTTAGTCTTGTATCTGCAAATTTATGAGCCATATCCTTTTCTCGCTCTAGCTTTTCTATTACATCTTTTGGCAATCCTTTTTTTATGGCTTGTTTTAGTCTGTTAGTTGAATTTGTCTTAAATTTACTTGTAATACTGCTTATTTCAGAATTTGCTTTTTTTATGTTACTCTCTAGATAATTACTACGTTTAACTGGTGTCATTTCTGGTTGGGATAATCTCATTTCAATATCATCATAGTTAGGAAGATTTGCACTATCTAAAATTCTATTAATATCTCCTCTATCTAAATATTCATCATCATCATCAGGTGGTGGTTCAATTGCTAAAGGTTCTTTTTCCACAAAAGAATATTCTGGTGGTAAAGATTCATCTCCTTCTTCTAGATTCCAAAAACTAGGATCCATTTCATATTTTGGTGGCGGCCCTTTAGGACCTATTTGTTTTTCTGCCTGTGGCGCTACATAATCTTCAAGATCTAATAATCCTTCTACATCCATATCTTCATATGGATCTACTTCAGGTGCATAATCAATTTCATCAGGCGCAGGACGTATTCTCTTTTGTGGTCCTTGCGGTCTATTATTAGGCTTTTGTGTCTTTAATCCCTCTATGATTTCATCTAGTCTAAATGATTTTGTTATCCGCTGGTCAGAGGTCTTACTCTTTATCTTCGCTTCAGTGATCTCATCATATAGCTGATTCTTCATCCTTCCAGTCTCAGTCCGCTTCCGAGCTAATCGTTTCCAATTTGACAGACTCATATATTAATAGTTTTTTTAGATTTTTTATATTATGAGACATATTATGAGTCATATTATATTGATTTTTGAATTAAAAATAAATAATATCACCTTATATAGATGAAAATTCCTAATTATGATTCAGCTTCTAATAATGACAGCAATTTCAAAAGACTGCTACCTTATATGCCTTCAGACACTTTTGGAATGTTAATTTGTGGACCAAGCGGTTGTGGTAAAACTAACGTTCTCATGCATATGCTTTATAATCTACTCTACTATGATAAGATTTACTTGTTTTCTAAAAATCTCGAGCAACCGAAGTACAGACAACTATTAGAAACATTTCGACCCATTTCAGAAGAGGTTGGTTATGATGTCATAGAAGAGAGCAATGGTGATGTCGTTCCTCTCCAAAGCTTAGATGATGATAACCAAAAAATAGTCATCTTTGATGATTATGTTTGTGAACGAAACCAAAAACCTCTAATTGAATATTTTATTGGTGGTCGTCATAAAAATTGCAGTGTAATCTATTTAAGTCAATCTTATTATCTCACTCCTAAAGACATCAGGTTGAATTGCTCTCATTTTTGTATTTTTGATAGCCCAAGTAATGCAGAGACAGCAAGAATGTGCCGTGAAGTCAATGTACCTAAGAAGCGATTCGAGAGTGCGACTAGCGAACCTTATAGTTTTGCGTACATTGATAAGACAAAAAAAACGATGAGAAAAAATTTCAATGAAAATATATAGATGGATAAAAAGAAAAGTGAAGAGCTAGAGAAAGAGAAAAATATTAATAAAAGAATAAGAGAAGAGCTAGCTATGAATTATAACATAAAAATAGGATATATATTACTAAAAGATTAAAAAAAGAAATAAATAATGAGATTGAGAACATAACTTTTGCAATAGAAAATATTAGTAGAAAAATGATATATTTAAAACAATATGAAACATTATACAACAATTGTATTAATAAAAAATTATTATTATTAATTAAAACTCTCAAAATGATATATTATGATTACTTAAGAGATAAAGAAGAAGAATTATTATTTAAGTTTAGTAAATTATAATTTACATTATATTATATATGGGTTTTAGCAATGGACAACTTGAAACATTAGCAACAGGTAAAGGTGAAAAAGGTGATCCTGGTTTACCGGGAATTGGATTTAATCTAACAGATGATGGAAATTTTGACATTGATAGTAAGCGATTAACTGAAGTAGCAGCCCCTGTTGATAACAAAGATGCAGCTACAAAAGAGTATATTGATAGCCATATTTCTTCAGGGAGTGTAACAAAAAAATATGTAGACGATGAAAACACTAGACAAGATATTGCTATTAACAGTAAAGCAGAAAAGACTGATGTCCTTCTCAGAAATGGGACTCAAAGCATGAGGGCTAATCTACAATCGGCGACATAATTAGTTGACACATTGTCTTTCCATAGCACTTGTAGTGCACCAATTAACACCACTCTTTTAATCGCGCAAAAAATTGTGGAAAAGACCCCGCTCCCCAATTCAATGTTGCTTGTTTATTCCTCAAGATCACAGCAATTGCGGTGCAACATTGTTTGGGGGTGAGGGGGGCTGACATGAGAAGCTAGGAGGGCAAAAGGGGATCAAAGTGACGAAATTGGGAGTTAGAAAGGGGAATGTGTCAACAATTTTGTCGCTGATTGTCCGAAGTGCAATAGTTGAAATGGCTTGAAAATACAGCTTCATCAGGAGTCTTTTGTCTTACGATGTAATCTACCCCATGGGTACTTTCGATTTATTCCGGTGGATAATTGGCAGTAATTAGGAAACGACAATGACAGGTGATTATGTAATTTTGTGGTGACGTGATAAAGGCGTTGAGAACTTGAAAAAATTGGTGCAATATGGTTTTCCAAGGGAAAATCCCAGATGAAACTCGAGCATTTGTCCGCATTGCAGAAAAGTATAGAGGTATGAGACAAAGTGAAATTATGGAGAGGTGTGGTGTTAGTCGGTCCACGGTTTATAGGATTTTGAAAGGAGTAAACACAATGCAAAGAAGTCGCGCGCGACACAAAAGGAAATTAGCAGGAAGACCTCGGAAATTGAGCGGCCGTCAGGAACGTCTCCTTTTAAGGCAGATCAGCACTTTACGCGAGGAAGACGGGAATTTCACCGTAAAAAGGTTAATGGAAAGAGCGGGTTTGAACATGAGGGAAGTTTCCTGTCGCACCGTGCAACGGTTCCTTCGTTCACATGGCTATCGCTACTTGAATAGTAGAAAGAAGGGCGTGTTACTGAACACAGACTTCAAAAGACGCGTACAATTTGCAAAAGCAATGAGGAAAGACTACAACAGTAGTGTTTGGACGGAAAAATTGCATGTTAAGTAGATGGGGTGAGTTTTATTCACAAATATAACCCCTACGATCAAGCACGCGCTCCCAAAGGAAAGATATGGCGTAGGCCCCAGGAAGGATTAGCTCGCGGATGTACAGCGAAGGGTGCGCACTGCGGATCAGGAGGGCGCTTAGTGAAGTTTTTTGTTGCAATTAGCTACGGGAAAGGAGTTATTCTTTGTGAACAATACAACTCCTTAAATGGAAGATACTTTAAGACACTCATTGAACGCGAGTTCCAGCGTATGTTTCGAGAATCGCAGAAAGCTTCTAAGTTGTTTATTCAAGATGGCGACCCGAGTCAGAACAGTGCACTGGCTCGTGCTGCATTGAAGAGAGTAGGCGCAAAGCTACTAGCTATTCCCCCACGTAGTCCGGATCTAAATCCGATTGAAAACATATTCAACATCGTTGAAAGAATATTAGAAGCAGATGCTATCAAAAAGAACATCAGCTATGAGACGTACGAACAATTTTCAGAACGCATTGTAGAAACATTCAAAAAGCTTGATCATACTTTAATTGATAGAACAATCGCATCAATGAACAAGAGAATTGATGCAATCATTGGCAACAAAGGTTCACGTACCAAATATTGATAACCGCTAACTAAAACCTCTGAAATGTCTTGTTATGGATACCGTGACATTAAGTATAGAAGTTTAAGTTTTGCGTGACAAGAAGGTGTGAGATTCTAACAATGTTACGTGATGTGCGATGAACAGTTTCTTTTCATGGTATTTCTTCTTCATATTTATATTAGAATATGAAATTCAGATGTGCAGCATGTTGATGTAATGTCTTTGCAATTAACAACCCATTAAAAGAGTTGGAAAAAAGTGTAGAGTATTAGTTTGAACGATTAACCACGATTAACCACGATTAACCACAGGAATAAACAATACACATTCCTTGGCTTTTTTTTACGCTCATGGTTAATCGTGGTTAATCGTCGTAAATCGTCCGCTTTTACAGATGCTCGTCCCCCCGTTGTCCCAAAATCAAGGTGGCAAAGCATTTCCCACAAGGAAGCAGTTGTTTTTGCTTTTCTTGCGGGATTTGTGTGTGGAAACGAAATATTTTCCACCGCACATTCATCATTTCTGTTTCTTTCTCGTCTAGTGCCCCGTTCTTAACAAAAACAATTGGATTCTTTCCAGTGGCAAAAATCGGGGTATCTACAGTAAAAGCGATGTCTTTAGTGTAATGAGATTTAGGAGCTGGTAGGTGCACAAGCTGCCCTTCCAAAAGAAGTAAAAAATCATGCCATTGTATAACAGACGGTGTCCATCTGAAGTCATTTAAAAACAGAATCTCCGCCTTCTCTGCTCCCACCCAAGCAAAACTTGTAGAGGCTGGGTTCGAAAATGTCTCGTAAATAACATTCAGTGGGTCAAGCAAAAATGTTTTACCACAATTAGCTACTCCGACAATCATAATATTTCTGTATTTTCCACGACCCTTGTCTAAAAGCTCATAACCTTGCTCGGCAAAATAGCTCTCTTCAACTCCGTTTCGCTCTAACACTTCGCGCGCACAGACTAACCAATCACCGTTACAGTTCTCCACACAATCTCCCAGTCTTGCCTCTTGTAATAGCTGTAACCTACTCTTCCTTTGCCGTTCAAGAGTTTTCTGCGCATCTTCCATTTCCCAGGCCGACTCTAAAATTTCAGCAACCACCTTAGAACCTCTGTTGATAATAAACTCTGCAATGTCAGTTTTACCTTCTAATTTCTGTTCACGCGCAAGCGCCAGCAACTCAGTTCTCGTTTTAATCCTTTTAGCCACGACGATTTCAGACAATTCGTAGGAAGACATTCGTTTTTTCTTTCTTTTCTCACTGTTCTGAAAGCGCTCGTTCTTGTCAACACTCTCAAGGTCAGCTTCATCATTATCACACAATGTGTCTTCTTCATTCAATGCCAACGACCGCTTTTTTCTTCGCCTAGAGTGGTTAGTAGCAGAGGCCAGAGTCGTTCTCGGTGGATGGTCATTCGTTAGATCTGGATGACCAAAGCTCTGGATAAACCCTGAATCTTCCTTTGTCACATATTGCCATGCACTGTAGTAGTTCGCGTGAATCGCGGAGAAATGAACAGAAATCCCAAAATTCTCAAGCAACGATCTCTTGCTCTGGAGCCATCTTTGATTTTTGTTTAATTTGATCGCTATGTGATAATGGATTCCTGTTACTCCGTGTCTTTCCAGGCAACAACACCACTGAACAACTTTCGCTAGTGTGCAATTGAAAGAAAACAATACCGCCTGCACAAAAGACTCTCTTGTTGGGAATCTACCTTGATCTGCACGGCTGTACGTTATCAAATACACTTGCCTTACAGTACGTGAGTCAAGCTCCTCTTCTTGACTTTCTAATATGTCATTTTCACTTTCTTTAGAGCAAAAACCATCAGAATCATACGCTTTCAGCAAGTCCATCTTTTAAGATCTTCGCACAGAAATGCCGATAAGAATTCTGTAACCAAACAACGAAAATATAACAAATTTTTTCGTGGTGTCCGGACGACGTGCCGCTGCTGGCATGTTCAAATGCATACTTGTTAATTTAATCAGTGAATTTTCAACTAATACCCAAATAATTCCTCTCCAAACTATATTTTGAAATATATTTTACCCACTTAGAGCATATCAATTTTCTTTGTACTCCAAAGAATAAGATCTGAAGGGTTTGTCGTTTTTTCCCAAACACGAATAGCAAAAGGGCAACAAATCGGTCTCAGACAATCGGCGACATAATTAGTTGACACATTGTCTTTCCATAGCACTTGTAGTGCACCAATTAACACCACTCTTTTAATCGCGCAAAAAATTGTGGAAAAGACCCCGCTCCCCAATTCAATGTTGCTTGTTTATTCCTCAAGATCACAGCAATTGCGGTGCAACATTGTTTGGGGGTGAGGGGGGCTGACATGAGAAGCTAGGGGGGCAAAAGGGGATCAAAGTGACGAAATTGGGAGTTAGAAAGGGGAATGTGTCAACAATTTTGTCGCTGATTGTAGATTTAAATAATCACAATATTATTAATCTCAAAGACGCTAGTGTGAATAACGAGGCTGTCTCTTTCAGTCAATTAAAAAGTCATACTGATCATGTTCAAGTTAATTATCATTTACAACCAAATATGAGATTCTTTAAAAACTTTGGTGATAATGCTGAATTATCATCAAGTAATTCACCTCCTAATTTTAACCCTAAAGACCACTTTTTTTATCAACATGTGCATTATAATCTCTATTTAGTAGCTAAACAAGGTTTTGATAATGGTTTTGGCGGTCAAGCTTGGACCTCTCTGAAGATGACTAATGATGGACTGAAAGCAGGAATTTATACAGTAGTTTTTGAAATTTTTACCAGGTCAGCTGTTTCACCACCAATCTTATCTGATGAAACTTTGATTACACAGGTTCATGGTGATGATAATTATAATGTAATTACGTTTTCTCATGACTATAATGGAAAATATACCAAAGCTTTTATTCAGTTCAGTAGTAATGGTCAACCTGGTGAAATTACCTTCCAAATTAGATATTATGGTAGCCGTTTTAGAAATTTTCTATTGTTTTTATTTTATTCAAGAGTAATAGCAGGTAAGCAAAATACTCATTTTAATCACAATCTTTTAAGTGTCAAAAGTACTGATTATTCTGGCACTATTTTGTATTTTGAACCGATTAATATGAATAGTCAAAAGATAGTCAATCTCTCTGATCCAACTGGTCCCAAAGATGCAGCTAACAAAGAGTATGTTGACGATAGAGACGCTAAACAGGATATTGCTATTAATGATTTATCTTCTCGAAAAGCAGACAAAACTTATGTTGATGATCAAGACAGTAAACAAGATATTGCTATTAATGATTTATCTTCTCGAAAAGCAGACAAAACCTATGTTGCTGATGAGATTGCTAAGATTGATTTAAGTGATACTCTCAAATTAGATGGTTCTCGTGCTATGACTGGAAATCTAAACATGAATAATAATCTCATTACAAATTGTGGACGATTAACAATGGTGGCTGATGGTAATAGCCCAATTAATATGAATAATAGTTATCTTTATGGTTTACCAATCCCTTTGACTGGTGATGATGGTGCTAATAAAAATTATGATAATAGAGATAATTTGAATTTACTTTTAAATGGCTCAAGAGCAATGACTGGTGACCTCCAAATGGGTGATAATGCAATCACTGGAATAAGAAGTTCTTCTGTAGATAACGCAGCTTTAACCGTTGGAGGAGCTAAGTCCACATATCTGCCCCTTACTGGTGATCGAGGGATGCAAGGAAATCTTAATATGGGAGGAAATGCTATTACAAATATTAAACCTTTTGTTGAAGATGACTCAAGTCAAGCTGCACAAAATGCTCAGTCCAATCATGTTATCAACTTTGGGTATTTTCACGGACAGAGAGGTGATTTAAAAAGAGAAATAAATGATGTCGCTGCAGAAGCATTAAATAGAAAAGAAAGAAAGTTATGTACCGTGTTTGTAACTACCTTTACAGTGCAAATAAAAAAAATAAAAAAAAAAAAAAAAAATAGAAAAAATCCTGATCCTATGGAAGATGATATTGATATGGCTAATCATAGCATTATCCGCTTGAAAGATCCAAAGTCATCAGATAGCTTTCACGCTTCCAATGTTAACTATGTTAATAGAACAATTAGTGATAATAATGCTGTAATTAATACTTTGATTAGAGATAAAATCATTGAATCTGAAGCACTGAATATTAAAGCAAACCGACAAGATAATGAATTCTCTTTTGTTATGGATGATGACTTATTTAAGGAAGATGATGATGATATTACTAAAGTTGGAAAAAATGATAGAGATTTTTACCAAATTAAAAAAGAGACTTATCAATTTAAAATTAAGTATGACTCTGCTATCGGTTATTATAGTACACGATTAACTATTGATTTAAAATCGTTAGATTTAGGTGAGTATACATTAGCTTTTGAAATGTATTATGATAATAAAGTGGATCGAGATGAAGTGGTTGTTAATGCTGTTAGTGATACTTTAAATGTTTCACGTAATAATACAAATACTTTTTCCGATCATAGTAGAACAATTATCAATTTTCATAAATATGGAAACATTGGGATTATTGATTTAGATATTGATTTAACTTTAAAGTATAAGAGTGGTGCGACTTATGATGCAGAAACAGACATCTATGTAATTGTTTATGGTGTAAGTGGTCATCAGAATGACGTTGACTCGAGAATTTGGGATAGATTCTATTACATCAGAAACAAAATCATCCATTATGAAGCACCTATTAATATGGGCAATCGACAAATAAAAGGATTAATTGACGGAAATGAAAACAGTGATGCTGTTAATTTGAAACAACTAAATGAAGCAGAAAGTAATATTACAAATTATGTTGACGGAGAAATTGAAAAAGTAAATAATGAAATTGCAAAAGAAAATCCTACTATTAATGAAAATAAAAATTTTATAGAGTTAATAGTAAAATATATATTAAGTAATAATTCAAAGATTTCTTTAATAAAAGATTTGTATTTTTCTGATAATGTTGAAGGTAGAACACCAAATACATATGCGTTTGGAACTACTGGTGATAACGGAGGTGATTTAACTTTTTATTATGTATTTCAAC
Source organism: Micromussa lordhowensis (assembly GCA_964020085.1). Taxonomy (NCBI): domain Eukaryota; kingdom Metazoa; phylum Cnidaria; class Anthozoa; order Scleractinia; family Lobophylliidae; genus Micromussa; species Micromussa lordhowensis. Next base: position 16,698,654 of record OZ026602.1, on the reverse strand, counting down.
ATGTTAGTCAGACTAATAGTAATATGGCTGTAAATTTTACAATTAAGAATACAAGAGGTGTATTTATTTTTGTTAATAAAAGCAAAGTAGTAATTTCACGCAATCCTTTAATAGATGAACCGGCTTTAAGATCATTTAATATTCCAAATAATTCTTTAGGAAAGCAAGTTTGGTTTTGGATTTGGGTAAAAGGCACAGTTATGAATATAATTTTTAGTGGAATTAGTGCTCCAATTAATGTGGGTAATGCTTTTTCAGCTGATACTATAATAAGAGTAAATGTAGATGATAATCCTTTCACTAAAAAGAGAGGATTAATAACTAAAAATATTTATGATAATAGCAGTGAAGCTTATCAGAGAGTAAAAGAATTTGAAAAGAGCGAAGGAACTATTATATAAAATAAATATATATGGGGCATAGTAATGGACAACATGAAAAACCATCAAAAGTAGAAAAGGTTAAAATAGGAATAGGCTTCAAATCAACTCCAGACAACCATTTCGATTTACAAAACAAGAGAATAACTAACATTTCCGCTCCAATGGATGACCATGATGCAACCACTAAACGATTCGTTGCTGATTTATTAAAGACAAAAGCGGCTACTACATACGTTAATAATGAACTAACTAAAAAAGCCAACTCATCTGCTTTAAAGGATTACGCTTTAATTACTGATTTAGGAACCTTAGCAATCGAATTCAATGATGCATTAAAAGGCAAAGTCGATTACAATGATTTAGAGACTAAGACGCACCCGTTCATCACCGTCTATGCAGAAGAAAATGGACCACTGCACTAGTTCGTTTCTCTGAACGTACTCTGGTGATCTAAATGCCATTATATATTTTTTACCAGACATTTTTTTTCTTTAAGAGCGTGCTATTAAATTATTAATCAGTGCATTAACTTCATCTTGCCTTAGCGGAGTCCTTGCTTTTTTACTAGCAGTCTTTGTAGCTTTGCTCTTCGCTGCTTTGCTCTGCGTAGCCTTTTTACTTTTAAGCCTTTTTCTAATAAGCTCACCTGATTTCTCTATAACTTTATCAGCAGCCTTTTTACCAACTTTTTCTCCTGCATGAGATACACCAGCTTGTATTGCTTTTTTAGCAAATGGTTTTAAAACCTGTCCAGTTAAAGCACTAGCTACTTTTTTTAGTGGTTTCATAAGATTATCTACTATAATTCCATTGCCACGGTGTTTGTAGACATATCGTCCCGTTCTTGGGTGATAAATCTTTTTGAACTCTCTTGACTTCATATATATAAATTAGGAACTAATTTAAATTTTAAAACCCTCGCTACGCTTGGTCCCTACGGTCGGTCGCTCACTGCGTTCGGTCTCTAAAATGGAACTTTTTTAAGATTAATGAAAATGCTGTGTCAGCATGATTTAAATAGACTGGTCTTCTTAAACCGTCAGTTACATAGATTCGAATACTTGAAACTCTTGTTTTATTGATAGGATTAAATATAACACGACACGGTTCAAGGGTAAAATTGTAAGAAGGTTTTAAAGTTCCTGTACCAAAACTAAAAACAATATCTGATTCTCTCCCATCTACTAATGAATCAGAGACTAAATCACAATGAATATTTAGGACATCTGTATCTTCTGATAGGTTAGGTATTTTGGGGCTAACGTTTCTCTCATTGCTTAAGACCACCTTATTGAATCCTATTAGTTTACCAAAATTTGATTTACTTAGGTCAAGCTGATAGTTTGTATCTAAAGTCACTATGACTCTGAAAGTTGGTTCATCAAAAGTTAAAGTAATTGGAAATTCTTCATCACCATCACCATTAACTATTTTAGTCTTTTCCTTAATGTAATTATCAATATCAGTGTAATCCCAAACTCCTTTTGGAAAATCAATATCTGTAAATGTTTTCCCACCGTCTTTACTGTAAGCTATCTTTTGATTGCTATAACCAGAATTTATATTTGTCCATGTAAAAGCCATTGAAATAATTTTATTAAAACCAATATACCAAATCCCATCACTGTGTTCATAGTTTAAAGTTCTAGAAAACCTTGTAGTAAAATCACCAGGTCGATTACCAGGTTCATCTTTAACTGCAAAACTGCTTAATGAGATTTCTCTCTCCATATACGTATAGGAAATAGCACGGTTTCTAGGGGTATTTGGGATAAATACCGCGAGTGATATTTCAAAATTCACCAAAATATCACGAGCCGCCGCGGCGAGTGATATTTGGAGAGTTTTGAAATATCACGAGCCGGTATTTATACCAAATACCCCGAAAAAACCGTGCTATTTTTTGTTTATACTACAAGGCAAAGAAATTTCGCATCTTGTAACGCTGTTTAGTCACAATCCTCTTGTTGTTATTAGAGGAGAATTTGGAGGGTCTTTACAGGGTTAACTGTCAAATGACCATAAAATTTACCATTGACCATCAAAAATGGATAAACACCAATCCAGTCATCCAAAATTACCTGTCAGTCAACTGTTAAATGTCCTGAAATGTTTACTGTCAACTGCAAAAAATAGTTTGAACAATACTTGCATCAAAGCAAAGATATCCCCCATGGAGACCCTCTTTTACTTTTACTTTAGTTTGAACGATTAATTTTTGGGGATAACCTTTTTAGGGAAGATTAGCAAGAATGTACAGTTAGTAACTTCAAAGTGCAATTTCTCCCCAGTTAACTTAACATCTTTATAGGTACCAGCATCAGTGTGTTCATGAACATTTCCAGTACCTTTATTAAAAGAGATTAGGATGATAATGCAGTGAAAGCATATACAATGTACATTTTCTTGTATTTAACGTTCTTTCTTGTCATCTGGGATAAACTGGAGTATCAAGTAAACTGTTGAAAAAAATATTGTTAGTGGCACTAAATGTGAGCTTTGTAACCTTTTAAACTATTATGCCAGTTTCTTTTGAGGCATTTCTGTACACCATGCATGGGAGTTCTTTGGATATTTAGTGTTAAAGAGTGTTGTAAACTTGTTAAAGATTGTGGAATAAAAATTGTTGCAGTTTATTGTGTAAAATCTAAGGATTGGTTGTCCATTGAACTTCTAATCCAAGGCTTGCTAGTTAAAATCTACTGCTGTAAACAAAAAGCTCCATATCTGTTTAGTTCACAATCCAGGAATGGCAATTTGTTTTGTTAAGACCCAATTCCAGATCTGTTATCTTGAGAAATCCAATTTTGTTAAAACCTTATTCCAAGACTGATTACCTTGAAATCCAAGAATGGCTACCGAAAAATCCATATTTGTTTAACCCCAATTCTGGGTCTGTTTATTATAGAATTCAAGAATGGTTACTGAGAAATCCAGTTTTGTTAAATCCCAATTTCAAGTCTGTTTACCTCGAAATCCAAGAATGGCTTTCGAAAAATCCATTCTTGTTAATACCTAATTCCAGATCTGTTTATCTTACATCCAAGATTGTGAATTAGTAAATCCAAGATTGGATTCTACTAGTACCAAGTCTGGTATTCTATAATTTTCCAATTTTGGATTTTGCAAAATACAAATAGAAAACCAAATCTCTAAAAATTGCACTTTTTCCAGGTTTGGATAACTAAGAAAATCCAGGTAAGAAACAAGTAAAATCCAACTGAAATCATACATGGAAATTTGAAATTTTTTCCAGTGGTTTTATGCGTTTTTTGTTCGGTTCTAATGATATTTGATAAATCAAAACCAAAAGGCTAGTAGTTCATATTACATTTTAAGACAGGAGCGGGTTTTAAAATTGAAAAACCTAGCCGACGCCCGCCAAAAACCAAATCATAAAAAAAAAACACACTTGCAGTGTTTGCACGCAAAAATGTGGACGTGGCTTGTTTCTTCGGTGGTCAGCATATCCATGTGCACAGGGGTAGTTTAACAAACAAAAAGTTTCAGTGTTGTCACTTGCTCTAAGCATTTTGCACTGTTCTCACTCGGTCTTTAAAACCGTTTTTCTTAACTGTTTTACCATGGCTTCTAACACACTAAGAGGTAGCAGACGACTTCTAGGACAAGCACCAGAAGAAGATAAGCTGGGCGTTTGTTTTACATGCCAAGATGAGTTTAACGTGGAACTATTGTCGCGGCTTCAACAAACCGCCTGCTGTGGAGTTGTAACGCACCATCGCTGTCATGAAGAAATGGTAGCACGAACTTCGATCTGTGGCAACTGCAGACATGACAGATTGTCTGGAAACACGCGAGCCTTGGCGTTGGATCCCAAGAATGGTCTGGAGGAACCTCATCATCTGCTTTCGCCAGGTACTTATCTTATTGAAGAAGTTAGTCGCGAACTTAACGAATATAGACAGTTTGGTCTACCAAACCCACACCGTCGAGACTCCCGATTATGGTCACTATCGCCTTCTGACATTCTTGGCGTTATTTTGTTCGAATACCTAGCCTCATTAAAACTTTTGTTTGCCTTAAAATTTTAGGTTGTTTTTTCATGTTTTCGTTCAATTCTAACGTTATTTGATAAATCTAAAGGAAAAAACTAGTAGTTTATGTCACGTCTTAATATGGGAGCGGGTTTAACCCTTTAAGCCCCGATAGTGCCATATGGCACTCTCGTGTGACTGCATCTTATTCCCGAGAGTGCCATATGGCACTCTGAGACCTACCTTCATTCTGACCAATCAAAACACCTGTTATATTGTTGCCAGGCTGCCCTACTGTTTTTTAACCAATAGAAAAGAGTTTTAGCTTTCATTTCACGTGTCAAGCGTGACAAGCTTTCACTGAGCATCACTGTGAAAATCGCAACTGAAGTTTGATGGCGGCCACTAGCGAAAGCGAAGTTGAAGAGGACGAAGAAGAAAGAGAAGTTGTTGCTGCTTGGAGACAAGCAAGATTTGAAGCTAGAAACCAGAGTGACTCGGAGTCGGATATTTCCGTCTCTTCTGTTTCTACGGACGACCTTTCCGACTTTGAAGAGGAAGACGACGATGAAGGGACATGGAACGAAAATATAAACCCCGTTGAGGTCTCGCAATTCACTGAGGCTACTGGCCCAACTTCTGGAGTTGCAGAAGATGGAACAGCAATCGATTTTTTTATTTGATGGTTCCAGAAGAACTTATAGAACAAATTGTTGCTGAAACGAACCGCTATGCACGGGAATGCATCGCTACGAAGCCAGACCGCTTGATGAAATGAAAGCCTTCCTCGGCCTTCATGTGCTGTTCGGCATCAAACGGTTGCCTGCAACTCGACTTTACTGGAGTGAGGATCCACTCATTGGCGTCCCTTTCATTCAAAAAGTGATGTTGAGAAATCGCTTTGACAAATTGTCGAAGTATTTCCATGTAAATAATAATGCAAACCAAGTTCCCCGTGAAGATGCTGGACATGACAAATTGTTCAAAGTTCGCCCTGTTCTTGATCGCGTCGTGCAAAGCTGTAAAACGGAACTGAGGCCACAAAAAGATTTATCCGTCGATGAAGCGATGGTAAAATTTAAGGGACGGCTTGGAATGAGGCAATATATGCCGATGAAGCCCGTTAAGCGTGGAATTAAAGTGTGGGTATGCGCCGAAGCGTCTAGCGGCTTTGTTTGTGACTTCCAAGTTTATACGGGAAAAAGACAAGATGGCGCTGCGGAAAAAAACTTGGGTTATCGTGTAGTTCACGATTTAACTCGGAACTTTACTGGAAAGAATCATCATGTCTTCTATGACAATTTCTTCTCAACAGTCAAGCTTGCCAAAGATCTGTTGGAGGACCAGATTTATTCGTGTGCAACGGCACGAGCGAACAGGAAAGACTTTCCAAACGATCTTGCGGCAAGCAATCCCCGTGTCAAGCGATTGAAGCAAGGAGAGGCGCTGTTTAAATGAAAGAACAATGTCGTTGCAACAACCTGGAAAGACAAAAAGGTTGTACACTTCATCAGTACTGAAAGTAATCCGGTAGGAAATGAGACTGTCAACCGAAAGCAACGCGATGGAACTGTTGTTCAAGTGCCGACTGTTCCCGTTGTGAAGAGTTACAACAAGAGCATGGGAGGCGTAGACCTTCACGATCAGTTGCGTGGATATTACGCTATTGCAACAAAGTCAAGGAAATGGTGGCGCTATCTTTTTTGGTTTGGCGTCAATCTAAGTATTGTCAATGCCTTTATTTTGGAACAAAAGGCCGTAAATCATCCCTCAAGAACGCAACTAACATTTTGAATTGAACTCGCGAAGGACCTGATCGGGAATTTCACGACCCGTGGAAGAACAGCAAGTTCTGGGCAAACGGAGGCTGGACATTGGCCAATTGTTTTTGATAAAGGGCGATGCAAACGATGCCTCAAACGAAAGAAGACCACATTTTGCAGAATGGGTTGCCAGAGCTGCAACAAGCGGGTTTGCTTGGAATGCTTCCCGAATCACATCGGTGACCTAAGCTAAGCGTCACAAGCGCGCGAAATTCAAATTTCAAGTGTTGAATATTTGCTTCGTTTACTTCGCAATAACCAGACAAGAGACATTACTTGAAATCTATTTTATTGTACATAGACATGTATTGATGTTTTTGCCTTTTAGTAGGATTTAGCTAGTATTTGAGCGTTTTTTTGACCTCTTTATTGCAAGGTTACACTGTGTTTCAGTGTAAACAATGACATTTTTCAGACTTGTGCAATGTTTCTCTTGCTTTAGTTAACTTGATGATTAACCGTTTGCTGTAGTTAAGGTCTAGAATTAAAGATAAATTGTTGCTGAACATTTTTTGATTTAAGTGTTTTGTCTTTTGCCTTGTAGTTTTTAAGATATAAGACAAAATTCTAAGCATGGTTAAAATTAGACATTTAAGTCCTGCAATGCCAGTTGGGTTCCGGGAATAGGGGCTTGTGTTTCATCAGTGTCCTGTGGGGCTTAAAGGGTTAAAAAGCTTAAAAAATCACTTTAAAACGTGCAAATAGTACATAGTTTCGTGCGAGAAAACACAACTTTACAGCGTGGCGATATGCGCACTTAAGCCTTTTCTTTCAAAATGCATACTAATTGATCCTAAAGTAAAAAGCATGCCACTCTGGTAGTTTTTTGGACTGGCACAAAAATGGCGTTTGAAAGCTGCGATGTTTTCCTTTACAAAGAACGCTTTCATCACATCAAGGAACGTCATGTTCAACTGGACGTTCATCCTCGGGCCTCAAAGTTCAAGTCAAACTTTCATCTTGTCAGCTGTTTGGCTCGTTTAACCAAAAGTACATGGCAAGACAGCGAGACGTACGAGATCATAGAGGAGGGTTTCAAACGCGGACATGACCACCACTACATGTATGTATTCAAACTTCCGAAAGTTATTGGTGTGGATCCATGGCGTTTTCCTTCAAAAGAAATTTGCATTTATGACTCCTGGAAGCCAAACTCCATGCGAGATTCCATATCATCTCGGCGTACCCCTTTTCAAGGAGTTATCACGACTTCTTGAAGCAGCGCTAGCACAGATACCTCTTGTAGGTTATTCTAAAAGAACGGCTCCTTTAGCAAGTAGCCACCAAGTTCATAAAAGTCAATGATCCAACAATATTTTCCCTCCTTCTTTCTTTACACGTTTTGATCTAAACTCCCAAGATAATTGATCGAATGAAAATTGCACACAAATTGATCCTAAGTAAAATTTTAGCTGGTTTTATGCGTTTTTGTTCGGTTCTAATGATATTTGATAAATCAAAACCAAAAAGCTAGTAGTTCGTATTACATTTTAAGCTAGGAGCGGGTTTTAAAATTGAAAAACCTAGCCGACGCCCACCAAAAACCCAAATGATTTTAAGAAAAAACACAGTTGGGGTGTTCGCACGCAAAAATGTGGACGTGGCTTGTTTCCTCGGTGGTCAGCATATCCATGTGCACGGGGGTAGTTTAACGAACAAAAAGTTTCATTGTTGTCACTTGCTCTAAGCATTTCGAACTGTTCTCACTCGCTCTTTAAAACCGTTGTTCTTAATCGTTTTACCATGGCTTCTAACACACTAAGACGTAGCAGACGCCTTCGAGGACAAGCACCAGAAGAAGATAAGCTGGGCGTTTGTTTTATATGCCAAGATGAGTTTAACGTGGAACAATTGTCGCGGCTTCAACAAACCGCCTGCTGTGGAGTTCTAATGCACCGTCGCTGTCATGAAGAAATGGTAGCACAAACTTCGATCTGTGGCAACTGCAGACATGAGAGATCGCCTCGAAACACACGAGCCTTGGCGTTGGATCCCGAGAACGGTCTGGAGGAACCTCATCATCTGCTTTGGCCAGGTACTTATCTTATTGAAGAAGTTAGTTGCGAACTCGAATATAGACAGTTTGGTCTACCAAACCCACACCGTCGAGACTCTCGATTATGGTCACTATCGCCTTCTGACATTCTTGACGTTATTTTGTTTAAATACCTAGCTTCATTAAAACTTTGGTTTGCCTTAAAATTTTAGGTCGTTTTTTATGGTTTTGTTCGATTATTACGTTATTTGATAAATCCAAAGCAAAAAAACTAGTAGTTTATGTCACGTCTTAGGATAGGAGTGGCTTTAAAAAATTAAAAATTCACTTTATAACGTGCAAATAGTACATAGTTTCGTGCGAGAAAACACAACTTTACAGCGCGGTGATATGCACACTTAAGTCTTTTGTTTGAAAATGCATACTAATTGATCCTAAAGTAAAAAGCATGCCAGTTTGGTATTTTTTGGACTGACACAAAAACGGCGTTGGAAAACTGCAATGTTGTCCTTTTAAAAGAATGCTTTGATCACATCCAGGAACGTCATGTTCGACTGGACGTTCATCCTCGGGCGTGAAAGTTCAAGTCAAACTTTTATGTTGTCAGCTGTTTGGCTCGTTTAACAAAAGTACATGGCAAGACAGCGAGACGTATGAAATCATAGAGGAAGGTTTCAAACGCGGACATGGCCGCTACTACCTGTATGTATTCAAACTTCTGAAAGAGACTGTAAGGAGAGAAGGAGAGATTCTACATGCAAAAGAAATTTCAAGTGCGTGAAACGGGTTATTACTCTTGCAATGAACACTTTGGGCACCATGATTTCTTCCAGCCAGCAACACTCAAAGACTTTTCTCACAAGGATGCAAAGACAGTGAAGTTTGCAAAACATAAAATACACGGACTCGCTTATCAACCCTGTTACCGAGAAAGACCTGATAAGCAAGATCAAGCAGATAATGTCTTGCTGTGATTGTACAACCAATACAAGACAGAGGGAAGGACTGTCGTGGCTTTCAAAGGAGGTCATGTTGAAAAAGACTTGTTCAACAGACTGATCATTCCGTCTCGATTTATGAACTTGGGTTCCCCCAAATACAAACGGTTAAGAAAAACGATTGTAGAACTGTTTGCGCGAGTTGTGGTTTTCACTTAATTCTCCTAAAACTGGTATAATTTGCCATTCTTTTCTTTGTTTGAGGTGTCGACTCCAATCCCTCCCTGGAACAATCGATTAGTCTTATTTGCTCCACACAAAGACATGCATTCCCAAAACATGCATAAGCAAAACCTTTGGGGCTAAAGCAAAAACAAAAAGGGACAGAAGAGTGCTTCGGAATCTTAACACCATCTTGCTTTGTGAAGTTTGATAACTGTCCATGTGGAGAACAAGGAATTTGAGAATGCCTTACAGTAGACAATTGAAAAAAGTAATAACCCCTAGGAATATTGAACAAGCGGTGTTGGGGTCTGGTCATAGTTCTTTAGTTCCTTTTATATAACCTTCATTCCAATCACCGTCAGTTACAGTAGTTTGTATTTATTTACGAATCAATTATGTAAGTCTTTCATCTAACTCTCGAAAATGGCTGTAGCATTCGAAACCTCCAATATGATTCTCTCCAAGGAACTGCGACGTAGACATCAACGAACAGCATGCGTCAAAGTTTAAGAGAAGTTTCAACCGAACTGTGACATAGGCTTTGCTGACACGGAAAACTTGGGTTCCGGAGCTGGAGGGTTCTTGAAGAGTAGAAGGCTGGTGTTCTGCTAGTTGCCAAACTCCTTTCATATATTTGATTGCTTTATTTACTTTTTAGTTTATTTATCTATCATATCTAGAATTCGTTCAATGGGCATCCGCGACAACCAATATGACAGACCTAACCTTGAATCGTCCTACTTTCCACATTCCTGAACCAGGAAGCTTTAATAAAACTGTGCTCAGAGACCTCAACAGTATTTTGGCGACCTTAGATGGCAAGTTCACTGCCTCTGAGTCAGCTACATCTCAGCAAATTGACATCATACAAGCTGATGCAGTTCTCACTACTTCTGATTACCTGACCTATGTAGAACTGACCCTAGGCTTGGTTAACGGCCTGTCTTTCATTATTACACTGTACCTCTTCCAGACATAATGGGCCGCAGCAGACTGGCAATCGATGCAGCTGTGGGCAACAGAGAATTCAGGAAATCAGTGGAAGTCCAACTCCATTGTGAGTTTTATAAACACAGTATGCTTACGGAACGAAGCCTTAAACGTGTGGTCAATGTCTCCGAGTTGTTTTAGGTATACGCAGGCAAGGACTTGCGCTGGTGCACACTTTGCTTGGAGCACCACCAACCCACATCATTTGTTTTTCCGAGTCTGATATGGACGCCACCCATCGAGACATCATGATACACAATATTGAATGCTGAACTGTCCTTTCAGTGGACCCCGGATGGAGACCAGGAGGCTGTTTTCAGTGCATGCCACTACTTCCGAATCAACAAGGACCATGTGCTTCCCCTCTTTATGGCTTCTCTTACACTGGACAACGCCAGGTTTTACAACCATTAATATTATACCTTTTTCGTATGGATTCACTCCTGTAATGAGTCACTGGAGGCTCCTCCACTTCAAAGGGGGGATGATATGTTGGAGTATAATTTCATATATTCAACACAACTTTTATATCCATGAATTTTCTATGATTTATAGTTTTAGTGTACAACAATTTTGTTGTATTTTCAAAAACAAGGACACAAACTTCTCGTAGGAACTTTTACACTTGTTAAACTCTGGTCTTTTGTTTCCCGGTGTGATTAACTTCGCCATTATTTTCGTTATCTTTCTAAGCTAAAGCTAATTAAAATTACTCTTTTTGCTCTAGTCCATTGTTACGGATCTGGAATTTTTTGTGTAATCAACTATAACTTGAATATGAGAACTCTCGTACAAGTGCTGCTTTAACTGTCAGGACATTACGTCCTGTATGAACTGTGGAACCTTGTTTCCATCAACTCTACAAACAATGAACACTTTATTTAATTGTTGAGTGACAAAGTTTAATGAGTGTTCCATAATCTAGCTTTAAGAGCGCATGCTATTTGTGCAGCGTGTAACATGATATCAATTAGTCTGTATGGTACTTTACATGTAGGTCAAAGTGGTACAAGTGGAGTGCACGCTTTTCTAGGAATACACAGCAGCGATAAGCAATTTCGTGTGAACGAGAATTTGGTATCGTGGGAAAGTTTGACCTTCAACAAAGTATCTTTTTTTCTCCTTTGAAAGAGAGAAATGATTTGATTTCTATGGAATAAAAGGACTTCATTTCCAGTTAATCGAGGTAATTAATTTACGATGACGTAAACAACTACAAGTATCTTTAATATCAAATATTCAGTTCCCTGGCACGCGTTCCACAGCCACCAACCTAAGATTTCTCTCTTTCATAAAATAATTGTCGCAGATATGTTATTATTCAAACAAAAAGGTCTTGCGTGGAAACCAATGGGACTCAATTTAATCGAGTTAGCAGAAACAATACGTTTAGAATCTTTGGTTTTAAATGAGTTGTTTACTAGTAATCGTTGTGACTGGTGTTAAAAGGCGTCCCTGACTATGTTTAGTTTGTTTTAGGGCTGTTCGTTAAAAGTTTAAGTTTAGAGAATGTAATTCAGTTTCGTGTGTCTGTGTTTTAGTTTGAAGCAGTTAATCCCTAGAGGCCCCCGGCCTCAACACATAGGTGGCATGTTCTAGCCAATCACAGCTTGTTACGTCGACAAAGGAATCACTTCTAATAACATAGTTTTTGAGTTTAAAAGATCATTCTGTAGCAGACGCGAGCTCAAGTAACTACGAGAATAAAACTTCCTCCTGTCAGGGCTTCTGATATTCCGCGATGTTGCGATTTCGCATAATTGACTTTAAATCGCAACTTTTCGCATAATTCGCCAAAAATCGCAAAATTGCAAAATTCGAAGAAAGAACAAGGAAATACTCGCTTCTTACTTAAGTTTTATGACAATTTAAGCGTTGTTTTCGGGTGATTTACCTCTCAAAAGACGTTAGAAATCACCAAAATCGTCCGCGAGCATTCGATTGATCAAACAGACGTTCTATGCGTAGTTTTGCACGGCAGGGACCTGGTACTAGTTCTCAATAGAAGCGATTGCTTATTGGCAAAGAATAGACAATCGTTTGTGTTAATGGGCCATTCACGATTGTTGATATATTCTCTGCAGATATTATTTAATCCCGCGCTGTTTTAGAGGTAAGTATCGGCGCGAAAACAGTTCGATCGTCGCTTGCAAGATGTAGCTTCTTTCGTTTGGGAGGTTATTACATATTGTTTATCAGCCCCTCTTGGGGATTTTGTTAGGATTTTAGAATGTGTGTGAATTCAGAGGCCCTTTATGGGGATCCTGTTGCGTTGTAACAACTACGTAATGTTTGTCCCTGTTTATATTATCCATGTTCTCATTTGTTGTATCTGACTGACATTTTTCTGTACCTATTGTTTTCTTTGAATTTGTTATGTAACCGGTTTTTGTTTTTTTATTCATTGTTGTAAAACTTATTTAAGTTGTAGATTTTTCTACCGACTCTTTTGTAACTGAAGAAGGTTGAGAGACCGAAACGTTTTATAAGATTTTAAAAATTTTTTTATATTTTTTAACCAAAAGTTGTCCATTTTCGGCCACATTTTTAACCGTTTTTAATCATCCACCGAATCAGGACTGTGAATCATCGTGATCCTTTTGGTTGACATCTTTGTTGGCTCAGGAAGCTTTCTTAACCGTCTTTATATATTTTTCATTGAAGCTAACCCTGAAGACAGTCAAGGACCACCTAGTCACCTTCCCCAAGTTTCGAAAGAAAAGAAATGGAAGCTACCGCCATCAAGGTATCCAGAACTTGAACTTTTTTTTATCTAGTGTTAGGCGTGATTTAATAAACCCTCGGAATATTAAATTAGCTAGGGATAATTTAACTAAAGGGGAACGGGTTGCGTTAAAACAACTAAGAAATTCTGATGTGGTAGTCCGGATACAAGATAAGGGTTCTCGCTTTGTTTTAATTGAGAAATTGGAATATGAGGATAAAATGTTCGGCCAGCTTCAAAACCAATTGCATTATAAACCCCTACAAGAGGATCCTACTATTAGGCATTTGACCGTAGTTGAGAGCTGGTGTGACAAATGGGTCAGAAAAGGTGAAATTTCAAACCAAGTAGCCAATTGGATAGTTAACAAAGAAGCCAAACCAGGGGTTGCCTTCGTAAAGTAGGGAATCCACTTAGGTTAATCACATCTTGCTGTGGTACGGCAATAGAAAATCTCTCAGCATTCACTGAATTTTATTGCAGCCATTGGCTTGTGAATTGCCATCTTTCATCAAAGATACCACCGATTTGCTTAATAGAATTGAAAATCTTAATCGGAATGGTCCTTTTCCCGAGGGCACCTTATTGGTTTCATGGGATGTCGTTTCAATGTTCCCTAACATAGATAATCAACTTGGTCTCACTGCAGTGGGGAAGGCACTGAATGCTAGAGAAAATCAATTTCCATCTACTAATTGCATTTTAGAAGCGGTAGAAATTTGTTTGAAGACTAATCATTCCGTATTTAAAGAAAATTATTTTCTACAAATTCATGGCACAGCTATGGGCCCTAAGAACGCCTGTAGTTATGCGGATCTCGCAATGGGTGAAATAGATTTTCAGGCTAAATTTTCTGGCCCCATAAAGCCGGCTCTATGGTGGCGATACCGTGACGATGTTTTCGATCTCTGGCAACAGGGCCTTCCTGCACTGCATGAGTTTACTGAGTTTATAAACTCTTTATACCCTACTATTAAATTTGAATTAGTTTTTTTTCTGAGCGTGAGCTCCATGTGCTAGATTTAACTTAACATCTTATCGAGGGTTTTATTCAGACGGATGTTTATTCAAAGCCAACCGATAGCCATTTGTACCTTCCACCATCAAGTGCTCATCCTAAACATGTTTTCAAGGCTATCCCTTTTGGGGTAGCTACAAGATTACAAAGAAATTGCTCTGAACAAGTTTTTCTTGCCGAGAGAACGACTGAGTACAAGGGTTATCTAGTCAATCAAGGATACAGTTCCAAACTAGTCGATGATCAATTTCATAAGGCCTCGACAATTCTCAGAAGTGATCTACTTAAAACTCGTGCCAGACCGAAGACGAAATTATTCCCATTTGTGACCACATTTAATCCGAATTTACCTGATGTAGGTCGAATCATTAGAAAACATCTAGCTATTTTGGAATCCAACCCTAAATTAAAAGAGCTTTTTTCTCCAAATTCCATCATAGCATCTTTTCGCAGATCTAAAAACCTTAAAGAATTGCTGGCGCCATCTCATTATGGCTCCAACACCGAACGCGAAGAGGCTGTTGAGGTCGGGGGTTGTTTTAAATGTAAAAGAACAAGATGCGATCTCTGTCGCAACTTCTTGGTTGAATCGAATTCTTTTCTTAGTTTTCAAACAGGTAAGAGTTACAAGATACGACCAAAACTTTCTTGTGATTCTAAGAACATCATTTATTTAGCTTCGTGTAAGAAATGTCGCCTGCAATACATCGGTTCTACAACTACTGATTTTAGAGTTAGATTTTGCAACCACAAGTCTGCTATGGTCACTAAGAAAAAGACTTGTGAGGTAGGGGTATATTTCAACAAAACACCACATGATTTGAGCGACTTTTCATTCCAGTGTATTGATCAGGTGCAAGCGACTGCAAACAATTCATGTAGCATCGAAAAACTTTTAATTACTAAAGAAGCATATTGGAGTGCACAGTTGTTCTCTTTGGCGCCTTTCGGCTTGAATAAGCATCAGGAGTTTCACTCGAAGAAAAGAATAAACTACAATTAATGCAGAGGCAACTCTTAAAATTGCATTGGGTGGTCATCAAAGGTCCCAGTCTCGGATCCTGTTAGTTTCGTTAGCACTGGGCAATCTAAGGGGCCCCAACCTGGGATCTTATTACAATACTTGTTTAAGGGCCCAGTTCCGGGCGCCTTTTGTGCTCTGTCGCGGCGTGGTTTCAGGGGCCTCGATTGGGAATTTTGTTTTAACTCTCTCCCTTTCAGTCTTTACGCTAGTTCCTTGACACTTTCAGTAGACTCTACAATTTTTTCTTTTCTCCTTTTTTTGTTTTTTAAACTTTTTAAATTTTATTTGCATGTCTGTATTTGCTTACTTTTAGTTTTGTTTTTCTCGTAGGCTTGTTTCGTATTGTTGTAGCTTTCCGCATAGTAATTACCCATTGTTCATAACTTGTAAATTTTTGGCCAATATATGTTATCACTCTCTGTTACGTAATCATCTTTGTAATGTTATGTCATCTTTTATACT